>JAKSZT010054489.1:14182780-14196881 GCA_026826555.1 Tolypeutes matacus
TTTTTTTTTTAAGATTTTATTTATTTATTTATTTATTCATTTATCCTCCCCTTGCTGCTTGTGCTCGCTGGGTCAGCTAACCACGCCGTGCGGGCGGGCTTGCCTTCACCAGGAGGCCCCAGGAACCGAACCCGGGGCCTCCCATATGGTAAACGGGAGCCCTACTGATTGAGCCACAGCCGCTTCCCTATTGTCAGTATTTTGGAGTGTAGGTTCATTCATTCATTAGAGTAGCTACTCTATGCCATTCTCCAGTGTTAGGGATACGGTCATATGTAAAACACTAATGAAGCATATGCTGTTGTATGAATAGCACAGAAATCAAGTAAACACTAAAATACATAAGTAATTATAGATTTTGATAAGTGCTTTGATGGAACCAAACTGATGGAGAATACAAAGGCAGACCTAATTTAAATACATGTTAAAGAAGAGACGATATATAAGCTGAAATCTAAAGGATGGAAGAAGAGTATTCCAGGCAGAGCTTAGTAGGTGTAGAGGTCTGTGTCAGGAAAGCCCCTGGTACATAAGGAAACAGAGGAAGGCCAGTGTGGCAAAAGCTTCAGTGTGGGAGAGGCATGGTGGCAAGGGGTGAAGGTGTAGAGGAAAGTAGGGCTTCTGTGTGAAGGACATTGTGGAATATACTAAAGTATTGGTTTTATGCTGAATGCAAAGGGAAGCTATTGAGGGCTTTTAAATAGGAGGGTGATGTGATTTTTTTTTTTTTTTTCCCCCTGGTTGAAAGATTACTGTGGTTACTGTTTGGAGAATAGGTTAGAAAGGAGCAAAAGTGGAAAGAAGATAAGAGGCTGTTGTATTAGTCCAAGTGAGAGATGTTGGTTGCCAAACACACTTTTCCATTAAAGGAAAAAATTTAGGATGTATCACTAATAAAGGTTTGTCTATTACTCATATATACTATTGTAATGATAATTTATGGATATTTTACAACATACACAAAAATGGAAAATTTCCAGGGATGCAGTAATAGATATAGTCTGCCCTCTAGAGTGAGTACCCCACTTGGAGATCACTGGCCTGGACTGTGGTTGTGGCTATGGTGGATGATGAAAGTAGACTGATTTGGGATATATTTTGGGGCATAGATGGATGGAACTTGGAGATGGATTAAATGTGGGGAAGAGATTAAGTATAGCGAGGAAAGGAGGAATTCACAACAATGCTCGTTTCTTGATTAGCTAGATGTGTGCAGTAGGGACGGCTGGCGAGGAACAGAGGGTAAAAATTTTGAGAGTTCAGTTATGGACATGTTAAATGTGGAATGTATTATGAAACATCCAACAGGGAATTTCAGATGGGTGGGTGGTTAACCAGTATGGAGTCCCAGGGAGAGATCTGTGCCAAATATATAAAAATCTGAGAGCCTTGGGAAAGGGTGAAATTTTTTGTTTCTTAGTGTAGTGTTGTTTTTTTAGAGATTGTCTCCTGTTACGTCTCTTGAGACAAGTGCAATCTTCTAAGAATTTTTTCTTTATTCCATAGTCTCATAGCCTAATATTTCTATTATTTCAAAGCATTTATTATAGTCTATCTTGTATTAGTCATTTTTGCATATATTATTATCTGTCATTGATTATTTTGGTCTCTTGAGGTTGATCTTTGCATCTTCTGTAGTGCTTTGTACTCCATAAAAACGGAGTTGAATTGAATGTAGAACAGGAGCTGGAAGGAACACCATTTCTGAAAGATCAAAAATGGCTCTGTTATCCGTTATTGAAGCCAATTTCATAAAGGATTTCATGAAAAATAACCTGTTTCTAGTTCTCTGGTCTCAAACCTGGGGATCATCTACAGTTGTCTCTCTTATCCAAAATAGGACATGCAAAGAAAAGTATCATTTGTCAAGAAATCAGGGCCCATATTTCTTATTAGTTATATTAGTGGTTTTGGTAAAGTATTGAATATAGAATATTTCTCTTGTTTTTTGATTGTTTAGGAAGGTGCTTCAACATTGGATGTTCACACAGAGGCCAGTTTTTCCAGTTTGCTTTCACAGTCATCTTATGCTGATACAGGAGTTGCACTCCCTGCAAAGAACTTAATATTTAAAGATGGCGTCTTATCAGAGTGGAGTGGACGGTCACCTTCCTCACTTCTTATTGCTAATCTCCGTTTGCAATAATTTGGTTACACCATTTGTTGCTCACACATTCTACCTTTTTTCTTTCTTAGTGTTAGCTTTATATTGCCAGCCTCTAAAAAGCATCCTGCTGCTGCAGTACAATTCATGCTTAAATGATAAAAGTTTGGGGAACATGTTAATGTTTTCTAAAGTTTTGCTCATTATTGAATGTCCTAATGCAACAAAGAGCTTTTTAGCAGGCAGCACTGTGTTTTTTACCTTGAGACAATCTGTGTTTCTTTTATAAAACTGAGGATATACTTTATAGGCTTTATGATGACTGTTAACGTTTATATGCAGTCACGATGAATATTGCAACAGTAATTTTATATGTTAGTTTACTAAACATAAATCTTGTTTAATTTTATATTTTACCTACACTTCAGAGGATCAGGGGAAGAGATGAAACTCTTCCTCTAAAAACGCTTCTTGATACTGAAAGTAGCCGAACTGTAAAACAATAAACATCCAGTACTGAGAGATGATATAATGGGGCATTAAGTATTCCTGTGGATGTCTGTAAATTATGTATATCAGTTGAACATTGTTAAAGGTATGTAAATTAGCATAGTCATATATATAACTTAACCTTGATTTATAAGGTCTCGACTCAGACTGTAATGATTCATTGACATCTCATAAAAAGCTTTGGAAAACATTCTATTTTTAAACAATGTTTATATGTGGACTTCAGTTGTCACTCACTTTGGGCTTTATATTTTCATAGAGTCTTTATGGGAAAATAGACTTTTTTCCCACTTTAGTAATCTGTGGCTGCTGCACGTTTTCGCTCTGATTTTATTTTTTGTTTAGTAGCTGCACCAATGAATTGTTTTGAAACCAAGGATTGTGATTTTAGGTTAGAGTTACCTATTAGAAGCATTAAGGCTGTGTCTTCTGATCAAAATACTCTAGCGATAAGCCTACTTTGAAGACATATTCTTAAGCATTCTAAATTTATATGAATAGTTTTGGTGGAAAATGATAAAGAAAAATTGAATAATTTCAAAGTGTTTCTTGTCATTTATTCTTTTAGTATCTCAAGTGTTAATTAGAATAATTGGAATCACTTTTTAGACTTTTGAAATTACCTTCCTTAGGTTTGTGCAGTGTTACATACTTTAGCTTAGCTCCTCTAGAGGGTAATCAGTTATTAGTTTAAAACTGTAACCAAACTAACTGTTCAAGCAGCATATATTGAAAACACTTAAAAGCATAGAAAATTTGGGAATGTTATGATCTAAACATTTTTGTTGGTACCTTTTTGTTATTTATAGAACTACTTGTGTATTTAACATGCTTCTGAAAATACATGCCTTTCTTAAAACTACTAATATAACCATGCATTCAATACCATGGCCTATCTATAGAATTGAGTGTTTTGGACCAGGTTACCTGTGACACAGTCAGTGCTGTGTTTGGGGGTAATTGCAGTAACGTTTAGTTTTCTACTTAGTCTTATATGAGGTAGAAACCAAGTATATGTTATAAATGTTTGTCTATAAAAGGAAAAATACATACTAATATTAAAATAATTTCTATGGCTATGAATCATTTATTTTTTCCAATAATTGATACTGTACATTCCTAGTGCTATTAGGTTATGTGTGTAACTTTTAAATCTTTCAACTGAAAGTTGTAAACTGCTTCATTGATCAGGACTCTTTAATCTCATTTTCATTTGCTGTTTGAATTAGTTGTAGTTATTTTATTTATTCGTGTATTAAATCTAAGCTTACTGGGATGACAAGTACACTAATAAAGAATTGAATATTTGTGGTTGACAGTGACCCCAATTGCTGGTGAAGTTAAAGCTTAACATATGAGAGTGATTTGCTGCTATATTTCCTTAGAGAGATAATGGAGGAAAAAATAGAACCTAATAGTGATCATGAATTTTAAGGAAAGTACTAAAAAAAATGTGGTAAATGCTGGTTTCTTGGGTGAATGAGGAAGAGCAATCATCTGATCCCCATCTGAAGACCACTCATACTTTTAAGAAGAGAGAATCTTCATTTTTAGAGCTGTTAGCAAAATGTGAAATGCTGTTGTCCATACTTTGCTTTATGAATTTGACTTTCATTTGTACATTAACTCATGTAAAGATGCATCTCCTACATATTAAGAGTGTTCATCCAATTCAACAAAAAGGTAAATATAAAATATAGACTTTATTTGCCAAAGAAGATTCATTAAAGAATTTTTATCCAATTTTTTTGCAAATGTTTGAAGTGATTTCATTTGGCTTTATGTTGCTCTACTCACTTCTATCCCCCCTCTCGCTTTCAATGTAGCTTAAACCATGGCATATATTTAGAAAGCAAGAGAAGGAAGAAAAAACATCAAGAAGGACATGGAACTTAGTATGGTATAGTTTTCCTCTTAAGTGGTCTAAAGAAATACAACTTTGTGTCACTTTTTTAAAGTATGGTCATTTGACTTCCTGGATATATTCTTTAAACATATGTAACCCAGATGATTTTATATTTGTTTTTCGGGGAGAATATTGGTTTCTGTTACTTACTGTTTTCAGTTTCCTCTGCCATTCATGTTTTTGTTTTATGTTCAGTGTTTCAAATATTTGTATTTAAAGATTTTAAAGTACCAAAACTGTAACTGAGTACAGTGGATTGTTTTCTGGTATGATGTTAACATTATACAATGAAATGTATAAAAGAGTATGGTCAGTTTGATTATTGACACACATAATATGTTTACAAATAAATTGTGGTGTTGATCAAGTTACTGCCAAAATGTGTATAATCTTCTTTAAGTCCCTTTCTTAATTTTAAATGCCATGTTTTCAGTTCTGTGGCTTTCCTATCCTTTTTTTTTTTTTACCGGGAGGTCCCGGGAATCGAACCCGGGTCCCTCCATATGGGAGACGGACGCCCAACCAGTTGAGCTACATCCGACCCCCTTTCCTATCCTTTTTATCTTTTTAATTTAATTTTTGAATAATTTAGATTTACAGAAAATTTGCAAAGATAGTCCAGAGATGTTTCACTGAGCTTCCCCTGATGTTAACACCTTATATAAACTATGGAACATTTGTCAAAACTAAGAAATTACCATTGGTACAATACTGTTCAATAAACTGCAGCCTTTATTTACCTGTCACCAGTTTTTTAAGTAATGCCCTTTTTCTGTTCCAGGATCTAATCCACAATACCACATGGCATTTAGTTATCTGTGTGTCCTTAGTCTTCTCCAATCTGGGACAGTTTCTCAGTCTTTCATGACCTTGACACTTTTTTTTTTTTTTTTTTTGAGGTACCAGGGCTGGGGATTGAACCCGGGACCTCGTATGTGGGAAGTCGGCGCTCAACCACTGAGCCAAATCAGCTCCCCTGACCTTGACACTTTTGAAGAGTAACTGGTCAGTTATTTTGCAGGACATCCCTCAATATGGGTATATCCCGTGTTTTCTCATGATTAGGTCGCGATTATGCTTTATCAGGAGGGCTACTACAGAGGTGATAATGCCCTTCTCAGTGTATCATATCATGGGGTACAAGGTGTCAGTATGTGTTGCTGATGTTTCTTCATTGGTTGAGTGGTGTTTTCTAGATTTCTCTACTGTAAAGTTACTATTTCCCCCCCTTTCCATACTCTTATTCTTTGGAAATGAGGGAGGAAAGTTAAATTCCACCTCTTGGGGAAAGGCAGTATGTACATCTATTATTTAGAATTATTCTTTAAAGAAAATTTGTCCCTTTCTCCCATTCATTCATTCATTCATTTGATCATTTATATTAGTATGGGCTCATGGCTGTTGATTTTATTCTTTGGGTTATAATCTCGTACTGTTATTTGTTGTACAAATTATTCCAGCTTTGGCCATTGAGAACTCTTTCAGTTTGGCTCCTGTCCTTTTTATATGCTCTTATCTTTATTAAAATAGTATCATCTTACTCTCTGCCACTAGAAATATCTTCCTGGCCCCAGTCATAGGATCTGTCATTTCTCCAAAGAGCCCGGTTTCATTTATTGGAGAATGGTATTTAGAAACCATGATCTGGGTGTTGATTGTGCCCATTGACAGTGTCACTACTTCTAAGCTTTTGCAGTGAAGAAAACTATTTATAGTAACCAATAAGTGTGCACATCTATAATTATTTCTATATCTATATAAAGTTAAACCTGCATTTACACTGACTAATCCAGCACACAAGGTTCATTCTTGCCTTCCCCATTTGCTTATTTGTAACATTTCTTTGGCAGTGAGAAACCTGGCTCCTTTTATGTACAATTTCTTTACTTATTTGTTAGACTCTAGTATGTTTATATATATATATGAAGTGATTTTGGAATAGCTAAGTTGTACCCCTATGAGAAACAAATTGGCCACCTAGAGTACAGTGTTTAACCACTTTTCTTGTCTTTAATAGTATCCAGTCAAAACACCATTTTTTCTAAAGTAATTTATGTCAGCTCCCCCCCCACACACACACACACACATACACACACCCTTCATTGAGGGTATGTCATACATTATAATAATTCATTCCATCTGGAATCCCTTGATATCCTGGCTGATTTTTTCCCATACAATAAAGTTTACTTTGTATGGATTTTCACAAATGCATCATCATGAACCCACCACTTCAGTACTATATGGATTTAATTCTATAACCCTAAAAATTCCCCTGTACAGCCCCTCCCTTCCCCCACCCCTTAGCAACCAACTTATCTATTTTTCATCCCTATAGTTTTGCCCTTTCCATGATGTCATATAAATAGTGGAATCATACAATTTGTAGCCTTTGGGATCTGGCTTCTTTCGCCAAGCAAAATGCATGTAAAATTTGTCCATGTTTTTTTAAATTAGTAGCTTGTTCCTTTTTATTGCTGAGCATTCCACGGTGTCGCTGTATCAAAATTTGTTTATCCATTCAAGGACATCTTGACAGTGTCCAGTTTTTGGTGATTATGAATAAAGCTGCTGTGAACATTGACACGTTTTTTAACGTAAACATAAAATTTCAATTTGTTTCAGTAAATACTTAGGAATGGCATTTCTGGGTCTTTTTGTAAGTGTATATTTAACTTTATAAAAAAACTACCAAACTGTCCTCTAAAGTGACTGAACTATTTTGCATTTCCACCAGCAATGAACAGGAGTTCCTGTTGCTCTAACATCCTCCTCAGCATTTGGTACTGTCAGTCTTTTTGTTTGTTTTCTTAGCAATTCTTACTGATTTGTAGTGGTATCTCATTGAGGTTAAAATTTTTCATTTTCCTAGAGACAAGATGTTGAGCATCTTTTCATATGTTTGTCATCCATATATCTTCTTTGGTGACATGTCTGTTCAGATCTCCCCCACCTCCCTTTTTTAAAAAAATAGGGTTGTTTGATTTCTTGTTGAGTTTTAAGAGTTCATTTCATGTTCTGGATTCAAGTTCTTTATCAGTTATGTGTTTGCAAATATTTTCTTCCAGTCTTCTGCTTGTCTTTTTATTCTCTTAATAGTGTCTTGGTATAGAGCAAATGTTTTTAATAGAGTCATGTTTGTTATTTTTTTTTCTTTTATGCATTTGATGTATATCTAAAAACTCATTAAACCCCAGTCCATATAGATTTTTCCTGCGGTTTCTTAATGTTTTATAGTATGTTTTAAATTTAAGTTTTTGATCCATTTTGAGTTTATTTTTGTATAATGTGTGAGATATGTGTTGAGATAGATTATTTTGAATATGGAAATCCAGTTGTTATAGTACCACTTCTTGAAAAGACTATCCTTTTCCCACTGAATTACCTTTACACCTTTATCGAAGGGCATGAGTGGTACCTGAGAGTGGGAATAGGGAGTGATGGGAATATTCTAAAATTGGATGGTGATGGTGGCTACACAACTCTTACTTTATGAAATATTGTCAAATTGTACACTTAAGTATAAATTTTATATGTACATTATACTTCAATAAAGCTCTTTTAAAAATCAGTTGACACTATTTGTGTGGGTCTATTTCTGGGCTCTTTTCTGTTTCATTGATCAATGTGACTGTCCTTTGCCTAATAACACAATGAAATTGTGTGGAGTGAAAGTCCTCTAACATTGTTGCTCTTTTTCAAAATTGATTTTGGCTGTTATAGTTCCTTTCCCTTTCCATGTAAATTTAAAAATCAGCTTGTCAGCTACACAAAAAGCTTGATGGAATTTTAATAAATTTGATCATGATCAAATTGTGAAGAATTTACATCTTAAATATTTTTCCATTTTTAAAGAACCGTTTTGATTTCTTTCATCAATGTCTGCACGTTTAAGCATATATATCCTGCATAAATTTATGCTTCATTTTTTGTATGTCAGAAATACATATTTTTAAACATTCAAATTGAATTTGTTCATTGTTGGTTTAGAGGAATATTAATTGACTTTTGTATATTGAACTTGTATTCTGCAACCTTGCTAAACTCACTTAGTGGATGACCAGGCTCTGAGACTTCTCAGGCACTGCCCTTCCTCCTACTTCTCCCCGCTGACCTAGGCCTCTGTTCCTGCTTTGCTCTCTGGGCCCAGAGGAATACACTCTCCTGCCTGCCTGCCAGAACCTGTGGAAGGGGCTTCCAGAGGAGGAGCAGGGATCTGGGTTTGCTTTGTTTTTTTCCAATTTTGGGTGTACACTTGTGGCCAGGTTGGGGGAAGGTGAGGACTTCAGGTGGTTCTAAGATGTGGCATTGGATATTGAGTAATAAATTTACTGTGGTTTGTTAAAAAAAAAAAAAAAATCCACAATCTTGTCACTTGTGAATAAGATTTTCATTCCTTCCCATTTCTTATATCATTGCATTGTCTAGGACAAATAGTACAGTATTGAACAGGAGTGGTAAGGGTGGACATTCTTTTCTTATCTTGATCTTAGTGGGAAAGTGTCAGTCTTCCACCATTAAGTATGATATTAGATGAAGATATTTTTTGCATGTTTGGACCTTTTTTAGGTTAAGGAAGTTCCCTTCTATTCCTAGTTTGCTGGGAATTTTAATCATGAATGGGTGTTGAATTTTGTCCATTTTCACTGCATTCATTGAAATATATATAAAGTTTTTTATTGGTGTGTTAATATGGTGAATTATAGTCACTGACTTGAATGTTGAATCAGCCTTGCATCCCTGGTATGAACCCCACTTGCTCAGTGGATTAGATTTGCTAATAGTGAGGATTTTTATGTCTATTTCTGAGGGGTATTGACTAGTAGTTTTCTTGTAATGTGTGGTTTGGGTTTTAAAGTAATTCTGGCCTTATAAAATGAGTTGGAAAGTATTCCCTCTTCTTTTTTTGGGCGGGGGGAGAAGTTATGAAGTGCAAGTATTATTCCTTAATGTTATTATAATTAGCTAGTGAAACCATCTGTCCCAAGCTTTCTTTTTTGGAAACTACAAATTCAATTTAATAGACATTTCTAGATGATCTATTTCTTCTTGAGTTTTGGTAGTTTGTGTCAAGGTTTTGGTCTGTTTCCTCTAAATTACTGAGTTGATGGGAAATTATACATGGTGTTCTCTTATTGTATTTTTTCATCCAGGGGATCAGAAGGAGAGCTTTAAAAAATGAAGCAATGTCAATGCCAAAGAGAAAATGGCTGAGAGTTGTCTAGAACAGATGGAAGATAGGAATCTAGAAATACAGGAATTCTAATGCATATCAGTAGAATTCAGAAAACAATTGAATTATGTTGTCAGAGTCCTTAGAGAAAATGACTGTCGAATTTTCAAATATAAATAAACTCTCCTGCCTGCCAGTCATTAGACCCACCTCAAAGGAAATTCAAATAAAGGAAAATTATTCCAGGAGTGTTGAGCAAAGATGTTGGTAAAAGTGTTGATTAATCTTAACACTTTTTCTGAATAAAAATGATGTTTAGTTTGGGAGATTGAAGAAACAGGACTAAGATTTTATTTATTTATTTATTTATTTATTCATTTATCCTCCCCTTGCTGCTTGTGCTCACTGGGTCAGCTAACCACGCCGTGCAGGCAGGCTTGCCTTCACCAGGAGGCCCCGGGAACCGAACCAGGGGCCTCCCATATGGTAAACGGGAGCCCTACTGATTGAGCCACAGCCGCTTCCCGATGACCTAGGCCTTAAAGCAAGTTCCATACATTTCAAAAAAACTTATACAGAACTCATTCTCTGACTACAAAGGAATTAACATAGAAAATAAAATAAAGGTAAATATAAAATTCCTAAAAGTTTGGAACTTAAAAAAAAAATACATCTGAATAATGCATGGGTTAAATAATAATGGAAACATCCCTACACTGAGTGAAAATTAAAATGCTACGTATAAAACATTGTGGAATGTTGTAAAATTAAATCCAAGAAGGAAATTTATAGCCTTGAATGCTTATTCTACATGTATTAGAAAAGAAGAAATTATGAAAATTAATGATTTAGCAATCTTAACAAGTTTAAAAAGAACAACAGAGGGAAGCGGCTATGGCTCAATCAGTAGGACTCCCGTTTACCATATGGGAGGCCCCGGGTTCGGTTCCCGGGGCCTCCTGGTGAAGGCAAGCCTGCCCGCACGGCGTGGTTGGCTGACCCAGCGAGCACAAGCAGCAGGGGGGGCGGGATAAATAAAATCTTTAAAAAAAAAAAAAAAAGAACAACAGAATAAGCCCAAAATAGTAGAAGAAGAATATGAAAAAGATAACTGCAAATGTTAATGAGTTAAAAAAAAAAAAAGTACAAAAGAGTCTCAACAAAGTAAAAAAGACAAGCTTCTGGTGAGATAATCAGTAAAAAGAAAGAAGAACTCAAGATTGCATTAGGAATTTAAAATGGGACATAACCATAGATCCAGCAGAGTTTAAAAAACTAAAATATGGCAAACTATATGCCAATAAATTTGAAAGTATAGACAAAATTGGCCATTCTAAAAAGCCTAATTTACTAAAAATTCTGATCCAGAAAGAATAAGTAATCCTTAATAGTTCTATAACCATTAAAGACATTAAATCAGTAATTTAAAATCTCACAAAGAAAATACCTGGCCTAGATGATTTTATAGGTATGTTCTACCAAACTTTTTAATGAATAAATCATTTCATTTTTTGCAAGTTCTCCTAGAAAATGGAAAAAGAGGGAACACTCAACTCATTCTCATAGAAGGCTTTTATAACCTTGAGAGAAGGGTAGTGCACGGAAGGGTGATCACAGGCTAATCTTACTTAGGAATATAGTTGTAAAAATCCTAAACAAAATAGCAGACTCCACCCAGTGACATATATAAAAGTTAATATAACAAATTAAATTTATCTCAGGAATGCATGGTTGATTTAACACTAGAAAATCTATTAATACAAAAATACTCTTAGCAAACTAGTAGAAAGGGACTTCTTAACCTATAAGCCTGGTAAGAGTAGCTATTGAAAACCTACAACAGCCATCATTCTTAATTTATCAAATTCATTTTTATTAAGGTCTAATAAAAGGGATTGTGAGTATCCTTATCTAGTTACTGAATTTAAAGGGAATTTCAGCATTAAGAATGGTGATTGCTGTAGGTTCTGTCTGGCCAGTGAAGAAAGACAAGGAAAGAGTATGATTGCTTATATAGAAAACAAATAAACGTAGCAATAAATTATTAGCAATAAGAGATGTAGCAACATGGGCCAATGGATAGAAATCATTTGCATGTCTATTCACCAGAAACAAATAGAAAACATTCAGTATTTTAATATTCAATATTTTAAAAGCTATTCCATGGCAAGGAAAGATCCGACATCCAGATTATCCCCAAGATTGGGAATTTTACAAAACAGAGAGGGAGGAGAGGTGACCGAGGGTTAAGAATTAACAAATAATTATGATTACTAAATAATTAAATAGATGCCTTTATACTAAAGGCAAAAATTAATACCTGAAATGACTCAAGCTGGCTGGAGTGGTCTCACCCGCTTACAGGTACTCTAGACTTCGCCTCCCCTTTGTGCTTACCATCCATATGAAAAACCCTGTAGCTTACCTTTGTTCTGTACTCTGTAAAAATGCCTGCAGCACTTCTCTGGAGAGCTTCGTCAGTCAGGGTCCACTCAGGAGAACAAGCCACACTGGTTATTTTAACCGAGATAATTAGAGGGAATTAGCCAAACCGCTTTGGGAAGACTGAAAAAGGAGAAGAGGGAACTGAGGTAATGGTTAATAACTGCAGGAAGGAGCTACCACCCTGGATCTGGGGTAAACCAGTGAAAGAGGTTGGGGTTCCTGGAACCCAGAAACTTGAAGGAAGAACCCTGAGGGGTTTTGTATGTTTGCCCGTAAGTTAAAACAATGAATAATTTTCATTTTCTCAGCAAGTCTGTCTTCCATCTACCTAATCCCAGGCTGAATTGTCAAGTAGAAGTTTGTTAGGTCATTCGTGCTCTCCGTCCTTTGAATAACAGCATTGGAAATCCAAAGTACCAAAAGGGCAGAGTTTTAACTTCTGAACTTTGTCTCTCACTGTTTTTATTGCTGGTCTTAAAGTCTTCATCCATCTGGTAAAAGAAGGTGGTGAGGGGAGAGCAACGCTGTGAATGTGCTTAATCCCATATGCTCGGGTGGCGTTGAGGTGGGAGAGTTTATGTTGTGTATATCGTTCCACAATTAAAAATAAAAATAAAAAGGAATGAAGAGACAATTAAATGCAATGCATGATCCTGGACTGGATCTAATAACAGAGGAGAAATGGCCCAAAATGACATTATTGGGACATATGAAAAAATGGAATATAGACTGTTAGCTTTTATATCAATGTTAAATTTCTTGAACTTGATAACTGTGCTTAAGGTAGGTAGTTGACCATCCTTGTTCTTTGGAAATGTACATAGAAGTATTGCGTGTTAAAGGAGCATGGTGTATACAGCCTACTCTTAAAGATAGATGATAGAGATAGGTAGGTAGGTAGGTATAGATTACAGATAGGTGGATGCGTGGATGGATGGGTGGATGGATGGATGGAATGGTGGAGCAAATAAAAGTTGGTAGATCTGGGTGGGGGTGTATAATGGAGTTCTTTATGGGTTTTGTATTATTTTTGCAACTGTTTTGTAAGTTTGATATATATATATATATTTTAAAGATTTTATTTATTTATTCATTTATCCCCCCCCTGCTGCTTGTGCTCGCTGGGCCAGCCAACCACACCGCGCGGGCGGGCCCACCCCTCCCATATGGCAAACGGGAGCCCTACTGATTGAGCCACAGCCGCTTCCCCTGATATATTTTAAAAATAAAAAATTTTAAGAGTGAAAGGAAACAAAAAGTAATTGTCCAAGGGTCTGGAGAGTTGGCCTTAGGACTTTAGCAAAGCACTGAAGTTTAAAGCCTAGGGTCTGAGCCACTTGGTGAGCCATCATCCCTTCACAGTTTCCTCTGCAGGCTTTTCTGTTTCCCATGGGTGGCAGTATTTCACTTGTTAGTCCTCATTTGTAGGCGGGAATTCTTGGCTTGCATGAGGAATAGCACAGATGTTCTTTTCAGAAGAGTAAGCAGAACTCTTTTATATCCGGCCCTTCCCCCAACCCTAGGAGCCTTGCTAGCAATGCTTTGATAGGTTGATTAGGTGCACTTGGAAAACTGCTTTGAGCAGCACATCAGGACTTGGCACCATATGCCGATTATTCATACATTTCCAGGGGAAAGGGTCTCATGCTGGGAGTGTCTGTGTGTCATCTGACACAAAAACATTCTCAAATAGCTGCTTGGGTGGCATTGGTTGAGGGGGCCATCACTGGCCTCACAGCATCCGTGGGGCCCCTTCTTCCTATCTGATTTATTCTGGGAATGACCTTACCTGCAACACTCCTGCAGAAGGGTCTAACCCAGGCCCAGCATCCCAGAAGAGGGTGTGGGAGGCTTAGAGACCAAGCCTGATGGCCAGCATGGGGATGACGGTGGTAAAGGTCTGCTCCTTCCTTCCATCCTTCCTTCCTTCCTTCCTTCCTTCCTTCCTTCCTTCCTTCCTTCC
>JAKSZT010054489.1:14196891-14290479 GCA_026826555.1 Tolypeutes matacus
CCTTCCTTCCTTCCTTCCTTCCTTCCTTCCTTCCTTCCTTCCTTCCTCCCTGCTTCCCTCCCTTCCTTCTATTTATATTTTCATTACAGAAGTTGTGAGCTTACAAAACAATCATGTGCAGAATTCCTATACATCACCCCTCCACCAACACCTTATATTGTTGTGGAACATTTGTTACAGATTATGAAAGAACATCAGACTATTACCGCTAACTCTGGTCCATAGTGTACATTTGGTACATTTTTTCCATATATACCTTATCATTGATACCATGTGTTAGTAGTGTCCATTTCGTGAGAGAACACCCTCCTATTTGCACTTTTTACCACAGTCCATCTTCCACCACATTGCTCACTCTGTTACACAGTGGGAGATGTCTACTTCTGAGTCTTAAAGGTTAACACTTGTTCAATCATCCTTTTATTCATTTAATAAAAGTGTTCCAGATGTATTAGGTTTCTATTGCTGTGTAACAAATAACCACAAAGTTAGTGGCTTATTTATTCACCGTTCTGTAGGTTAGAAGTCTGGGCGCTGCGTGGCTGGGTTCTCTGCTCCGGGGCCCACACGCCAAATCCCAGGTGTCAGCCAGTCTCAGTTCTCATCTGGAGCTTGGGGTCCTCTTCCA
The DNA here is from genome assembly GCA_026826555.1 of Tolypeutes matacus. Classification (NCBI taxonomy): domain Eukaryota; kingdom Metazoa; phylum Chordata; class Mammalia; order Cingulata; family Chlamyphoridae; genus Tolypeutes; species Tolypeutes matacus. The sequence continues at coordinate 14,197,520 of JAKSZT010054489.1, forward strand.
AGTTCTCGTGGTGGCAGTGTTCAGTTCCTTGCAGTGGCACGACTGAGGTCGTCTAGTTGTGGAGCAGGGGCTGCTCTCAGCTGCTGGAAGCTGCCCGTGTTCTTTTTTTTTCTTCTTTTTCTATAAATTAAAATATTTCTTAAAAAAAAATTTTATAATAAATTTAAAATTTTTTTAAAAAAGATACTTAGATTACATAAATGTTACACAAAAAATATAGGGATTCCCATATGCCCCATGCCCATGTTCTTTGACACGTGGCCACCTCATTTCCAAAGCTAGCAACAGACAATCTCCCCGGTGTCAAATTCTTTTCATGTTTCGAATGCCTCTGACTGCTCTGCCTCTGACCTCTAGACCCAGATTTAAAAGGCTCATATGGTTAGGTGAGGCCCACCCAAATAATTTCTCTCTCTTAAGGTCAACTGCCAAATCCCTTCCCAGAAGCACCTAAATTAATACTTGACTGAATAACTGGGAGTGTATGTGTGTACCCCAGGGGCTGGGAATCTTGGGGGCCATCTGATGATTCTGCCAGCCACACCAGGTTACAACAGTCCTCTGTGCTAGAAAAAAAGATGGCCAAGCTCCCTGCTCTTATGGAGCTTGCCTCCTCCACTTCAACTCATGCTCAGTGAGGGGGCCGAGAGAGAGGGCTGTGACCATGTGCTTGCCCGGAAATCAATAAAGCCTTGCAAATTAAACCTTGCTTGTTTAGCTTTTCAAAGTCCCTTTCTCCTCCTCTGCCCCCCCCCCAAGAGAGCCTCAGGAAGAATTTAAGAGGAATTTAGTAAGTCATGAACAATGTATGAAAATAGAGGAGTGCCTTCTCCACTTGTGCTCCGCAGGCCCTCAGGCCCTCGAGTGTTGAGGGCTGCCCCCCTCTTCAGTACTTAAACTTGTATATTTTTTAGGGTGAAGTGGTAGTGGGCTCTCTTTCTTATGTCTGGTTTTTTTTTTTTTAGGTACAACCTAAAGGTGTATTTTGGGGGGTGGGGTTATGTTAAAAACAGACCCCAAGACAGGCATTTTGGTACAAATAGCTTATTTGGGAGGCGATCCCAGGAAGTCCATTTGGGGGGGCGGGTAGGTGAGGGGAGGGACAAGCCAGGAGGGGTGGGTTACGGTCAGGGCTAACCCCGTGGGCAGTTGGGGCTTAAGTCCAAAGAGGCACCTGTGAGAGACTGTGTGGGACTGCGGGAGCATTGTCCACGGAGTGGCAAGGGAGGGGGGCGTGCTCCGCCAACCTCGCCCCTCGTGGTGGGGAGCTGCTCCCGTGGGTGCTAACTCCCTGGCACCTTTGGCCTGCCCTGCCAGTGGGCTAAGTAGACTTCCTGGGCCTGAGGACACTTTCAGGCAGAGAGAGGCAGGTACCTGAGACAGGAAGGCATCTGCATATACAGGAACTGCCGCCAAAGCTGCAGGTGACCTCTGGGGTGGGCCAAGGGAACATGGGTGGGGCTCTGCAGCCCTTCTGACACCCAGTGTGCCATGGGGACTGGTGGTGCTGCGATGTTGGTTTGGCCATTAGTCCTTGCCCGAGCGCCGTTGTGGGAGCTTCACGGGTGGAAGGCATCCTGGCTGTGGCTGCAAGTTGGCGCTCTTCTTGCCTGCTCTAAGGAAGGGTCAGCGCACCCCCACACCCACAGCCTCCCATGCGGGAACTAGCAACTTTTAGCTGCAAGTGGCAGAATCCAGCGCTCTCTCCCTCCTCTGCTGCGCTCCCTGTATCAGTGCTCTCTCCTGCACCGAGGCAGATGGGGCACTTCAGGATGAGCCCACAAGTGCAGGAGGCTCTGAAGCGTCAACAGCTCCCCAGCACCATCTCTGCCTGCCCCACAGGCAACACCTAGCTCAGCTGCTGGGATCTTGGCAGTAGCAGGAGCCATTGACGGGCCCTGCGACCTTGATAGCTGACTTGCCTTCTTTTAGCCTCAGTTTCCACATCTATGAAGTGGAAAATACTATTTATCTCATGCAAGGAATTTTTGTCGGGGGGGCTGGGGGGGAAGGTACTGGGGATTGAACCTGGGTCCTTGTACATGAGAAGCAGGCACTCAGCCACTGAGCTATACCTGCACCCCTCCCACAAGGAATTTTAAAGCTTTTCCCTTCTTCCCGGGCCTGGAACACTGACCTGGAGCATCTTCTTCTCAAGGGCAGACCAAGACCAGCTCAAACCCCCCTCTCTTTGGGTCACCAAATGGGTGTTTTCAATGTCTGTACACAAGTTTACTGTTCTCCGAATATGCTGATTGCTCAATGTATTGGTCTTTTCTTTTTCCCCTGAGATGGCTCCCTCCTCTGCTCGTTTTTTGCTCGTTGTTTGCACTCATTATCTGCTCGCTGTTTTTGCTCATTGTCTGCTCATTGTCTATTTGTTTTTTTTTTCTTTAGGAGACACCAGGAACGGAACCCAGGACCTCCCATGTGGGAGGCAGTTGCTCAACTGCTTGAGCCGCATCCACTTCCCAATACATTGTTCTTTATGTTTCACGTGGGATGATGGAAAAACATGTCCTGAGAGTCCCTGGGATACACCTCTGCCTGGAGATCTGGACTGCTGCCGGGGTTTCAGGATTGCGGGAGATTCTGATTCTTGGGCCTCCTGCAGAGACAGGCTCAACTGCACACACTGGAGATGTTGTTGGGTCCTCCATTTACAAGGGAGCTGGGTTCTGTCCTTGCAGAGTTCTCAGTCTAATGAGGACATTCTCACTGATGGAATAAGGAGGGAGGTGTGCTAAGAGCAGTGTCAGTGGTGATGGTAGCTGTTAATTTATTAAGCACTGACTGTGGGCTAAGTTCTTTGTATACATTATTTCAGTTAAGATTTGGGGCATTTTTTTGGTCTTTTTCATTTTTTTCATTAATAAGGAGACTGTGACTATATCATTTGACTAATCTCTGTTCATCTGTGTATCTTTCTGAACACTGGAGGGACAATTGAGTTCATAGTTGGAATTGGATGAGATGAAAGTGCCTGGACAGAACTTTTTAGGAGTGATGTTTCCATTATGTGTTGCATTGCCTTTTTCTATTATTTTATTTTTTTTGAATTTGAAATAAAGTTTTTTAAAAATAAAAGCTCAACATTGTTAGCCATTAGGGAAATTCAAAGCAAAACCACAAGATACCATTTTACACCCACTAGAATGGCAAAAAAAAAAAATTGGGGGCATGATTTGAGGATGGCATTTTCTCCAGGGCCCAGGGTCCCCAAATTCTGCTGTCTGGGCTCCATCACCTCTCCCTTGTGAGGTCTCTGAGGGGGCTGCCTTCAGGAAGGAACATGCAGTAGGAAGATGGGAAACAAGGTACTACATGTTACTAGCCATGAAGGCCAGTCAGTGCCTCATCTGCCCCCCTGCCCCCCCAGAGCAGAGCTGGAGGCTGTGGCTTAGGCATGCAGTCTAACTGGGGTCCCTACCTCCAGCTATGCCCTAATACAAATCATCCCATAAAGCCCGAGATAATGAGATGAGAAGAGTGAAGAATGAGCAATATGGGAAGCAGGTTGTGGACAGGCCCCCAGCTCAGGAGCACGGCAGCTGCAAGGGGAGGAGCTCCAGAGAGGGCAGTAAGTTTATGAGCTGTTGCCTGTCACTAGGGGTGGTCATTTCTGTGTCTTGGAAGGAGATAAGCAATGTCTCCTTCATGGAAGGTGGAGGAATGGCTTGGAGACCTCTTTCTCCCTATACCCCCAAGCCCCACAGCACCACTGCATGGTGCAGAGTTACTGTCCCCATCCATCCTAGACGAGTTTCTGTCTTACCTGCTTCTGCAAAGGGATTGCCAGGCACACTCCCACTCAGAGCCTTTGCACTCACTGTTTGCTCTGCCAGGAACACTTTCCCCTCAGCTGACTCCATGCTTGCCCCCCACTTCAGGTTTTTACTAAATAAAATGCCAGCTTTCCATTGAAACCTTCCCTCACAGTCAGTTTGCAGCTTCCCTGCCACTTACTCTTATCACGCGTCACCACCCAGTGTAGCACATGTTTTATGTCTTGACCTTGTTTACGTCTCTCCCCCATTAGAGTGCAAGCACCATGAGGGCAGAATTTTTTTCCTACTTTGTACACCATTGCTTCTCCAGCTTCTAGAACAGCATGTGGAAAACAGAAGGCCATGCAATAAATATTTGTGAATGGATGAAGGATCTTCGTTACTGATTTATTCCCTGTTCTCCAGTTTATAGAGACTTGTTCTTGCTATGGGATTGCAGGGAAGCAAAAGAAGCGATCCTAACTCCTGCCACTCAAACAGGAGTAATTTTAACTAAAAAAGATGCTTGTTAAAACAAGGATATAATATGCACTAGCAGAGAGTACCCCTGTTTTACATCTTCTTGCCATTGCTGAAGAGTTTGATGGTCTTGATTTCCAAAATGCAGTCAGGAAAGGAAATTCTTTAGTGGTGGCCCTGTGGGTCCTGAGCCCTTAGCTCCTACCAGCACAACTCGATGGTGGTCACTAAAAATGGCCCTAGTCTATTATTCATTACAGAAGCACATGATGCATAATTGCTTTGCCAAATGCTAGCAATCAAGGAAGGGGCAGCCATGCCAGCTATTGACTGGTGCCTGGCAGTTGGCATTGAAGCAATAACTGGCATCACAAAAGGCATGGAGCACGAAGGGCAGCTGGCAGCAGAGGAGGGAGGCCTGTTCCAGCCACCACTTAGAGGAGGCCGGGCTGCCACCAGTGGAAATGAGGACAGCCTCTTCACTATATGGCAGCAACATGTCCCAAAGCCCAGTCATGTCCAGTGGTGCGGCCGTGAAGGCTGTATGTGATGGGTGGAAGGGGGGCTGGCGAGGAGACTGGGGCCAACATGGAGGGCATGTCAGGGGAAAGGACCATGGACTTGAGCCCATCCCTCCAAACTTGCAGGTGGTGAGTCTGAGGCCCAGAGAAGGAACATGAAGCTAACAGAGACAGAGGACATGGAGAGAGAAAGGAGAGAAGGGAAAGATGGTGGGGGTGAGGCGGCATCCTGGCCATGAACTGAGATTCCTAGATTTGCCCTCCTGGTTCCTGCAGCTCTTTTTCAATTCTCTGAGATATTCCAGCACCTTCCAATGCTGCTGTTGGACTGAGTTTCTGACCCTTGTCACTCAGGGCGGTGGGGCTCCTGATTAATACCCTGGAGGTGGGTGAGGGAAAGCGAAAGGATAGACGTTTTCCTAGGCCACCTCTCCCATCCTGACCATCACGCTATTTCATCATATTTTCCTTTGAGTCCACACATGTAATCAGAATCCTTCTCAACCCCATGCTCCAGATAACTGTCATGCCTGATCTCGGGACTCAGCTTAGGTTACCAAGTCTAATCCTCACAGCAACCCCTGAAGGTGGCATCCTCATTCTGCAAAGGAGAAAGCTGATGTCAAAGTGCCTCAGGAGGGCGCCCAAGGTGACACAGCCCGCATGTGGGCAACCGGATCTGTGGGATCCCCAAACCCAGGCTCCTCCTGCCATGGCCCTCTGGAGCCTGGGACTCCGTTTTCCTCTCAGTGACAGAGGAGACAGCTCCGGAAATGCAACTGCACAAGGGCCCGTCTGTAGGCCACTGAGGAAGGCAGTTTGGTGACTTGACCACAATAAGTTGTACAGGGGACAGAGGTCCTGTGGGTGCCTCAGTCACAAACAGAATTTGTCTGTCCGCAGATGTCTTTGTCTGGAGAAAAGGGTTATTAAGGAGTCTCGGTTTCTCACACGAGCGTCGTCAGCCAGATGTGAGACCATATCCTCCTGGAGCTGTTCATCTCTTACCCGCCTTTTAACTACATCTTGTCATTTTTGCTGTTAAAATGGAGGGTTTTTGGTTGTTGCTGCTGTTCAAAATAGAAGTACCTTGGAAGGATTTGAACAGGCAATTGCATTTTATTTGGGAACACACGTTAAAAATGAACGTGTTCTGAGCACGTGTGTTTGTTTCTTCACTAAATCCATGTGAAAATCCAAAGTAATGAATATCTTCAAAGCAAAAGTGACCTAAAAGGACATTATGTTTTGGTGGATTTTTCTGGGTCACTTAATAAAGACTTATGCAACATATCCCTAAGGTGTTGGTTTTGGAAAATATACAGGCGGCCATAGAACTGCAGGAGGAGTGCCAGGCAGATATTTGGGGCAATATATTCATGATCCTAGCACCAAGTCTCAGAACAACTTTGCCAGTCATTTAGTTGGGCTAATTTGCATGTAGTCTGGAATGGAAGAACCAAATAGTAGAATTTTCCTCTTTCTCTATTTTTCTTGTCTCCCAAAGGGTTAACTGGCACAGGAGAGAGTGAGAAAGAGTCACAGCAGAGAGCAGGGCTGTGGGGTCAGGCCGTATGGGTCCAAATTGTGGACCCAGCCCTTCGGGCTGACCCCATGACTGGTTCTGGCCGAGGAAATGTGAGCCGAAGTGATGCAAGTCAGTGCACCGTCAGCTCATTCCCTTCTACCTGCCACTGTGCCATGTGGTGCTGCCATGGGAGAGGGGCTATCAGCCTTGATCCCTACTGAGGACGCCTTGAAGCAGAGCCCCCTACAAACTCATGATGGAGCATAGCACGAGTGAGAAATAAACGTTTGTCATTTGAACACCTGAGATTTTTGGAAATGTTTGTTACATACACCCTGGCCTTCGCCGACTGACTCACTGTGTGTCGTTAGCAGAATACTGAACCTCTTATTCCTCAGTTTCACCTTTGGACAACTGGAGATCTTAATACCTCTGTGTTGTTTTCAGGGTTAAATGAAACAATACGTGAAAAGAGAGCGCCTGGCAAACAGTAAGAGCTCTAGGAACAGGAGCTCCTGCTATTTTATACGTGGACGTGTATAGGGGATGCTTCTCTATGTGTCAAAACATCTTTCATGTAATTATGTAGGTGTTTGTGCTGAGGCATTAATATCTGTCCCCAGTCTGAGTCATGCCTGAAGCTGACAAGGATGTGGAGAGGGGACCTCTTCCACCCTTACTTGCTTTCTTGAGGTGGCTGATTGGCGAGGGTGGATATGTCAAGACTGGGGCACAGAATATAGAACAGTCTGTGCCCAGTTTATGGTCATCTGATTCCAAACCACCCGTGCATCCAAATGGCCAGTCTGCCCCATCCAAACCTTCTACACTGGAACCTTCTGTAGCTGTTGTCATGGAAACTTACTGGGATTGAGACTGTGTATCCATTTGGACTTTTATCTCTAAAGAGCAGAAACCAAGTCTGACTAAATTAGCCAGCAAGGGAACTTAGAAAAAAATACTGCAAAGCTCACTGAACCTCCAGGAAGACCAGAGAAGCAGGCTTGTTTGTCTGGTTATTATTATTATTATTACTATTGGAATAATGAAACTGCTCTAATAATGATTGAGGTAATGAATGAACAACTGTGTGGTTATATAAAATGCCATAGGCTGTACACTTTGGATGGATTGTATGCTTTATTAATATATATAAATAAAATTCATTTGTTTAAAAATAAAAAAGGCATGTTTGGGGGAAATTCCATAAGAGGCCTGGTGAAGAAGTATTCCTTCCAACAGGTGTCAAGGGCAGCTTTATTGAGAAAGCAGCATTTCTGCCAAGACTTGAGGGCAGTACTATTTATCTCTGGCCAAGCACCGTCATCATTTCCTCTGCCATAGAATTGATGCCACGTCCCCAGCCAGGGATCTATTCTGCTCGGTCCAGCTGCCCCCGCTTCTCACTCTTCTCCCCCAAGGTAAATCCATTTTGCTAAAAGCCAAAATTCCAGGAGTGGATGGGGCTCAAGCTGTTGAGCACTTGCTTCCCACATGGGAGGTCCTGGGTTCGGTTCCCGGGAACAAACAACAAGCAAAAAACAAACGTAAAAACCAACTCAGGGGAGCTGATGTGGCTCAGTGGTTGAGCGCTGGCTTCCCACTTACAGTTTCATCCCCCGGCCCTGGTCCCACAATTTTTTTTTTTTTTAAAGCCAATATTCCTCAGGCAGTCTGAATTACCAAGGTTGTACCATCAAAGAAAATAGAAAACAGAACAACCTAGTTCTCAGTGAATGCATGTTGTTTGGTGCTTTGAGTAGAAATGCAACACTATTTCATGAGAAAAGTAGATTCCTATCTTTTCCAGAAAGCATTGTTCTATGTTTTCTATTTTCAGGATACCAAGGAATGTTTGCTTTCAGCACGCTGGATTTTCTTATTAACTGGGTGCTGATGCCTCCACCCCCCGTTATTAGGAATCTCTGTAAAACTTAGTCCTCTTTTGTGTCCTGGCAAATAGAGCATAGTGAACAAAATAGTCTTTTCCTGATTGTGAAAATGGCTGTGGATGACTTAGAAGACACAAAAACCACTAAAGAAGACAATAGAAGTCACCCATCGTCCCCCAAGCCAGAGACGGCCACTACTTGTTAATGAGGGTGAAGGAGCCTCCCTGTCTCCTGTCCCCTGCTGCCGGCAGCAGATTCCGGGGTGGCCTCTGGTCCCCGTCCAAGCTGCAGACTCAGGAGTGGACAGTCCTCCGAGACTGACGGTTCTCTCCTTTGGGGGTAAGCACCGAGCTCTGATAATCAGCTCCACACAGAATTTCCCGAGAAGAAACTATTAACAGTAACAATAAAGACAGATGCTTGGAAGTCTGAGCCTAAGACAGTTTACGCTTTGGAGTCTTTTAAATATGGCCTGTCTTTCCTCCTGAAAGTGCTCTCAAAGCCGGAGCAGCTAGAAAGGAGGTCAAGGTCAAGCCCCACAGTGCTTGAGTGCGTCAGATACCCCTGGGCGATTGTGCTCTTCTCTGTTCAATTTTTTTTTGGTGAACTTAATTAAATAGTATTTGGTTCACTTGATGTAGCATCCACCACCTGCTTATTTTTATAAAAATGTCTTTTAAAAACTCTACAAAAATGAATTTTTAAAATAAGTAAATCAGAATGTTCTAAACCTAAGATTACAACTATTTCTGGTGTGACAATAACAACCTCAATCAACCAATCAATCAATCAGGTTACCAATCAATCATTTAGATTCTCTTGAGCAGGAGGCATTTTTTTGTTTTTTTTTTAAAGAAGGAGTTAGTGATTATGGGTGAGGAATAATTAGGTCTCTTCTTTTTGGTGACCTCCCCTTGCTTCTTCTCTTGTTCCCTCCCCCATTAGCCATCAGGAAAACAAATTAAAATCACAATGACAGATCACTACATACTTACCAGAATGGCTAAAATAAAGCACAGGGACAATACTGAAGGCTGGCGAGGACACAGACCATCCACTCACACTGCCCCTGGCAAGGTAAAATGGTTCAGCTGCCCCGGGAACCGGTGTGGTAGTGACTTACAGAACTAAATACACACTTACCATAGAACTCTGCAATTGTACTCTTGGGCATGAATAAATGAAACGAAAACTGATGCCCACACAAAAGCCTGTGCATGATTGTTCATAGCAGCTTTATTTGTAATGGCCCCAAACTGGCAATGACCCAAATGTCCTGCAATGGGTGGATGTGGTGCATCCACATGATGGAATGCTGAGTCCAATTCCATTTATATAACATTCTCGAAATGATGTAACTTTAGAAATGGAGAATAGATTAGGGGTTAAGGAGGCAAGGAAGGAGAGAGGGAGGTGGAGGTTTTAAAGGGGCAAAATGGGATGGTGGAGACTTGGACTAGAGCAATAGCTATGGAAATCGGTGGGAAAATTGGATGCTGAGTGTCTTAGGCTCTGGGGCTGCCATAACCAAGTTCCACCAACTGGCTGGCTCAACACCAGAAATGCACTGTCTCAGTTCTGGAGGCTAGAAGTCTGAGATCACAGGGGTCAGCAGCTCTGTCTCCTCTGAAACCTGTAGGAGAGCATCCCTCCTGCTCTCCCTAGCTTCTGGTGGCTTGGGGCCATCCTTGGCATTTCTTGGCTTGTAGGTGCAGCACCCAGTCACTGCCTCTGTCTGCAGGAGCCTTCTCCCCTGGTCTGTCTCTGTGTCCAAGTTTCCCTCTTCTTGTATGGACATCAGTCATATTGCATTAAGGGCCCACCCTAAGAATCCAGTTTGGCCTCATCTTAACTATTTACATCTTCAAAGGTGCTATTTTCAAATAGGGTCATATTCATAGGACCAGGGGTTCAGACTTGAATATATCTTTTGGGGGACTTAGTTCAACCCATAACCCTGGGGATAAAAGAACAGGTTCCTCTCAGTGAATCCTGCCATATGCTCTGACCCTAATTGGCATTGTACCGTCACACCCTCCTCCCCTCACACCTGGCCTCTTTCTTTCACCTGCTCCACAGCACCTGTCCTTGCGGCGTTTCTGACCCTCGCTCCAGAAGCAGACATCTCCCCCAGTGGCCTCCAGTGTGTCATCCTCACACTCACCTCTTCCTAGTCTCAGAGCTTCCCACAGCCTCTACTCAGCCATGACTGAGGACACTGTCTCCAGTCTTGGAAGTGGATGATGCAGAGATGGTGATACCTCCCAGCTAAGGTGGGTAAGGGCAGGTGAGCCTTGTCCTTTCTGCCTTGCCTTGACTACCAGCCAGATCCAGTGAGAAGCCCAAGGCTCGAAGGGAGCATAGTCAGGATGGCAGGATCTTGAGCTCCTGAATGATGGAAGTCTCTTGTCACCTGCAGTGGCCCATGATTGAGCCACTGACTTTCTAGGGTTGTTTGTCACAGCAGGCAGCTCTCCTTAACCAACTATAACCTCTGATGTAATCATCCTAGTTCCCTTCCCAAGAGCAATCTGCCCTGACTCACTCTCACCCTTGTTAACTTAGTTATTATTTACTGCTGGGGGAATACGCAATCCGTAGTCACTTGTCTTTTACTCCACTTTGGGTTATCACAGAACTGGAGGTCTATATGGACCCACATGGTTCTTATGGTAGCATATTAGCCTTTTTGCTCATCTTGTTTGGCAGAGCTCTGGCTGCTTTGTGTCTAGCTTCCCTTCTGCTACTCTTGCTGGGTGGCATCCGCTGAACCACGTGGGCTCCAGGGATTACTGCTATGGCTGTTCTGATAAAACAGTCTGCCCAAGCCGGGCCCTCTGAGAGGAGCTTTCAAGGTGGCCTGGGGACAATGTGCTTTTTTTATTTCCCAATTCTTAAAGTTTGTGCTTTCACTCAATGACCATGATGCTCCCCGCACTTGCAGTAAAATGTCATGTTTTCTCTCTTTCCTTCCTTTCTTGTTGTGCACCAAAAAGTGGTAGGAACCTGGTTCTCTGATATGCATCTACCAGCCCTGGACTGCTCTCCTCTGGAGAGTTACATAAAAGAGCTATAGATAGATAGATAGATAGATAGATAGATAGATAGATAGATAGATAGATAGATAGATAGGTAATTCTATCTTGGCTAAGCTACTACTATTTTGGGTTTCTGTTAACAGCAGCTGAACCAAACCCATGCTCTAAAAGGCTCACCAGCTGTGGTGCTGGATGGAGAGGGGCTGGGAGATGAAGGAAAAGGTAGGAAGGGATTAAGGGATGGGATGTGCTTCAGATGTGTCGACACAGACTTTACTTGGCAATGGAAAACCATTTTTCCATTTTCTGCATCAGTTTTTGGCATGGTTGCTTCTTTTTGGAAACAGTCAGCAGTTCTGCTGCAGAGTCCTTCTGCAGCCAAGTTTATGAAGGTCACAGAAGAGGAAAAACGTCTTACAGAAAAGTCCTCTGCATGAGTGAGCCACATGTCAGTCTCCTGCTGGCCTGGGTGAGAAACCCTTGCAATAAGGAAGAGTCAACTCACTCGGCCTCATAGAAAGTTCTCCCTCCTGTTCCCAAATGAATCCATCTCTCATTTCTTGCTCTGATGAGAATAATAATAATAATAATAATAATAACAACAACAATAACAGCAATAGCGGCAGCAACTACAGCGGAGCGAGCCAAATAGAAGATAAGTATTTGAAAAATTATAGTGCAGGTGGGGCATAGAAATGGCAAAACTCATGGAAGCCATATATGAATTACTGTTTGGAAACACTGGGTTAAAGGGCCCTAGGGGCAAAAGGAGAGAGGGCTAAATAACCTAGAACTACATATGTTGAGCATTAACTATGAGCTTGGAGCTACGCATATGCTCTTGCATAGAATCCCACAACCACCTGCAAATTAGGCAACCTTATCTCCATTTTAAAGATGAAAAAATTGAGACTAATTTACTCAATTTACAAACTTCCCTAATTTACAAACCAGACCTGTTTGACTCTAAAGTCCAGGCTTTAATTTTTTTTTAAGATTTATTTATTTATTCCCCTACCTTGTTATTTGCGCTCATTGTCTGCTTTCTGTCTGTTCATTGTGTGCTCTCCGTATTTGCTCGTCTTCTTTTTGGGAGGCACCAGGAACCAAACCTGGGACCTCCCATGTGGGAGGGAGGCGCCCAATCGCTTGAGCCACCTCTACTCCCTTCTTGTTGTGTCTTTCATTGTGTCTTCTTGTTGTATCATCTCATTGCGTCATCTTGTTGACTCAGCTCGCTTTGCCAGCCTGTTGCACCAGCTCGTTGCATCAGCTTTCTGTCTTGCTCATCTTTTTTAGGAGGCACCAGGAACCAAACCTGGCATCTCCCATGTGGTAGGCGGGCACCCAACAGCTTGAGCCGTATCCGCTTCCCTTTAATTTCTTTTTTAAATTTCATTTCTGGTGTTCTTTATTATTTTCTGAAGGTCTGATATCATTTCTCTCAGGTTGAAGAACTTCTTTTAGAATTTTTGAATTCAGATCTGCTGCTGAATTACCTTAGTTTTTATTTACCTGAAAGTGCCTTTATTTTTCCTTCATTCTTGAAGAGTTTTTTTTTTAATTACAGAATTCAGGATTAACAATTTTTTTTTTCCTTTCAGTATTTGAAAAATATTGTCATACTATCTTCTGACCTCCATTGTTTCTATGAGAAATTAGTGATCAAATAGTTTTTCCCTATATGTAATATTTATTTCTAGCTGCTTTCTAGTTTGTCTTCTTTAGTTTTTAGCAGTTTGATTAAAAGGGCTTTTCTTTGTATTTGTCCTGTTTGTTGTTTGCTGAACTTTTTGAATCTATAAATTTATGTTTTTCATCAAATTTGGAAAAATTTCAGCCACTGTTTTTTTCACATATTTTTTCTACCCTCTTCTATCCCTTTCTTCTCTTTTTATGGATTCCAATTATGTGTCTGCTATACTTCTTGGTGTGGTCCACAGTCCCAGATTCCTTTTTTTCACCCAAACATTTTTCTCTCTGTTGTTCAGATTAGATAATTTCTACTGATGTTTCTTCAACCTCCTGACTTTTTCTTCTGGTATTACCAATTTGCTATTGAGCCCACTTAGTGAATCTTTAATTTCAGATATTGTATATTTTGGTTCTAGAATTTCCATTTTGTTGTTATCTATAGTTTCCTATTTCCTATATTCTCATTCATATTCATTCATTCATTCATATTCATATTCAGACATATTTCCCTTTTTGTCTTTGAGAACACTTATGACTGCTTTAAGATCTTTTTCTGTGTCATCTCAGGATTGATCTCATTGTTTATCTTTTCTCTTGATATGGGTGACCTTTTCCTGTTTCTTCAGATGTTGAATAATTCTGGATTCTAACATGGGCATTGTAAATGATATGTTGTAGAGACTCTGGATTCTGTTATATTTATACAGAGTTTTGATTCTGTTTTTTTCTTTTTCTTTTTTAGGTATGGGGCCAGGGATTGAACCCAGGACCTCATATGTGGGAAGCAGGTGCTCAACCGCTTGAGTTACATCCACTCCCCTGTTTGTTTTATCAGGTGGTTAACTTGTCAAACTCAAACTGCGCTGTAGGGGGCAGCTGAAACTCAGTTCGGAATACTTAACCTTAGCTGGATTGATTGGAGTTTGTCCCCTGCTTACATTATTTAGGGGTCATTAACATATTTGGACAGCATTTATGTACAAATTTTGGAGCGTTCTCTCTATGGCTCTTTTTTTTTTTTTTTTTTAGAATTCCTCCTTCACTTTCCAGCAGATGTTGTTCTGAAGTCTTTCCTTTGCTTCTTCAAGCCGGGAAGACTGTGGGTTTCTGTCCAAATATAGCTGTCCATTGTAGAGCTTCATGGGGCATATCCTTAGGCAAAAAGCCATAAAAACTCATCCTGTGTTTTTTCTTTCTTCTGAGTTTCAACCCCTCTTCACTTTCTGCTTGCTTTTGGTCACTTTGCAGTGCTTTTCGGTAGTTATATTTTTATATTTTGTCCAGAGGTCACAGTTGCAACCTATGAGACAGGTTTTAGGATCTATTATGCCATTACGGAAATGCAACCTCATCTGTGATCTTTGGATCTTATTTCATTGAGAGTCTCTGAGCTCTTCCATTCGTAATATTTAGTGATTGAATAATAGTGGCATTTTTTCATTGTTGAGGTTGGTTGGTTTGGTTGATAAAAGTGAGACTTTATAGAGCCTTCAGAAGAAGGGAGAAAAGTGATAAGAGGAACTTAGCAAAGCTTGGAAGATAGTGTGGGAGAAATCACTGAGCCAGGAATAAAGGAGTAAAGGGTAAGTTAGCCATGGAAAAATCCATGCTTCAGAAATGATGGGATCAGTGGGGAAGATTAAAAAGAGCTGTTAGCTACAAGAAGGCAAATATGAGTAGATTAGATTTGGAAACTTGGCATTTGGCACAGAAGATTGTCAAAATGGTAACAATACTAATTATTGTATTGTCAAATGTCAAGAATAGCAATTATTATTCATATTGTGCAGGGACTATTAATAATCTGATATTTGTATTCTCCTATTCCTAGATACAGTGAAGGAACTCAAACAATTCTTGTGATTAGGGTTCTCCAGAGAAACAGAACTGTAAGTATTAAGGGGATTTATTATAGGAATTGGCTCACATGACCACAGGGATTGTCAAATCCAGATTCCACAGGGCAATTTAGAAACTCGATGAAGGTGATGTTGAATTCCCCAGAGGAGCTATAAGTTGGGAACTCTGATGAAAGTGGCAATCAGTTCCTTAGGTGAAGCTGGCTGTCTGGAGTAGAGATAGAAATTCTTCTTTCTGATTGCTGAAATCATCAGTTCTCCCTCTAAGGCCTTCAACTGATTAGATGAGGGGACTTCATTGTTGAAGGCAATCTCCTTTGTTGATTGTAGATGTAATCAGCCATAGAAGCAATCAACTGACTAATGATTTAAACCAATGAAATACCCTCATAGTAACAACCAGGCTAGTGCTTCTTGACCAAACAACTGGACACCATCACTTAGCCAAGTTGACACATGAAATTAACCATCACATTCTATAAAACCAAGTCTTTTTCTGAGGACAGATAGAAATACAGGTTTAATTTTTCCAGAATTTGAGCAGTGATCTTTCAAGTTGGGTGTTCCTATATTGTGCAAGGCCCAATTCTTAAATTTCAAGAGATATAGAATTATTCAAATTTAAGAGCAACAAAAAAAAATAAGTTCTTTGTATGTGGTATGCACTGAAGACATTGAGATGAATAGGATTCTCTGTCCCACAAGTATTCAACCAAGCAGGGGAGACACACAGAGAAATGACCATAATACAAAATGAAAGGTAGTGCTTACAAGGTGGTATGGAATTCAGAGGAGGGAGGTATGCCAGGAGGAGGGGAGAAGAGAGTCAGGGAAGGGTGTATGCAGTTGGGCTGGTGAGATGGAGAGCAGGAGTGCATGTCATATGCAGAGATTAGCATGAACGACCAAAAGGCAGTATCATCTGGACTTGTAGAGATAATCATGGCTGATGCTGTAACAAGTAAACTAAGAAGAAAACCTTGTTTACTGCAAATAAGCTAAATGCCTCTGATCTGTATATGAAAAAGATGACCATCTTAAATATTCTGAAAGTTAGTAGAACCTTTGTCATACTATGTTCATGTCATCTCTACAAGTGGATGGCAAGCTCTGTAAGGGCAAGTTCTTACACATCTTTGCATCTTCACGGGATAGCCAGAAACAGTGTGAGCATGTTGTTCTTTGAACCTTCTGGCAATGGGTTCGTACCTCTCCTCTGTACATGGACGCTGCTTTGTAGAAAGGTTATGTGTCATATTTTGCTCTTGAAGATGGTGAGCTCCCTAAAAAAGGCAGGTCTTAGCCATTCTAGCAGTGCACAGTCTCCCTGAGGGCTTGACCCATGATTCAAAATATATGTGTGGAGTTGATTGGAACACTGTGGGGTGCCGAGGAAACCGCCCCCCCCCCATTATAATCCCCAACTTTGAAAAGGGAAAATTGAAATTAGAGATATGAGTCTTTTGAAGAATGGAATCACCTTTAATTAACAGGGAAAACTGAAGTAAATCACTTGAGCCTAAAATGGCTTTGTTTCTTGAGGTTCTATGTTTTATATCCTTTCTCAGGGCTTTCAAGACAGCTAAAAGATACCAAAGAATTAGGACCTAGGGAACCAAAGAACCTACTTGATATTAATCTGGTGAGACAAAAGCCTTGTGATTTAACTCAACCACGATCTGTTTTTCATTTTCTCTTTTGTGTTTCCAGACCTTTTATATAGAGATAAGGAGTCTCTTGATGTCAAGTTGCTTTCCTTCAGAATCCATTCCTTTTCCCTCTGAAATTTTAGCTTCTATGCATGCTTGGTGGGATGATAACATTAATGGAGGATAGTTCAGATGTTAAAAGTAATAAAATATGGCTAATGTAAGAGATAATGATAGCTAATAAATTCTACTCACTGTTAATCACACCAGCTGCATCTAGCCAATAAACTAATTTTTAAAAAATTTATCCTACTTGGAGTTAAGTCTCTGTTATGTATGCTTACTGTAACCTTTCGTGTTTGAGAGAGAGATTTATAATTGCTATCTCTTATGGTGGAGGTTTTCAAGAAGTTTAAATTATACAAAATGTTTTGGACAGTGTCTATGTTTAAACATATTATCAGAGGTCATTCATCTACAATACTCAAAAAATCCTTGCTGGTTTTTTATTTGTCTGGATTCTGTCAGAAGAGCTGTGACAAAGAAAATAAAGGATCTGATGTTTGTGGTTCAGTTACAGAAGGTGACCAGCTGACCAGAATAATATAAAGAAGCCAATGAAAAGGGAAGTCGGCATTCAGAAAATCAATAGTGATACCTGACTCTGGTTGTAATTGTGCATGCTTTTGCCAATCTTTTCAATTCTAAAACATATAGGAGCTTAAGAAATGCTTCACCAAACACGTGATCCAGGCACTCCAGGTACTCTGAGGCAGTAAAATTCAGTGCTTAAGAACTCAGAGTGAGGTGTCAGACAAGTCTTGTTTCTGGTTCCAGCTCAGCCACTGATATCTGTGAGGCCTTGTATTAGTTACTTGACCTCGTGAGCTCAGTGGTGTGTGTGTGTGTATGTATGCAGTGAAGATAATGGCACATACCTCATTTAGTTATTTAGAAGATTAAATGAGACAATACATGGAAACTGCCTAGCTCTGTGCAAAGCATATAGTAAGTGCTCAATAAAAATTTAGCTATTATTATTATTTTGTATATGAACATGATACTAAATTTGGAGAGAAGTGGTAATATGTGGTTCCCTTGCTGGGTTATTTCCTAGAAGTTATCACCGTGGGCCTAAATTGATATTTAAACATGTTAGAACATGTTTGTTGACCTGAAGGAGCAGATGCAGGTATGTTGATAGCATGCAGTGGGGAGGGGGATTGCTTTGGGCAGAAAGAGAAGAGAGTAGGTTTTTGAGTTGGTGCTGGTGGACAGAGATGTGGGGTGGAGACTGGCGGCTTGGGTGTTTTGGTAGGATAGTGCCCTTGGCGTGGGCACTCTCAGGATGGGTGCAAGAGGAGAGGTAATGGTGGGGTTTTTGGGCTGTGTTCACGGACGAAAGGCACTGGGGAGAAGAAAAAAGAATATGGTGGACTCCAAGGGGTGACCGTAGTTGACAAATTGACTCAAGAGCACATGCAAGCTGTCCCTGGGACAAAACTTTTGTTGACTGCCTTGTAAGAATAACAACACAATTATTTTAAATTATTTTTTCTTTTGCTTTACACTTAATTTGCTCTCCTTTCTTTAGTTTCCCAAGGGGGAGTTTAGATTATTGATTTTAAATCTTTTTTCTTTTCAAATATTGCATTTAATTCTATACATTTTCCTTTTCTACAGCATCCACAAATTTTGATAAGTTGTGTTTTCATTTCCATTTTCATTTAGTTCAAAACATTAAAAAAATTTACCTGGAGACCTACTCTCCAACCTATGGGTTACTTAGAAGCATGGTTTTTAAATTTCCAGATATTTGGGATTTTCCAGCTATTCTTCTGTTACTATTTATGGATTCTGGATTGATTTATGGATTTAGTTTATTGTCTGAGAATTTACTTTGCATAATTTTTCTATTTTAAGAATTTGTTGAGGTGTGTTTTGTGGCTTAGAAAGTGGTCTATCTAGGTGAACATCCCATGTGAGCTTGAGAAGAATGTGCACTTTGCTGTCATTGGATAGAATATTCCATAAACATAAATTAAATCAAATTGGCTGATTACTGATTTTCTGTCTGCTTGATCTATCAATTACTAACAGAGAGGTGTTGAAGTCAACTATATTACTGTATTTGCCTATTTCTTCTTCAGTTCTATGAATTTTTGTCCCATATATTTGGATGTTCCTTTGTTAGGTGCACACATGTTTAGGATTGTTATGTCTTTTTGGAGAATTGACCTCTTTATCATTATGTAATGCCCTTCTTTAGCCCTAATAATTTTCCTGGTTCTGAAGTCTGCTTTGTCTGAAGTTATAAAACAAAATATAGTTAGGTCTTAGTTTTTTGAATCCGCTCTGAAAATCTCTGTCTTTTAATTGCTGTATTTAGACTATTCACATTTAAAAATGATCATTGATGTAGTTGGATTAATTTCTACCATGTTTGCCACTTTTCTATTCTCTGCATTTTTTTTTTCTCCCCCTTTTATTCTGTTTTCTCTGGAGCATTTTATATGATTCCATTTTATCTCCTCTCTTAGGGTTCTAATTATTTTACTTAAAAAAAATTTAGTGATTGCCCTACAATTTATAATATACATTTTGAAATAGTTTCAAATTCTATTTTCAAATAATACTATCTTGCTTCACGTGTAGTTGGGGTATCTTTTTTAAAAAAATATATATACATTTCTTATAGCCATTGGCTAATTTAATGTAATTATGAATTCCAAAAATATAATTGGATCATGCTTGTAAACTGATCTGTTAATCTGGGCATGTTTAAGTTATGATTAGGGCGTTGACTGGGCCACATCAGTAGGGCATTGAGCCCCACCCTTTGGTGGGTGGGGAATCAAATATAAAAGGCATGGCAAGAACAGAATTGAAGCAGTTTTTGAGAAGCAGTTCTGATGATGGAGTTTTGATGTTGGAAAGAAGGCCCCAGGAGAAGAGACGTGAGCCGTTCGCCTGAAAGTCTACAGCTGACCTTGTGGAGGAACCAGAAGAGCTAAGCCCCGAGAGAAACGCAGCCCCGGGAAAAGAGGAACACAAGAAGCCTGAACCCTGGCAGACGTCGGCAGCTGTCTTGCTCCAACACGTGGTAATGAACTTTGGTGAGAAGAAACTTACGCTTTATGGCCTGGTATCTGTGGACTTCTACCCCAGATAAATACCCTTTATAAAGACCAACCCATTTCTGGTATTTCACATTAGCACCCCTTTGGCTGACTAATATACTTCTCAATTAAATGTAATGGATACATATAAATTTTTTTTGAATCAAACAATATGTTACGCAATATAATTGATTCATAGTAACACATTCATACAGTATTTGTCCTTTTGTGTCTGGCTTGCTTCACTCAACATAATGTCCTCCAGGTTCATCCATGTTGCCATATGCTTTATGACTTCATTTCTTCTTACAGTTGCATAATATTCCATCGTGTGACTAGACCACAGTTTGTTTATCCATTCATCTGTTGATGGACACCTGGGTTGTTTCCAACTTTTGGCAATGGTGAATAATGTGGCTCTGAACATCGGTGTGCAGATGTCTGTTTGTGTCACTGTTTCTTCTGGGTATATACCCAGTAGTGGTATTGCAGGGTCATAGGGCAAGTCTATATTCAACTTCTTTAGGAACTGTAGTTGGGGTATCTTATATAGAGCATTCCCAATTCCTCCTTTAGTCCCTTGTGACATTTCTGTCACTCATTTCACTTATCGATATGCTATAATCACCAATACATTGTTGCCATTATTTTTATACAAGAATTATCTTTTGGTCAATTAAGAATAAGAAAAGATTGTATTTGACACAGATTTTAAAGCAATTGCAAACCTTGGATATTGATCTCTAAAGTGACTTTTTCAAATGAAATAGCTCAATCCATTCCAAAGTCCAGCTATTATTGTTGGTAAAATAAAATGCTTTTCTTTGAGATGAGAACAAAGAAAGGACAGAGAAAATAATCTGCAAAAGACACTGGTTGTGCATCAGTCCTTTGTCACGCCCAATTTTTTGTGTTTTTATAAAAGCCCTGACATCCTTTTCTCCAAATTTAAATATAAGCTACAGGGCCACTCCTTTCAGAAGATGAAATTTTACTTCCCACACATTTCTCTTCTCTTTAGTCTCCTTGATAGCTCTAGAAGTAGGGTTTCCAGATTTAACAAATAAAAATACAGGGTGTTCAATTAAATTTGAATAATTTTTAGTATAAATATATCCCATGCCTTATTTGAATTTATCCGCAACTCAAATTGAACTGCATGTCCTGTATTTTACCTGGCAACTCTATCTAGAAGATGCTCATGTTTGCCTACCCAGTCATCCCTCTTCTTCCTTGCTGGGAGTGAACTGATTTGGTTTGGAAATCAGCCCTTCCCTATGTGAATTTACTTCAGAATTAAATCCTTATTGGCATAAGGGAGCCATGATAGTCCCATTCTCCTTGCCAATGATTGGTTTAGACATGGGCTATGACTCCGTTCTTGACAATGGGATATGACAGCAAATCAGCTGGCATAGGACTTCTGGGACAGGCTTCTTTGCTGACTGAAAGAAACATGTAAGAAGAGCTGGCCTCTCACATTCCTCTGGATGCTGTCTTGTCTGAATGTGACACCTGGAACTGCAGCGGCCATCTTGGGACCATGAAGGCAGTTAGCCTGAGGGACACAGCTGACATTTAGAGGACAGCAGAGCAGTGAGTTGGGAAGAACCCGGATCTCTAATGATGCCATTGATCCACTAAGTTGATTCAGCCTAAATTGACCTGACTTTGGAATTTCTGACTTTGTGAGATAATAAAATTTCCTTACCATTTAAGCCATTTTAAACTGGATTTTCTATTACATGTAACCCCAAACCTCTTAGGTGATAAAGTACTTATCAGACCAGGAAAGTGACGCTTGGATAGATACGGTAACTTATCCAATGTCACCAAACAAGTAATTACTGTGCTTGAATTTTGAACTCAGCCTTATCTGATTTCAAAGTTCATTCTCTCTCCGTTGTACCATTCATCTATTTTCTTACAGTATGTTCTTAGACAAATTAAATCATTTCTCTGAAACTTGACCTCCTCATCTGTAAAATGGAGATGCTAAATTTCCCCTCATTATGATGTTTTAAAGATTTGAAGAAATAATGTAACTAGAAAGCTTAGTTCCTCTCAGACAGTCTCAGTTTCCTTCCTTGCCCAATTTGTGCTTTTCTTCTTAGGACTTCCTCGTTGTGAGAGGTGATGAATTATCCTCTTATGTTAACTTGTGCCAAGTGAGATCACTCAATCCATTTCAAATAAATTGAGTTTGTTTTAGAATCAAATTGATGTGTTTCTAATGAGAAGTTACAGAGAACATCATCTAACATAGAATTACACAATTTGCACTCTTTTTTTTTTTTCATTTTTAAAAACAATTTATTATTGGCAGTGGATATAACTCAGTGGTTGAGTGCCTGCCTCCCACATATTAGGTCCCAGGTTCAATCCCTGGTATCTCCTTAAAAAAAAAAATTATTGAAGTATATAATTCATACATGAACACACATAAACAAGTGTATAGTAAAAGTTATGAACTTACAAAACAAACATGCATAACATTATACAGGGCTCCCATACATCACCCCACCACCAATACCGTGCATTGTTGTGAAACATTTGTAACAAATTATAAAAGAACATCCTCAAAGTATTACTGCTTTAGTAATACTTTATGCTATAGTTAAAGTTATAGTATAACTATATTTCATATCTTACATTTGGTATATTTTTCCCCCAACCCACCCTATTGTTTTTTTTTCATAAACCATAAAATTTATCTAAAGTATACAACTGATGGCATTTGGTATAATCACCGAGTTGCGGCATTCATTACTTCCATCAATATTAGAGCATTTTCATTACTCAAGAAAAAAAAGAAAAACAACAAAAAACAAACCACTATTGTTCCCATATGTTAGCACTACTAATTACATTCTTTAATGTGCTCTCACCATTTCTATTCATTTACAAACATTTACAATTTTTCACCAATTCGGCACTGATTAAACCTCAAGTTTCCTTTCTCTGACCAGATTCTTTTCTCTGGTGACTTATAGTCTAGCTATTAACTGCATGAGTTTACTCATTATATTTATTTCATAATAGCAAAATCATATAGTATTTGTCCTTTTATGCCTGGCTTGCTTCGCTCAACACAATGTCCTCCAGGTTCATCCATGTTGTCATATGCTTTACGACTTCATTTCTTCTTACAGTTGCATATTATTCCACCGTGTGAACAGACCACAGTTTGTTTATCCATTCTTCTGTTGAATGACACCTGGGTTGTTTCCAACTTTTGGCAATCGTGAATAATGTGGCTATGAACATCGGTGTGCAGATGTCTGTTCGTGTCACTGCTCTCAGTTCTTCTGGGTACATACCAAGTAGTGGTATTGCCAGGTCACATGGCAAGTCTATATTCAACTTCTTTAGGAACTGCCAAACAGTCCTCCATAGTGGTTGTACCATCCTGCATTCCCACCAACAGTGAAGAAGTGTTCCTATCTCTCCATATCCTCTCCAACACTTGTAGTTTTCTGTCTTTTTAATAGTGGCCATTCTGATAGGTGTGAAATATCTCATTGTAGTTTTGATTTGCATTTCCCTAATCATGAACGATGTTGAGCATTTCTTCATGTGTTTTTTTACCATTTGAATTTCTTCTTTGGACAAATGTCTATTCAAGGCCTTTGTCTATTTTTTAATTGGGTCATTTGTCATTTTATTGTTGAGTTGTAACATCCTTTTATATATCCTGGATATTAAATCCTTATCAGACATGTGATTTCCAAATATTTTCTCCCATTGAGTCAGCTGCCTTTTCACCCTTTTGACAAAGTCCTTGAGGTGCAAAAGTGTTTAATTTTGAGGAGGTCCCATTTATCTATTTTTTATTTTGTTGCTTGTGCTTTGAGTGTAAGTTTTAAGAAACTACTGTCTACCACAAGATCATGAAGATGTTTTCCTACATTTTCTTCTAGGAGTGTTTATGGTTGTCACTTTTATATTTAGGTCCTTGATCAATTTTGAGTTGATTTTTGTATAATGTGTGAGATAGGGGTCCTCTTTCTTTTGGATGTGGAATTCCAGTTTTCCCAGTACCATTTGTAAATAGAGTGTTCTGGCCCAGCTGGGAGAGCTTGACAGCCTTGTCAAAAATCACTTGACCGTAGATGTGAGGGTCTATTTCTGAATTCTTGATTCAGTTCCATTGGTCAGTCTGTCTGTCTTTATGCTAGTTCCATGCTGTTTTTACTACTGTAGCTAAGAAGAATGCTTCAAAGTCAGGAAGTGAGAGTCCTCCAACTTCATTTGTCTTTTTAAAGAAATTTTTTGGCTATTTGGGGCCCCTTACCATTCCAAATAAATTTGATAATTGTCTTTTCCATTCCTGCAAAAAAGACTGTTGGGATTTTTATTGGGATTGCTTTGAATCTGTAAATCGGTTTGGGTAGAATTGACATCTTAATGATATTTAGTCTTCCAGTCCAGGAACACAGAATGTCCTTCCTTTTATTTAGGACTTCTTTGCTTTCTTTTAGCAATATTTTATAGTTTTCTGAATCCAGGTCCTTTATGTCTTTGGTTAAGTTTATTCCTAAATATTTGATTCTTTAATCTCTGTTATAAATGGAATAAATTTTTCTTATTTCCTCTTCAGTTTACTCATCAATAGTGTATAGAAATGCTATTGATTTTTGCATATTAATCTTGTATCCTGCCACTTTGCTGAACTTGTCTATTAGTTCTAGAAGCTTTTTGTAGATTTTTTCAGGATTTTCTAGATGTAGGATAATATCATCAGTGAACAGTGAAAGTTTTACTTTGTTGATCTTATACCCCACTACATTGCTGATTAATTTATTAGTTCTAGTAACTTTGCTGAGGATTTTACAGGATTTTCTATCTATAGGATCATGTCATTTGTAAATTGAGACAGTTTTACGACTTTGTTTCCAATCTAAGTGAATTTTATTTCTTTGTCTAGCTTATTGCTGTAGCTAGAACTTCTAGCACAATATTAAATAACTGTGGTGACAGTGGGCATCCTTGTTTTGTTCCTGATCTCAGCGAGAAAGCTTTCAGTCTTTTTGAAGTACAATGCTAGCTGTAGGTTTTTTGTATATACACTTTACCATCTTGAGTAAGCTTCCTTATATTCCTATTTTGTCAAGTGCCTTTTCTGCATCAATTGAGAGGATCATGTGATTTTTCTTCTTCAATTTATCAATGTAGTTTATTACACTAATTGATTTTCTTGTATTGATCCACCATTGCATACCTGGGTTAAAACCCACTTGATCGTGGTGTATAATTCTTTTAATGTCCTTTTGGATTCGGTTTGGAAGTATTTTATTAAGGATTTCTGCATCTATATTCATTAGAGATATTGGTCTATAATATTCTTTTTTCATAGTATCTTTATCTTGTTTTGGTATTTAAGGTGATGTTGGCTTCATAGAATGAGTTTGGTAGCATTCTTTCCTGCTCAATTTTTTGGAAGAACTTGAGCAAGATTGGTATTAGATCGTCTTTGATTGATTGGAAGAATTCACCTGTGAAACCATTTGGTCCAGGGCTTTTCATCTTTGGGAGGTGTTTGTTTCAATCTCTTTACTTGTGATTGGTTTGTTGAGGTCTTCTCTTTCTTCTACAGTCAGTGTAGGTTGTTCGTGTGTTTCTAGGAATTACTCCATCAAGTCTACATTGTCTAGTTTTTTGGTGTACAGGTGTTCATAGTATCCTCTTGTGATATCTCTTATTTCTGTGGGGTCAGTGGTAATATCCCCTTCTCATTCTGATTTTATTTATTTGCATCTTCTCTCTTTTTTCTTTTGTCAGTCTAGCTAAGAGTTTGTTGATTTTGTTGATCTTCTCAAAGAACCAACTTTTGGTTTTGTTGATTCTCTCTCTTTCTTTTTATTCTTGACTTCATTTATTTCTGCTCTCATCTTTACTATTTCTTTCCTTCGACTTAGTTTGGGATTATTTTACTATTCTTTTTCTAGTTCCTCCTGGTGTGCAGTTAAATCTTCAATTTTAGATTTTTCTTCTTTTTTAACGTAAGCATTAAGGGCTATAAATTTCCCTCTCAGCATTTCCTTTGCGGTGTCCCATAGGTTTTGATATGTTGTGTTCTCATTGTCACTCATCTCAAGATATTTACTGAATTCTCTTAAAATTTCTTCTTTGACCCACTGATTATTTAAGAGTGTGTTGTTTAATCTCCATATGCTTATGAAATTTCCCTTTTTAAATCCATTATTGCTCTTTCCCTGCCGCCACGGAGATACGCGGAGGCAGAAGCTTGGGTGATTTCAAGATTCGGCTCCACCCGTAATCCATCGCCATGGCCGAGGAAGGCATTGTTGCTGGAGGTGTAATGGACGTTAACACTGCCTTACAAGAGGTGCTAAAAACCGCCCTCATTCACGATGGCCTAGCACGTGGAATCCGCGAAGCTGCCAAAGCCTTAGACAAGTGCCAAGCCCATCTTTGTGTGCTTGCATCCAACTGTGATGAACCCATGTATGTCAAGCTGGTGGAGGCCCTTTGTGCTGAGCACCAAATCAACCTAATTAAGGTTGACGACAACAAAAAACTAGGCAAATGGGTAGGCCTCCGTAAAATCGACAGAGAGGGGAAACCCTGTAAAGTAGTTGGTTGCAGTTGTGTGGTTGTTAAGGACTATGGCAAAGAATCTCAGGCCAAGGATGTCATCGAAGAATATTTCAAGTGCAAGAAATGAACAAATAAAAAACTTTGCTCTCAAAAAAATAAAAAATAAAAAAATAAATCCATTATTGATTTCCAGCTTCATTCCGTTATGATCAGAGAAAGTGTTTTGTATAATTTCAATCTTTTAAAATTTATTGAGACCTGTCTTGTGACCAAACATATATCCTGAAGAAGGGTCCATAAGCATTTGAAAAGAATGTATATCCTGCTGTTTTGGGGTGCAGTGATCTATAAATGTTTGTTAGGTCTCAAGTTATTCAAGTTCTCTTTTCTTTATCCTCTGTCCAGATGTTCTATCCAATACTGAGAGTGGTTTATTGAAGTCTCCAATTATTATTGTAGAAGCATCTATTTCTCCACTCAGTTTTGCCAGTGTGTGCCTCATGTATCTTGGGGCACCCAGGTTAAGTGCATAAATATTTATTACAGTTATTTCTTTTTGGTGAAGTGCCCTTTTTATTAATATATAATGACCTTCTTCATCCCTTATAACAGTTTTTCATTTAAAGTTTATTTTGTCTGATATTAGTATTGCTACTCCAGCTCTTTTTTGGTTACTATATGCATGGGATAGCTTTTTCCAACCTTTCACTTCTAACCTGGTTGTATCCTTATGTTTGAGGTACATCTCTTGTAGACAGCATATAGATGGCTTATATTTTTTTAATCCATTCTATCAGTCTAAGTCTTTTGATTAGAGAGTTCAAGCCATTAACATTCAATGTTATTACTGTAAAGGCATTACTTACATTATTCATTTTTAACTTTGACTTTCTGTTGTCATATCTTACTATTGTCTGTCTTTTTACCCTTTAACTTGCCCTTCCTAATAATCTTCATTTTTAAATTCTTCTCTAAGTCTCTTGCCCTTGTGTTTTCCTTTCAAGTTGCAGCACTTCCTTTAGTATCTCTTGTAATTCTGGTCTTCTGGTAACATACTCCCTCAATTTTTGTTTGTGAAGACTTTAATCTTACCATCATTTTTTGAAGGACAGTTTTTCCAGATACAGAATTATTGTCTGGCAGTTTTTCTCTTTCAGTGCCTTAAATACATAATATCACTTTCTTCTTGCCTTCATGGTTTCTGATGAAAGATCAGCACTTAATCATGTTGAAGTTCCCTTGTACGTGATGCTTTGTTTTTCTCTTGCTGCTTTCAGAATCCTCTCTTTTTCTCTGATATTTGTGATTCCGAATAGTAGGTGTCTTGGGGTAGGTCTATTCAGATTTATTCTGTTTGTGGGGCATTGTCTTTCTTGGATATTGATATTTATGTCTTTCATAAGGGTTGAGAAGTTTTTGGTCATTTTTTCCTCTAATATTCTTTCTGCCTCTTTTCCATTCTCTTTTCTTTCTGGGATACCAAAAACATGTATGTTTGTGCATTTTGCATTGTCATTCAATTCCCTGAGACCCTGTTCCATTTTTTCCTATTCTTTTCTCTTTCTGTCCTCATGTCTTTTCCAGTTCGTATGGTCTTGAAAATCATTAATTCTGTCTTCTAGCAATTCAAATCTGCTCTTATGTTCCTTTAATGTATTTTTAATCTCATCCATCATGTCTTTCATTCCCATAAACTTTATTATTTTTCTTTTCAGGCTTTCAAATTGTTCTTTATGATCAACCAGTGTCTCCCCTGCCCCGACCCCCCCTGGGGGGGAGAGCACAAACACACTTCCCCACTACCACAAATTATGCAGTTGAGTTTCCCACATTTGGGGAAATTGCAGGGGTCAGCACATCCAGAGTGCAATGGATAAGCCTCACCCAGGAAAACCACCTTTGTGATCATGGTATCTCCCCTGCCAGGTAAGTATCCAATGTCTTTTTAATACTCTTTATTTCTTTAGTCATATTTTCCTTCAATTCTTTGAATTGATTTAGGAGATTTGTGTGATTACCATTGATTAGTTGTCTCAAATCTTGTATCTCTTCAGGATTATTTGGTTTGTTCCTTTAGGTGTGCCATCTCTTCCTGATTCCTGGTATGGCTTGTAATTTTTTGCTTGTGTCTAAGCAAATGAATATGTTGATGAATTTATTCTGATGGTCAATTTCTCTCTCTTGCCTAGCTACTGCTAAGTATCTGTGTGTCTTTGACTCTTGGTTCAACTTATTCTAGATATTTAGGATTGCCCCCTTTTTAGCTGCTCAAACGAAGGCTAAGGACCCAGTTATGGGGTGCTGGCCAGTTTTCAAGGGCCTTGGAGAGGGTGGCAGTAAAGGTACCTGCTTGCCTTATTTATTTATTTTATTTATTTTTTTAAAGAACCATTTTTTTTTAAATTATTTTATTTATTTATTTTATTTTTTTTACCAGGAGGTCCCGGGGATCGAACCCGGGTCCCTCCATATGGGAGATGGATGCCCAACCCTTTGAGCCACATCTGTCCCCTTTATTTATTTATTTATTTATTTATTTATTTATTTATTTATTTATTTATTCTGTCTTCTGTATCACTTATTCTTTCTTCTATCATTTCAAGTCTGCTGTTGTATGTCTCTAATGTGCTTTTTTTCTTTTTCTTTTCTTTCTTTTTTCTATTGTGTTTTTTATTTCACCTATAGTGTCTTTCATTCCCATGAGCTCTGTTATTTTTCTATTCAAGTTTTCAAATTCTTTGTGCTCACTCATTGTCTTCTTGATGTCCTTTGTCTCTTTAGCCATATTGATTTTCAACTCATTAATTGGATTTTGGAAATTTGTATTAATTTCATTGATTAGTTGTGTCAAATCCTGTGTCTTATCTGGGGCTTTGATATATTCCTTTGCTTGGATTATTTCTTCCATTTTCTTAGTATGGCTTGTAATTATTTCCTGACACCTAGGCATCTGATTATGATGGTGAGTTTATGCTGATGCTCAATTTCTCTCTTTTTCATAGGGATTTAGTGGTGGGAGGCTGTTTGTTACTGCCATTCTTTGACTCTTGGTTCAACCTGTTCTAGGTCTTTAGAATTGTCCTTGTTAGTTGCTCAAATCTGGGCCATGGACCCAGTAATGGCCTTGGGGAGGGAAGCTGTAAAGGCCAGAAAAAGCCTCTCTTATTTACTTTAAAATTTTTTATTTATTTGTTTCTCCCCACCTGCTTGTTGTTTTGCACTTGCTGTATCTGTTCATCTTCCTTGTTTGTTTTTTTTTTAAAGCAATTTATTGAAGTATATCATTCATATGTGAACATACATAAACTGTAAGTGTTCAGTAAACATTGTGAACTTACAAAACAAATACGCATCATATCATACAGGACTCCCACACATCACCCCACAACAAATACTTTGCATAGTTGTGAAATATTTGTTAAAAAATTATGAAAGAGCATTGTCAAAATATTACTACTAACTATAGTCCGTATCTTACTCCCTTATACATTTTTTAAAGGATTTATTTATCTGTTTATTTACTTTTATCCATTTTTATGCGCCCCCCCCCGTCTTTGCTGTTTCTGTGTCCATTTGCTGGACAACTCTCTGTGTCCATTTCCTGCCCTCTCTTCTAATCCTTCTCCTCCTGTCTTCACTGCGATTCGATCCTCAGAAACTCCGATGTGGGAGAGAGGTGTCCTACCACCTGCGCCACCTTAGTTCCTGGTTTTTAGGCGCATCTTGTCTTGGCTCTCCCTTGTGTCACTCTCTTGTTATGTCATCATCTTGCTGTGTGGCTCACGGGGACTGACAGCACAGCCATGCACGGGGCCTGATGGTTCACTTGTGCACGGGGCCTGACAGCTCACCTGCTTGCAGGGTCTGGCGGTGCACCCGCGCATGGGGCCGACAACGCACCCACTTGCGGGGCCTGGGGGCCTCACCTGTGCATGGGGCATAGTGGCCCATGTGACTTCTATATTTTTCTTTTTTTTCTTTTTACCAGGAGGTCCCGGGGATTGGATCCAGGCCCCTCTATATAGGAGACAGATGCCCACCCATTTGAGCCACATCTATCTCCCTGCTATATCTCTTAAGGTTGACTAAAGATACCTAGAATTACAGTCTTTCCCATAGAGGATGGTCATATAATAAATCAGGCTTAGTTTATCACCAGCATTCCAAAAACCAGACCTAGGGAACACATGCATGGTTTCTAATATAACGAAAGTTTAGCCTACCCTGATTTTCACAAAATCAGGACATCTTTTTACATTTAATTCCCTCACATGCACTTTGGTGGTCCACCAGCAGATGGTACTCTTCAGCAGCCCTCTCAGTTCAAAGCCTGGTCAGAGTGTGTTCACTGCAACACCTATTGGATCAGCGTGATAGAGGATCCTGCCTTGAGGCTATTCAGAGCCTCACAATTCAGACTTTGCTGCCAGCAAATGTTGGAGGCAGTTCTCCAACCTTTGCTGGCAGCCTCCTCCCTTTTCTCAGTTAGGAAATAGTTCTACTTCCTTCTGCATCCTCAAGAAACTGGTCAGTAGGGGGTGTTTAGTCCCATGCCGACTCCCAGGGCAAACAGTGGTATGGCCCCTCCCTGCCTGGAAGGGCTCATGGGACAGAGCAGACCAATTTGTAGGCCAAAAGCTGACTCAGCCTTAGGCTGTGTCCCTCTCTCTCCCATACCCTGGGGAGGTGGGTCCCTGTGGCCTCCTTTGTCTGTAGCCACCAGCCCGAAGCTGTAGAATTCAAAATTGTCTCCTTGTAGGGTGGGGGAAGGGCACTGGTGGCTGTTGCTGCAGCTTCAACTCACAGTCTTTCTGTTGAGATTTTTTTCCCCCTATTCCTTTCTCTCTTCTGGGTGGTGTCCAGCCTTTCCCTGGTATCCTAAACTCTAGAACATTTTTTTTCCAGGCCATTTTTTTGCCTGTCTTCTAGCTATTTTTCTGGGGGAGAAGGTGGTCCCATGTCTTTCTAATCAGCCATCTTCCCAAAAGTCCCTATTTATTTATTGTTATTTTTCTTTTTCATGCACTTTTCTGTTCTGGCCAGCAGAAGGCACTCTTTGGCATGCCTCTCAGTTCAGACACCAGGTGCTAGGCGGGGAATGCATTCAGAACAACTCTTCATGCAGGTGGGCAGTGCAGAAGTAATGTCTCCAGGGCTAGTCAATTCTCACAGCCAAACTTTCTTAGAGGCTGTTCTCCACCCTTGGCCAGCTACACCTTCCCTCCCACTGTGTCCTCAGCAACCAGCCTGGGGCAGTAGAGAGGGTGTTGAAGAAGGCAAATTATCTTTAGCTCCCTGCCCTTCTCAGTGCAAACAATGTTGCGGCCCCACCCGGCACCCCTCCACTGTAGGAGACCAAGCTTGCTGGCCAAGATCTGAATTTACTGCAGGCCATGTCCCTCCCTCTCCCCTTTCTTGGGGAAAAGGACCACAGCCACTGTAGTCTACAGACTACTATTTGCCCCGTGGGTGGGGGGATGGGTGCCCGCTGCTGCTTTCGCAGCTCTGCTTACTGATTTTTCAGCCTGCTGAGACACCTTTCCTTCGCCCCTCTCTCTTCTGCATGGTGTCTCACCTTCTCTTGGTGTCCTGAGCCTCCTGCATGCTCTTTTTTTTTTTTTTTAATATTTATTTTAAAGAATCTTTAGATTACATAAATGTTACATAAAAAATATAGAGGATCCCATATACCCCACTCCCTACTCCTCCCATACTTTCTCATATTAACATGTTACAATTGATGAACACATATTGAAGCATTGCTACTAACCAGGGACTACAGTTTACATTATAGTTTACACTCTGTCCTGCACAATTCTGTAAGTTATGACAAAATATATAATGGCCTGTATCTGTCATTGCAGTGTCATGCAAGACAATTCCAATGTCCTGAAAATGCCCCCATTTTACAACTATTCTTCCCTCTCCCTCCCCTCAGAACCTCTGGTGGCTACTGCGTCCACATTAATGATAAAATTCTTCCATTGTTAGAATAACAAACTTTCTTCTTTTAATCTGGCTTCTTTCCTCTCATCAATGTACCTGTGAGGCTGATCCATGTTGTTGCTTTTATTTATAGTTTGTTTCCTTACTGCTGTGTGGTACCCATTGTGTGACTAGACTATAATTTCTTTATCCTATTAGTGATGGCCTTTTAAGTTGCTTCCAAATTTTGCCTATTATGAATACAACTACCATGAACCTTCTTGTATTAACAGCTGGCACTAGAATTCATCTCAGTTTATTTGCTAAAGAACCCCAAAAAGTGTGTATTAGAAGAAAAGCCTTGGAGGAACTTATGTTTGGGAATAACAATTCTTAATAAGATAGTACATGATGTAGCATTGGAGAGGGGAGAAGAGGTGGGAGAAAGCAGTGGCGGTGTGCTCAGGACAGGTCCTGCTCGCTGGGCATGTTCTGATTCCTGGGCTGGATCCCCAGAGAAGCGGGGAATTTACAAAAACCTATTGTACAGCTCAGGAAGATACATAGCCAGAGGCCCAGGACTCATGGCCATGCTGGATTTCACGTTTTCCCACTAATATCTTTTTTTTTTCTCTTCCGGGATCCAACCCAGGATAGCATACTGCATTTAGTGGAGCTGGATTTTGAGGTAAGTTTAACTAGTTCTCTGAAGGTGGGGTAGACAACATCTGGGTCTCTAGATATATATCTTATATCTCTATGTCTATCTCTTTCTCTATAGATATATGTATCAATCTAATCTAAGAGAATAGGTTTTTAAATATAAGAAATAGTTTTTATTTAACAATCCTAGAAAGCTATTAATAAGGAAATGATACAAATGACTATCTGAACCACAAGCTGCTGAAAAATTGTCGTTACTTTTTCTTTTTCCTGAGGTGGTGTAATGCTGAGTTAACCACAATGAAGTGAGGGAGGATTTCACAAGGCTGGGTGAGCAGAAAGCAAAGGGGCAGACAAGCTCCAACACGGGAAGCCCGAGGTAATGCATTTAAAGAGAACCTGTATAAATGACATCTATTAAAATGCCACACTGAGGCCGCCATTAGGGACCAGAAGGAAAGACGGGTAACTGCAGGCAGCTCCTCAACCACGTCAAGAGCAGGGGCTGCTTTGGGGCACCCACCCAGAGAGAGGCTGGCAAGTGCATAAGGGACCAGCCTTCAGACCTCTGTCAGACCATAGCAGCTCCATGCTGGGGCTGTGCCGAGCTGCTCAGTTTCCTGGGACTCCACAGGGCTTATGGGGGCTGGGGCAGGGGCGCCTCTGAAAGGAGGCACGGAGGGCTGCTGTAGCATGACTCCCAGTGGGGCAGCAGGGATGGGGGCCTGGGAAGTGAGCCTTCACTAAAAGGCTGTGTGACTTCGAACAAGGCTCTTGTCTGTCTGATGAGAATGGTGTCTAGTGAGATGGTTTCTAAGGACAGTTCTAGCTCTAAACTGGTATCATAAAAATGACAATATTAACAATGTCTGACATTTGTAAAATGATCTAGGCTTTTCTAAGCTGTTTCAAGTAAGTTATTACATTTTATCCCAATGGTAACCGAGAGGAGAGTGAGCAAAATGTTATTACCTATGGTTTGAACGTAACCTGCATATCAGCTGAAGCCCCTTTGCCCTATTTGATCTAGGTACTATCTAGATCAATTCCAAGCTCTGGGAAAATCCAAAGTTCCCTCCTTCTGCCCCCACCCAGATTCTTAGGGGATTACATTCTCACAGTCACTTCTGCTTCATGGGTATAACATGTTGCCCAGATGTGAAACTCAGCCCGATTTCCTTAAAAGAGCCCACTCACAGAGTGCTTGTGGGTGTGGTGGGCTCCAGTAGAGACTGGGGCCTGGGGAAGAGGGAGGTGGTGTCTTCCTTCCAGGAATGCAAACAGAACACCAGGCTTCCCACTCTGAAGGTATCGCCTGTCACTTCATTAATGGGGATGTTTTCACAGGCCCTTCCCTTTTTATCTAAGCCTTGGGGATAGGTGAACTTCTAGAAGAAGGAAAGAATATGAGCAAAGGTGGTGGTGGGGAGTGCTGGGCATGGTGGCCTGGTTCAGAAACTGGCTCAGGACAGTTTCAGGCATCCTAGCAGAAGGAAATGGCATGAGTTTCCACCATGTTAGTGTATGGGGAGAGTCTAATTGAAATGAATAATGGGCGGCCACATAACAACAAAGAGACACTCTCTCTTAACCTTGTAAGCTCCAAAAGGTAGGGTCCACAGTTGGTCTTTTATTGTGAACCCGATAAATGCTTGTCTTAATTTGAGTATGTAGAGTTTGGTGCCATGGCGGGAAGTGGTGGAACAGTGGGTTGGGTGGGCCCCTGGGTCCTATGGTCTGTTCAGGTTACTTTCTCATGCGGGGGGTAGCCAGGGCAGTGGAAAGGGAAATGGGCTGTGGAGTAGGACACATGAGTTTATGTCCTGACTCTGCCCCAGACTGAAAATAGGCTGTCAGGCATGTTATCTTCCCACTGGGTCCCTCAAAGCTGTGGGGAGGGCCAACCAAGAGAACAGCTGTGAAAGGGCATTTTAAAGTGGAAAGCACAATGCAGATAGGAGGAACCACAACTCTCTCTAAAATATAAAACACGTGGTCTTGAAACCTGCAGAGTGTGAGAGAAGGAGGAGCTTGGGTCCTGCTCCAGGAACTTGTACTCCCTAATGGCTGAGCCCTTAAGTTAGTTATTTCATCCCCTTGACCCCCAGTTTCCCCATCTGCAAAGTAAGAATAATAACCTTAACAGCTATTGTGAAGATTAAATGTCTTAGTAGCTATAAAGTGCTACATCTGTGGGCGAGTCATCTGCTTCCATTGGCTTGGATGAAGAGTAGCAAGTTAGCACAACACAGAATTAGTTATTTACATCCTAAATAGATTCTGCCCACAAAGTTTAATTTAAAATTATACTCCATTTCTGTTGGTTTGCTTTTACTCTAGAAAAGCAGAATCATTGCCAGAAACACGTGTCCCAGTGTGGCGTGGTGCTTTACTGGATGAGCCGTCAGATGAAGATGGGAAGAGAACAGACCAGCCCCGAGCTGCTGCTGCTGACCACGGCTCAGACCAGAAGGCTTGGCTAGAACCAACAAGACCGGCGGGTTCCATTCACAGCCAGGGTGTGCTCCTAAGCCTGTGGCTGTGCCTGGGTTCTGGAGAGTCTGGACTCCACGGTGGGTACAAGTGGGAAATGGGTTTATTTTTTCCGACCACTGCCTTTTCCTGCACTGCTGGATTTTCCTTCCCTGCCCCCGATGATATCTTAGATAGAGTTCATAGTTCTCTGCAATTTTAGTTATAAGAACATGTTCCATTTTGGTGATCACAATTTACATTTAGGTGTTAAAAAGTCCAGTCCAGTCTAATCAAAACTTCACATCCAGTTCAAAGCTTTCCCCTTGCCTCTCAGCTCAGGGTAAACGTGTTGAGAGTGGTCTATTCTTTCTCTCTTCCTGTCGTTCCCTCCTGTGTCTGGCTCCTGCAGGGCATCAGCCTCGTAGGCCTCACCCTGCCGCAGCCTCTTGGATGAGCTACCAGCAGCAATGGCCCAGTGGCTGTCACTCATGGAGTTCCTCAGCCCCCAGAAACTCCGGCATCCTCACAGGACATGTGCTCCTCCACTGCCCTGTCTCCTCAGAACTCTCCTGCCTCCCCTGCCTTCAGAATTCTCCAGAGAAAAAAGCAGACACCAATTTCCACATTCACATCTGTTTCCATACTCCTGAGGACTCATAACAAGCTCTCCTAAAACTTCTTCCCCACATTTCACCCCAGAAGGGCCCAGGAATTTTGTCCTGTAGCAGGGATCGAACCTGTTGGTGAGATGCCAGCCTCCCTTTCCGGCAGATATGACCAAATTTCTTCGAAGTGTCTGAATCCCTTCTCATTTGGCCAGGAGTGGGTCATCCCTTCCCCTCGTCCCCAGGATTAGGAGAGTAAGAGCTGCCCACACGCTTCTTAATGGCCCCTACTCTGGTGGAATCTCCCACTTCAATCGGCTTCCTTTGGGTCACTTGTTTTTCTTTACATGGGCTCATAGGGGTGGTGGGGTAAGAGTCTCGGGGCCCGTTTGACACCTCCTAGAAAGTCCTGGAGGGGGTGTCTGGCAGACTCCATAGCTCTTCTTAGAATATGGGGTTCTTATTTTCTACTGTCCTCAGCTTTGGGGCTTTAGTTGCAATTCTGAGGCAGAAATGTGTCTCTTCAACAGCCTAACAGGTTGCGAACCTTTTGAAAGGTATATTAGTCAAGGCAGTGCTAGCTGCTGTAAGAGGCGCACCCCAAAATCTCTGTGGCTTTTCATCTCTATGCTTATTTCTCTTCTACCTACAGCTCAGTCACCAGTGGAGTGAGGCTGGGTCTTGGATTGGTGAGAATGGCACCATCTTCAACACCTGCCGGCAGGTGAGGAGCGAGAGGCATGAGCTTTTCATGGTGTGCTACAGGTTTGGAGGTGGCATATATCACTCTTGTTCATGTGCTTCGGCCACACAGCAGTCACATGGCCACAGTCACCTGCAAGGGAGGCCGGGCAGTACAACCCAGTGTGCAGCCAGGGAGAACAAATGGGTTTAAGAAAAAGCTGCTCCGTCTCTGCCACAGGAGATGTCAACGACAAACCCTAGAGTTAGAGTAGCAGAGTGACGGCTCAGGAAGGGGTCGTGGAGGTCAGTTATTGCAGTGGTTTTCAGCCAGGGGAGTGCTGCCCCTTAGGGACCACACATTTGGAAGCGAGTACTGCTGTTTGTCGCGGTCACCGTCACTGGCGTTCGGCGGCCGGGGGCCAGGAACGCAAACGCCCTGTGATGGAGAGAGCCCAACCTGCTCATTTTACAGGGCAGTTAAAGTCTAGGGTGGGAAAGACGCTTGCCTGCGGTCACACAGTGTGAACTGGGGTAAGAATTCAAGTGTCCTGACTGTCTCCACTTCCCCAGTGCAAGACTGTGGGCTCTGGAGTCAGACAACCTGGGTTCAAATCCTGACTCCAGGACATTCCAGCTCTGTGACTCTCAGCAAATTCCTTGTCTTACCTAAACTTCAGTTTCTTCATCTGCAAAATGGGGATAACCTTAGTCCCTCCCTGGTAGAGTTGTTTTGAGAATGAAAACGAGCTAGTTTACCTGCAAAGTACTCAGAACACCACCTGCACATGGTGAGTGCCCCTTAAAAGCCAGGTGTTATTATTTCCTTCAATATTTGCATGTGGTTGTTTTCATGACGATAGATGGTATATCCCCATGTTTCTTTTCCTTTTTTTTTTTTTGAGGAGGTACGGGGGATTGAACCTGGGACCTCACACATGGGAAGCAGGCACTCAAACACTTGAGCTACATCTGTTCCGCCATGTTTCTTTTAAAAACAGTCTTATTGAAGTAAACTATACTTACAGGAATGTGTGTATATCATAAGTGTACAGATGGGAGAATTTCTACCCGCTGGGCCCCCACTTGGGACCAGCACCCAGGTCAAGATGCAAGGCATGACCAGTACCACAAAGCCTCACGCTCCCTACAAGTCACTGTTCCACCCCAGAGTAAACAAATATCCTAAACTCTAACAACATAGATTTGTTTTGCCTGTTTTTGTGCTTTATATTCATAGAATCCTGTAATATGTACTCTTTTGTGCCTGGCTTCTTTCACTTGACATTATTTTTGTGAAATCCATCCTTCCTCCATCCCCTCCCCCTCCCTCTTTTTTTGTTTTTTGGAAGGAAATAAAGTGCCAATATAGAGGGGAAATATGTGGATGGTGACAGCAGAAAATTTTGAAAAGGACGATATGCTAGTTAGATTAATTAGAAGAATCTGGTGAACTTTTGCTGCCTTATTAAAATTGTGACAACTTAAGAATCCAAAGTGTGATAAGAAATTTTGAATTTACGGATTTGAGCTTTGAGGAATGGATCAAAGAAAGAGAGTAATGATAAATAAAAACATAGTTAGCATCTTTTCTAGGCAACCACTCAAAGCTCAAAGCAGATGGGATGTTAATTCAACAGAGCTCTTTCATCTTCTTCTATGATTTTTCCCTGATAATTTTATTTATTATAACCAAGGCCCATTTCTCATATAATGAAAACACACTCTAAAGTACTAGCTGTTTTCTATTCCCAGAAAATTTTTTCTTAAGCCTGTTGCCTGCACATACTTTGTGAGCTGCCCCTGAGTGACCCCGCCGTTTCTTTCCTCAAGCATACCTCCCTACAGACCTGTTGGTATATTAGTGCAAAAAATAAATCAAAGTCTGCTGACTTGAATTGATATTCATCTTTATTTTTACACTCCAGGAGTAGTCATTTCCTGCTTAATTTCAGACTTAGAATAATAATTTTTTCCTTTTCTTTCACTATAGCAGTCAAACAAATTCTGAGTTAATGAATCAGCCATGCAGTGGAATAGCTCAAGGAAGTCACCAAAGAGTTGCCAGACATTTCAAGAGAGGTAAAACATAAAGAAAATAGAGAGCATCACCCCAAAGAGTGATTCATAAAGAATTCAACCTACAGTTAGACTTGGAGGGAGCATTGTGGGCTGCCCTTCACTTATTAGGTTAGCCTGAGTTAGGCAGATACAGCTAGATCCAAATGAATCATAGGATTGCTGCTAGGTGAGATGGAATGGTTGTTCAAGCTGACTAAGATAGGATAGTAGGCAGGAATATTTTTCTTAAGGACACGATGAAAGAGTTGCTGCTGAATCAGATCTGAAAGTAGAAATGCAAAGGGTTTGATTTGTACCTTTTTCCCCGTTGCAAAAATTAACTCTTTATCATCCTATCACGTGATAAGAGTTAGACATTTTTAATATTCTTGATTATCACCTAAATATGATCTCCTTGTTTCCTTATACATACCCATAGCTTCAGCCATAACCTTGCACAGGTGACTTCCAAATCTGTATCTCCGGTATATACTTCCCCTGTGCTCTGCTCTTATATATCCAAATGCTGGCTGGGTACCTTCATCTGGAGGTCCTGCCATTGTGTCCCAAGTAATATGCCCAAAGCTGAGCTCATCATTCTTACCCCTTTCCTATCAAATCTATTTCATTTTGTATTATCTGACTTTATAAGTAGCTCTATCCACTAACTCAAGTAACAGACCTGGAAATACCCTTGTCCTCTTCTCTGTTTCTCTATACATATCCCACTGTTGCCAAATCCTGCCAATTCAACCTTCTAAATATCTCTTAAATCCAGCCCTCCATCCGTTCAATTCTCATTACTCCCAGAGAATTTTGATTCCTTTCTAGTTCTTAACAAAATTACTCAAATAGTCTTCCAAGTAGGCTTCTGGTCTCCCATCTCTCTAGTCCACCTTGAACACCCACGCCATAGCAGTCAATATCAAAAGCATATCTTCTGTAAACCTAAAACTTCTTTAATTAAAAAAGCATACCTGAATCCAACAGTGTTTAAAAAGAATTTTAGGCCCAGACTAAGTGGGCTTTATTCCAGGTACTCAAAGCAGGTTCAACATTCGAATATCAATAAATGTAATCCAACATATCAACAGGCTATGTTGGAGTGGAAATTTACTGATTAGAAAGAGGAGAAGGCTAGAGTGATCCATGTGGTACTGGACTGGAATTGGAGACTTCTGTATGAACACATGTTTAGCTTACTATAGGTACAGGTGATTACACAGAGAAATATTTATTAAAATATATATATTAAACCAAATACCATTGATTGTACACTTTGGATGAATTGTATGCTTTATTAATATGCATCAATAAATTTGATTTTTTAAAAAATGTATATATATGAGTTATTATACACACATATTTCCTTGCTCTGTCAGCTGGAAGGACCTAGAAGCAATGACACTCTAGTAGTAACAAGCACATCTAGTGCCTAGATCTTGATTCCTAATACCATTCTCCAATAAAAGGAACCAGAGCTCTTTGGAGAAATAGCTGATTCTAGGACCAGTACAGGAAATATTCAAGATGTATGTGGAGTGCCTTGTGGTACCAGAAAGTTAGGAAGTGCTAAAAAACTGCCACAATGTTGGGGGAGGGGTGATGTCAAAAGGACACAAGAGCCAACTGAGAGAGTTCCCAGTGGCCAAAGCTGAAAGAGCGTGACCAAGAAAATGCATCAAGAAGTACTGGATTACACTTAAAGTATACAATGAATGTACATTTTATATATAAACATATATATATATATATGAGTCCATTCTGATATAAATACATGATTAAAGAGACAAATGGGGGACAACAGATAAATCTCCAATGCAGAAGAATTCCAAATTATTTATGTAGAGTCTTTGCCATCAAGGAGGTGGAACAAACCTCCCTGCTCCATTGGGCTGTGCATAATGACATCCTTTAAATGAGTACAGTAGGAAAGAGTGAACAAAAAGAGTAACTTTATGGTGGTGAAACCTGACAAATATAACCCCAGCCTGGAGAGCAGTGTCAACATCATCAGTGATAAGTCATGTTGATGGCTTGCACCTTTGATATGATGTAATGAGCTTGGCCTCTGTGATCTTCCCCAGAGCAATCATGAGAAAAAAACATTAAAAAGTGCCATTTGAGGGACATTCTACAAAATACCTGACCAGTAGTCCTCAAAGCTGTCAAGGTCACCAAAACCAAGGAAAGTCTGAGACACCATTCCAGCTAATAGGAGCCTAAGGAGACGTGGCGACTAAATGTAATATGGTATCCTGGATGGTGTCCCAGAGCAGAAAAAGGACACTAGGTAAAAACTAAGGAAATCTGAATACATTATGGACTTTAGTTAATAATAATGTGCCAGTGTTGGTTCATTAATTGTGACAAATGTATTGTACTAACGTGAGATGTTAATAGTAGGGAAATGTGGGTATGGAGTGTATAGGAAGTCTGTATTATCTTTGCATTGTTTCTGTAAATCTAAAACTATTCTAAAATAAACTATTTATATGTGGGGAAGAATCCTTGAGATGTGGAGTTCTGGCTTGAGAACACAGGCAGAGTGTCTGGAAGGCCAGACACTAGCTCCAGAGGAAAACCTTGAAAGCACTGTGTGAACTCTTGCTGGCACCAAGACTCAAGGATGAGATAAGGATAGACTAAAGGAGTAAACCTTGCCTGCAATATTTTCTCAAAACAAATTCCAAGAGCAGTAAATCTCAGCCGTGCTCCTCTGCACGTAACTGGAACCTTGCCCTGCTAATGAAAGCGCTGGGCTGCCTGTGCTTCGGGGCTAGTGTGATGGATACATTCTGCCAGCCCCCGACCCCAGCTTTTCTCTTACACTCTTTGTCTCGTCTTTCTTATATCACGGCACCCTTCGCTGAGTCATCCACACT
The DNA here is from genome assembly GCA_026826555.1 of Tolypeutes matacus. Taxonomy (NCBI): domain Eukaryota; kingdom Metazoa; phylum Chordata; class Mammalia; order Cingulata; family Chlamyphoridae; genus Tolypeutes; species Tolypeutes matacus. Next base: position 14,238,924 of record JAKSZT010054489.1, read on the forward strand.
TATAACTACATTTATATTTTAAAAAAAGCATATCTAATGGCATTGTTCCCCTGCTCAGGGTCCTTCAGTGGGTCCCCAGGGGTCTGGTTGAACTCCTTCACCTGGTACACAAGGTCCTCCACGACCCCTGTGTACCTCCTAAGTCTTGTCTCCGTAATCCCCATGTGATTCCTGTGCACCAGCCTGTGGTGGTTTAGAATTGTATGTACCCCAGAAAAACATGTTCTTGAAGTTAATTCATTCCTGTGGGTGTGAATCCATGGTTAAGCAGGGCCATTTGATGAGGGGACTTCAGCTAAGTTGTGGTCCACCTCAATCAAAATAGGTCTTAATCTGATTGCTGGAATCCTTTATAAGCAGAATGAAATTCAGACAGAAAAAAAGTCACGGATGGAGCAGCCAGAAGCTAAACATCAAGGGAACCCAGAAGAGAAAGATGAGACCAGAACATGCCGCCATGTGTCTTGCCATGTGGCAAACTAAGGACCAAGGATCGCCAGCAGCCAGCCCCAGAATGCCACAGACTTTGGGAAGAAACCATCACCTTGACGCCTTGATCTGGACTTTCTTTTAGCCTCAGAACTGTAAACTAATAAATTCCCATTGTTTAAGTCGACCCTTTTCATGGTATTTGCTTGAGCAACACAGGAAATGAGAACACAGCCATATCACCTACTCACAGTTCCCCTTACATGATGTTCTGGTTCACATTGTTTGCTGTTGGACATGATGTTCCCTCTTCTAAAATTCATTCTCCTCATTGTTCTCCAGAAGCCCACAAATTCCTGTTTAGACCTATTGCTTGGCTTCCATGCCATTTTCAGCAGAAATGAAGACAGAACTGCAGAGCTTTGTGCCATCCTGGTAAAAACCCCATCCTTTATCTCTCTCACCCTCCAACATTGACGGTCTTAAGGTCATTATCTGCCTTTGGGACCATCAAGATTCATCAAGTGCTTTGTCCCTGTCTACATCAGCCACCTCAGGCAGACCAAGACTCAGATCATCCTTCCTCACCCAGACTCTCATCTCCAGTGGCCCTATACTTCCTCTAATCTGATACCACCTCTTATTCCTCCCCAACTCCTAAACATCCATCCACTGTGCTCTTTGGAACTCATTGGAATCCCCTCTATCTTCCTTTGTTCTCTTCTCTTCACCTCCTTGCTCTAACAGAATCCTCTTTCTCCCCAGAGGACAGTTTCTCCTACAGCACACCCCACCTTATATCCCTCACATTATTGGGCTTAGAAGGGGGGGTTCCTTGCTTCTCATTGCTGGCTCTAAACCCTTGTCTTTCTCCTTCTTAAAATCTTCCAGCTTTGAAGTTAAAGTCATCAGATTAAAGCACCTGCTAGCCCTCTTTGTTGCAATCATTTCTGTACCTCTCTTTCTTCCCCACATATTCCTTTTTTTAAAAAGATTTAATCAATCAATCAATCAATCAATTAATTAATTAATTAATTTAATTCTTCCAGTTCCCTCGTTGTTTGCATTTGCTGTGTTCTCTGTCTTTAGGGGGCACCCAAAACTGAACCTCGGACCTCTGATGTGGGACGGAGGTACCTAAATGCCTGAGCCACCTCCATTCCCTGCTTTGTTGTGTCTCTCATTATGTTTTTTCCTTCTTCTGTCTCTTGTTGCATCACCTTGTTGAGTCAGATTGCTGCGACTGCCCATCACGTCAGCTCACTGTCTTGTTCATTTTTCTTAGGTGGCACCGAGAACCTGTGCTCTCTGTTGTGTCTCTCGTTATATTTTTCTTCTTGTGTCTCTTGTTGCATCATCTTGTTGTGTCAGCTTGCCAAGTCTGCTCATCACGCCAGCTCGCTGTCTTCTTTAGGAGGCACCGGGAACTGAACCACAGACCTCCTGTGTGGTAGGAGGGAGTTCAGTCACCTGAGCCATATCCGCTTCCCGACACACATTCCTTTTTATCCTTGAAGATTTAGCTTCTGCCTCTCCATTGCTCTCCTCTGGGTGATTTCAAGGTCCACTGTAGATGACCCTGCCAACACCTGACCTTTCAGGCCCTTGCTCCTCTTTCCTCCAGGGATCTTGTCTTCTGCTCCATCGCACTTTCCCGTTCCCACAGCCAGACCCTCATCTCGTCATTAGCAATAATTGCACCCCCTCTGTATCTCATTCCTTTCTGATTGCAATCTCCAATCTTTCTATTTCTGTCCTCTGATACTATAAATCTAGTAGTCATTCCACCCCCTGGGACATATAATCCCTTGATATGACCATATTTTCACTGGCCCTCATGCCCTTCATGTTCTCATCTTGCCTTCTCACTAGTTTAGATTCTGTAGATTACCTATCTTATATATAATTTCTCCCTTGTATATTCTCTCAGCTCTTTTGTGCTTATCTCCCTTTATTGTATTCATCTGGCCAAATTCCAAACATGGTTAATTACAACTTTCCACCCACCCTTTGCCAGCATCCACACAGCTAAATGAGGCTAGAAAAAAGTATACAACCATGTTGATTGGTTTTACTTTACCTTGTTGACTGCTAATCTCAAGTGATTCCTGAGTGCTGTATTTCCCTAACCTTAACTCTCCTCCTGTCCTAGAAAACTATTTCATGTCTTCTATTCTTGAATATTAGACTATGGAGCCATACTGCCTGGGATGACATCAAGGCTTTGCCACATACTAGCTGTGTCAGCTACTTCCCTTCTCCATGCTTCAGTTTATTCATCTGCAAAATGAGAATAATAATAATAGCTACTTCATAGAGTTGTGATTAAATGAATCATGCATGTGATGTACATAGAACAGTCCTAGCTCATAGTAAATACTAAAGAAGTATGAGGTGGCTTACACTGAGAAAATAGTAAGAATAGTAATAATCAGAAAAGAATGTTCACATGGATTTTCCGTCTGAATTACCAATACATCTGAAATGTGTCATCTACTCTTCTTTTTCTCCTTTGACTAATTTTTTTTTTTTTTTTAATTTTACCGGGAGGTCCCGGGCATTGAGCCCAGGTCCCTCCATATGGCAGACGGACGCCCAACCATTTGAGCCACATCCGCCCCCCTCTCCTTTGACTATTGTATTAGTCAGCCAAAGGGATGCTGATGCAAAATACCAGAAATTGGTTGGTTTTTATAAAGGGATTTATTTGGGGTAGAAGCTTACAGTTATTGGGCCATAAAGCATAAGTTTTGTTCACCAATATAGACTTAGAACCTTAAGCCCTGCAAATGATAAGTCATCTGTCAATATTTGACTGGATACAAGTTGTGGGTGTCCTTCAAGAATCTGACTGTATGTCACTGCCTAAGGGAAGCCTTACCTGACCCTATGTCCCCTGGATAGCTAGACTGGGCTGGCTGTTCCCTCCCTGCTCCCCGGCGCCCCGCACTGCTAGCTTTGTAACTGCATGTTGGTCTTTGGGTCTCACCCTTCACCCCCGCACTGCTCTGTCAGACCTTCCTAGGCATGGTCAGGGTCTTCCACCTCCTCTCCCAGCCCCGGTTCCAGCACACCTGACACACAGAGGCACTCATGGATGGAACAACGGGATGGAATTTACGTGAAAGCGCTTGCTAAACAGCCACCAAAGAGTCTTTCTTTCAATTATTTTTAGATTAAAGGTGATTCATTGCCCTTGCCTGGAGCACCTACCCTTCTTTATGTCTGCTGCCATGGTTTAATCCAACCCTTGTCTATTTAGCATATTTCTCCACATCCCATTTCCTCTGTGCTCCCAAAATAGCAATATAATTTGCTCTGAGTGATGCCGTTTCTCCATTAAAAATGGCGAAGGTCCTGGGTTTACACTGCTGAGTTCTCTGGGCTCAGGTGGGGTTCAGACGGACACCCGGGGCCTCAGCAGCCAGCGGCTGGCAGTGCTTAGCATCACATGAGACGAAGTGGGAGAAGCGGCAAAGCGCTCTCCACCTGCTCTGTGATGACTGTCACTGGTGGCCTCATCTTGCTTGAGCCTACACCTCTCAGGATTTTGATTGGCATCTTCACAAGATCGCTCCAATGACAGGAAATCCGCCTTGCTCTGGGAGCTTGCAGTGTGCGCCCTCCTACACCAACGCCATCTTGCCCCTCCTGTAACTCTTCATTGCGCTGGTGCCTCCTAAAAACAAACAAACCAACTCTCAGTGGGGAGCGGATGTAGCTCAGTGGTTGAGCGCCTGCTCCCTGTATACCAGGTCCTGGGTTCAATCCCCAGTATCTCCTGAAAAAACAAAAACAAAAAACCCAAAAAACAGCTGGGAGAAGGGAGGAGGTGCCGCAGTAGTACTATATCTTCTGGCTCCAAGGCCTCCCAGCCAGGATGGACACATGGAAGATGCGAGACAGGAAGAAGCTGGCTGTGCTGGAATACTGCTGAGAGTTAGGACAGTGGGCTCAAGGGATTCATTGGAGGAACTTTGTTCTCAAATGTGCTATTTAACTCGTTAATGGCCAGTTATAAGCTAGGTTCAACAGAGCCAAGGTCTGGAGGAGGGCCTGAAGCAGTCTTTGGATTGGAAGGAACTAAAGATAGGGCTATTGACCAAGCGCTAGATTTAATCATTGCAGTCCGAGCCTCCACCCTACCCACCACCTCCCAGAGCGCCACCACCCTCCATTTCAGGCTCCTGGACAGGGGTCCTGCCAGAGGCAGTGTGGCAGGGGGCAGGAGCCCTGTCTCAGCAGCAGGACCCTGACTGCTCCATCCCAGGCCCTGCCAGGCACTAGCTGTGAGATCTTGAGTGAATGAACCTCTCCATGCCTCAGTTTCCTCATCTGTGAATTTATTCTGCAGCTAAATGAGTTAGTATTTATTTGGAATAGAGCAATAACTATGTATTTGTTAAATAAAATACTCTTTTTTGCCATGTCCCAATTTTATTTTTCTTATTCTTTTTCCTATAAACTTTTAACTTTAAATGTATTTATTTTGAAAGGAAACTTTATGTCACCACTGAAAAGGGAGCACTAGTATTACTTGCTATAAATAGAAGCTGAGTGTAAAAATAAACACAATGAAACCAAAGCAATGTTACTAAATTCCAGCTATATTTTTTGGCCTGGTTTAGGCTCTGAGACTGTGGCTTCCTTCTCTCAGTTAAAAAGTGAGAGAAGTAAACCCTGAGAGCCTTAAAGATACAGTAGCACCAAAATAAAATTTTCCCTTTGATGTAATCGCAAGGATCCAGGGAGGAAGAGGGTATATAATAATTTTCTTATTTTAAGATTCAATAGTATTTAATATCACCCAAAATAATCTCAGGACCTCCAATATCTTGTGGACATCTGTCCCCTACTGTGGGAAACACTCCAAGTATATACTCAAGCACACACACACACACACAAACACACACAGACATACTCAAGTATGTATTGGGAAAATGGAATACATACTTTCCTGCATTGGAAATTGCTTCTCAGGGCCATGTGCTCTCCTCACCACCGCCAGCTGCCAAGGAGCACATGTAGTCTCCTGGGCACCATCCCTCAGCTGGATGCTACTTCCTCTTCACGAGAGGAAGAGATTAAAGGGTTATTGTGGAGCAGGTTACATTATTCATTTTTGTTCTGTCCCTTTATTCTCTGCTGCCCTACCACTGACGTTGGGGGTAAATTAGACTGTACTGCAGGCTTAGAGGTAATTTAAAGGAATCACAAAACAGAAGGAGAAAACTTTAAGGCTATGTGAAAATTATGATAATTTCCCCCATGGCCCAGAGAGACAGCACCCCTGAAACCAATTTCCTTTATAAGAGATTCCTCTGTGGTGTGCCCTCTTCCTCTGCCACCCCTGACTTCCTATCTTGGCTCTGCTCTCCTCAGAGTCTCTCCAAAGTAACCAACCAACTAGCCAACTAACCAACAAGGTAATGAACCAGCCAAGCTTTGTTCTAACTCAGCCCCCTCACTTCGTGACATTCAACCGACTACCACAGAGACTGGTTTCATCCCAGGACCCTTTTTGTCCTTGGCCCACGGCAGCCATTTTTTCAAGTTGAGCTTATTCGGTAGAGTATATTGTCTGTGCCATGTTGCTGAACTTGTATTCCAGGCCTCTCACAGAGTGCCTGCTCTTAGGAGGTACTCTAAAGGCTGTCTTTGAGGAAGAAACGAGGGCATCCGGGCATCGTAATGTAGGCACCACAGTCTCGGCCGATCCGGGCATCTGTCGTTGGTGGCCAGGGAGTCAGCTGGGATCAGGTCAAGATTTTTAAGTAGTATCTGGCACTTAACATAGGCTTTGTGTGCATAGAAAACACTCAATAGAGGAAGAAACACTTGAATAGAGGAAGGTGAGGCAGACAGTTGGGGACATTTGGTGGCACAAAATGGTGGGAGATTTAGGTCTCCTCAGCTCCTTGTATGCGCTAAATGGTTCCTTCTCTGAACACACATTTATTGGGCTCTCATGAGACACCTGCACTGGACAAGGTGTTCAAGCTACGAACCTGGCTGAGACTAGTGCATGCCCTCGGGGAGCTCATGGAGAAGGGGGCAGGGTGTGAGCACATCACAGAGCTCTGCAATCACGCTACCTGGGCCTGGGGGACCCGAGTGTCTCTCACAAAGAAGACAATGCATGCTGCCCCTGGGTGGGTGGGCCAGGGAAGGCATGGCACAGTATCCCTTTAAATGCTCCTCCAAGCTTGTGATGGAGGCATGGTTATCCTCACAGTCCAAATTAGGAAGCTGAGGCAGACTTGGTCCCGACCACGCAGGCAGGAAAGTGCAGGTCCGGGGTCCACCCTGGCCCTCTGGCCCAGACCCGAGCTCCTCCACTGGCCTCACAGTGCGGTGGGCAGTGGTGGCAGGAGAAGGACAGACAGAGGCAGGGGGAGAGGCAGATCTGTGCTAATCCATAGCGCAGGCTGCTCCTCCTCTCCAGAGGGCTCTAGAATTCTTTCACAGCCGGTTTGCTTGAGCTTTATGGGCCAGAGCGAGCTAGATGTTGCTGGTGGTGATGAGTCTCCGCGAGGCTCGCAGCAGGAGACAGATGGCATGCTCAGAATTGGCAATTTAGAAGTCTAGGAAGGAGATAATTTACAAAGACAGGGGCAGGGCTAGGAAATGCCAAGCGTTAGTGCAGTTCTGTCTGAGCCTAGAAACAGCTCTGAGGGCTGACGGCAGGGAGCCCTCAGGACCCGGAGACACCCCTGTGCATCAGAATGGACGGTGACCCTTGGGACAAGCATGTCGTGCCCACGGTGCCCCCGCAGGGGGGCCGCTGGGGGTAAATGCCCTGCCCTGACCTGGCACTCCCCCTCCTCCCCACCTCCTACTCCACTGCCCCAGAGGGAGACCACAAAGCGGACAGCTGCCAACACTTTCCCTGAGCCCGCCGCTTTCCTCCTTTTTGCTCTCCTCATGCTGTGGACGGTCTACCTGCCTCCTTGCCCCCATCTCCCAGGACGTTTCTGGCCATTCTCCCTTGTCAGAGCTTCAACCACCCACTGACTTGTGTCTCACTCCTCTCTCCCATCCTAGCTGTTGCTTTAGAAAGGTGACGATAGTGAATTTTACCAGAACCTGTGATCTGGAAAATAGCTGACTATCTCCCTGATAGGAGATCCCCTCTCCCTGATAGGAATTAGACATGACTCACAGATACCCCATTGTTTGCCTATCACAAGGCCAGACACAGGCTCTCCAAATTCCTGTTCTTTGTCTCATAAACAATTAGCTGAACTGATCAATTGGAACAAAATGCTTGTCAATCAAACATTTTTGTGTCGTTCCCCAGGTCTCTGAACTTTGGCCTGCCCTCAGCCTGCGCCAGCATCCAGCCCCTCTGGGAAAACAGGCTGGCCTCCGTGCACCACGCTCTCTGCTCTACCATCCCACCCTTTCATCTCCCTCTCCCACTTCCTGGTTCTTTCTAGCCTTCTTTATAAAAAAACAAAAACCAAAAACCAAAAAATCACCCTTTTATTTGTGTAACCCTGGAGACACTTGCTGATCTGATCTGAGTGTTTTCCTTATTGCAATAGTTTCTCTCCCCCTTTACAGTATCTTTTCCAGTAGTCTCTTCTTACCAAGTCTGGAATTCTTTTTTATTTGATAAGCTTCTCCTTATGAAAGGGTTAATGGCAGATAATCTTGCCGCTCTGTTCCTTCTCTAATAATAATTAATAATAATAATAATAGCAGCTAACGTTCATACAGACCTGATGACAGATGCGTTATAATCACTCCACATATATGTTAACTCACTTAATCCTCACAACTACCATATGAAGTAGGTAGTATTATTTATTACTCTTCTACAGATGAGACAAGTGAGGCACAGAGTGGTTAAGACACTTGCCCGAGATCACACAGCAAGTAGGAGGCAGAAGCTGTCTTTGGACCCAGGCAGGCTGTGGGCTGAGTCAGTATGTGGCTCCTACCCTCCCCTGACACAGCCACAGAGGAAGGCCTGGGGCAGGGGTCAGGACAGGTTCTGGTGCCGGCCCGTGTTCCCCCAAGCCTTGGGCATGTCATTTCCCGTGTTGGGACCTTACGGTGGCTCTGTGGCTGCTCCCGGGCTCCTTATCCAGCCCCACCTTCCACCCCCTTCCTTTGCCCTTCTGGGCCTCATGCACAACCCCTCTTGCAGTTCCCAAACCTTGTGATGTTCTCTCTTACTTGGGGGCTTTTTGTTTGCCAGTCCTTCTGCCTAGAATAGTCTTCCAGACCCCTTCCCTAGAGCATCATATTTGTTTTATATTTTGGGTCCCAGCCTAAAGGTAGTTTCCTCCAGGAAGCCTTTCTTGGTGAGTCTCCTTTGTACACCCAGCACTCTACTTCCTTTTTTTTTTTTTTTTTTTCTTAAGATTTTATTTATTTATTCATTTATCCCCCCCCTGCTGCCCGTGCTCGCCGGGTCAGCCAATCACACCGCGCGGGCGGGTCTGCCCTCACCAGGAGGCCCCGGGAACCGAACCCGGGGCCTCCCATATGGTAAATGGGAGCCCTACTGACTGAGCCACAGCCGCCTCCCCTCTACTTCCTTTTATGACATGTACTCCCCTTTATTATGATTGCCTGATTCCTGTATGTCTCTTCCACTAGATCTTGAAGTCCTTGAAGGCAGGATTAGGTCTTATTCACAGGGTGATCCATCTTTCTCTCTCTGACATTGCCCAGTTTAGATAGCAAACTATGAGGTCACTCTACTTCACCATTTGTATGCTTACAGCCTAGCATAGGATGCTCTTAATGAAAATGTGTTGAATGAATGGCTCTCAGTCCTCTCATCTGTAAATAAGGATAATAATATATTATTATTATATATTTATGCAAATACGAAGCTAGGGTGAGATAAGTTATAAGAAATTGCTCTGAAAATACCATGTACTAAACGTTGCAAAGTGTGCATTACTAGTGACTGGGGTACATCTTTCTGGACCTCCACTGAAACTCTTAATTCAATGAGGCATGGCCAGCACTGGCAGAGAATACAGCTACTTCTTTGTGCCAACTTTACCTGAGAACCTCCCGCTTCAGGAGTCACCCATCATTTCTCTGGATAACAGGCTGGGAATAGGGTGAGGTATGTGGGCCCAAAATTTAAGGGGCACCAAAAAACTCAGTTATCTCTGTTCTGTGTGGCATCAGAGGGCCACTCACATGCTACATTCAGCTCAGAGCTCAGCTGGAACAGCCAAGGAGACTTCACTCACGAGTCCTCTAAAGGGCTGCCATTCAGCTGGGATGGCTGGGGCCGGGAAAGCTGGGGACCGGCCAGGCATCTGTGTCCATCTCCAGCTAGGTAAGCAGAGCTCTTCTCAGGGTATCTCAGGGCTCCAGGAAAGAGAAAGTAGAAGCTTCCAGGCCTCTTAGAGGCTAGGCCCAGAATGAGTACAGCATCATTTCTGCCATATTCTATTGGTCACAGCAAGTCACAAGCCAGCCCAGATTCAAGGGAGGAACAAGGAGTCTCCACTTCTCCATGGGAGGAGCAGCTAAGAATTTGGGGCTAGTTTTAGTCCACTGCATCTTCCTAGTAGAACAGAAGCCCCATGAAGAGGGGCTTGCTTACCTTGTCCATTACCCTGTTTCCTCTCCATGCCACTGCTCACAGCAGTGTCTGCCAAACATCAGGTAGGCCCTCCATAAATATCTGTTGAATGAATGAACTCCCCACTTGCCAGTTCCAAATTCAGCATCATGGACAGCAGCAGCATGTGCCGCCACCACCCATACACTCCACCCAAGACATTTTAGGCATGCCCTGCCTGAAAATCAGAACCTCAGACCCTGTAGGCCTCTCCCAGCTGTTCCACAACCCTTATCATTCTGCCTTCTTTTGTGGTCATTTGTGTGTGTCTTATTTCCTTTCCTAGGGAACCGGCAAAACATGGTGGACAGAGAAAGCCTCTGGAGTCACATGAGCCTATGGTTTCAAATACTGGCTCGGCCATCTACCATCTGTATGACTTTGTCATCTGTGGCCCCATGTTCCTTGTCTCTACGCTGGTAAAAATGGCATCTACCTTAGAGGGTTGTCGTGAGGATTAAATGAAGGTATGTGGAATAGAAGGCACAGAAAGGTGCTCAATATTTGGTAGTTCCCATTTGCTCTTTCCCTTTTATTGGTCTCTGAGTTCCCTGAGGGCCAAATGTAGGCCTGATACAGTTCTTTATCCTTTAGAGATATGGAGCCATTATTTTTATAAAGCTTTCCATTTAGTTTATCCATTCATTCATTTATGCATTTAAAAATGTGTCTTGAGTCCCTCCCATGTGCCAGGCGCTTATTCTAGGACCTAAGTGCTGAGGACATAACGTGGAAGAAAAGGGACAAATTCCCTGCCCCTTTGTAGCTTATGTTTGCCTTCTGGAAGGAAAAGACAGACAACAAATAATAAAACATAAAATCACAATAAAGAAGTAAATTATATAGTATGTTAGAAAGCCATAAATGTTATTTAAAAAGAATTGGGGGTTTAGTAGTATAGGTAGGTTGAAGTTTTAAACGGGGGAATCAGGATGGGTAAGAAAGTGAAATTTAAGAAAAAGCTTGAAGGAGGGGAGAAAAATGAATCCATGTGGATATCTGGAGGAGGAATGTTCCAGGCAGTGGTGACAATCAGTGCAAAGGCCCTGGGGTGAGAACATGCCTGGCTTATCCGAAGAACCCTGAGGAGGCCCATTAGTTGGAGTAGAATGAGCAATAGGGAGAGGAATTTGAGATTAGGACATAGAGGTAACAGGCAGCCAGATCTTGTCAGGCCATTGTACAGACTTTAGCTTTTTCTCTGAGAGAAAGGGGTAGCCAATGATGGATTTTGAGCAGTGAAATGACATGATTGAGCTTAGGGTTTAAAGGATCACTCTGGCTGTAGTGTTGAGAATAGACACTAGGGGGCAAAGGTGGATACAGGGAGAGCAGTCACAAGGCTGCAGAAACAGTCCAGCAAACAGGACAGCCAAGGGACGTGGTCCAGGATAGCCTCTGCAAAGGTAATAAAAAGTCGTCATATTCTAGATATAATTTAAAGGAAAGTCTGACAGGGTTCTTGATGGATTGAATGTGGAGTATGAGAAAAGAGAAAAGTCCCTGATGATTCCCTGCTTTTGGGCCTGAGTAACCAGAAAGACGGAGTTACCACCAACTGGGAGAGACAGGAGGCTGTGGGTAGAGCAGATTTGGGGGGAAATTAGGTGTTCAGTTTTGGACATGTTGAGTTGAAGGCGTACATCAGACATCTGAGTGGAGACGTTGGGTGTACAAATCTGACATTTAGGAGATGGGTCTGGGCTGGAGATAAATTTTGGAATCTTCAGCATATAGATGGCATTTAAAGCCTTGAGATTGGCTGGCATCTATTGGAGGAGAGGGTGGATGGAGAGCTCTGGACACCTCCCAGATTAGAAGTTGCCAGCAGGGGAGGAAGAAGCAAAGACTAAAACATCCAGTGGGCAGGAGGGAAACCAGGGGAATACGGTTCCCAGGAAGCCAAGTGGAGAAAGGCTTCAACTGGGAGCAGTGCTGTTAATAGGTCATTAAGTTGTGGCTGTGCATCAACCGTGGAATTTAGCAGCATGGAGGTCACTGGTGACCTTGATGGGAACAGCACTGTGGGGTGGCAGAGGTGAAGAATGGGAAGGGAGGCATTGGAGCCAATTATAGACAAAGGAATGGGACAGGACTGGAGGGAAAAATGAGCTTTTTCATTCATAAAACACATTCATGTTCTATTTTTCCCCTTGGTCCTTTGGAATGACTCTGTGTGTGCTAGCTAGACTCGGTACTTATAATTTCCCTGTCTGATAGATAGTGACACCGAGGCCCTGAGTTTGAATGACTTTCCCCCAAACTCTTGACTAGTAAGTTAGTCTGGGATCATGGGCCTCTGGTACCAAATCCCTGTGTCATTCAAACAATAATAATTGTGCCATGGCTCCTCTTACATAGGGAAAACTTGGAAGTATTTGTTTTATTAAGTAGATACCCTATATAAGTAGGGTAATCAGCATATAATTTATCATCCAAGCAAGATATGTTTGAGAGTGAAAGGACACTCTATTCATAATTGCTCCAAGACAACAGGCATGAGCTGGGATCGTCCCAGGCAAGTCATGTCACCTGCTTCTAAGGCCCATTTTCACCTCTCATTTCCTAATTCTGTTGGTCCAGCCCCAAGTGTGCCCTTTCTGAGATGACTTATACTCCAGATGTCCCCATTCCTTACACAAAAGTGTCCACCCTATGTCTCCTTCCCTCTAGCCTAGAGAATTAAAAAATGTGTAAGAACTACCTATATCAGATTTACCGCTTAATAAAATCTTTAAAAAAAAAAAAAAAATGCATACTCCTGGTCAAAAGGGTGGGGCCCAGGAATCTGTACCTTTGAGCATGATCCTTAAGTGGGTCTTTTGCCTCCAGGATTTAACCCAACTTTCCTAGAGCCTGCTGGCTGCCACCAGCTGCTGTGATGACCAATCATTTGGTAATGAGCCTGATAAGATAGGAAGTCACTAGGTTAATTGCCATTCCCTCCCTCTCCTCTGCTCACAGGAGCATTTTCCTGTGAAACTTTGGATGAGACAGCGCCCTCTTTGCGAGGAGTGGCCCTGATGGTGGGACTCGCTATCCCTCACTTGTTATGGGTTGAACGGTGTCCCCCAAAATGATTTATTGAAATCCTAATCCCTGGTACCTGTGTATGTGAGCTTATTTGGAAATAGTGTCAATGCAAATGGATTACTTAAATTAAAATAGGTGGGTGCTTAATCCAATATGGCTAGTATCCTAATGAGAAGGGGAGAAGAGACACAGAGTCAGAGGGAGATGGCAGGGGCAGAGACGAAGTGCTCCACCTGCGAGCCGAGGAGTGCCCAGGACGGCCAGCTAGGAAGCTGGGATGGGGCTGGAGGGCTCCACCCTACAGGCTTCAGAGGGAGTGTGACACCTTGATTTCAGACCTCTGGCCTCCAGAACTGGGAGACAACACATTTCTGTTGTTTTAAGCCCTCTAGCTGGTGGCACTTTATTACTATAGTCCTGGGAAGCTGAAGCCTGGTGGGGAGATTGTGGCATGGATTTGGTTCCCTCCACAGTGATACACATGGGAAGCCGCTCCCTCAGGCCACCCCCTGTGGGCCCGCGAGGCTTCTTGTTTCCCAAATGGGACCTGTGTCTTGGACAAGTCCAAAGCTGTTGCGTTTTATTCTCAGCAGTGTCCCATGGCCCAGAAGACCATTGCCTACACACTTGTGGTTTAGTAGCTCCGTGGCTCCCCATCATTTTGTAAATATACACTAAAGTGTGCTTTGGGTCCTGCTGGCTCCCTGGCTGCCTGCTGATTCTGCAGGGATGCGAGTTTCTCCTCCGAGGCCGACTCTGTGCACTTCAAACTTTCTTCAAGGTGTCGGAGCTCCAGAAGGATGAGCAAGGCATTCCCAGGGGGCCAGGGCTGGTGGCCAGGATGAAAGAGGGAAAGTGGTGAAATAAGTAAATAGATTAAAAATAACGGCAGGCAGGCTTCTCATTCTTGGAACTGAATGTCTTAAGGAGAACTCTTGGTTTCAACGTGTAAAAAGATATAGAGAGATGCACAAGCACACACAAACAAACATTCACCCTGTGGCTCGGTCCACGGAGAGGGCCTGGAAGCAGTGACACCTGATAGCACCCAGATCTTGGTTTCCCAGTAAATGGACTAGCATTCCGTGGAGAAATGGCTGATTCTAGGGCTGGGGCAGGGACAGTACAAGGTGGGCTAGAAAACAAGGAGGTACTCAGAAAGTGATGGAGACTTGTTAAAAGCACCCCAAAGACAGCTTGAAAGGGCTGTCAAATTTGGGACAATTGAGCATTAAAATAAAAGATGATAATAATGGTATTCATGATTCATAACCCATAGGAAACTGAATATACACTGATATAAATAAAGCATCAAACTGTATATTGGCAGAGTTTCCAAGTACGTCCCTCCAAAATCCTTACTAATTACAAATGAGAAAGAGTAACCTTATAATACGAGAAACCCAGCAGACTCCACCATTATCAAGTGGTCAAAGGAAACATCCTCAGTAAAGGGACAAATTGAAAACATGAGCCACCTGAGAGATGCAACAAGATGATCTCAATATCACCTCTGCGATACTCCCGCCCAAGGTGCATAACCTGAATCTGATGAGACCACCTAAAACTGAGGGATATTCTGCTACCTAAGTCTGCTTTACTGACCTCGTAGGAATTTAACAGGGCAGAGTCTGAGCAAATCACTCATTCCACTCTTGAAAGCAACCTTAGAAAATCACAGGATGTGTTAGTTCTGGTCTTGCCCATTGCTGAAATCAACGTAGTAAGATTGCAAAGAACGTCACTGATATTCTGTGCTGGGAAATAGAAATGAGGCCATCAGGACAAGCAGGATGTATAATAAGGATGGATTCTTAGCCTGCCGGATGCCTGGTCCAAAGCGAGAGCAGGATTTGCCACACAGCCCCTGCTGCCTGCGAGGGCAGTTCGCAGATGAGGGTTCCTGGGGCTAAGTACAAGAGGGCTTGTCCCAGAGGTACCAGGTTAGGAAGAGCCAGTGCTGTCCTGGGAGAGAAAAGGCAGGGCAGGGCACATGGCATTGTCTCGGGAGGTGGCAAATGTGTGAAGCCAGCCAGGGGTAAGATAGGAAAGCTGTGAGCTGTGGATGACAGAAAAGTGCATGCTCCACGCAAGGGCTTCCAGATGCAAGTTCCAATAATGCCAAGGAGAATTTCCAGCCTTTTGAGGAGGGAAGGTACCTCGGTGTTGTATTTCATTCTGATTTGTGTATCTGAGAAAGTTTAGTTTCCTCCTTGCTTCTGCTCCACAGCACAGCAAAATCAGGTAAAACACATGTGGGACTTTTTTCATTACTATGATTCCATGTTGACTTATTCAGAAGATCTCTGAAATGGTTCTGATTGGATGCTTTTCCAAGAACCAGCCTTTCTACTTTGAATCTGGAAAGAATTTTGAAAGGATGCATCTTGGCTGTGATTTATAACTTTTTTTTTTTGCCTGAAAGGTCATGAGTCTCTTACTTTAAAATTTCAATTTTTCTCTCTCACCCCTGATGTCTTTTTTTCCCTCTTTGCACTTGAGTATTGCTCTGATTTTTTTGTTTTTCCTTCTTAAAGACACATAAACCATGTTCATGGTTAACACCAAAAATGTCGACTTGATCAGCCTTGACTTTTCTCTTATGCACATGGTTCACGTCTGATCCATGAGCACACAGCTGTCCATGCCAGAGGCTCTGCCATCAGGATCTATCCACCCCCTTCCCATCATGCCCACTGCTGCCGCCCTGGCCTAGGCCTCCTGCATCTCTCACCTGGAATTATGCAGGAGTCCCTCACCTTGTCCCTTGCTTCTGCCCTTACCCTCTCCAGGTACTATCCAGAATGATCCTTTCAAAGTATGACTCAAGTCATGTCAACCTTTGTTCAAAATATCCCAACACGTCACCTCTCTGTTCCAGACTCCCTAAGTTTTCCCATTTATAAAATGGGGTCAATCTTGTCCACCTCATGGGTCTATTAATGAAGACACACACTATATGTAAAGTGTAGACTTGCCTATGACATAGGTGGGGTTGGGATCAGTTGACTAAAGGAGACCTACATGCCCCATGCTGCAGATTTAGAAGTTATAAGCCAAGCTACAAACTGTTTGGTTACGTATGTTATAGCTTGATACTTTGACACCTTTACCTTCATCACGACAGCAACAACATAGATGGGTAAAAAAAATGTTTTTATAGGACTGAATGTTGGCAACAAAATCTCAAAGACAGTTGAATTTAATTATGATTTTGCATGTCCAGGTGTTCTGTTGACAAGCCAGCCATGTGGGTGAACAATTAATGTCAGATATATAATTCATAGCAGGCTATTTATTTACTTAATAACATTTCAGCTTTTTATTTCACTTCATTTCAGCAAAATCGCTATGTTATTATAATCAAGATTTTCACATAATTTGTATTCTATTGGCAGTAGTGCTCTAAAGCAGGGATTGGTAAAGTTTTTCTATAAAGGGCCAGATCATAAATATTTTAGACTTTATGGAGCCATTTGTCTCTGTCACAACTAGTCAATTCTGCTATTGTAGCTCAAAAGCAGCCAAGACAAAACATAGACAAATGAGCTGAATCTGTTCCAATAAAACTTTATTTACAAAAATAGGTTGTGGGCTGAATTTGGCCTGTGGACTATAGTTTAATGATCCCTAATCTAAAGGATTAAAAAATAAAATTTAATTATAGTCAAAATATGCAAATTTGAATGTATTTTAATCAAAATGCAATTCAAAATAAATGTAAGCATTAACAAACAATTTTTCATATATGTTTTCAATGGTTATTTTTCTTGTAAAATATTCAAAACTATCAACTAGAATTAAAAAGAAGAATACAAGTATAATTAAGGAGAATCCAAATTTTAAGTCAAAATTATTTAAATAAAGCTGGAATTTTTAATTTACACTATAAAATGTAATTATATCTTCTTAAATATTTTTTATAAAAGAAAAAAGAAACTACTGGCAATTTTAGCATTCAATGTCCATCTGCTTCCCAATGTAAAGAATCTGCATAATGTGTCAAGCATGTTAAGTCTACACTTACCTCTATACAAATTTAAGAGGATTATGGATTGTTTCATTTTGCAGAATGTTCCCTAGGAGCCATGGGCCACTGTTGGTAGCATTATACTAATCCGCCAGGCTCCCCTAAAGGGCAAATCAGAGCAAGAGAGAAGCAAGACAAGGGGCATTTGACACAACTGGGAAGTGATAGTCGGTGAGGAAAGAATCTTTTGCATTCACGCCACCTGAGAGGAGGCATTTGACAACCTAATTAACTAATCCTTTCTCCTCCTTAAGCACTTCTGCTGCTTGAGTCCTCCCTACACTCCAACGCCTTGCCCTCCCCTGACACTGGAGGAGCTAACACTCAGAAAACAGGAAGGCATTGTAGGTGATCACCTTTGGCTTCAAGAATGTAGGCAGTAGATGTGCAGAGGCCCTGAGGCCTGAAATGATGTCATCGGCACAAGAGAGGATATTTAAGAGTGTGAGTCTTTCTGGGCCAGAGCTGGGTGCTGGATCCTGAATGAGAGGCATTTGTGTGCTGTTTAATAAACACAGTGTATGTGCATGTGTGTGTATTCGTGTGTGTGTGATATGTATGTATGAGTACAGGTGTACATGTATGCATGTGTGCACATGTGTACATTGAAGGTGGATGTGCATGTATGTGTGTGCATGAGTGTGTGTGTGTGGCCCAAGCCGGGTGTCTTCTTGCTTGGGTCTATAGGCGAGGCTGAAAAGTACTTACTGCTAGCTTAGTACGGAATAATCTCACAGTAACTTCAGCCTGCACTGTGGACCTATGAACCCCAACACAGGAACACCTTCCAATATGAAACAGGAAATGGAACCCTGGGCAAGCAGCTACTTAGGAGAGCCAGATTCAATAAAGAGATGTGGTTGGGGCACTCCCAGATCAAGAGGCAAATCAAAGTCTAATCCCCCAAAATATAGAGTGGTGCAACTGCTTCCTATAAACCAGCTAGTGATCTGAAACGGTGATCACTATTTCAACAAAGAACACGGAGCCTTGGGAGATGGCGAGTTTCCAGTCACTGGACGTGTTGAGCAGAGGATGGATGCCCAGTTAGGAATGACCTGGAGGGGAGACTTCCATTGGTATAGAGCTTGCACCATCTGAGATTTTAAAAGCATAAAATAAAGTGATCGAGTTAACAAATAGCAAATAAACAAACAAACAAGAAATAGGTACAGTGGTGTGCTGGAGCCAGCTCATACTGGCTTCAAGGAACTTTGCAAACAGACTGTTAGATTGTTGGTAGCTTGGAATCAGCCATGGTGGAAATATTCAGAGAATGGAAATGGGTGAACACTACAACTCATGGCTTTTTATTTCCTCTGGAGAGCTAGTTTCACACACCACTGAGTGCATACCTAGTTGGTCTGGCCATTGAACTCCATTTTAGCCAAGATCTATAAAACTAACTTGGCCCCACTTCCTCTAGCAGAAGAATGCAGGAACCAAGAGGAAGGCAATTGGGAAAGCTCTGACTTTGTGCACAGACATACCTGGAGCATGTCCTTGAACAAACTACATGGTCTCTTTCAGCCTTGGTTTCCTCATCTATAAAATGAGGATAATAATAGTACTTAATAGGATTATTGTGAGAATTACATGTGATAATACATGGACAATGATTAATATAGTTTCATACATGGTGGCTAGTAGGATTGTTAAAAGCAGCAGAGTTCTTGGGTTTAAACTCTTTCTGTTTACATGAGCAATAAGGAGTTTATTGGGAGGATTTTGTTTGCTAATGGGATGGGTGGGAATTCAGAAGAACTGGAATCTGAAAACAGGCAGGAACCAAGAGAGGCATGAGGCCAGAAGCTCAGGCAGAATCATGCCAGAGGGAGAGATGGTGAGTTCCTCCTGCCTCACTGTCATCAGTGACCCTGCCTTTACCACCAGTCCTGGGTTGCTAACCTTGCCTTTGACCCTGTGGCCACCAACATTGGGTGCTTTTGCTGCCCCAGACCCAACTATGGGAATTAATCTGCTGTCCCTGTTTCTTTGCATAACCGCAAGCTTCAGATTTAAAACCTTGGGCAGCTTTTCCCAGTTGGCCAATCCTGGTCACGTGTCAGCACCTTAATTTCCAGGGGTGTGGGTGGTGGAACCAACAATGAAAGAAACCATCTGGTCTCTTCAGGCTTTGCTCTGGAAGATGGGCTCTACCTCCTACGAAACCCATGCTGTGAATAATTTTCAAACATAGAAAAATGCTGGGCAAGAAACACATGTCCATTACGGTTTATATCTTTGGATTCGTGCATTCCTTGCCCCTACTTTAGTGTTCAAAAGACAAAACAAAACAACAAAAGCAAACATAAAAACATGCTCCCATTTAATATAAAGAAATGATTCCTCAGACATCTGAAAACATTTACACCCCTCTCCAAAGACAGACCAACAAATCTCCTGAGCTAATGTCTAGTTCAAGAGTAAAGGAAGCTCACTCTTCCTTTAGCATTTAGGACTCCCAACTGATAATTTGTGATCTCTGGACTAGATCAAGGGTTGGCAAACTTTTTCTGTAAAGAGCTCTGTTGCAAATCTTTTAGGCTTTGTGGGCCACACAGTGTCTGTCTAGTTGTAAGCAGCCAAAGATGATATGTAAATGAGTGGGTGTGGCCATGTTCCAATAAAACTTTATTTATAAAAACTTTAGTGGGCTGGATCTGGAATGTGGTCTGTAGTTTGCCATCCCCTGGACTAGATTATAAAGTTTGCTACCACCAGCAAACCCTATGTACAATAATCAGGTAACATAAAGGGGGAGGAGGGAAGTTAGCATGTATACATCATCACACACACACTTCTTCACTAGTTCACAAGGTCATAGCTGCTGATACCACCGGCTTCCTTTAGGCCCATGCCATGTTCCCTTTCTGTCCGTCAGCATCTCAACTGCTGACACAAACCTCTTATTGCAGCTGAGCTTTGGATGGTTCTGCCTGTGATGCTGAAGTAGTCCTCGGGCTGCTGTAACAAAGCACCACACCTAGATGGCTTACAACAAAAGACATTTATTGTCTCAGTTCTGGATACTTGAATTCCAAAATCCAGATGCCAGCAGGGCGATCCATGCTCCATCCTTGCCTCTTCTAGCTCCTGGGGGTTGCTGGCAGCCCCTGGCATTGCTTGGCTTGTAGTCGCAGTTCTGCCTCTGTCTTCACGTGGCCTTCTCTCCTGTGTCTCCGTGTCTTCTCTCCCCTACTTCCCTACTTACAAGGACACCAGCCATATTGGATTAAGGGCTCATTCTACTCCAGAATGACCTCATTGTAACTTTAATTTCACCTGAAATACTCTATTTTCAAATAAGGTCACATCCTGAAGTATTAGGGGTTAAGGCTTCAACATATATTTTGGGGGGATGCTATTCAACCCATAACATCACCCAATAACTTTCTCACCAAGCAGGATTATATGAGAGGCACCTCAGGAGAGTCCCCTGAATTTTAATCATATTCTTCCTACCCTAGCCAGAGAGTAGCAAACCCTATTTCTCCTTGACAGGACAGAAGCACAGGAAGGAGGTTCAGATAATGGGCAGAAAAACAGGCTCCAATGTTCTACATGAGCTGAAGGCAGAGGGGCGCCCATGTGCCCTGCACGACAAATCTGGAGGTAAGGACTTGTTTTGTTGATGTGCAGCATTTGACAAAGGGGATCCGAAGGACTGGTTTCTCTGTTGGGCTGTGAGCCTCTCAAGAATTGAGAACAATGCTTTGTTGTTTTCCACATCTTAGGTGCTTGGAAAATACATGTTAAACCATACTAAAAGATTGTGTTATAAGAGAAGGCAAAATTCAAAAATATGGAGAGGTAACTATAAAAATGTAATTTGCATGAAATAGGAGGACAATAGCTTCTTCTTGGCAAATAATGTGTGTGAGAAAGCAACATGTACCATTCGAGGAAACTGATGTTTTCGAATAGACTATGATGCATGGTGACTGTATCCTCACCTGAGAAGGTGATTGGGTGTTTCTCTCTCCACTTCTTAGGCCCTTGCAAGATACTCTGCAGCTGGGAGTGGTATTGGTTCAGACCCAAAGCAAATGTATTGCTCTTGCTTCTCATTGTGAGATGATTTATTTAAGAGCTTTAACTTTTAAATTAATAGAGCTTTGGAAAATATCTGTTTCCTCACTAGATAAGGCCATACATGAGAAACAGGTGCTTTTAGCACTAATAAATGTCTAGATGTGGAATGGAAAAATATTATCACGGATGAGTTTCTATTGACAAGTTTGCTAATTGCAATAAATGAAACTAAGTTCAAGTCAATAGATATTTTTTGAACATTTCCTAAATGTAAGGTGTAGTACTAGACACTGTGGGGGTCACAAAGATGCATAAGAATCAGTCCTTGTCCTCAAATCACTTACGATATGTTGTGGGGGAGAGAGACATGGTGATGTCCTTTAGTTGTCATAGGTAGAAACATCAACATGTTTAAAGGGGGACAGAGGAGGGAAAGATTCATTCTAACTCAATGAAACCTTCATAAAGGAGAGATTATTTGAGAGATGACTATTATTTCTTTACTAGAATATAGGGCAAGTATGTTTCTGGTGGTGAGAACATAAAGCAAAGGTTGCAAACTCAAATATCTAAGGAGTCAAGCACATCACAATCATGAGTGAAGCCAGCTGGTGTAAGACAATAGGGGGTGGTGGAGATTGTAGCCAGTTGAAGATGGCATGGCCCATTTAAAGGGATTAGCCAATTCTCAGGTTCAGTTGACTGTTATCCTGATCTACCAAATTTTCAAGAAAAGCTGGGAATCTTAAACATTGCCAATGGAATTGATACAACAAATACCACCGTAATATCATGTAATCTAAATCCATCTACCAGCTAGATCTAGTCTGTAGATGGCAATTTACATAAAAATGCAGAAGGAGACAGATGCAAGCCACGTTTGGGAAACTAAAATTGCTGGAATCTAGGTGGACATGAGTGGTCAGGAGTAAGGGCAGTAAGACAAAGAAGTGGATAGAGCTGGATTTTCCAAAACGCTGCATGGTCTCTGAAGGAGTTTGGATTTATTCTGTGGGCAATGAGAAGCCTGTGATCATGTAGATGACTTGTTGAAAACTCTGTTTTAAAAATAATTTTCTGGCTGCTTGTGGAAGAAAGATTGGAAAAGGTCATTGAGTGAGGGTGGGTAAACCAGGTAGGAGAACATTGCAGCAATCCACAATGACAACTGATGAGGGTCTGGACCAAGACTGAAGTAGACAGATGCAAGATATTTAGAATCAAAAAGTATTCATGATTGGCTGAAAATAAGAGTCCATGGAAATGAACGGTGCTTTCTATTTCTGTGAGGTCGATTTGATAAACTGAGGTCTAAGGCACAGACAGACCCCTAACTAGTTGTGTGGCCAAGGGACAATAATTTCTCTTAAACTTCAGTGTTTCTTCTGTCAAATGGTGACAATGAGAATTGTTCTGTCAACTTCAGGATGCTGTAAGGATTGAAAAAAGTGGGTATGAAAGAGTGGTCACCACCTTGAAGGGCTGCCACGAAGGGAGTGATCTGTATTGCTGTTACTATTGTCAGATCTGGGGTTCCACATGCATTAGGACTTTAAAAACATTTGGAGGCATATTATAAAAAAAGAAAAATTTTTTTTTTAGATTTGTATGAAACAATAGAAGCATCTGGAGAGACAAAATTTCTTCTGTTGATGTTGGTGGTGGGAATCATGGTGCCCTTCTGGGTAAAATGGACCACCCATGGGCCTAGCTCAGGACTGGGTCTTAGGCAGCCGTGCTTGACACCTCAGGCCATGCCTCACACAGCAGCAAGTTCATCAGCTCAGACCAGAGACTCCTGCAAACAGGAACAATGGTAACGAGCTGCATTGGGGGTATTCCTTCTGAGGGAATTTGAGTGGGGAACTGAAGAGCAAGGCATCCAGGGCATGGCCTGAGGACGATGGGACTGAGGAGTGGTGACTGGTGGACCCTCAGGAGATGATCCAGGACCTTTTGCATCCAGCATTGCTGAGATTGCTTTAGATGAAGGAGCACCCTTAATTCCATCTTCCAGGAGGTCTAGTGCCATGGAGACTCTGTGGACATTCAAAAAATAACTTCCACTCCCTTGTTAGCACTTTTTTTGTGACCAAAAGACCTTAACCAAAACACTGCCCCAATCACCTTAAATTTGTGAGGAGTTTGAATTTAAAAACAGAGGTTATCTCCTTAAGTATCTTCTAGTGGGGAAAAAGAGGTTAAATGGCAGAAGTTTTATCACTGGAGTTAGACCTCATTCAATTGAATAGACTCAGGCCTTAAAAATTTAAGAAATGCTATATTTCAAATTCCATATATATTGAAGTACTATTGCTTTTTAAAAAGGAATATGTTTTAAGACTAATCAAGGCAATGACATTGAGGAAAAAGTTGAATTAATTCATAAAGTTGATGGTGGGGTAAAATAATCATGAACTTCATTGTTAGAAGTCTTAATTTGAGGTCTGGACACTGTAACTTCTTGGCTGGGTGGAAAGTGTAAGCTCGGGTTAGTCACTCAGCCTCAGGTATTGGAAAAAAGAGGATATGATGGTGCTGGTGAATGTGATGGTGATGGTGATTGTCATGGTGATGGCGATGATGGTGATGATGATGGTGATGATGATGATGGAGCAGGAATCCATGAGATGTATGTAAAATTCTTCATAAACTAAACTAGTCTATATTGTTTGCTATTATTGAGGAAGTGTAGTTGTTATTAAGGAAGTAGGATTGGAAAGGAAAAGATTAAAGGTGAAAAAGTTGAAAATAAATAGTCATTATGCATTGGAGAAGAAAACTGACTAATTTCTGACAAATCCCTGGTGAGGAGTTTATATTCATATTAGACTTCACATGAAGGCTATGCTGTAAAATGTTCTGGGCCTAAGATTTTTTAAAGGGAGGAATACTAATGATTGTAATAATAATGCTAGCAAAGGCAACTATGGCGATGCTTATAAGGATAACACCGGTAGTCCTCATATACTGAGCGCCTACGATGGCCTAGGCACAGTGTGTTGCTTGGCATGCACCATCTCGCTTCGTTCCACAAACACGTGGATTATCCCCTATTTACCGAGAAGAAAACCAAGGCTTGGCGAGATTAAGAGGCTGGTCCAACGTCAAACAGTGAGGGATTTGAATGCAGGTCTTTTGGGCTCTGCGTTCTGTGTGCATCTTCTTGTTGACCTGCTAGCTCATCCTAGGTTACTGAAATAGAGGAGCTCGTCCTTGGAGATTGCCAAATCTAGGCCCTTTTCTTTGGAGGAATGGAAACTGAGGCCCAAAGCAGAGAAATGGCCCACACAAGGGCACATGGCTTGTCACTGGGGGATCAAATCCCCCCTTGGAGCTGCACCTTGTCATCTACAATAGCCTGTGTCCCTGGCATGCAGCTCTTTTGAATTTCCAAGGGCTCCTGCAAACAGGCTGCTGGTTTCTTTTCAGGGAATTACAGGGCGTATTTACCCTTTCTGAGGGGACAGCTGGCACATGGGCGGTGGCATTTGCTATTGCAGCTCTCCCTGGGACTAGGGTGGGCCTGCCTCTGCCTCCTGTTGGCAGTGGGGCAGCTATCTGGTATGGAGTGAGCAAATAAGGGAGTTCACTAAAAATCAACCCCAAGATTCTTGTTTATTAGCAACTTCTAGCATGAACGATGCATGATGCATCGCCAAAGTGAGAGCTGGGGTGTTACTTTGGTACACTCACAGTAACCAGCCTTTATGGATAACTAATTACATACCAGGTTCAATGTAGCACAATTAAGCTACACGTTAATGGACCCCATTGAACAGATACCCAGGGACCTCAAGAAAACAGAGAACTGGGAATATCGAGAAACTTGTCAATGTTAAAAAAAAAAAAAGCCTCCTAAGTGGTGGAGCCAGATGATAGCCTTCACCTTCTGCATGCTTGATGCCAGAGCTGATATATATATATATATATTCTATCAGAGAAGTTGTGGGTTTCCAGAACAATCATGCATAAAATACAGGATTGCCATATACCACCCTATTAGTAACACCTTGCATTGGTGTGGAACATTTCTTACAATTGATGAAAGCACATTTTTATAATTGTACTATTAAATGTAGTCCATAGTTTAACAGCATTTACTGTTCGTGTGGAGTAGTTCCATGAATTAAAAAAAAATTATTCTAGTAACATATATACAATCTGAAGTTTCTCTCTTTTAACCACATTCGAAGACATAATTCATGCTGTTTAATTATGTTCACCACAATTCCAAAACTGATATTTTTAACTCCTACATGTGCCTGCATAGTACATATAGAGTTTTGACCTATAGGAATGTGAGAGTAGTTGGGGAGTGAAGACAAAGTCTTTACCCTCAGGGATATGCAGGCTAAGATGGGGCACATACACCTGCCCACACACTGATGATGAGAATTCTGGCTATCTCAGAGAGAATTTTGACTTTTTTTTTTTTTAACCAGGCAATGCTCTAAGAAATTTACGAGAATCATATCCTTTAATTTCTCAACATGGCTATGAGTGAATTTTTATGCCCAGTTTACAGATGAGGAAACTGAAACTGGGGGTAGGAAACTTACAAAATCTCCGTAGTTAGTAAGTTCTGGAGCCTTGATTCAAGCCTCAGTGGTTTAACTCCAGAGTCCACTGTCACAGCCACTGTGGTCAAAGCTGAAAAACAACAACAACAACAATTTGGGAATCCAAAGACTGAGGAAGTTTCAAAAGCAGCAGAAAAATCTTGAAGTTGTTGAATGTCACTGGCATACAAATGGAATAGTTCTATTTTCCTCATAGCCCCTTCACAGGTTTAATTATGGTCTCATTTATTCATCAATATATTTATTTTATATGACAAATTTTTACTTCCTTATCCCTTGCAATTCCCAAGAAAGAGAAAATAAAAGAGAGGTGATTTTGAATTTAGCCTGCTCTATCTCTCTTGTGGGTTTTAGCTGTTTCTTTCTTTTTTTGTTTTTGGTGGGGATTGGAGCAGAGAGTGGAAGGGCAGTGGTCTGGTTGGTGGGCTGACTCCACTGTTGATGAGCTGTGAGTCTTCTCCCTTTCTGGAGTCCTTTCTGTCTCTCAAACTAGGATTTGGGTTAAGCCCAACATTGAGCTCTGCACTCCTGGGAACGGTGATTGGGGCCTGTGGAGTTTGTAGAGGCTCTAGGAATTCATATGCTGGGAAAGTCTGAAGCCTGAACAGAATAGTATCTCATGTGCTTCTTTGCATATAAGTATGAGGATGCTATTGTAATTAATAACATGCATTAAAAATGCTATTGAACTTTTACTAACTTTGGCCATCATAGTTTTCTTAATTAAAAGGTATTAAAAGTGTTAAAGTGTTAAAGAGTTTTTACTACTTTTGATCATTATGATGGTCTTAACCCCATTCTGTTAATAGACGAAAGGTCTGCCTGCATCTTTGATGTTAAGAAAGAGTCTCACAGTTGCACAAGTTGGAAATCACAGATCCTGATGATTTATTGGTGCTTTCTAGATCTAACATTTTGGGATTCTAAATGGAAGTGTCTAAAATAGTAGCCACTAGCCATATGTGACTACATAGATTTAAGCTAATGAAAATAAAATAAAGTAAAATGTCATTCATTCACACTGGCCATATTTCCAATGCTCAATAGCTACATGTGTTAGTGGCTACCAAATTGGACAGTACAGATACTAGGCATTTCCGTCACTGCAGAAAGTTCTATTAAGCAGTCCTGTTGTAGGAGTACTAAGTGGTCATCTTAGTGCGCTTTCTTGGGTTTAGGTTGTTTTATCACATAATTCTTAGAAGAATATGAGTTTGAGGCTTGAAGGCATTTGGCCTTAGGCTCTGTCATTTAAGGGGCTAAAGAAACATGCCAGTGGGCGGGCGTGTTTAAGAGGGCTGGCAGATGAAGCCACTCTTCGTGGGAGGGTTTGCCTTTGCACTTTGATTGCACTGGGAAACATGATGCTTGAGAACAGCCATGCCCTCCAATGAGTGTTGATTCAGCCACGCCCCCAAGTAGCCTCTCCCACCAGATTACTCTGAAATGCAGAAGCCCGTGCCCAGGATCTGGATAAAGGCTGACACCAGGATTTCGCTGGTTCTGGACCATAGGAGCCACTAAGAAGACAAAGAATGGAGAAGCCACCCAAAGCCAAGTAATATATTTCCTTTTCCTAACAGAAAGCCTTCTGGGTGTGGTCAGAGCCAAGGGCTGGGATCTGGGGGCTGGGATCCAGGGTCTCCCTTCAAAAGGCTGCAAGGGTGAACTAAGTTAGGCTCAGGAGGGAAAGGTCATGGGCCGGTAGGGACAGTTGGGATTGGTCATGATGCATTTAAAAAGCTCATTTTCCCTCTTCTGGTGAAAAAATAAATAACAATCATTGCAGAAAAGTTAGAAAATATAGAAGCTATGAGGATTTTAAAAGTCACTCCTAATATTATTGGAGATAACCACTGCTAACATTTTGAACATTTTTTTGGATTTCTTTTCATGCCTTTAAGGGGATTATTATTATTACTATTATCTGAAACCAGCATCTCTTTAGTTGCACTAAACTGTAAAGCCAACAGTTTTTCTTCCTCGGACTAGCTCCTCCTGCTTCAAAGTCTCTTCTGTGAGTTTGTAAGTGAGAACTGAGGACTTCCTAGCCCTTTGGCGGGTTGAGGAGAGTTCCCCTGGGGTTAAAGCTTTGTCCTAGTGTCCATGATGACCTCTGGGGTCGGTGGGGAGGTTCAGGGCAAGCCTTGGCTTTTCATCTTGCCTGGGGCCGGATTAAAAGATCTGGACACATTTGCATCTTTTCATCTGCAAAGCGATTTGGTAGAATTACATGGTACAGCATCAGCTCAGATTGGGGACAGGATTGGGGTTCCCAATTGGGAACTGGGCTGCCAAATTGTTTTTTTAGTTCAAATGTTTATTAAACATTTATTGAATAAGGCTCTTTGGTAGGCACCTTGTCCACAAAAATGCGTCTCACTAGATCCTTCTCTCAGAGCATTTACAGATGAGTAAAGGTGTTGATGACTAAGGAAATGGGTGGTTAGGGTTTGGCTGTTGTAAGTATTAGGATCGCTATATGCTGCGGGTAGCGTGGGAGCCCAGGCAGGGAGGGACATTTTGGCCATCTAGGGGGATCAAAGAAAGCTTCTTGGAGAAAGGGCGTCTCACCTGAAGGATGAGTAGGAACTAACACCCTAAATATGGAGGTGGAAGTTGGGGTGAGGGAGAATGTTCCAGGCAGAATATACAGCAGGAATAAAGTCTGGAGGGGAGAAAGCATGATGTGAAAGCAGTTCACAAAAGGGTGTGCTCAGTTTTGCACAGGAAGGGTTGCTGGTAAATGCCTTGGGCAATAATGTTTGCTCCAAGGCTGGCCTGTGTAGCTCTTTGATGACACATTTCCCTTCTCCCCAAATGTAAATGCCACCTGTTTCTAAAGAAGACCCAGGACAAGGCAGCCTTCCTAGATCTCTTCTGGTGGAAGTAAACTATCCCTCCTCTGAAATCCCATAGTGCTCTTGTCCTCCCAGAACTTTCTACTTTATACAACAGTTATTTACAGACGTGGCTCCCTCTGCTTTCCTGGAGATCACGAACAGTTTTATTCCCTTTCAGTTCCTCCTATGGTGCCCAAACCAAAGATGCACATAGGTAACACATGTGTGTCCAGGAAATGCTGGGCTCCTAACAAGGACTGGTCCCCTGGGCTGCTGCTGTCATGTATTTTTTTCAGATTTTAGCGTAGTCTCTCCCTCATTGCAAATTATTATCTCTTTTCATGCGGCTGCCACGATCCCTGCCACAGTCAGCCTCGGGATAATTTTCAGAAGAGGATAACGGCATTTGATTTCATTTATTCATGCAGACTGGATCCATTTGGATGAAGATTTTAAGTGGCATTGTAAACAGTTCCTGGGGTGAGGACTCTGCTAGGAGTGGCACGAAGGCAGGCATTTTCGTGGGGGTAGCTGCCCTTTTGTGTTGTGGGGGGTTCTTGGCAGGGCTGGTGTCCACCCAGTAGGCACTTGTTTGACTGTATTAGTTGTTAAAATAATGAAATGATTTCATCCCAGGAGGTGAATGGCTCCTGCCTTGAATGCGCAAAATGCCCCATGTGGACACAGCATTGTTTCAGGTGCTATTTTCTCCCCTCAAACTGAAAGTGCTTTAGCGTCTTTGCTGAATGTAAAAATCATACATAACCTTTATTTCAAAAAAGTAAAACAACACAGAAAAAGGTATAAAGATGAAAGTAAAATGAACTCCAAATCCCAAAGTCTAGAGATACTCATCTTTTAAAAATGAAAAATCCCTTCAGCTGGCTTTCTATGCAGGTATACATTTTTTACCTAAATTGTATTATATTATACATTCTGTTCTGTAACTTAATTTTTCTCTGAACATTATCAATGATCAACATACACTAAAATTCTATTATCAGGTGGATGATTGAAAAGAAATATGTAATATTAAAAAGAGGCAAGGTTTGGGAGGAATGGAAGGAAAGAGCTTGGCAAGGCAGCCATGTCTGGGGGTAGCTTTGGGCTAGGAGAGCTCCTGGCCAGCCTGAGTGACCACTTAGCAGGGCTGCTGCTGTGTAAAGAATAGTCAGGCTTTGTATGGGAAGATATGTGGTACATGACCTTTGGGGTCTCTTTCTACTCTGGGATTTTGTGATTTTATAATAAAGTTTTTGTTGTTGTTGAGGTACAGGGCCCAAGCATTGAACCCAGGACCTCATATGTGGGAAGCCAGCGCTCAACCACTGAGCTACACTGGCTCCCCTGAATTGTTTTTTTTTTTTTTTTCATTTGTTTGTTTGCTTGTTTTATTTTTAGGAAGTACTGGGAATTGAACCCAGGACCTCATACATGGGAAGAAGGTGCTCAAACACCTGAGCTACATCCACTCCCCTATAATAAAGTTTTAGGCAAAGTAACATTCATTCATTTACTCATTCGACAAACTCAAATGCCAGGTACTTTTCCAGGTACCGGGGACCAAAAGACAGATCTCAACCAAGAAATAGCAAACTAAACTTCCACATGGGGATTTTTTAAGAAAAAGAATAAATTGTTTGTGGTTGGTGGATATTTGGGATACTCCAGCTGTCCTTCTTGTTAGATAGTTGATCGAATTCTTTATCACATGGCTTATGGTGTCTGGATATGAATGTTTCTCAGGGTTTTGAGAAACATTGTTGCTTGAGGCTCTTCATACTTTGGCAGTTTGTGATATCTGGATGATATGTGCCTACGAGTAATCTCCAGAATGACCTCCCGACTCCACTTTACATCTCTTAGCCACAGTAACTCTATTTTGTTCTATTTCTTTTTATATTGATAAGGCTTGGTGTCTGCCCTAAGGGATTGTGCCCTTGTGAAGGAACCAGGCATGTCAAAAAAATGCAAGAGGGGTTGTGTTTGGAGCTAAGGTAGAGGCAGGAAGGGGCACCCATGGGCACAGAGGGGGAGGTGACATCTAACTGGGAATGATGGAGCCAGGAAAGGCTTCATGTGGAGGTGACACTTTGGCTGGGACTTGAAAGGTGAGCACATGTCAAGCCTCTTGCAATATGCCATTGATTTTCTCTGACTGTGGGCAAGTCAGTTCATCTGTTTGAGCCTTTGTTTCTCTATTTCTGAGATGAAGGGCCTTCCTCAGGAGAGAGGAAGATGAAGAGTTGGGAAAACAGCCAGCCAGTTTATCAATTTGTTTCCCTCCTTTTGCCCAAGGGGATTCCAACTCCTGGGTAAGGTCAGGAGTTGTTTCCGACTTAAATCCCCCAGTTCCCTGGCGTGGAGGCTTTTTCATAGCCAGCTCCCTTCACTGCCATCTTGTGCGCTGGCCAGCTCCTTGGTCCTGCTCCCAGCAGTTGCCACCTGCGTCCAATGCTGGTGGCTCACGTTACATCACCTGCAGCTGCGGGAAGCTTGGGGGTCCTGGCTCTCTGGCGGGGAGAAGGGGGCAGTGGCCTTCATTAAGCATGACAGAAAGTGGCATCTGTGGCTGGAGGGATAAGGCTGGGTTTCTGTGTGAGTCAGTGGAGGGCAGGTCTGCTTGAGGGAAACAGGAAAAAGGAAAACCTGAGACTGAGGAAGGAATCCTAGGGTTGCCGTGCTTCTAGCCTACACCTGCTCAGAAATACTCTTAGGCTCTCTGAATCCTGACCCAGCCCAGCCTTTGTGCAGGAAGTTAGCTGCCCTTGGCAAGGAGCAGCGCCCCCTCCTGGTGCTAAATGAAACGCAACAGAGACACAGGCTGTGGTAGGCGCAGGCAGCCTGGAAACCCTTGTCCTTATGCCCTTCCTCCACCCCCACCCCACTCCCAGGAGAAATTGTGATGGGTCTGAATTGCAAGGTTCACGTTTTGGTCCATATGCTGAACTTGGGTTGTGTCTTATAATGTGTATAAATAGTGTGGTAGAGTGCCCCTACCAGTCCCTCCCTGAAAGCTGTTTATAAGTTGCTGGCACACCTTTCTCTCTTCTACTTGAGCGTATGGACCCTCACAGCAGACCTGTGAGGTAGATATCACCAAACCATACCTAAGAAGCAGTGAAGCTGGGATTTGAACCCAGACTGATGAATCCAAAGCTCCCTTTCCTCCTTTCCATTAAATCCCATTTTTTTGTTCCCTGTTCACAAAACCATGCTAGCTGAGATTCAGAGTCTCCCCCAGTTTTGTCCAGCTGTCTCTGATTTCAGTCTGGCCACATCTTTCTCTGTCCTATGGAAGGGTTGCTGCTCAGTGCATTTCTGCCCCGTGATCCAATATGCAGAGGAAAAAGAATCTGAGCCAGAGGCCAAGTTGGTGTTTTATTAGCCTGCGGCTTGAAAGCAAGTAGAGAGAAAATGTCTGGGTCAGAAAGCACCAGGCACCAGGACATTTTATTACACTCCTTGATGGAGATGGATATTCCAGCAATGATCCTGAAGGGAAAGAAAACTAACCCCATTTTTTATGTGAAGAAACTAAGGCCCAGAGAGATGAAGTAACTTAACGTCACATACAGAATGGAGATTCAAAAAGAGCCATCTGGCTTTGATGCCTGTGCTACTTCCGTTTACTCGGTTGAGCCATATGAAATTTGCCATTTGAGTAGGTCAAAGACAGTCGAATATAAGGAATTTTATATAATTCAAGTTAATACTATGCTGCTTCCCCAAGAAATGGCAACATGTGGAAAGTACTCCTGAAAAGGGTGAATCATGATCAACCTAATCTACTATTTTAGACTCTTTTAAAATCAGTAACCTAGGCATGATGATGATGATGATATTAATCATAGCAGCTAACTTTTATGGAATCCTTCCTAGATCTCAGGCCCTGTCCTAAGTAAGGCCAGCCCAGGCGTTATTTCACATAATGCCCCCAATTGCCCTATGAGGGTAGATGCAATCATCATCCCCATTTTACAGAGGTGGAAACTGAAATTTAAGATGACATGAAAACATTCTGTTAGTCAGTGTTCAATTATTCAGGACCCCCGCCCCCCCCCCACCCCCTAGTCGTTCTCACCAGGGCTCTATGGGAGGATTAGGTCCTAATGCTCAGAAACACCCATCGTAGGAAATGCATTTTCTCTCCTGTGCATCAAGAATGGAACCAGTTATGTACAGCCTCTGAGACAATTGAGAAAAGAGTCATACGAATTGTTTTGTGTGACCTGTGCTTCAGATGAGGAACACTGGGCAAGAAAGGCTGCTAGATAGCACGGGCATAACTTCCTCTTCACTGCTTTGGCTCTGTTTAGTCATCTAGATGACCTGCTTTCCTATGCATTTGGGGACAAAGGTTATGTCCCTATGTTCCGGATGTAGCTGGCCCTTCCCATTCACCCCGCCAGATTGTCTGGTTCCTGTGCATGGGGACCACAGACGTGTGCTCAAGGGCTGGGGACCGGATCTGGGGGATTGTCACGGTGGGCATGTTGTGAGTTCAGGGCAGGGTTGAGGAGGGAGAGCTTACCGAGTGCTGGGTAAGGCTGTAAACAGGCAATGCACTTAGGGACCAGAGGCCCGGGAGCTCTGGAAGACTGCAGGGAGCAGAATGCATGTGGAATGAAGCAAATGGTTTAGAAAATAAACTGTAAATGGCAGTAACAGGCTCATGACCCGTTGTTCACGATTCCAAAATCCAGACAGCTCTGAAGACTGAAAGTTTTCTAAGTTTGGCACAAAGTCTTTGGTTGCAGAAACTGACGTGAGACTACTTAATGTTTGTTATCCTAGTTAATGTGGCTCTGCACATGTTTGCTGTAGAAATATTACTACATTTGTCCCAGACCCTAGTTGGGGGTTATTTAATACTCTCTCCCTTTTCTAGCATCTGGAAAAATCCCATAACACACTGGGCTCCAAGGATTTTGGATAAGAGATATGGGCCAATAACATGTAACATTTCTGGAACATTTATTATGTGCCAGGCACTCCTCTAAGCACTTTACA
This sequence comes from Tolypeutes matacus, assembly GCA_026826555.1. Lineage (NCBI taxonomy): Eukaryota > Metazoa > Chordata > Mammalia > Cingulata > Chlamyphoridae > Tolypeutes > Tolypeutes matacus. The sequence continues at coordinate 14,272,488 of JAKSZT010054489.1, forward strand.
CATATTAATTTAACAGTCACGATAGCCTGTGAGATAGGTACCAATATTGGCCTCACTCTGCTGGTAAGAAAACTGGAGCCCAGAGGAGTTGTGTAATTCGCTAGATGGTAATGAAGAAGGCGAGTGTCCTAAGAGTCTAGTTTTATGGCATGAAAATGAACCAGGCAGCTCAAGAAGCATCAAAAATCAATCTCATTTTGGGACAAAAAAATGTATCAAACTGATGGTTCAGTTAAAATGACTGGGCAAGTCATCATAATAATGAATCCAGTTATTGTGAGGTAAGAGGCTAATGAAAAAAAATTCATTCTCTTACGTAGGTCACTAATGAAAGCCTTCAGCAACAGCAGAACCTGTACTAACCCTTTGGGAAAACCGCGTGACCTCTGAGTGGCAATGATGCATTGGTAGGGGTCATGTTTCTATACCAAAATTTAAGGGGCAACTCGATTGTCGTTTGTCAGACCAGAGGTTTTGTTCATTGCACTTTGATTGTAATGCATATACTAAAATTTGAAAGTCTTCACTTTGGCTTTTGTGCAAGCACTGTTTGTCTTCGTAGAAATCTTACTTTAATACTTTCTCAAAAGTTGTGCTTTTGGTTAATAGCTGGGTGGGCTGACTGATGTTATTTTACTTAATTGACACCTTCATTATTCAAGGCCAAATCCAAAACCCTGCCAAAATAAAAATAGATTACATTTATCGCTTCTTCTCCATCTTCTATACTTATCTTGCTTAGAGAGCTGAATTAGATTAGTTTAATGAGATCTGCTCTTTACTGACTGCCATCTTATACCTCATCAGTATACCACAGTGTTTCTCAAGTTGCTGTTTGGTGATTTCTTTTCACTGCTTTTTTCCCCCTAGAAATGGAAGCAATATGCATGCCATGAATAATGGCTGGCTCTAATTATGTAATTGTTTCAAATTATTCAAGGCCTACATAGGAATGTTAATTTCTCTATCAGCAATTTAATATTAGTCAAGGATTTCATTGCTTTGTAAATTATTAGAGTGAAATTTGGAATAAAGTTTTCTCATATTATCTCTACAAAATTATAATGAATGTTTACATTTGCATACAAAAGTAACAGATGAGTATTTCAATCTTTCTTGGAGCAAAAATGATACTTAGATTAACTAATACCACATGGTAGTAGTTTATTGAAGTTGGTTATTGCTGGTAGAATGGAGATTTTCTTTTTTGTTTTATTTTCTTCCCAAGGTAAAAGCCAGAAACATACTCTCCCAGGTTCCCTTGCAGCTAGGATGCAGGCATGTGATGAAGGATTTGCCAATCAGGTGAAAGCTAGTAACACAAATAAGCAGGTGCATAACAGAACCGTTCTGGTATGTGTGTGGGAAGGGGGTACAGATAGCCTGTTGCCTTAGGGCAGTGCAGAGATTCTATGCCTGTGTACAGAGGCGCAATCTACCCAGGGGCCATCTGCAGTATGAGATGAGGATTGCTCCTGGCTCTGTAGTCTTCAAGTCTGGTTCTCTGGACCTCCAAAAATCTATAATCTGTCTCCTGTCTCATATCCCTTAATGCAATCATTTTCTACTTAATCTAACCAGAAGGGGGTTCTGTTGTTTGCAACTAAGAAACCTAACTGATATAGCTGGGATATGAGGATAATGACAAGGGAATGGGATTATTTCATGCATTTATCCTTTCAGTAGTTGAAAGGTATCAGCAGAACAAGACTATTTACCAGGACATTCTTCCAAGAGTCATCATTTGTTTAAACTGATTAATTGTTGAGAACAGCAATCCAGAGAGAGTGGCACACACCCAGGCAGGGTGTTTCTAAGGGAAACAGAGGGTGACTTAATAAGGGTGCACTTATCTTAATGGAGAGCATTGCTCTCTCCCTCCCTCCCTCCCTCCCTCTCTCCCTCTCTCCCTTTCTTCCTTTCTTCCTTCCTTCCTTCCTTCCTTTCCCTTCCTTCCTTCCTTCTTTCCTTCCTTCCTCCCTCCCTCTCTCCCTTCTTTCCTTTCTTTCTTTCTTTCTTTCTCTTTTGTTAATTGAATTTTTATTGAGATAATTGTAATTCAGATGCAGTTGTAATAAGTAATACAGAGGGACCCCATGTACCCTTTACTCAGCTTCCCCCAGTGGCTACATCTTGAGACCAAAGTACAATAACAGGGTATTGACGTGGATACAATCCACTGATCTTATTCAGCTTTCCCAAGTTTTATTCGTACTCTTTTGTGTGTGTACATGTATTTGGTTGTACGCAGTTTGTTCATATGTGTAAGTTTGTGTATCCTCCACTATAGTCAAGATACAAAACAGTTCCACTACCACAAGGATCCCTTGTGTTGCCCTTTTGTATTTTTATAACCACAACCACTCCTCTCTGATTTCTTTTTTGTCTCATGTGTCCTTGGTACCTATAAAGATACTTAATAATTTCTGTTACATGAATAAACTCACAGTGACATATATGGCATATCTTATGAGATTAGTGTGTTGGACCTCTCTTTATCATATGCCTCTGTCTGTATATAAAGAAAACGAGGGAGAGGAGAGAGAGAGAGAGAGAGAGAGAGAGAGAGAGAGAGAGAGAGAGAGAGGGGAGGGATGCAGGGGGCGATAGAGAGAAGGAGTAATTTACAGTGTGTATAGTAATGCACAGCGAGTTTGTAGGGCAGAGGGAAGGAGCCATTCATTTGAGCTGTGCCTTAAAGCAGAGAAGGAGGGGCAGAGCCTAAAGGTGAGCTCAGGGATGCCAGTGACTTGCCTGTTGGGCACAGGGACTAACTTCCTATACTCCGAGAGGGTCTGCTTGGGTTGAAGTTTCCTTTCCACCATTTCCTATCTGAGTGATCCCAGGCATGTCACTTAACCTTTGAAGTCCTCCTCAGTTTTCTTATCACTAAACTAGGGATGACGCTAGTACCTACTTCAGGGGTTGCTGTGTGTGTAAAACACTTGGCAGTGCCTGGCATGTGGTAAGACTTACCTCAATAAATAAATATTGCTGGTACTCGTCTTGGTCTTAGTTATTGGTCTTAGTTATTTGAGAAGGGCCTCAAATGTTCTAGACTAGAGGTCATGTGTAAATTTATGTGGGGAAGCTGGACTGAGCCTCTTCCTTGAGACTGTGTGGGAAACGGGGTCACTCAGCTAGAGGGCAAGCATGGCTGATCCTCCACTCTGGGCCCTGGCCCACCCTGCAGCTCTCTTCTTGCCCTCATAGTCACTCCCATGGAGGTCCCGGAGGCACCACCTGCATTTCCTCAGATCTTTCTTTACCCTGGATGGGGCAAAGGATGTGTTAACAGTAAGTTGTGCATCTGGAGGTTTAGAGCATCCTAGGAAGTTCCCCTCTGAATGCCAAGGGTCTACCATACCAAAAGCTTCACCCAAACTCTACATGGTCAGGGGATGAGTTTCACCCCAGCCTGAGCAACTTCCTAAGAAGTTTGTAGGAGGCCATTTATGAGCTTCAGCTCGCTTTCTCCTCCATTCCCTCTTCATGGGTTTGAGAAGGGGTGTTTATTGCGAGCCTGCTCTGAGATTCGTGTGCCTGGACCTCTCTTGGTCCCACTGAGATTCTCTTACTGTGTGAACACCTGTTGTGAGAAAATAAATGTCTATGGGTCACAAAGAAAAAAGGCACTTAGTAGAGCAGGATCTGGGTTAAGAAACCTCAGAAATCCTTCTGTCAACTGTGAAACCTGCTGCAGGAGGTCACCCAGGAAAGACCTGTTGGTGAGTGAGCCATGGAGAGAATTTTTTTTTCCAGGATGAGATTGAACAGAACCTGGCAAAATCCCTTTCATCCCAAGGTTTCTCTGCCAGTGGCATCATCAATTCATTGTGTGCTATTACATATTACAATGTCTCTCCCTTTGGAGCATATTTAAGACTGCAACAGACTATTAAGTATGGGCAGTGAAGAGAATGAACTGTTTCCCAACTGCAGGGAACTGACTGCTTGTGGCACAAGCAACATAATTAAAGGGTACAGGGACATACAACAAATAATATTGATTTGCAAAAATGATACTACTTTTAAAGTTATTTTTCAATTCTTCTGCTTATTTCAACAAAAACACCTTCTCTTTAACAGCTCTCTAACATTTGCAAATTCGATTTTGAGTAAGAAAAGAATAGACCTTTATACTCAGAACCCATCTCAGGCAACAGCTTCAAGCTACAATTTAGCAACAGTGTTATTTTCTCCATTGTATTTATTTATTTAACAAATCAATTTTATTGATATATATTAACAAATTAATTTTATTGATACATATTTTATTGATACATACATAAAACATACAAGTCATCCAAATCCATTGTATTTTTTAAAAATTAATTTATTTACTTTTTATCCCCTTAACCTCCCCTCCCCCTCCGTATTTATTTTTAAATCTACCTTTTAAAAGCATGTGTTACAAGTTTCCTATTTAAAATAGTTGATGATGTTTTACTTTTAATATAAATTTATTGAATAATAAATGGTGGGCTAATTTTAAAAGTATAAGTTAACAATGGTAAAGGAGAAATTTGGATTTGGCCATTTCCTGTCAGTGGTTGTGTAGATTAAATTATGCCCCCCAGTTTAGACATCAATGCTAATCCTCATTCTGGTAGGTGTGAACCCATTGTAAATAGGATTTCTTGAAGATATTATTTCTATTTAAGTTGTGACCAACTGAATGGGGTTGGGCCTTAATCTAGATACAGGAGGCCTTATACGGAAAATGCCGGAAGCCAGAGTTAGGAGAAAGCCACAGGGTGGAGCAGGAAGTCAACAGAACCCGGAAGAGAAGGGAGCCGACATCCCCATGGTACCAGAGGCTGTGGTTCAAGCCAGGGAACCGCAAAGATCCCTTGCAGTCAGCATCAGAATACCACAGGCTTCGGGGAGAAAGCATTGCTTTGCTGATGTCTCGGTTTTGGACTTCTCCTAGCCTCAGAACCGTGAACTGATAAATTCCTGTTGTTTAAACCAATCCATTGTGTGTTAATTGTCATAGCAACCTGGCAAGCTAGGGCCAAAACAGAAATGGGAGCACATTGGTGTAATGAAAAGAAGCTTGGACTGGGAGAGAAAAGGAGAACCGATTTCTAGTACTAGATCCTTCAGCAAGTACAATAGGACCTTGGACAATTTACAGCTTCATTGGGCTTCCATTCCTTTAACTGTAAAGTCAGTGAGTTAGGGGTCCATTAAGCACACTCCTTGAATACTTGCCATTTGCAAAATGTTATACTTATGAGTGTGAAGCTGCTGTGATAGGGTATGAATCCTGCCCTCAAAAGCCTACAGAGTAAAACCAAACTGAACCAATGTTGATGTCCTCGTGGAGGAGACAGGTTACTATCAGACAGAGCAGAATGTGGCTGAGTCCTGGCCCTAGCTTGGCCACTAATGACTTGACTTTGCAGAAGTCATTCAACTCCTCTGAGCTCCAGACTCTTCTTGAGTAAAGCAAACCCTCTTGCTCTGTCAGGTTACTTTTCCAGAGGGAAGAGGAGCATCTTCCCATCACCAAAGGAAGCCCCCAGAACAACTAATGGGTCCTGTAGACACAGTGTTCCAAACCAGAGCAGAAGGTACCTTGTCTTACCAAAGTTCTTCTCATCCTTCAATGCCATGGTGATTTGCCATTTCCTTGGAGAAGCCAGCCCCCTCCCCTGTATTATGATGTCTCTATTATATCTGCCTGTGTTGTGAAAGTGTGTGCGCATGCATGTGTATGTGTTGGTGGTAAAAAAGGAGAGTCAAAAATTTGGAAGATATTGAAAAAGGGAATATTTTAAAATCAAATTTTATTGAACAACATAAGGAACAGCTCAATAAATGACCACAAAATGAACAGTTGTAAAATACCACTCAGTCCAGGCAGTAAGACAATTTTAGCACTTCTACCACCCCCCCCCCCCCCCCGGCCCCTGTCCAAACATAACCACTTTTCTCATTTCTTTCAGTTTTTCCTCATGATTTTTATTTTGAAAAATTTAGAATATTCCAAACCATTTCGAGGACAGTATAATAACCATTCATAGACATTTCCCTCTGATATGACAGTTATTAACGTCGTGCCATTTGGTTCTATTTATCTATACACCTTTTTCCCTGAGCCATTTGAGTGTTAGTCATAGTCATCATCACACATAGCCACCAAATAAGTCATGAGTCACCACTCCCTAAGAACACGGGCATTCTCAAACTCGGACCACAATATAATTACTGTGCTCAGAGAATCGATACTATGGCTGCAATACTGCTACCTAATATATGATGCATGTTCAGATTTCTCCAGTTGCTCCAACAATGTCCTTTATGGCTATTTAAAAAAAAGTTGGTCCAGGAGCCAAAGAAGGCTCACATATTTCATTTAGTCAGGATGTCTCTAGCACCCTTTAATAAAGTACAGTTCCTTGGATTTTTTGGTTTTCATTTTTGTTTTCAGTGAAATTGACATTTTAAAAGAGTCAAGGCCAGTTATTTTGCAGAATTTTTCTCAATTTATATTTGCTATTATTTCTTCATAATTAGATTCAGGCTTTTTGTTTGCTTATTTGCTTACTTGTTTGTTTTCTTTTCCCCAGAGAATCACAGGGGTGATATGTATCTAGGGCATCGCTGGAGGAGGCAGTTGGCTCATTATTGTTGATGAATTTGGTCATTTGATTAAGGTGGTGTCCATCAGATTGCTCATAATAGTCTTTCATCCCATGGTTTTAACTTCCATCAATGATTTTTAGCTGAATTAATGATTTTTATAGAGTTTGTAAAATTGTGATTAAAAAAAACTTCTACCATTACTTGTATGTAAATTTTTTTTTTTTTTTTTTTTACTGGGAGGTACCGGGGATCGAACCCTGGACTCTCCATATGGTAGACGGACGCCGAACCTCTTGAGCCACATCCGTTTCCCAATTGTATGTAAATTTAAAAAATTTCCCTTCTCCTCTCCTTCCTCCCAACTCTACCTTTTTAAGAATCAGTATGAGCTTTAGAATTATTAATTTAATATGCTATAATCCACTCCTGTCACTTTTTTTTTTTTTTTTTTTAGGTTCCAAGACTGGGGATTGAACCCAGGACCTTGTATGTGGGAAGCTGGTGCTCAACCACTGAGCCACATTAGCTCCCCTCAGTTGGTTTTTTCGTTTGTTTTACTTGTCGTTTGTTTGTTTTTTAGGAGGAGCCAGGAACTGAACATGGGACCTCCCATGTGGGAAGCAGGTGCTTAACTCCTTGAGCCACATCTGCTCCCTTCATTGTTTATTTTGATACTCAAATTGTCTCATATTTTGCCAGCAGGAACCCCTTTTGACATATCCCCATCAGTTTTTGAGCACTTCCTTACTTTCTGGTATAATAAGGTAGTCTAGGTATATTATAAGAGGAATTGAACTCAATGTATAACCTCTTAAGATTACAATGTTGGAAAAAAACAAAAATTGGGGAATCAATGCTCATGTTAGTTTGCTTCCCTGAACTTTGGCAAAAACAGTAGGTTCTGGATTGGCCCTATGGATCACTGAAGCTCCCAGAAATGGGTCATGTAAAACTCCCTGTCATCTGTGATGGACTCCTAGCTGCAGTGCTGGGTACAGACTTGCTGGAGACGGGCAGACATGATGGGCTTTCTCATGTACAGACTTACCTCCCATTTATCTTGAACACCTTCTCAATACACCCCCTGGCATGTATCCGTGGTAACGAGATAGAAACCACACGGTAATTAACACCGAAGGTAAAATGATTCCATCCAGTGATTTTAATTCTGGCTTCAGGAAAAAATGCGATGAGAACAGCAAATCAATTATACAATTATCTGTTTGAGTTACACCAATTTTAATATCTTCTGCCCTCATGTCTGTAGTGATGAGAATCCATAGTAAAGGGAACCAACAAAAGGAAAATGGAGAAGATGATGGGGTTAAAAATTCTCTACACTGTGTCAATGAAAACTAGAAAATTTTTCTTCAAAGCCAAGACTCCTAGGGTCAAAGATTTCCGGATGGCCTGGTTTTCATTTGGCAAGTATCCCTCAAAAAACTGTGGCCTAATATAGACAGTTGGTTTGGTAATACGACATTGATATATCTGCTTTTAAACAAATATTTAGTGACAATAAACTTGAAACTTGCTCGACTTCTTTTTCTATTTTAGAAAAAAATATTTTTTCCTGGATGTTAAAGTAATTAATGGTCCTCACTGAAACACTGTACAGAGAAATATAAGAAGAGAAAAAAAGGATACTTCTACAACCAAGAGATTACAGCTGACGGAATCACAAGCAATACTAAGGATATTAAGAACTTCCACTTGCAATCTATGTGATCTTGTGCAAGTAACATTACTGCTTGAGCCCTCCATTTCTTCATCTGAAAAGAAATGGGAAAAGTAGCACTAAATGCCTCCCTGATAATGAAAGTCATTTTTATTCGCACAGGGTTTGTAAAGTACCTGTTACAGTGTTCATTACATAGTGGGTGATAAACAATGAGCCCCCCATTTCACTGCACCAAGAAGACTTTCTTTCCATTACTGCATGTCTCAAGGAGAGTGAAGAGAGAAAACCTCTGGAATTCAAGGAGCCTGAATCCCTGAACCCCACACAGGCTCTTCTGAGGTCTCTTGTCACTAAAGTGACCCTTCTTTGCTGTTTCATATAACTCTTCCTTAACTGCGATTGCGCAAAGCACACTTCTTGGGTACATGGAAATGTTTTTTGTTTGTTTATTTGTTTTTCCCCATTACTCACCTCAAACAGGCCATGCTTTTGAATCTCTAGAATGTTTTTAGAAAAGCTGCTGAATGACCTGCACCACTGGATTTATTCCCTTTTCAATCAGGTGTTGAATCGTGACCATGAGCTGAACTACGGTTACTGACTTTTGACATTCATTGCGATCGCTTTAATGTCAATTCACTCTGTACTGCTAGCAATAATGGATCCAGCACTAAAACATCTAGACAAGTCTGGAGCTATTGCTTGTGTTTAAACATCTTATTCAGTTTACCATCTCTTGCAAATGACGCCTATTTTTGAATATTCAAAAGCATCCCATTTACTAAAAATAGGAGCAAAGCTTTAATGTAAAAAATAATTCATTTCCTGTCCTTCAAAGAAAGATTACACTGTTTGAGAGTTGTCTGGTCACTTGTTTTCTCTGCTTGCTCTTTGACTATTTTATTGTTCAATAGCATGCACATCCATTTGAGCATGGCAAGAGAAGAAAATACCAGACCATCAATTTTAGGACTCTTTAGCAGCACCAAGAAACGATAAGTATGTACTAGAAGAAAGGACGGTGGGGCTTAACAGATTCTCACATTGTGTTCTGTGGAAAAAAATGATGTCCGAGAGATTAATAGAACTGAATAAACAATTTTGTCTTCAGATCAGTTTGGGAACGGTTACATTCTGTGTTTCTTGTTCTTTCGAAGAGTCTTATTACACATTAGCATACTGGAGACTCTAAGCCTAGTTAAACTGAGTTTTTCCCAGCCTTTTCCAAACATATCAAAATGGAAACTCCTTATTGGCGGAACACCTATTTGTGAATCACGAGACTTGGGTTTGAATTATGCATTGTCAGATCCTCCAAAAAGCAGATGTGGGAGATTTATTGGGGGAAACGCCTGGGAAGGATAAAGAGGGAGGAGAGGGGAAGCAGGGAGAGCCTTCAGACCACAATGCAGCCCAAATCGCCCATTAGAGGAGTCCCATGTCTCTCAGGAAGGGCATGCATTCATTTGCTTGCCGTGCTTTGTCATTGGCTGGGAGCAGTCCATGGGAATCATGGCCTCAGTGTGATGTAGTGGTGGATCTAGAAGCAACGCAGCAGCTGGGGTTGTCAGTTAGCTATGCTCCCCACAGCCAGAGATCTAAGGGGCACATCCTCACCGCTGCCAGAATTTCCAGTTTTGCCCCTTGTTAGTCAAGCAACAGTAAGTCTTTCAAGCCTTCTGGTACACAAACAGTTAATCCACCACCTGGAGGAGGGGGATCTGCCTTTTCTACCTCACATAGCTGTTGTGGTACATAGCTGCAGGTGAACGCTCTTTGTAATCTATACATCATTCTAGAAATAGAAAGGATTATCATTATGGGGTGGCTGGAGCCTTTTCAAGTGTATCAACTTCTAGCACGATGCTGAGGTCCCTGATGCCAGACACAGTGCCTTATTCATCATTGTCCTGGATTTCCCACAGCCCTAGTCTAGTGCTGGGCATCTAATAGACACTCAGTAAGTGTTTGTTGAATTATGATAACAACTGTTGTGAGTTCTCCAAGGCAACACTCTGTGACTCACGCTGTATGTGGGGTAATGATTGCAGACACTGAAATGTGTTCCCTCTGGCGGGAGGCCACCTGGCAGGAAGCCAAGCCTGGGGGCCAGTGGATGATTCCTGTTGATAGGATCTCTACTTGTGTCTGGATCCAGCTTGTATCTGCAGCCTCTTAGGAAGGCTGTTATCATGCCTGGAATGAAGAGGGCTTGGGGAGCGTTTCACAACCATCTTGCCTGCATTATGCTCTCTCTTTTTGAATTTCTAAAAGAATTAAGACAATTCCCAAATCTTACTTTTGACACTCGTTCAACATCACCCCCTGAAGTTCATTTTCCAGAGCTGTTTTCCAGTACATAATTGCCACTTTGAATTTTCCTAATTCATCCTTTTCCCCCTTTGGGGAAGTACCAGTCAGGGCCAAATGGTTCAGGGGCAAGCACAGGAAGAGAAAGAGGGAAAGTAAAGATGTGAAGGTAATTAGTAGTTGGATAATTTCCTAAAGAGTTGACTGTAGCTCATCTATTTGGCTCTAACCTCTTGAGGGATGGCGGTTTTGTCTGGAAGAGAAATTTTCCTATGCACGAAGTTTATCATTTTGTTCAGGGTTAATGCTCGATAAACACATGTTGAATAAACTGATTAATGAAGTACCTGGGCCTACTATGTGCTACTAGGTGCTGGGGAGACAATGGTGGGTCAACTAGACTAAGTGCCTACCAGTGGAGTTTTTTGTCTAATGATGGAGGTGATGAAAAAAATCGCATCAACATAAAATTACAAATTCTAAGAAATGTCGAAAAGAAAAAGCACTGGGGGTCAGGAGAGCCTAGAGACTGGGGACCCGAGGCTCCTCAGGGGTCAGGGAAGGCCTTTCTGAGAATGTGATGCTAACCGACTCCTGAAGGGTGGGATGGTGGTAGCAGACAAAGAGGAGTATGAGGGGCCCATGGATTCCAGGCACAGAGAAGAACATGTGCAATGCCCTGGAGGGAGGGGTCATGTCCCTGTCAGGTCGCTGAAGGAAGGACATGTGGCTGGCGCAGAGAGAGCCACGAGGAAGCAGCATGAGGTGAAGCAGAGAAATAAGTCTGCGGGGTTGTCCATTCAGTATTTCTCTATGATGTGGCTGTGCAACCAACAAACGTCTTATTATTAAGTGAGCAAAGTATTACAAATGAGCAGGGGATGGCAAAAGTGATGAAAAATCCTTTGATGGCTGGAAGGTGCTGGAAAGCGCTCAGAGCTGTGACTCTTTGGAGCTAGGGCTCCTGAGTCTTGATCTACCTGCGGTTACCTGATGGGGACTAAAAGCACATTGGCGGCCCCTCCTTTTAGAACCTGCTCTGAGCTGCTGTGTTTGCTGATCAGAGTCTTGGGCTCTGGAGGCCAAGCTGAGTAGAGGGCACTCAGGTCCAGATAGAGATAGGCAGCTGCCAGGCAGGTACGTGCAACAAGGGCATTTCCTGAGAGGCGGCCTGGGCTGCTGGATTTCCCAGGGGAGCTTTCCTCCTCCCCAAACAAATGCTGGACGCCATAACTCCTGCCTGCTGACCTTCCTCTGGTTCAAGAAGCTGGTGAGTCTGAGGGCTTCTGGAGCCAGGGGCCCTTGCTGTGTTTCTCATTACTGAATGGAGCACAGAATGGAGAGGACACGTGAGGGTTTGACTCCAGCTCGGCTACTTATGACTATAGGACCTTAGGCAGGTTGCTTAGCACTTCAGGCCTCAGTTTCTTCAGATGGTGGTTGGGAAGACTAAATGAAAAAATGTATGTAGAGCAAGTAGCACAATGCCTGGCTCGTCCTACATGCTCAATAAAGGGTAGCCATTATGACTGTCCCAGAATAATGATAATGAAATGGATGAATATATTGAATAAATTGTACATACCTAATGGATTACTGTATATTGACCCAATCTTAGTATGTCTAGAAGGAAAAGCATTCAGCCAGCTGGAGACCCCACTCTGTTCCCAGCTTGGCTGATGTGTGCTCAGGTAACTTGGAGCCAGTCATCTAACCTCTCTGACCTTCAGTTTTCCATCTTGAAATAAGAACAAGAGTAGCTACTTCTTTTCATGTGCTAGGAGCTGTTCTAAGTGGTTTACACATATAAACTTAATTGGAGGTGGGGACCATTTTAAAGAGGGGGCAATGGAGCCACAGAGAGGTTCTGCAGGCTACTCCAGGTCACACAGATGGTGGGTAGAGGTCAAAGCCAGATGAGCCTGCATCTTACCCAGGATGCTGGGAGAATGCCACGAGGCTCCCCTCCTTCAGAGGGCTTCTGTGAGGGTCCTGCATATGGCAAAGTGCTTGGGGAAGGGTAACGCATCACATGAAGAGGACCTATGCTTGCTATTTACTGCTTCAGATGCTGGACTGAGGTATTCAAAAGATAGGCTCTGCCTCTTTCCTTGTTTTATGCATGTGGCACTTGTCACTGTGTAAATTGGGCATTTTAAGCAGATATTGGTTGTGATGAATCCTGTTTGTATAGAAGCTTGATATGTAGACTTTTTCCAGCTCTGAGTTTGCTCCCATGATGGATTGGCCATCAGTGAGTTCTTCCTCATTTTCAGCAGCAAATCTTTACTGAGAGTCTCCTGAGACCGAGGCCTGGCTTAGGTCTACCTTTAGACCCCTTCTCTTTGATGTTTCCAAATTGAGGGTCAGGAGTGGGAAGCCTCTGGACATTTGGGACTCAGTTTGCCCCTGAGCTGAGGGGAAAAACTCCAAGGACAACTTCTCTGGAGGAAGCCACAGGACCAAGAACTTCCTTCTCCTCAAACTTCTGCTTTTGCAAAAGTCATTTAAGAGGAAATTGAGCATAATCCTCAAGAATGTCTCAGTTAAGTGAGGGAGAGAAGGTTTGATAGGATTCTGTTGTTTCTGAGACCTGTAAATCTCACACCAAGGCTCCCTTGAGACAAGTTGTTCTATAAAATCCACTCTAAAATGCATTCAGGATTCTGTTTGATTGCATAGGCTTGATGGATGAGCCTTCAAGTTTATTTCCTTCTATGCAGGACATCAATGAAAATTGAGGAAATGAATTTCTGGTGTTTTCTTCCCCTCTGAGATTGTATCTAGGTTACAGATGACTGGAAGCTGTTTGTGAATAATTGCAATGAGTTGCCTCATTATATTTCAACTTATAACTGATTAGAGAGCTTCATTTGACTGCACTAATTAAAGTTTTTACCCTTAGAACAAATCAGCTTGAGTGAGGTAGATTTTTGCTCCTCTTGGCTGCAGAAGCCGTTAGGAATTCAAACATGTAAAAGAGGTAAGATCCTTGGCAATTCATATTTGCAATCCCATAGTCTTTCATTCAACCCTGAACTGCCTGTGCTTTGAACAAATGTGGATTTCTTCTCATTTCCTTTTTTAAGTATACAGGGAAAAGTAATTAAGCTATAATTTTTAACCCCTCAGAAGATTTTATGTAATGCACATGAATGAAGTGAAACTCCATTGAACGAAAGGTCAGTTTTTGAATGAATGACATCCAAGGTGCGTCTGTATCAGTGTTAGCCTGGCCTAGGTTTGGGGTCCATGCTTGCGGAGGTCTTAGCATTCCTGGAGGGGAAGTATTGGATACATGGCCATGCAGAAGTCCCCACGCTTTCAATAAACTGATCTATGAGCTGCTTTCTTCTTTTTTTTTTTTTTCTGGGTTTCCATTTCCCCATCTACTGAATATATAGATTGGTCTTGATTGGTTGGCTTTGAATGAACTTAAAATCTTAAGTTCGTTCATATATGACTCAAACTCCTCAATATGTAAAACAGATAAAAATATATCTTCTCATGTTGAGCTGGGGGAAGGATGGGGCCAGGTAGTGGGCCATTGCATCAGCTACTTGGCCTTCCCTCACTTCCTCCCACCCCCAAACCCTCAGACAGACTTCTGGACTGGAACCCTCTGAGTTCAAATGTCTAGTAGTCTTTTTCTAACCTCATCTTTAGCTCAACTTCTTCCCTCTAATCACTCTGCCCAAAGAAAGGTGTGGGAATGACTTTACTACTTTGTCTCTTCTTGACCAAAATTAAAAGTATAAAATAAAATGCCTCTAAAACAAAACAAAAACAAAAATAAACAAACAAAAAGAGTCCTGTTAAAATTCGCTCTGAACTGTTTTATTTTTGATGTCTCAGAAAAACTAAACTAAATTCTTATTTGCATGTTTTGGGAGTATTTGTGGTCATCTGCTCATTACGTTATGAGGTAGCGAGTTCCACATCAGTGGAGGCTACCAAGCATGGATTGGTTGTCAGTTGACAGTTTTACTTCTTTTATAAAACAAATACATCTTTGAATACTATTATGTGCAAAGCACTAAAGTGGCCCCCCCCCCCCGAAACATTCTATCTTTCTCTTGATGGAGTGTCATATATCCAACCAAATTTTCTTCTGAGCCTCCATGTACTTTGAAAAACTATGACCAAAATGGTTGTTAGGAAGGTAGTGAATCCCTCATCCTAGAGACAGTCAGGGAATATATGAGGCTGAGCTTAATGAGGATGGTGGAGAGGAATCCAAAGAGCTGACTTGATGGAAGACTTTCAGTAACCCTTCCAGCTCTGAGATGCTATGAATTTCCAGAAGATTAGGCAGAGTGCATGAAATTTTACAGCTTATTTGTTTATTTTGCTGTCCTGTTTTAGAGCCTCAGCCAGACAGATCTAGAGGCAAAGCCAAACAAAAACAACTCTACTAGAGTGGAGCTCAGGGCATCTATTGCAGCCAGAGAGATTCGTTTCTCAAATCTGACTTTGCACTTCTCAATATTTTAATTCTGGGAAAGGCCCTTAAGGAAGTTCTTACGTTATGAATGTAGGGAGAAGGGCCTGGGGTGTTGGTTAGTAAATGGTTAATGAAAAGGCCTCTGTTGATGGACTGGGTGTTACTGAAGCCAGACATGAGATGCTGGACTGCGGTATTCAGAGCTGAGGACCTGTCAGACAGCTGAACCAGGGCTTTGCTGAGAGCCAGCTAAAGGAAAGGGCTCTCTCTGACCCCTCCTCCTCTACCAGGTGTCCAGAGGGAGGCAGCTCTGCATATACTGCTTCCTTTCTCTGGCTCACTTCGTGGACAGGCAGGCCTGGGCCTGAACTCTGTCTGCAGCCACTATTTATCATGAGCTTGGGCAAGCAGCCTAACCTCCCCAAGCCAGTTCCCCTCTTTAAATTGAGTCTAACATTATCTCCTGTCGAGTTTGTTATGATGATTAAATGAACTATCAAATGTAAGACACGTAGTAGGTATTCAGTAAATGTTCATCCAATTCCCCTATCTCTTTCCTGCTTGCCGGAATCTTATTCCTCTTTTAAGACACATGTCACTTCCTCTGAGATGCCTTCCTTGACTGCTTTCTGCCCATGTAAGTCCTTCTTTGGTCAGTTCACCGAAACCCCCAGGTACCCACACACTACAGCACTTCTCATACCGTGCTTGTCACTGTGCTGGCAGCAGCCTTCCCAACCACACTGGAGCGTCTCCAGGATGGGGACACTGTTGGGTTTATCTTTGTATTCCATAGCCTAGTACAGTGCCTGGAGCACACGCTTTGGTTGAATGACCACCTAAAGGACTGGTGATAGAGAAATCATCAACTGATAAAAGGTATATAGGCATGAAAAAGAAAAAGTGAAAGGAAACTGCACTAGAAGAGGGAGTGATTCTAAGTGTAGAATGGATGGAGACTGAAGCTGGATGGTACCCAGAGCTGACCACCAGTTAGCCAAGTACAAACAGTTTTTCCAGGCCCCAGAGTGAGTGATTTTCTCTTTCTCTCCAGCTCCAAAGTGACCATTAGGGCAAGGCTGGGCAACTGACATTTTAGATTATTCTCTTCTGCCCATGCCCTCAGTCCTGGAATGGCTTTAACTCCTTTCTGCCTGATATGATTCATTTTTGAGTAGGATCAAAGAACCACCACTGAGTTCTTGTGGTACTTACTATCATTATGTTTCATCTGCCATCTATCTGTCCATCCATATAATGTCCATTGAGCCCTAAGGCATTGTGCTTGCAGACTTAAACTTGGCGTGGTTTCTGCTTTTAAAAGCTCTGAACCTAATAGGGGAGAAGGAATATTTTTTCAAGCAACTGTTAGGATATTTGCGATAAGTGCTATACTCGAGGTGAGAACAAAGGGGAGTCCTGAGGAATGAGTGGCTTGTTGCTCCTTGAAAAACTGGAGAACACTTATCACATAAAAGGAGGTAGTCAAGGAGTGGTTGTAGCTCAGTGGTTAAGTGTGCACTTCACCTGTACGAGGTCCAGGGTTCAATCCCCGGTACCTCCAAAAAAAAAATGAGGTAGTTGAGATGGGCCTGGAAGAAAGATTTGGAGGTTGACGTGTAGAGATGGGGGACGTCACCTTTAGTAGAGGGCCTAGATGAGAATGCACCAGAAAATATATACAAGAACATTCACCGAAGTTATATTAATAATAGTAAAAAAGAGAAACAATCCGAATATCCATCAATAGCAGAATCAATAAATTATGGTATATACACACAATGGAATCCTTTATGTGAAAGGATGAACTATTGCCACACGCAACAGGGTGAAAAATCTCAGTGTCATGTTGTGCAAAAGAAACCAGTCACAGAAGGGTACATAGCATGTGGTTCCACTTGTACACAGCTCAAAAACAGGCAAATCAAGTCAATGGGTGTTAGGACAGTGGTTATCTTTGCAGAGGAGTGATGGCTAGGAAGGGACATGAGAGGGCTTCTATAATTCTGGTAATGTTATGTATTCTGATCTGGGTGGTTGTGAGATGGATATGTTCACTTTGTGAAAAATTTTCATGTCATAAACTTATGACATGTGATTTTTTTCTGTGTATATATTATGTTTCAATAAAAATCTTAATAAAAATCTTAATTAAAAAAAAACATAGATTTAGGCATCTAAAGTCCTAGCTTCACATATCAGCTCAGCCACTCTCTAATTATGAAACCATGGGCAATTTAACCCTTCTGTGCCTCAGTTTCTTTATCTGTAAAATGGAGGATAAATTATCTCTCTCCTATGGGGCTGTCGTAAAAACCAAATGAGATGATAGAAGCAAACTTCTGTTTGTTAACACTCAAGTGCTATACCCTCCATGTTAATTAAATTTAAAAAACAGAATCAACAATCTTTGAATTTCCCTTAGGGCTCTCTACAGCATAGCTCCAATCTACCAGTCCAGTATATATAAAAATTGATTTTTATATATGACTTTGATTTTTATATATGACTTGCCCCCCAAAACCCCACTTTCCAGGCATTGGCAGCTCCTCCCTGAACTCATCATACTTCCTTGCTCTTGACCCTTTTCTCACTCTAGGCCCTCCCCTAAAGGTGACTTCCCCCATCTAATATGAATATGTATGAATTTCTATGAGGTATATTCATAGGAGTAGAATCATTTGGACATTGGGTATACTTATGTTCTGTATTAATAGAAACAGCCGGTTTTCCAAAGAGATTGTGACTATGTACACTCCCAGCAGCAGTAGATGAGAATTCCTTGTTCTCCTGTCCTTGCCAACACTTGGCATTATCAGTCTTACAAATTTTAGCCATTGTGGTGTGGTACTGGCTTCTAATTATGCCTGTCCTTGGTGACTTAATGAGGTTGACTACATTCTATATGGTTTTTATTTCCTTCCTTCCTTCCTTCCTTCCTTCCTTCCTTCCTTCCTTCCTTC
>JAKSZT010054489.1:14290489-14337061 GCA_026826555.1 Tolypeutes matacus
CCTTCCTTCCTTCCTTCCTTCCTTCCTTCCTTCCTTCCTTCCTTCCTCCCTCCCTCCCTCCCTTCCTTTCGCCATTTGATTATTCTCTGTTGTGAAGTACTGGTCCAAGGTTCTTGCCCTTTTTTTTTCTATTAGGTTGCTTATATGCAGGAGTTTTTAAAATATATTCTGAATGAGTCCTTCATCAGATGTATGTATTTTAAGTTTTTACCCCTATTCTGTGGTCAACATTTTCATTCTCTTAATGGTATCTTTTGGTGAACAAGTTTGATTTATCAATCTTTTCCATTGTAGCTAATATATTTTGTGTCTTACTTAAAAACACTTTGCCTATTCGAAGGTCATGAAGATATTTCCTATGTTTTCTACAATCCATCTGGAATTGATTTTTGCATATGGTGTGAGGTAGGGGTCAAAGTTTTATTATTTCCCATATGGATAGCCTACTTATCCAGCATTATTTATTGAAAAGATTGAAACGTGTCATCTTTATCATAAACTAAGTGACAGCAAATGTGAGGGTCATCTTCTGTACTCTGTATTCTGTTCCACTGGTCTATTTGTCTGTCTTTGTACATACCACCCTGTCTTGCTTAATGTAGCTTTATAATAATTCCTGATAACTGTAGTGGAAGTCCAAAAGTTTGTATGTCTTCTTCAAGATTTCCATATAAATTCTAAAATAAGCTGGTCAATTTTTACAAAAAAAAAATCTGTTGAGATTTTATTAAGTTTGAATTGAATCTCCAAATCAACTTCAGGAAGCTTGATAGCTTTCCAATATTGCATTTATTTTCCAATCCATGAACATGGTATAGTTCTCCACTTATGTTATTTTGTATTTCCATTGCAGAGATCTTGCCCGCATTTCTTAGATTATTTCCTAAGTTTTTCATCTTTTTATGCTATTATAACATCTTTTATTTACAGTTATAATTTTTAAAAAAATATTCATTTTATTTATTTATTTCTCCCTCATCCCTCATTGTTTGTGCTTGCTGTCTGCTCTCTGTGTCTGCTTGTCTTCTTTTTAGGAAGCACCAGGAGCCAAACCTGGGACTTCCCATGTGTATGGGAAGCACACAATCACTTGAGCCACCTCTGCTCTTACAATTATAATTTTTAATTCTTTGTTTTTGGTATAGAGAGGTACAATTGATTTTTATATATGACTTTTTTTCTAGGTACCTTGCTAATTTCACTTATTAATTCAACTAGTCAAAATTTATTGCACTGCTGAAGGCCTCCAGTACAATGTTGAATAGCAGGGGTGATATCGAATATCCTTGCCTCATTTTCTTTTCTTTCTTTCTTTTTTTTTTTTTTTTTAAATTTCTGGGGAATCCTTTCAATATTTATTACTGGGCATGCTATTTACTCTAGTTTTCTTTGTAGCTATTCTTTATCAGATTAAGGAAGTTCTCTGTTTCTCTTGGTTTGCAAAGTTAGCTGTAGAACAAAGGATAGACTACAGGAGGGAGAGAGAATGGAAGCAGAAACCAGTCTGGTGTGCTGGGCTTGGACAGGAGCAGTGTGGATGTGAGAGATGTCCAGATTCTTTATTTCCTCAGTGGTTCTTACTTGATCACTGCTCACCTCATAAAAGTTTGAAAAGAGAAAAGATCACCAAAAGTTCCCAAGGCTCTCTTTCCTTAGGTTTCCCCGTGTTCTTTGTTATTATCATAGATGTTTTGTGATAAGGGCCTCGGTGGTGAGATTCATTCAGGAAAGATTATATACTATACCACCTCTTAGAGAGTCACAATGCACATCAGCATATTAAAGGCTCTGAGAAAACTGCTGTAAAAGTAGCTATTGAATTAAATTAATTAATTAATCCTCCTGTCTTCCAAGTCCATGACATCAAAAATGAGGTTCAGAGGAATTTCATAGACTTTCTCTTTACCAGATATGGAATTTAATGATTCTTATATCCAACAAAATCTGTTATATGTCAGTGTTTTGCTGTCCCTGGGGTTATAACTGTACTCCTCTCTTTCCCCATAGTTTCAAAACCCATTGAGATAGCCTGCAGAACTGTGTGGGTGAGAGTGTAGACTACAATGTGAACTCTGGTCCATGCTGAGTGGCAATGCCCCAGGGTGCGTTTATCAATTGCAATGAATGTGCCACACTAGTGAAGGATGTTGCTTATGCGGGAAGGTGTGGGAGGTGTGGGGAGCGGAGCATATGGGAATCCCTACATTTTTTGTGTAGCATTTGTGTAATCTAAGTATCTTTAAAAAATAAAATAAATAAAATAAAAACCCATTGATAAATAGACCTAAGCATTAAACAGAGATGAGATTATCACCTTTATTGCTGGTAAAGCCAAATTGGAAGAAGCTCTTTGGACCAGAGTCCAGACTGATTTTCAAATACTTCACTCTCAGTCAAGCAGACTCACCCACCTAGTTGCAGGGAGGAGAAGCTCTGTTTCAGTGACTTACTTCCACTTGGCAGTAGGAACAGAGAGCAGAACGCACATGTTCTTTGAGTAGGTAGACCAGAAGAAGGTAAGGCCTTGTACCTTAACTTCACCCAAGAGAAAAAATGTGAACCAATGGTTGCCATAATCTTACCATCCCACCCAGAGATACTCAAGAAATATATGGGAGAAGGAGGGTTTGGGGAGTAAAGAAAAGCAGGAAGCCTAACAAGGATGGTAGTTTTGAGACTTGTTTATGCTGGGATATAGGGAAAGGGTGCTGCTTGTTCCAATTGTTGGGAACATGCCTATAGTTTATTTTTGACTTAGAGGCTGATTCAAGAGGATCTTGCTTCCTTGGTGTTTAAAAGAGCAGAGAGCAGGGCTCTGATTAGCCTGCTATAAAGAGTCATAAAGAGGATGGAATAGGGAAAATGAACAGTTTTCTCAAGGGCCCCAGTAAGAGAAAGCTTTGGGCTGCAGCAATCCTCGCTGTATTTTATTATTGACCTGGCCTGTCACTATTTGCTTCTCTATTTTCCTCGCACTCTAACCAGGGGTCATGAGCAACGTGCTGATGCTTAGTTGTAGAGGAGGAGGAACAAGAGTGGATGGAGGCCGGCAGCCACAGTCTGAAGGAGCAGCCCCCAAACCTTGGACCAGGCAACAGTGGTGGGCACTGTTGGGGGTGCTGCAGGGTGAGTGGGACGTGTGCAAGGAAACAGCCTCCAATTTCCTGGGGAACACCTTCCTATCACCTCGCCTTGGAACATTTGGCAAAGACCTCTGAGGGGTTGTTAGAAGCTGGCTCTGCAGGTGCGGCTTCAAAATATTCTTGCATTTTCCCTGGATCAGTGAAACCACAGGAGGATGGGTTATTAAATTAGCCTCTTTGGTGCATTTCCTAGGCTTGGATGACTCTTGCAGGTGAAATATCAAGGTTCCCAACAGCAGTAGGTGGCATTTGCATCTCATTATGATGGCTGATGGGGCTGGGATGTACAAAATGAGGACCTAAAAGAGAAGCAGCCACTTACCATCATGATGAGGCAGGAGCCTCGAAATCACAGTACACAAGAACAAACTGGTGCCCCCAAGACTGGGAGCCGGTGCCCATCAGTTCAGGGCCTTAGCATTGCCTGGGACACTGTGGACCCAATAGAGGCCTGATCCTTCTCTCTGGACCTGAAATGCTCCAAGTTTGGGCTGATCTTAAGCATAAGAAGAGGAGGCAGCCAAGTCTGTGGGCTAATTGCAGGGATGAGGATTGAGTGGGAGTGGAGTGGAAGTTGGTTTATAAAGTCCAGCTTGCTCAAAGTCAAAAATATCTACCAACTGTTCTGAATTTCCTGAAAAGTTATTCTTTAAACTTCATTGCTCCTTTTAGTTAAGAAATTATTCTTTAAACTTCTTTTTCAAAATATAAACCTTTGCTCTGAGAAGGCGATTCTGATGAGTTAACAGGGACCTACCACCCTGCTCCACATTAGAATCACCCAGGGAGCGTTACAATTTGCTGAGCCTTGACCCCATTCCTGACCAACAGAACCAGCATTTCTGGGATGGGATCTGGGCCTGAAGTGTGGGGCATTTTTAGAAAACTTCCCCATACGATTCTGATCGGTAGCCAAGGTCGGGCACTGTTGCCCTAAAGAAATTGGACATGGAATGAGTAAGTTTTGATAGGAAGAGCATGGGGAGAAAGGAAGAAAAATTTCAGCGCCCTGACAAGGAGAGGTGGCACATGGTTTTATATTTTAGCAATCTTTTATCAAAACCCACATTACAGCTGTTTATATATTTAATGGTTTGCCTTTAATGAATATATCCCAGTCTCAGAAGTAAGATGAGGTACATCAATGGGATATTCCCACAAAAGGATTTCCTGGCAGGCAACTGGGGTTTTATACAAAGCTCTCTGGGGAACCCTAGAAAGGGGGTAACTTTTTTTTTTTCAAGATAGAGTTGATGACATGCAAAAAGTTTGTGAAAATTTTCATAAAAATAAATTCACAAATCACACAATTTTTTTTCCCCCTTACTGGGTGTTGTGGCTTGGGTTTGAAAGGTAAAGAACACAGGTAACCTGTGCCTTGTAATCTTCTTAGGTGGGGATGGAAGCAGCAGAGGTCAGTACCGGTCTCGTCACTGAAAGAATTAACTGACCATTTGGCTCGTTGGCCAGAGCTGCTTCTAATCTGCCCTGAAGGTTGAAAATGTGATTCTTGAAAGGAAATCTGGTGACATGAGTGGGAAACCACAGGGCAACGCTGGCTGGGAGTCATTTCCTAATCCTGGCCCACTGAGCCATGGATGTGACATTACGTTAGCTATTTGTAGAACTCTTAACAGTCTGGCATGAAGGCTAAATGAGAACTTACATATTATATCCCAGTGAGGAGGAGGAAGCTAAAGCTCAGAGAAGCCAAGTGGCCAGCCCCAGTGACATAGTTAGAAAGTGGTCTAGCTGAGGCCCCAGTTCCAGGGTCCAGCTTTTCTTTCCGGGTGCCAGGCTGCCTGCTTCCCTGGCAGCTCAGGGCCCGTGGTTCCACATGGACAGATGCACCGCAGCACGTCTAATGTATGCCTTGTTTAATGCTCTTGTTGTTTGGATACAGATATCGGACTCATGGTAGCTTTCACCCTGAGGAGACCAGGTTGGTATGGGGTTTCTGTGTGTCTCTTGACTTATCCTGGGGCGGCCCTGGGAGGAGAGTTGATAGATCCTTCCCAGGAAGAGGGAGAGTGCTCATGCCGATGTTCTGGTGGATCCCAATCTCCTGGGATCCTCTGACCATCTCTCATTTGTAAACCGAGGATAATAATAGCATCTACCTTGGGATGTTGTAAGGATCCCAAGAGATAATGTATGTAAATTAGTGTTCCTGGCACAAAGTACGAGCTCTATACATGTGTAACAGTATTTAAACTCACTCAGGGGGATTTTTTTTTTTTTTCCTGAAACTTTATTGTATTATTTCCTAAATCTGGACTTTAGAATACAATTCATGATTTAAAGCTTATTTTAGAAGTATTAGTTTCAAAATGCAGTGGGTATTGCACATAACAATTGCAAATTGATATGGCAGGGCCAACTAATAAAATCTTGCTTGTGTTTGGAAAATGTAAATGTAATATATAAGACACGCACACACATTTTTATGTCTGTGTCTTATAACGAGAACCAGCCCACTAGAAACTTTCATATTGATTAGCTAGACAGCTGTTATTCAGGGGAATATTGTAGCACATTTTCTTCTCATCAACAGTGTAATAATCTGTAGCATGCTTTACACTTTATAAGCCTTATTCCATATTTTAACCTCACCGTGGGAGGTGAGTAAGAAACATCCCTGGGGCACAAGTGAAGAAACCTGCTCATCTGAATTAAGTATCCAGCCCCAAAGCGGCACCCCCAGCTGAGTCTCGTGCTGCCCATGGCCCGGCTGTGCTGGGGTGGTGAGCAGTGCCTCCTCGCCTCTGCCTGCGTCCCAGGGTGGTGGATGAGAAATGGGTTTTTATCAAGAAGCCTTTTCATTGTGGGTGTCAGGCTGGGAGTGCCCTTGATGACTGACTCAGTTTCAGGCAAACAACCTTGCGTGCTTATGAAACAAACACCCACCCACCCAAGAGGGCTGAGCTGACTGTAAATCCTCTGGGCATTATTGACAAGTTTCTTTGGCTTGCTCTGTTTGGGGATCTGAGCTATGCCCCGACCAGGTCTTCTGAGCACTGGCTCTGCCCAGACCAAATAAATCAGAATCCCTGAGGATGGGCTCTGGACCTCAGTCATTTTTAAACTCCCTTAGGTAACTCTAATGGAGAGCCAGCCAAGAACCCTGGGCTTCAGAGGTGGAGGAGTGCCTCTTTGTAGGAGGTGGGGCATGTCTTTGCCCATGACTTTGGGTGCGTCCCACCCTCAGTCACCAGCTTTCTTCTCAGTGAATTCGGAATGCTTAGGCCATCTATGGCGAGGAAGCCAGCTTCCTAAAGGAGAGCTGTGTATCTCTCTGGGAGATTCTGTCATTATTAGTAGCAACTTCCTATTTGTGGATGGAAGTAACTCAGCTTTTAAAAATAGTCGTTGAGGCACCTGCAGAGCCCATTGGCCAAGTTCCCGGGAACATCAGGTTCTGCCTCTGTGAAGTGACCATGGCAGTGAGCCCTTGGGGACCACAGATGCTGACTCAGGGTTTGGGAGGTACTAGCCATTCTCCCGTGGATCCTTGGCCTGGTAACTATCCTTTGAAACTAGGACAGCAAGAACTGTTGCCTAAAGTTCCCTTTTAGAAATTTTGGAAAACAGAAATCTCCTTTGTGCCTCCCAGAGCTTCCTGGGAGACTTAGAATGATGTTCTTATCATAGGTTGATGGCAAACCCAAAGGAATAAAAGCTACCTCCCAGGAGGACACTGGTAACTTATTTAGCACTTGCTGTATACCAGGTGCTTTGCTTACTTCTCATTTTATTCTCACAGCAACCCTGTAAAGTCGGTACTTTATTATCTCCACTATACACATGAGGAAACAGGCTCAGCGGGAGACCATGACTTGCCCAAGGAGTTATGAGTCCAATTCACGCCTGTGTGTGCCCTACTACTCTATCCCAGGGACTCGAAGGACCCCAAAGTCCCCTCGGCCAGCCCCCTTTCTGATACTTGGCATCTCTACAATATCCTTTACTAGTGGTCCTTGAACCTCTGCTTGCACACCTCCAGAAGCAGAGAACTCACCACCTCCAAATGCAGCCTCACACAGCACCACACATGGAGGTCCCCCAATTCCTCATTTGGATCAAGAGAGGGCATAACCAGAACAAACAAACAAACAATAAATAAATGAGTTAATGAATTGAGTGGACATCTGTCTCCCAGCAGCTTCCACTCATTGGTCCTAGTCCTATCCCTTAGGATAATAACAAGAATAACTACTGTTTATTGAGCAATTACTATGTGCCAGGTACAATGCTCTACTTTGCATATAACATCTCAATTATTGTCCCAGCAAGTGCATAGTATTATCCTCCTCCGTTTACAGATGAGGACCCTGAAGTTTAAAGAGTTTAAGTGACCTGGTCCAGATTGCAAGGATAGTGTTAGGGTTGGCATCCAGGCAGTCTGACTGCAGAGTCCCTGGTCTTAACCACCACATCCCACCACCTAAGTCCTAAATATGTAAGCTGTTCTGCTGCTGTTACTGAAGAGGCTTCGTCTTTGCTGCTCTCGCCTCCGTTCTCCAAACTCACACTTCCTTGTCCCTCCTCCCCCTTCCTCACGTGGGCCAGCCTGGTGGGAGGCTTGGACTTTCTCCAAGTCGTGTCCATCCATCCTGCCACATAATCTTCGGGAAAGGGCGCCTTCAGGAGGCCGGCAGAGTGCCGGGGAATGCTCGGCTTGTCCTTTAGAGACAGCGGACGGGGGCCTTTTCCTGGGATGAGAGGAGACTCCGAATGGCTTCCTGCCCATGGCTAGTAATAATAACAACAACGGTAGCTGGCATTCAGGCACGTGTCAGCTGAGCTGTACGCTTGTGGTGTGCGGCTTCAGGAAGTCCCAGGGCCTCCCGACCTTGGAAGTGGTCTGGGAGCCCAGCTCTGGTGAGGACATTTGCTGGGGGACCTGGTGGACTCAGGGCTGCCCGTTCACTACAGCCTGGGCTCTGACATCAGACAGCTCTCGGCCCCAGAGATAGCGCTGCTTCAGTTGCTGTGTGACCTTAGAATCATTCCCTGCCCTCTCTGGGCCTTGGCTCCTCATCTGTAAGATGGGCATGAGGCGACGACTGAATGACGTCATTCCTGTTGCGTGCCGGCACAGTGCTTGGCACAGGACGGCTGAAGAGAAACACCAGCTACTGTTACTAGGATTCAAGTCACACCTCACTTAAGTGGAGTTCCACGTGGACCTCGCGGTTTCTGTTTAGTTTGGGTTTTCCTGGTTTCTGCAAGAGTTGAGCTGTCTGGAGAGCTTGTGGGAGTTTCCTGACACTTGCCTTTTGACCCCTGTCCTGGGCGGTGAGGAGGCTGCCTGGAACCCTGGGCATGTGTGTTGACTTTCTCCTGCTGTGGCTGAATGACTCAGAGTCACCATTGCTGTGTTGTTTGGTTTTTCTTTTTTCTTTCAGAAAGGGAATGTTCGGGCTGAAGCTGAAGAAGAAGAAGAATAAAGCAGAGAAGGGGTTAATCCTAACCAACAAGTCTGCACAAGGTGAGCTCTCCCCAGTCCACTCTCTCCATAGGCTTCCCAGGTCGGTCTTATCTCAGTTTTTTGAATGAGGTTACTGAGGCACAGAGAGTTCAAATAAAGGGTGGAGAGGGCCAGATACATAATTTGCAGGGCCAGAGCAGAATGAAAATGTGGGGACCCTTATTCCAAAATCATTAAGAATCTCAAGATGGTGACAGCAGAGCATGAAACCAAGTGAGGGGCCCTCGTGTGTGTGCATCCTGTGCAACTGCACACGTCGAACGCCCGTGAAGCCGGCTTGTGTGGGGGAGGCACAGTGCCAGGAAGCAGGGGAGTTGGGATGTAAACCCAGGCTGTCTGACACTCTGTCTGAGAACAGACGACTTCCTCCTCCAAGACTGAAGGCCCCCTGTGACCTGTGCACCGAGCAGCGCAGGCCAGGCCTGGCACCGGGCAGACACTCAGTGTATATTGACTCAAGTAGGGTCAAGTGTTTTTAAGTGGACAGGCGCAGGGGCGGCCCTCTGCAGCCTTCTCCTGCTGGTTGGCACTGACAACAACCAGTTCAGGGTCAGCTTTCTGGACTCTTCACCTAAACCAAAATGGTGAAGTGGGCCTGCTTCATCTCTGCCGCCCTCATCTGCTTGGGGGAGCCTCCTTCACTGGGAGTGTCCTTATGCTCCCTAATGCCACTCCCTGCCCTCAGGTAAAATCTATTCGTACAGTAGAAAAGTCTAGAAACTCATGCATACTAAGGTATTGATAATTAATAATGATTAAGAATGGGAAGGGTAAGCCAGCATGGACAAGACTTAAAGCTACAGAGGAGTAGATGTCTATTCAGTCAACTCGACATCAGGGAGTGGGTGGGAGGGGCTTTGGGGTCCTTCCTGGTGTCCTTGATGCAGGCTTGCATAAAGCACAGTCCCTTTTCCCAAAGGCCATATGGAAAACAATGAATATTTATGACATACTAAGTCCCTGCTGCTTTTTATTTAACATATATCATTTTGCAACACCGAAATGTAGATTCTAATGCCCGAATTCTACAACAGAGGTTCAGAGATGGTGAGCAGCTTGCCCAAAGCCACAAAGCTAATAAGGGGAACGGCTGGCTCCTGAGCCCACAGCAGTCTTACCCCAGAGCCTGGGCCTTCCTGCCCTCTGGGCTGCCTCCAGTTAAGAGCCTTTCTGATGGCTCAAGGGAGAAAAGGATGAGCTGCTGGAGATTTGAGGCAACCCTTCACCCAGAGTCTTCTTCAGAGGCACTGGCTCCTGTGGCTCAATCTAATTCGAGTCTTCAGTCCACAAAGCAAACAGGGCAAGGAGGAACCAGGGCCCTCCTAGAAAGTAAATAGTATCAGTTCTGCTGGCCAGGGGCAGGCCCTGGAGGAGAGTGACGAAACGTCCTCAACAGAACAAAGTTCACTTTGGTCTTTCCTTCTTGGGATGGCCTGGGGGGTTAGGGCTTTTCTGGGTGGGCTATTTGGAGAGTCTCAAAGTCTCTGGCTCTCTCAGCTGTGTATTTGAGCCATAGCGGCTATGCCTTAATTTATTAACTCCAATTACCCTTGAGCATCTGCTAGGAGCCGGGCCCTGTGCTAGGTTCTGGAAATATAAAGGTGGACACTGGATCGTCCAGGAAAGACAACCCTGTGCAGGACTCTTCCGCCTGCCCCTCCCAGCCGGGTCCCCGCCCTTCTCCACCTGCATTCAGGCCGGGAGGCAGATGTCTCGGAGCTGCTCGGCCCAGGCTCCTGTCCCTCTGCGTCAGCGTGGTTTGGCCAGGGGGCTGCCCTAGCAGGTGGCCACTTGAAGAAGAGAAGAGTGAGCTCAGGCTCTGGGTGGCCGTGGTCGTGGTCCTCAAAGGACAGGTTTCCTGGTGTTCCTGTCGGGAGGGCAGCAGCACACTTTCCAGGTTCTGGTCACTGCCTCTCTCCTCATTTTCAGTGATCTAAGAGTGGAACCAGCTAGGCTGCCCATTGAAGGTTTCCTACACTCACACCTTTGTAAAAAGTCTTTTTGGAAGTAAACCCTCCTCAAATCACCCTCTTCTGAATGTGCCATCTGTTATCCGTGGGGACCCTGGGACTGGGGTAACTTCCAAACGTGCATTTACAAATTGAGAAAAGTGCTATAGAGAAAATCACGGGCTGAAACGGAGGCTAGTGGGGAGTCTCTTTAAGTGGGATCAGAGAGGGGTTCTCCAAGGAGGTAGCATTTAAGCTCGAATTTATAGCATGAGAGGGAGTCAACCAGGGGACGGGCAGGGAGGGCGCATCTCCAGCAAAAGGATGCCTGTGAAGAAAAATTCCAAGCTGGCGGGGGGCTCGATATGTTAGCAGGAGTAGAGGAAGGCCTGAGGGCTAAAGTACCGAGCAGGTCGGGCAAGAGACAGGCGGGCCAGGAGTGGTAGACAGAAACCCTGTGGAACAGGGTACTAGAGTCCTGTGTGGACTTCAGATTTATTCCAAATACAAGGGAAAGTTATTGAGGGCTTTTAAGAGGACACGTGATATGCTCCAGTTTGTATTTTTAAAAAGATCACTCTGGATGCTGGGTGGCAAGTGGATTGGAGAGAACACAGTAGGAACTGAATGACTGACGAATGAATGCTATAGAAGAAGCCGTAGCTGGCTGCCTCTCTGCCTCTGGGTCTGTTTCACCCTGCCCTAGAGAGAAGGGTCCATGTTCAGTTCATGCCTCTATCCCTAACATCCAACCTAGCATAGCTTTTGGCAATACAGCTACCAAATAATTCTTATGGAAAACTTGCATGTTGTCCTCAAGGCCCTGCAGCCAAGTCGGGGGCAAGGATGAACTTTATCTTGCTGCTCGGTGGAGCGCAGTCAGGCGCTGCCATTCCTTCTGTGTCTCTCTAAGTGCTGGCCTTGTCTTTTGTTTCCGGAAAGAGCAGATCGTAAAAACAGAGTTCTGTTCATTCAGTCCTCCTTCCCACTGGAAGGAGGGACGAGAGGCTGCATTAACCTGTCTTATGAATGGGTACGGTTTTGCATGGTTCTCTAAGTAAAGCTAGAGAATCAAAATATGCCATAGCTGGGAGGTATCTCAAAGATGGTTAAACTGACTGGTTTACCAGTTGCGTCCCATGGAATCCTGGGGTTCTGAGGAACGGACTCAGAGGTGCCTGAAGAAGCTGGCATTGGGGCCCCATGGGACCACCCCCTCCTCGTTCCACCCCATGACAAACAGGCTTGGTATGAATAGATTTGTGCTGCATCTTGAAGCTCATTTCATTAAGGCTCAAAGGAAATCACATTCACAAAAGGGTTCTGTTGCTTTAAAATTTTGAAAGCCACTTGTATCATCCAATTCCTTCATTTTATAGGCAAGGAAAACAATGGCAGGGAATTCTGAGCATCATGCCCCAGTTGTCCAACACGACACATTAGAATAGCCTGTGGAGACTTAAAATATCTTGACCCCCAGGCAACATCCAAGATCAAATCTATCAGAATCCCAGGCAGCACGGGGAGGGGGCTGGTGGTGGCAAAGAGTGTTTACTAACCATTCATTTACGTTTTCTAAACTCTAGCTGCTCAAAATTGGTCCTCCGACCACTAGAATAGCATCATCTGGGAGCTTGCTGTTAGAAATAAGAATCTAAGATCCCAAACCCCAGACCTAATGAGTCAGAATCTGCATTTCAACCAGATCTCCCAATGATTACTATGCACATTAGATTTTGCTGATGAGGCCCAAAGAGAATAAATTCCTTGTTAAAATTTCCAGTTCTAGTAAGTGGCAGAGTCATGACTTGAAAACACATCCTTAAAATTATAATCCAATTTTCTTTCTATAATACCATGCATATAAATCTGTCCCGTTGCTTTCTTTGGAAACAGACACAAGATACATTTTTTTATAAAGCATGTGCCTGGCTTTTCTCACAAGAAGATGTTAAGTTTCATGCAGGCAGGAATTGTTTTATACTTTCCTGTATCCCTTATGGTACTCGACATGGTGTTGGGCAGAGTGGGGCCTCAGATTGCCACCGTGTTTCATATTTAACAGGATGTTCTTCCTTTGCTTGCCTCTCTAGAAGGACAAGGAGAAGCAGAAGCCCCGCAGGAGGGGCTTCCCTACCATGAAGGACCGAGAGAAGATTTGATTTCTGATGAGTCTTCTCCTGCCCCTGTCCCCTCAGCTCCTCTGAAGAGAAGGTACAGTGTTGAGACAGTCAGCAAACATTCCCTGAGCATCCTAAGTGCCAGCTACCCCTGCAGTCACTGGGAGAACAGAGGAGCAGGAGACCTCATTACTGCCCTCTAGGAGCCAAAGGTCTCAGGCAGGAAGACAGAGTGCTGTGTCGGCTCAAGTTTTTCTGTGGCCATGCTGGCCTCTTGGTATTGGCCAGCCTTCAGCAGGCCAGGGGCCTGTCTCTATCACCTTTTGGCCTTAAATACCTTGAGTTAAGGTCCTCATGTTGCTCACAGTTCAGGAAGGACAGCGGCAGCAGAAGACGGATTCAGGAGCTTCTCCTTATCTGCTCCTTAAAATGTTTTGTCAAGGTGCTGATTGCTCTAGATTTGTGTTTGTCCCAAAAGAGAAGATGGTTCTGATACTACCCAACAAGATGTCAAAACAAACTAGCCTACTGTGTGAGATTTGCTGTATTAGTTAGCTATTG
This sequence comes from Tolypeutes matacus, assembly GCA_026826555.1. Lineage (NCBI taxonomy): Eukaryota > Metazoa > Chordata > Mammalia > Cingulata > Chlamyphoridae > Tolypeutes > Tolypeutes matacus. The sequence goes on from JAKSZT010054489.1 coordinate 14,303,754, forward strand.
ATGTGTAACCAATCATCCCAAAATTCAGGGGCTTAGTATAATAAGCATTCATCACTGCTCATGAGTGTAACGGTCAGTTTGATAGTTTTGCAGCTAGTCCCAGATTCATCACTCATGTGTCTTTGGTCAGCTGGGGGTCAGATTGGCAGCTCTGTTGGTTTTATTTTGAGGTCGGCTGACTGTAGGCTGGTCCAGGGTTGCTTCCACTGGGACCAGTGGGCTCCCTTCCATGTGCTCTCAGATCCTCCAGCAAGTTAGCCCGAGTTTGTTCCAATGGTGGTGAAGGCAGGGTTCCAAGAGGGAGAGTGGGTCTAGGCTTGGAACCTACAAAAGTTATTTCTACTGCATTCTATTGGCTAGCAGAAGCCATAAGGCCAGCCCCCTTTCAGAGTGGGAGGGTCTACAAGGTTACAGGGCAAAGAGCATGCCCACAGAGCAGCCAGTGATCGGGCCTATCAGTGCAGTCAGGCTACCATATTTATCTATGTCGATGTTTTGCTCATTATAATCCATCATGCCCTGCCCTTCTTTTCCCACCTAGAGTTGTTACTATCAGGAAAGCAAATCAATGCTTCCCTGTGTGGCAGATCCTGAATTGTTGTTACTGGGCTATGGCAATGTATGTGTGGCGGGGGGCAGAGGGGAGTGGGAGACAGGTGGAAATCAGAGAAGGCTGCAGCTCAGAGGTTAATCCATGAAAGAAGACATGAAATGTGTATGCACATACCACATGGCCTCCTCCCTGTGCTGCCCCATGATAACCCCCTACCCCCAACCCCAGAATGAGGATTTTAATTACTTTTAAATATTCTTCAATGCATCCATTGCCATTTACTTCACAAGGATAACAGCCTCAAATGGCGGAAGGCAGGAGAAAGAGAAGTCATGAATAGTAGTAGGTCATTCTCCATCTATAGAAATTCTATCCACCCACCAATGCTCAACTCAAAACCAACGTTTGCAGTGGAGATTTTGTTGTTTATCCCAGGCCTCAGGAAGTTCTCTCTCCTCTGAACAACTAGCACATTTTTTTTCGATAGCATATTTTACACCTACATTCTACTTCTCTTTATATGCTTTGGTCTTCTCTCTCTTGGATAGATTGTTAGCTCTACGAGGGCCCAAACCATGCCTTGTTCATTTTTGTTTTTTCCCCAACTAATCCTAACACAGGATTTTAGCACAGCAAGTCATCAATATGAATTTGCCATTTTATTGATGAATGATATCTACCCTCTCCTATATGCATTATCTCTTTCAATCTTCAGAGCAACCCTATGTAGTAGAAATTATTGTTTCCAATTTCAGATGAGGAAAATAAAACTAAAGAACCTTCCCAAAGTCATACAACTTGGGGAGAAGAAATCTCCTTTTTTTTTTTTTTTAACTTGATTTTGTACATTTAATAATTGAAAACATAAGCAATAAAAAACTAAAAAGTAAACACAGATGAATAAATATATACATTTCTCAAGTAAATGTAATGGATACATGTAAATTTTTTTGTTGTTTTGTTTTTTGTTTGTTTTTTTGTTTTTTTTGTGTGCGAATCAAACAATATATTACACAATATATTTGGTTCATGGTAATGCATTCATACAGTATTTGTCCTTTTGTGTCTGGCTTGCTTCACTCAACATAATGTCCTCCAGGTTCATCCATGTTGCCATATGCTTTATGACTTCATTTCTTCTTACAGCTGCATAATATTCCATTGTGTGAATAGACCACAGTTTGTTTATCCATTCATCTGTTGATGGACACCTGGGTTGTTTCCAACTTTTGGCAATGATAAATAATGTGGCTATGAACATCGGTGTGCAGATGTCTGTACGTGTCACTGCTCTCAGTTCTTCTGGGTATATACCCAGTAGTGGTATTGCCAGGTCACGTGGCAAGTCTATATTCAACTTCTTTAGGAACTGCCAAACAGTCCTCCATAGTGGTTGTACCATCCTGCATTCCCACCAATAGTGAAGAAGTGTTCCTATCTCTCCACATACTGTCCAACACTTGTAGTTCTCTGTCTTTTTAATAGTGGCCATTCTGATAGGTATGAAATGATATCTCATTGTAGTTTTGATCTGCATTTCCCTAATCATGAGTGATGTTGAGCATTTCTTCATGTGTTTTTTTGCCATTTGTATTTCTTCTTCGGAGAAATGTCTATTCAAGTCTTTGGCCCATTTTTTAATTGGGTTATTTGTCTTTTTATTGTTGAGTTGTAACATCTCTTTATATATCCTGGATATTAAACCCTTATCAGATATGTGATTTCCAAATATTTTTTCCCATTGAGTCGGCTGCCTTTTCACCCTTCTGACAAAGTCCTGTGAGGTGCAAAAGTGTTGAATTTTGAGGAGGTCCCATTTATCTACTTTTTCTTTTGTTGCACGTGCTTTGGGTGTGGAGTCCAAGAAACCACCACCTACTACTAGGTCTTGAAGAGGTTTCCCTACATTTTCTTCTAGTAGTTTTATGGTCCTGGCTTTTATATTTAGATCTTTGATCCATTTTGAGTTGATTCTTGTATAGGGGGTGAGATAGGGGTCCTCTTTCATTCTTATGGTTATAGATATCCAGTTCTCCTAACACCACTTGTTGAAGTGACTGTTTTTTCCCATCAGCGTGGGCTTGGTGAGTTTGTCAAAAACCAGTTGACTGTATAGGTGAGGGTTTATTTCTGGATTCTCAATTCTATTCCACTGATTGATATGTCTATCTTTATGCCAGTACCATGCTGTTTTGACCACTGTAGCTTTGTAATATGTTTCAAGGTCAGGCAGTGAAATTCCTCCCACATTGCTCTTCTTTTTTAGAATACTTTTGGCTATTCGGGTGCACTTACCCTTCCAAATGAATTTGGTAATTGCCTTCTCTAATTCTATAAAGTAAGCTGTTGGGATTTTGATTGGTATTGCATTGAATCTATAAATCAGTTTGGGCAAGATTGACATCTTCACGATATTTATTCTTCCAATCCATGAACACAGAATGTCTTTCCATTTGTTTAGGTCTTTTTAAATTTCTTTTAGCATTGTTTTGTTGTAGTTTTCTGCATATAGATCCTGTACTTCCTTGGTTAAATTAACTCCTAGGTATTTGAGTCCTTTTGTTGCTATTGAAAATGGAATTTTCTTTCTGATTTCCTCCTCAGATTGTTCAGTACTAGTGTACAAAAACATTACTGATTTTTGCGTGTTGATCTTATATCTTGCCACTTTGCTGAACTCATTTATTAGTTCAAGTAGCTTTGTAGTGGATACTTCAGGATTTTCTAAATACAGGATCATGTCATCCGCAAACAGTGAGAGTTTTACTTCCTCTTTTCTTATTTGGATGCTTTTAATTTTTTTTTTCTTTTTTTTTTTTTTTCTTGTCTAATTGCCCTAGCTGGAACTTCTAGTACAATGTTGAAGAACAATGGTGACAGTGGGCATCCTTATCTTGTTCCCGAACTTAGAGGGAAAGCTTTCAACCGTTCCCCATTGAGTATGCTGTTGGATGTGGGCTTTTCATATATGCCTTTTATCATATTGAGGAATTTTCTTTCTATTCCTACCTTTTGAAGTGTTGTTATCAAAAAAGGATGCTGGATTTTGTCAAATGCCTTTTCTGCATCTATTGGGATGATCGTGTGTTTTTTTTTCCCTTCAATTTGTTATTGTGGTGTATTACATTGATTGATTTTCTTATGTTGAACTAGCCTTGCATACCAGGAATAAATCCCACTTGGTCGTGATGTATAAGTCTTTTGATATGCTGTTGGATTCGAATTGCAAGTATTTTGTTGAGAATTTTTGCATCTATGTTCATGAGAGAGATTGGTCTGTAATTTTCTTTTCTTGTGGATCTTTATCTGGCTTTGGTATTAGGGTGATGTTGGCTTCATAAAATGTGTTGGGTAATTTTCCATCCTCTTCAATTTTTTGGAAGAGTTTAAACAGGATTGGTGTTAATTCTTTTAGAAATGCTTGGTAGAACTCACCTGTGAAGCCATCTGGTCCTGGACTTTTCTTTGCTGGGAGATTTTTGATGATTGATTCAATCTCCTTAAATGTGATTGGTTTGTTAAGTTCTTGTATTTCTTCTCGTGTCAGTGTAGGTTGGTTATGAGTTTCTAGAAATTTGTCCATTTCATCCAGGTTGTCTAGTTTGTTGGCATATAGTTTCTCATAATATCCTCTTATGATTCTTTTTATTTCTGTGAGGTCATTTGTAATTTCCCCCCTTTCATTTCTGATTGTATTTATTTGCATCTTCTCTCTTATTTTCTTTGTTAGTCTAGCGAGGGGTTTGTCAATTTTATTGATCTTCTCAAAGAACCAGCTTTTGGTTTTGTTGATTTTCTCTATTGCTTTTTTGTTCTCATTTTCATTTATTTCCGCTCTAATCTTTATTATTTCTTTCCTTCTTTTTGCTTTGGGATTGGTTTGCTGTTCTTTCTCTAGTTTCTCAAGTTGTTCAGTTAAATCTTTGAGTTTAGCTCTTTCTTGTTTCTTAATATAGGCATTTAGGGCTATAAATTTCCCTCTCAAGACTGCCTTTGCTGTATCCCATAAGTTTTGATATGTTGTGTTCTCATTTTCATTTGTCTCAATATATTGACTGATTTCACTTGCAATTTCTTCTTTGACCCACTGAATATTTAGGAGTGTGTTGTTCAGTGTCCACACATTTGCAAATTTCCTTTTTTCCTGTCTGTTATTGATTTCTAGTTTCATTCCATTATGATCTGAGAAGGTGCTTTGTATAATTTCAATCTTTTTATATTTATTGAGAGCTGTATTGTGACCTAACATGTGGTCTACCCTGGAGAAAGATCCATGGGCACTTGAAAAGAATGTATAATGAGCTGAGTTTGGATGCAGTGTCTGTTCGGTCTAACTTGTTTATCATATTGTTTAAGCTCTCTGTTTCCTTGTTGATCTTCTGTCTAGTTGTTCTATCTAATGATGTGAGAGGGGTGTTGACGTCCCCGACGATTATTGTAGAAATGTCTATTTCTCCCTTCAGTTTTGCCAGAGTTTGTCTCATATATTTTGGGGCACCCTGGTTAGGTGCGTAGATATTTATGACTGTTATATCTTCCTGGAGGATCGTCCCTTTTATTAATATATAATGACCTTCCACATCTCTTATCACTTTTTTGCATCTGAAGTCTGTTTTGTCTGATATTAGTATAGCTACCCCTGCTCTTTTCTGTTTACTATTCGCATGGAGTATCTTTTTCCAACCTTTTACTTTCAGCTGGCTTGTATCCTTGTGTCTGAGGTGAGTTTCTTGTAAGCAGCATATGGATGGCTCATGTTTTTTTATCCATTCTGTCAGCTTGTATCTTTTGATTGGGGAATTTAATCCATTCACATTCAATGATATTACTGAAAATGCACTATTTATTTCCTCCATTTTATTCTTTGGTTTTCATATGTCATCTTATTTTTGTCTTTCTTTTTACTCTTTTGGTTATCCTTTCTGCTTTTCTTTCTTCTATACTCTCCTCTAAGCCTCTCTCTCCTGTCTTTTTCTTTCAGGTTCTAAGGCTTCCTTTAATATTTCCTGCAAAGGTGGATTCTTTTTTGCAAACTCTCTTAGTTTCTGTTTGTTTGTGAATACTTTATATTCACCTTCATATTTGAAGGACAGTTTTGCTGGATAAAGAATTCTCGCCTGGCAGTTTTTCTCTTTCAGTTTCCTAATTGTATCATACCACTGTCTTCTCGCCTCCAAGGTTTCTGAAGAGAAATCTGCACAAAGTCTTACTGGACATCCTTTGTACGTGATCGTTTGCTTCTCTCTTGCTGCTCTGAGAATTTTCTCTTTATCTTTTACATTTGACATTCTGAATAATATGTGTCTTGGCGTAGGTCTATTTGGATTTATTCTTATTGGGGTACGGTGTGCTTCTTGGACATGAAAGTTCATTTCTTTCGTGAGAGTTGGGAAATTTTCAGCTATTATTTCCTCAAATACTCTTTCTGCCCCTTTTCCTTTCTCTTCTCCTTCTAGAACTCCAATGACACGTATGTTCTTGCGTTTTGTGTTGTCATTCAACTCTCTGAGCCCCTGCTCAATTTTTTCCATTCTCTTCTCTCTCTGTTCTTTTCTCTCTTCAATTTTAGCTGCTCTGCCTTCAGTATCACTTATATTTTCTTCTATCATTTCGAGTCTGCTGTTGTATGCTTCAAATGTATTTTTGACTTCACCTATTATATCTTTCATTCCCATGAACTCCGTTACTTTTCTGTTCATGATTTCAAATTCTTCTTTATGTTCGCGCAATGACTTCTTCATATCATTGATCTCTTTAACTATATTCTCTTTCATCTCATTAATTTGATTTTGGAAATGTGTGCTCATCTCACGGATTAGTTCTCTCAAATTCTGCATCTCTTCTGGGACTTTGCTGTATTCCTTTTCTTGGGCCATGTCTTCTATTTTCTTTTTATGGCCTGTAATTTTTTGTTGGTGCTTAGGCATCTGGTTAGTTTGTATTTTACTTAGATGCTGTATCTCTTTCTCTTTTATGGGGTTTCACTGGCAGGCGGCTGTGAGTTACCACCGCTCTTTCATTTTTGGCTCAACCTTGATTGTTAGGATTCTTCTGCTGGTTGCTCAAAACTGGGCACTGGACCCAGTAATTGGTTATAGAGTCGTTTCCTAGGGCCTTGGGCAGGGAGGCTATAGAGGCCAGGAAAAGACTCTCTTACTTATTAACTTTCTTATGTGTACTTCCTTGGTCTGCCAGGAGATGGCGCTTGTTGGCTGCTCTCAATTCAATGCCTGGTCTGAGCGTATTTGTTGTGACACAGACCAGATCAATGTGATAGAGCTTCCTGTCTGGGGGCTAGGAGCCCTGTGATTCAAACTTTCTGAAACAGTTCTCCAGACTTCTCTCATAGCGCCCCCCTTTTCCCAGCTAGGAAATATTTCCACTCCCTTCTGAACCCTCAACAATCAGTCCCTGTTAGTAGAGGAGGAGATTGGGAGGTTTGTATATCTTTAGCCCCTTGCAGGCTCCAAGGCAAACAATGGCGCAGCCCCACCCAGCCTGGAAGGGCTCTCGGGACCGGGCAGTCCAAACCTGGGAGTCCAAAGCAGGGTCAGCCCCAGGCTCTCTCTCCCCTCTCCCGTGTTGTCCTCAACAATTAGTCCAGGCTAGAAGAGAGGGAGGTTGCGAGGGTCGGATTTCTCCAGTCCTTTCTGGGCTCCCAGGGCAAACCCCCGTGTGGAAGGGTCCGTGGGGCTCTGCAGCCCAAATTTCAGGTCCGAACCTGAGTCAGCCTAAGGCTGTGTCCCTCTCTCTCCCCTTTCCGGGAGTGGCAGATCCCTGCAGCCCCCTTTGTCTGTGGTCGCAGGCCCAGAGGCCCAGAGTTCTGAAGAGTGTGGGGGAGGGTGCCGGCAGCGGCAGAAACTGCTACTTGCAACTCACAGTTCTGTAGTCGCGATTTCCCTCTTCTGTCCCTCTCTCCTCTGGGTGGTGTGCAGCCTTCACCTGCTGTCCTAAACCCTAGAAGATCTTTTTCGGGGCTGTTTCAGCTTGTCTTCTAGTTATTTTTCTGGAGAAGAGATTCCCGTGTCTTACTAGTCTGCCATCTTCCAGGAAGTTCCTTCGGGAAGTGTTTCTTCCTCTTCTATTTTCAATGGCTGTTTCTCCAGCCTCAGATAGTTTCTCCCTTGCATGCACAAATCAGTTCCCAAAGAGACAAGGAAGGTCCTTTGCAGCCCTCTGTAGCTCTGTTATCTCTGCTACTATCAAAATATTCTTTCATAAGTCAGTTTGACTCCAAACATGTTGAGATTTTTTACTACTTTGCTCTTTTCTGCCCTAGCCTTAATTATAACCAGCAGAAATGGAATGAAGTCAAATGCAAGATGGCATTGTTAGAAGCCCAGAGAACACAATTCATAGGAACTCAAGCTTGGTTCATTTCCCACCATCGCTGCATTTGTGACAACAGGGATTCTTCATCTCTTTATGCTGCTTGCCAGTCTCTAACTGCCCCGGTGTTGCACTTTTGGTTTCAATTACCTGTGACAGTTGAGATAAATGAAGTCCCCTGGAATATGAAATCTCACAGAGATGGCATCTTAGTTGCTCCTTCCAATTACCTCCTTTGCCAATTCTTTCCAAAGCAATTGTGAAACTCAGAACTGTCATATCTATTAGGAATGGCAAAGTGGTCCTGTAGATAGGATCAGCAGGAGAATGGGAGATACTTATTTAGACCCAGCTCTGCTACTGAATTGTCAAGCCACCACAAGTTTCTCCTTCTGTAAAATAAAAAAAATAAGTCATGCTAATAATCATACTTGTACTAAGAGCTATAATTTATTCTTGGGTCAAACCTTCACATGCATTACATACAGTCACCTAATGTGGTAGGTACTACACATTAGCTGCATTTTTAGGATGAGGAAACTGAAGCATGGAGAGGTTAAATTACTTGTCCATTTATACTTGGCTCCCCCAGAGATGCAGAGAGAATATGTGATATGATATAAATGAAAGCACGTGGAGATATTTGGGAAAATATTGTCAAGGCTTATGGGACCTAAAGTGTGCTCTTAGTTGATGAAACAAATATATTAAATTTTCTTTTGCCAGATCAAAACTGGTGACTAAGATCCATGACGGAGAGGTCAGATCCCAAAATTATCAAGTAAGTGAGGGACTCTACTTTCCCCAGCCTCCCCCAGCCTCCTCCGGGGTGATGTACACCCTGACTTGTGTCGCAGATCGCCATAACCATCACCGAGGCCCGCCAGCTGGTGGGCGAAAACATCGACCCAGTTGTGATCATTGAGATTGGGGATGAGAAGAAGCAAAGCACGGTGAAGGAGGGAACCAACAGCCCCTTTTACAATGAAGTAAGTCATGGAGCTCACCAATGTCCTCTTCAGCAGCACTCTACTCATTGCCATTCTTCACTGTCCTTCAGCCAAATAGGAAAGCTGTTCCCCTTACCACTGCTTCCCAGTCACTCATCTAACCCCATGGCAAACTCTCTGAGCCTCCTTACAATCACAGCTCCATAAAGTTTAACAAAAAAGATAATGAGAAGACAAGGAATTCCTCTTGATTTTAAATTCATCACTTCCTACTGCCCCCTCCCCTCCATAGATCCATTATCTGGTTTCTTGTAAGCCCATCTTCATCCCTTGGAAATTTGGGTCCTATCTTAAAAAAAAGACTGGTTTGAAGATACACATTCTTCTTTGTGGCAGAGACATTGGAAAGTTAACTATGATTTTTGAAATAGGGAGACTGGGTTGGAAAGTAAAATATTTATATTTTTTTCTAACGTTTGTAGAAATTGTAAGGAGAAACATCAGAGTCACAAGCTTCCAAATATTAATCACACTAAACTTTCTTTTAAAAATAAAAATAATATTACATGGTGAAAGGTACCAAGTGGATAAAGAACTGCTTAATGAAAACTCTGTCTCCCTCCTAGCTCTGGTTTCCTAACCCCTATACCCTTTCCCCAGAGACATCCACTCTTTCCTGGTGTTTGTGTAGCCTTCCAGAGATATATTTCAAGCATGTACAAGAATACAAATTAAAAAGGTAGCACTTTATACACACTGTTCTGGACCTGACTCTTTTCACAAAACGATGTTATCAGAACATAGAGTTCAATTTCATTTTTTCCCTTAAGGCTGGAGAGCCTTCCATTGAATTAATGTACAATAATTTATTAATCAGTCCCTCATTGATGGAAGTGATGGATATTAAAATTTTTCCAACTTTTTCTACTATGTATAATAATATTTATGTGGTATAACTAGGGCAGAGGGTATATACATTTAAAGTTTTTCTTAATATCACAAAATTGCTCTCCAAAAAGATGACAGTTTATACTCCTACTAACAGTACATGAAAGTGCTATTCCCTGTAGGCCCTTGGACACCATTGGTTACCAGAAACACAAGAACTCTTAATTATTTTCCTAATGGGGATTGATAATTGAAAAGGAAGGCAAGAGAGCATGGGTAATGAAATCAACAGAAAATATCCGAGTCCCATTTGCGCTAACTCCTTTCCTATTTATCACTCCTGCCTCCAACCTTTCACCAGAGTGAAAAGTGGCCCTTGTGTCCTTCCTGCTCTTCTCTCCACCCCTTAAAAGCTCTTTTAGCATTGAGGAGGACCAGATGAGATAATGCGCATTCAAATGCCTTGAAACAGGACCGCCCCTACAGATTTGTTAATTACTCTAATTAGTATTTACTTTATGCAAACAAGTCCTGGATCTAAGTCACATTAAGTTGGGTCCAAGTGAAATCAGTAGGAAATCAAATAAAACCTAGAAGTTTAACTAAAATACCTTTGTTGCAGCTCTGGACCCTAATAGTCATGCCCAAAGGCCATTAAGTACTGAAGTCACCAGTTAAGAAGGGCTCTGGGGGCTAGTTCCCATTAGAAAAATGTGGGAGCTCTAGGGAACCTGTGTTAGGCAGATGAGTCCAAAACAAATGAATCGCAGCAGATGGCAATAAGTGTGAAACGTTGGAACGAATTTATCAGTTCAAGGGAACCTGTCACATCTCATACATTTAGCCTTATCAGGGAATGAAGAATTTCACACAAGTGAATTTTCCTCATAAAAGAAAGTTTGAACACCAGAACTCTTAAAAAGTTTGAACATACAGAATAAAAAAAATTCCTAAAATGTCATACATATTTTCCTATTTTCTTAAGGAGAAGACACTGAACATAATGTAACCATTCCTTGATATCTAAGGACCACGGTTTTGAAGATCTCTTACCAGAGTATGTGATGATATCTTTCAGTTTCTATGTTTTGTTTTTTCTGTCTTGCCCTTTGAGAGCAGGCCATTAGCAGCCATGTCTCCTTTTCCTTTTGCTGTCACATCCTTCCCAAACTTGTCTCCACCTTGCTGCTTAAAGAAAAAAACCAACAAGCCAGGCAGGAAGCAACCTCCCAGCCTCCCCTCACTCCTCTGTCCCCTCACAGCCCTCAGAACACAGGATCACAACAGCACACCATCCCCATTCTTTCTTCCCAAAGGAGGCCATCTCCAGCTGCTCAGGCACGAGGCCTCTTGAGTACTGGAGCGTGGACATGTGACTCAGTCCTAGTCCAAGGGAACCCAGCGGAAACCTGCCAGGGAGTTTCTGGGGGAAAGCCTTCCAGTTTCACATTTGGGAAGAATTAGACTTAAAGGTCAGAGGGTGGAATGGTCAGTACCTGCACCCCTGTGCGGCAACTTCAGGGGAACTAAGGTTTGGTCCCAAGTCCTGCAGTAACAGGCTATATGAACCTCAGCATGGCTTTTAAATGCTTTGGTCTTCAGTATTCTGATCAGTAAAATATACGGACTGGTCTGGATAATTTCTTGAATTTTAAAATTCAATGACCTTCTTAATATTCAAAATCATCCATGTCTATACGCTCTTTTCATTTTCTCCCTGGCGAGTTTCGGGAATTTCACAAGGATTTTTGAAACTGAAAAATTAATGGAAAATTAGATTTTAATCAAGTTCACTCCAAATTAAAAGTACACCAAGATACCATTTTCACTATTCATTATAGGCAAAAAAATTAAAAGGAGGGACAAAATCAAGGGTTGGCAAGGGTATGGAGAAATGGCTATTTTCATATGCTGCCTGTGGGAATGTAAAATGGTCTGGCCCCTTTGGAAAGAAATTTCATGCTATCTATTAAAAAATGTATGTGCATATAATCCATGGCCCAACAATTCCTCTTCTCCTGTCCATTTTAGGAGATTACTCACACATATCTGTCGAGGGATATGGGTGGTGGCTTTTTTTTTGTATGTGAAAAAAATTGAAAACAACCTAAATGACCTTCGACAGGGGATGATTAGTCAGTTCATGGCATTGGGTCCTATGCAGCAGGTGGTAAAAACAGTGCAGATCTAAGTCTACTGCAGGAATAGGGCTCTTAGATGCAAACCTGGAGATGATGGTCAGAATAAACTTTGTTTTACAGTACTTTGTCTTTGACTTCATTGGGCCCCAAGTCCATCTTTTTGACAAGATCATCAAAATCTCAGTAAGTATACTGTTGGAGGCGGGGCAAAGGTGGGAGGGAGGCTAGGCAGAAGGTGGGAGGGAGCTAGCACAGCTCAGCATGCTCAGAGAAGAATAGACTCAGTGAGTGTGGGTTGGTGAGTTTGAAATCACCAGGATATAACTTGCAATAATGATACGGAGGAGTCTGGGAAAGAAAACCATCTCAAGAAAAATCTTTGCTTCCTGTAAGCTGCTATGAAGCTATTATGAATTGAATTGTGTGGATGTGAAACATATGCTTTCAAGTGACATCTTAATGGATTGCCATTTTGAATTGGTTTCCTTCCTTTTATCCAGTGAATGGCAATGTTTCTCTCTTGGGGTGATAGCCACACTAGGGATAATTAATCACATCCCTTTCCCCGCATAGATGGTAAAAAATGGAGAAATAGAAACAAGAATCAGGAAGGAACCAAATATACCAGCCTCATCAATGGTAATGTAGGGGAACTGTTGCCTCCCACAGATCAAGTCTAGAGAGTGCAGATGGAGAGAGTTTCTAGGTCTTGCTAGTTGCCTTGTCCAGGTTTACCACTTCATAGAGGACAGGAATGGGAAGGGAAAATGCCCATGTTGAAGCTGTACTAGCCTCAAATAGAAAGAAAGGCAGGCCAAGGGGGATTATTACCAACTCAGATCTCTCAGTAAAGGGACAGAGAGCAGTGGGCGACAGATTGCATCTATCTACCAGTCCAATAAATCACCAGCTTCTCCCATGGAGAGGAAGGCTGGGGTGTGCATCTGAGAGTGGAGGAAGGTGAGTCTGGTGAAGGGTCAGTGCTCCCCTCCAAACAGTTACAAAAGGGCAGAAATCCTACTTTATGTGCCATGGCAAGATGTGTAGAGAATGAGAAAATGGTTTCCTCAGGAGAAACACCAACTTTAATCAGGAACCGTGAAGATGGCAAAACTTGTCTGTTTTTATCACCCATTCAATCTCAATGATATATTCACTTTAACCACAGCTGGCTGTCAACAAAGTCCTGTATTAATGTTTAACTAATAGTGGACGTGTGATATTACCCTTTCCAGGGGCACGTGAAGAATGTGACTCTTCAAGAATAAAAAGTCATCCAGAGGGGAGAGGGCTGTAGCTCAGTGGTTGAGCTCCTGCTTCCCACGTACAAGGACCTGGGTTTAATCCCCGGTACCTCCTGAAAAAAAAAAAGTCATCCAGAGCAAATCATTCTTAATGTTAGAATTTCAAACATGATGACAAGTGGTGCGGAAGATATTTTGGGACCTGGGGCATTGCCCAGAAGTTGAAGTTATGTCACAGGCAACTGCCTGTTTGTAAGGTTGGCTTTACAGCAGGCTCCTACGGGGCGATCTGGATTTCAGATGAACAGAGTTACTAACCAGTCCAGGGTCGTGACTGTCTGTGGGGTATGTGGGTTTCCAGACAGAAGTACTGGAGTTGGAGTTTCCTATCTCTGTTCCTCTAACTTAGAAGGAAGAGACTTGGGAGAGGAAGGAGAGAATGCTGCAAGCAGATGCTGTTGGGACAGCCAGGCTGTGGCAGACCATGCTGGTGCCAAAGAACATCTTTCCTTGACAGCAGCTCAAGGCACATGCAGGACCTCTCCAGCCCTCTATGCAAGAGGCCCCCAGAGTCCCTGTGACCTGATGCTGGGCCACACCAGGGCTGCCTGGACCTCAACCACTGGTGCCTGACTTGAGGAGGCCTCCTGTGTTATTTAAAGATTCGCTTGGGGCTCTTGCATCCATCCTGTCCACAGGGATTGAGATGCCCTCGACCCGAGAGGAGAGCTTGAGACAGGCTTCTGTCCTTGCTCAGGCCTTTAGGGCTTTGGCGAGAGCTGTGTGTGTGTGGCCTTAGTAGTAGCTCCTCTACTTGAGCGAGGCTGTCCTTACTTCTCCTTGGTTCTCTTACACCCTTGGAAAGCTTTGGTAAGGGAGAGGGAGAGATATTTCTGGAGGTCTTTTACAACCCTGAAGTCTGATGACCAAAATTCATTGTGCTCCAGATGAGGCTCAAGGCCTGGAATCCACTTTGCAGAAAGCAATTCACAGCCTCAGCCTCAAAGATACATTTAGTCCAGGGGTTCTTAAACCTTTTTTGTTCCATGGACCCCTTTGCCGGTCAGGTAAAAACCACGGACCCCTTCTCAGAATGTAGTGAGAGATGGTTTTATGACACTCAACATTGGAGGTCAGAGGAAATAAAGATAATAAGTTGATTTTTTTTCAATTCAAGTTAACAGACCCAAGGGGTCCGTGGACCCCTGGTTAAGAACCCCTGATTTACTGGGACTCACTGCTCCGTCTCTCCTTAGGTGTTTCACCACAAGCTGATAGGAAGCATTCTGATTGGTTCTTTCAAAGTAGACCTGGGGACTGTGTACAGCCAACCAGGTAAGAAAGCGTTCTTCCCAGTCTCTCTACGTTACTCTTTTCTGGTTTATGGCACCCAGAGTTCATCTTGTTCATCCGTCCATTTAACCATTCATTCAATAACATTATGCACCAGTTAGACAAAATTAAATGATACATGATTCTTGCCCTCAAAAGCATACAACCTAATGATAAAATTATTTTATATATCCATACTTCTGAGCAGTTTGTGTCCCCTGCCCCCTTGACAAATTCTGTCTCATTTAGTGCTACGAGAGAGGACATGCAGGACAAGTGGTGGAGTGTAGAAGTTAAGAAAATAGGCCTGGAGCCAGACTGCCTGGGTTCAAATTCCACTCTGCTATTTCCTAGCTGTGCAACCTTTTCTGTGCTTCAGCTTTAGGGATAAAATAGTACCTACCTCACAGGGTTGTTGGAGGATTAAATAAAGTAATAAATACGTGTATAGTGCTCAGTATAGAGCTAGCACATAATAAGGACTATGGGATACCATATAAGTGTTTGATATAATAATTATTAGTGTCCATGATATATAGGGAACTGAAAAACTGAGAAGTTAGGTCATTTGCCCAAGGTCAAGAGCCAACAAGGAACAGTACCAGCAATATCCTTAGACCTTATTAGGAAAGGCTCCGTCTCTTCAGCTGTGATTCCTGCCTCTCAGGACCACGGGCAGTGGTTATCCTGAGTGCAGTGGCCTGGGTGTACTGCACTGAGGAGTGATGGAGCCTGTGGGAAACAGCAGGCTCATCACCCACAGGGAAGGAGTGGTGGCTGCTCAGCTCCCTCTACCACTTGCTGCCACCTGGAAATGTGAACCCTGCATTGCCAGACCTTCCTTGCCCCCCACCCACCCCTCTTTTTTTAAGGTAAGACAGAAGCATAGATTTTGTTAAAAACTTTTGAAATTTTGATGCATGGTACAGGTCAAACAAAAATATTCATAAACTACATTTATGGCCTGTGGGCAAAGTTTGCATGACTTCTACCCTCTCTTAGTAGCCTCCTAATTTGGTTCCTGCCAGAATTCTGTCTAGGTGATATCTAGTCTGACTCTCACTAGTTTGAAGGCTTCCCGAAGACATACAGTAGGTTGGGAAATAGAGAGCTGAATGGGAGGCAAAAGGAAAGGGGGGCAAGAAGAGAAGGAGGCAGCCTGAGATCTAGAAATAACTGAGAAGAGCTCACAGCAGAGGGAGAAGAGCTTATGGGGGGATTTCAGGGCGGGGGAGGGGGGTGCGAGGAAATTGGGTGGAGCTTCCAGGCCCATCGGTGCAGGATACCTGAGCTGTCAGGACATTTTTACAGGTCATCAGTTCTGTGACAAGTGGGCCCTGCTCACAGACCCTGCTGACATCAGGACTGGCACCAAGGGGTACCTGAAGTGCGACATCAGCGTGACTGGGAAAGGAGACATCTTAAAGACCAACCCCAAAACCTTCGACGCCGAGGAGCAGATAGAAAAGTGAGATGGGTCCATCCAGGACTGTACAATGATGTGTCTCAATTTTAATGTGTCTTTCCCTTCTCCCCACCTCTTTTCTTATTGGCACACAAGAATGCCAAGTTCATGGTTCATCCACCTGGCATTCTGCTCTATCAGAGGCACCAGGATGTGTTACATCAAAGGCCAAAGGCACAGTTATCCTTTGGGAGGACAGCTTCTAAGGCATAGGTAGAAGATATGCTTTCCTATAATAACCCACCATAGATAAGCTGCTCCTGAGCTTAGCTGATTTTTCTTTGAAGGAATTAAAATTTCAAGACTGGTTTGCATAGTGAGAAATCTTAAACGTACCTCACTCAAGGTACAGGGAGGGAGACAGCATGCATACTAAAATTCCAGGACCTGAAAGAGTTTGTGTTCTCTCCATTCCAACTCTTTGCAGTCTTTCACACTAGGAAGAAAACTACTTTCAGGGATGAATCTTAATCTTTTTGTATTTTTCTCATATATTGCTAAATTGTGTCTACTTTTTCTCTCTTTTCTTTTGAAGTGAGCTTTTTAATTTGTTTATTTTTGCTCCTCTTTAAGGAACCTTTTGATCCCTCAAGGGTTTCCATCTGAGAGACCCTGGGCCAGATTCTATGTGAGACTCTACAAAGCGGAAGGGCTACCCAAAATGAACTCCAGCATCATGGCAAATGTCACCAAAGCGTTTGTGGGTGACAGCAAGGACCTCGTGGATCCTTTTGTGGAGGTCTCCTTTGCGGGGCAGATGGTGAGGGACCATTGTCACCCACACTGGCAGGCCGCGCCAGAGGCCTTCCCTCTACCCAGGGTGCTTGTAGGCAAATGAAATTAAGTTGAAATGAAAAATAGGAAGTGCCTTGAAAAAGAAAGCTTGGCAGAAAGAGGCAGTGACTCCCGCGGGCAGGGAAGTTGGGGAGCGTTGCCTGTCCACTCTCCTTTGGAGCTAATGAAGAGTGGGTGGGTGGTTGCTGATTAGGACCCCAGGCAGACAGGCCTCCTCTCTCATCTCAGTCCCCAGGCCCTATAGAATTACTGCCTCTCTTAATCTGCTCCACAGTCCTCATCCTGTGTAAACCTGGACATCTGTTCCCTACTCAAGAGTCCCTGGAAGTCCTGGCCTGGGTAACTATCAGAGCTTGACCCATGTTGGCTGGACTGAGAGGTTCCAGCAGATACTCATGTTGTCCCTTTCCTTGAAATATGTGCTTACCGTGACCTCTCCCCTTGGTAGGGGTGAACATTGTAGTATTTTGGATTTGAGAGGGCCTTGGAGGTTATATAGGATATCACCTTCGTTTTATGATGAGGAAACTGAGGTTCAGAGTGGGGAAGTGATTCACACAAAGTCACATTTTCATGAACTAAGGGTCTCCCCTTATCCCCTGCATCCCCAGAGGTGAATGGAACAGCTCCTGTTCATAACATGGATATTAGTTTTACCCCAACCCTGTTAGGATGATGAGAGCTTTCTGAGGACACACCTGTGTTTTCCTCAGCTTCTTCCTGATGCCTGGTACTGAGTAGGACATCAGTAATGTGGCTGAGCATCTTTGATTTCCACGGGGCTTGGGTGGAAACAGGTTCATTACTGTGGCAACTCCCTTTACATTTCCAGCTGGGTTAGAGTTTCTCCCCCATCCACAGTTCACATCGTCCCGGCTTTGCTTTTAGGGGCGAACCACGGTGCAGAAGAACTGTGCCGATCCTGTGTGGCACGAGCAGGTGATCTTCAAGGAAATGTTCCCCCCCTTGTGTCGGAGGGTGAAGATCCAGGTGTGGGATGAAGGCAGCATGAATGATGTGGCACTGGCAACCCATTTCATCGACCTGAAGAAAATCTCCAATGAACAGGATGGAGACAAAGGTAAAGCCACAGGTGTCTAACTTGGAAATGGTTGATCTAGAGCCCTCATCTTTAAAACAGGAGGACATAGCACGTCATGTGCTAGATTCCTATGCTTCTGTGCTGTCTGTGCTTTGGGGCTGGAACAGAGCAGTGGGCAGAGTCGAACTCTGGTCCCAGGTCTCCTGCGGGCATCGCTGGGTGGCCTTGGGGAGGTCACTTTCTCTCTCTGGGCCTTAAGGAGTTTAGAATAGATTGAGGGTTGGCAAGCCACAGTCCATGGGCCAAATCCATCCTGCCACGTATTTTTGTATGGCCCACAAGCTAGGAATAGGTTTTATGTATTTAAATGGTCCCCAAAGGATGTATGGAAATTTGTTTTCTCTCTTCTTATGGAAATACCTAGATAACCTTGATTTTGACTCTTAGCCAACAAGTCCTAAACTATTTACTATCTGGCCCTTTGCAGAAAAATGTATGCTGACTTCCGGGTTAGATGAACTCTAGGGTCTCTTTTAGTGTTAGGATTATTTGATGCAAGAGAATGAAAAAATTTAAGAGATTAAAAAAAAAAAAAAAAAAAAAGCATTCCCAGAGGGGAAAAAAAGTACGAAAGTTACTATTGTTAGTAATGTCTCTAGCAGTTTTTTGTTGGAACTGAGCAATGTCTCCCTTTCACAGATTGAGCATTTTCAAGGAAAATTTCCATCCTATTTGGACCACTTTCAGAAAGCACCCATCACCTCCTCATTCTGCCTTTCTATTTCTCCCTTCCCCGACCCAAACAAGCAAACAGCACTTCCTATCAGACTTGGGACCATTTATGTCTGTGCTTTATGGTCCTGCAGAAACATTTCATTTACCATTTGAATGGGCAGGAATGAGGGAGAAAAAAAAAAACCTTGTCTGCCCCAACTTATTTAGTAGTGCCATGAGGAGAAGTTGAAAGGAGAAAGCGTGATAGTTTTCCTGTTGAGTCAACTCTTTTAGATACTATACCATTATAACATTCTTGTAAGTTTATAGTGCTTGGGACAAGAAAAATAATTTCAAAAGATAGCAGTTAACATAACTTATTGTATTAGTCAGGCTTCTCTCAGGAAACAGAATCAACAGGAGATATCTGTCAATAATATGATATTTTATAAGAGTCTCTCACGCAACCGTGGGGATGCACAAGTCCAGGTTCCGCAGGCAGGCTGCAAACCAGGGGCTCCGATGAAAGTCCAATGAAAGGTCGTTGAGGAGTTTCTGGGAGAAGTTGCCTGTCCAATGACGGGCTGGGAAATTCTCTCTGAATGTTGAAATCACTTCCGCTTTTAAGTCATTCAACTGATTGGATAAAAGCACCACCCATTGATGATGCAATCTCCCTGATTGATGCAGATGTAATCAGCCATCCAAGCAGTAAACTCACTGGTGATTGAAGTCCATAAATGGTCTTGTATTACAATTAGCCCAGTGCTTGCTGGAACAAACACCTGGACACAACTACCTGGATGAGCTGACCCATTAGCCTAACCATCACACTTATTATGTTTA
Source organism: Tolypeutes matacus (assembly GCA_026826555.1). Classification (NCBI taxonomy): domain Eukaryota; kingdom Metazoa; phylum Chordata; class Mammalia; order Cingulata; family Chlamyphoridae; genus Tolypeutes; species Tolypeutes matacus. The sequence goes on from JAKSZT010054489.1 coordinate 14,323,053, forward strand.
TAACAGAGGTGATTTTTATTTAGGGGAAGATACCTCCTCCTAAGGTGTGGTGAGTTAATTCAAAAAATGGTTAAAAGAAGGTATTTTTAGAAATGATAAATATACTCCCTATGTATTTCTCTTTAACTTATTGTAACTTCAAATTCATTCTCTAATCATTTGATGCTGGGCCAAGTGATTTTCTTTGCTTATGGGTTTCCTGATTAGATGTTCTATGTTGCTTGCAAAAACTAACAAACCAAAAACCCTGCCGAGATAACTAAAGCCTGAATTCTTCTAGAGTTTTCTTCTTTTTTTCCCAGTCTTTTACAGTTGTCCTGCCTACACTTAATTCAATAGCAGTTTTTTTTAGCAACTTGACTCAGTTGAGTGATTCCAAAATATTCAACTTACTTTATGCTGAAAGCCATCTTTTTCACTCTTGTATTTATAAATGTATATAATATTTCATTATATTACATAATGAGAATACTAGGAACAATGGGTATAACTGGATTGGGAAAGAAATAGCACTGTAACTTCACAACTCATTGCTGAGAGAACATGGATATAGCAGAGAGGCACTGCTGACAGCACACTCAGAGAGCTGTGGAAGGGCAAGGGGAGTCCCAGCTAATCCACTGAGTCAGTTATCTGGAGACATAAATCAGCATAAGACTGTTTATATGCAAAACCTAAATTACAGATGATAATTCCCTAAATAGTGCAACAAGTCCTCCCTCCTTTGAACTCAAGGCAATCTTTCTCTGAACTACAAATTTCTCTGAACTACATATTCGTGACTCATTAAATGTATGTTTAAGTATGTATACATGTCTATGTATGCAAACACATACATAATTATGCATCATAGATATACTACATATCATATATGCCATATATATGAAGTTAGCATGATATATAATTACATTCTTTTTCTTCCCCAGTTAAACTGAAGGTTCATCAAGAGCAGAGAACAAGACTTACACTTCTTTATGCTCCTTATAGTGATACCCACAGATGGACCTCATATTTATTGATAAGCACAGAAGTGTTTATCGCAAGATTTCTTTGCACAGAAAACACACTCAGCCCATCTACATGATTTCTCAACCAGATGTAAACATTTTTCACACATGGTTTTTCAGGAACGTCTTGATAGTACACAGGAAGATATGTATGGTGGGTTAAAAAGTAGACACCAGGGGCCATTAAATATTTCTATCCCTTTAAACACATTATTTCCATTTCTTGAACTCCATTCAAAGGAGGGATAGAATTCAATCCACAGCAAAAGAAAAAATTGACATAAAACTATTGATAACCATTAAACATATGGAAACATCTAATTGCCCAACAATGGGAGCGTAGTTAAGCAAATTAAGATAACTATACTAACTGTGATCACTAATATATATATATTTTTAGGAGGTACTGGGGATTGAACCCAGAACTTTGTATATGCGAAGCAGGCGCTCAACCACTGAGCTACAACTCCTCCCCAATCCTTAACATTTTTGAGCATTTCCTAAGGTCCTTCGTGATGTACTTAATAGATACTATCTCTTTCGATCCTGATAGGTGGGAGATATCATTAGTATCTCTATTTTACAGATGAGGAAACTGAGACATAGGTTGGCAGGAAACTTGCCCAAAGCCACACAGCTTGAAGGTGACAGAGCTAAGATTTGAACCCAGGCAGTCCCACTTCAGGACCACCATTCTGCGCTGCCTATAAACAGAGCCTAAATGGACCATTGTGTTACCACAGAGATGTGCTCATAGATACTATGTATTTTTAGACACTATGTACTAACAAAGAAAAATACTTACGTGGAGTAAGTTAAAACCACCAGGTCTTTTCAGTTCTAAGTTTAAAACTTCTCTCAATCTCCAGTACCGCCATCCTAGTCCAAGCCACTGATGTCTCCAATTCTGACAATGAAATGGTCCTCTACCCACTTGCCCACATTCATTCATAACTTTCACACCGCAGCCAGAGTGATCTTAAAACAAGTATCTTTACTTAAATCTCTTTAAAATCTTCCCACCATTTTTAAGATCAAGTCCAAAATCCTCATCAAAGTCTCCAAGACCCTGCTAACGCAAACCCTGCCCACTTATCCAAACTCCTCCCACACAGCTTGCCCTCTGGATCACAGCCCTGCTGACTCTTTCAGTTCCTTCTATCTCCAATCTCCTTTCCACCTGGCACAATGCTGTTCCCTCTGTCTGGAGCACTCTTGCTCTCTCTGTCTGGCTAATCCCTCTCCTTCAGCCTATTTGTTCTTACAGCACAAGGTGCATCTCCTTCACAGCATTTATAGCGTGGATATGTATTTGTTCCAGGTTCATTCCTGCTCTGCTCTCCACTGTACTCTGCTCAGTGTCTAGCATGGTACCTGGCTCTTGTTAGGAGTCTATAAACAATGGGTGAATGGATAAACAAAAGGATGCATGTTGGCATTCATAGTATTATCACAACACATGCAGAGAAGAAAGACTAGAAGGAAATAGAGCAAAATGACAATAGCGGTTGTATTGGGTGATGGCATACCCTGCAAATATTTTCTTTTTGCCTTTTCTGTGTAGTCTACATTGTGAAATGACTGTGCATGGTTTTCATAAAGCAAAAAATAAACTTGAAACCATAATCATGTAACAAAAGCTTGGGGTCTTCTAGGCTTTCTACCTACCTTTGGACCTGCCTGGATTAACCTGTACGGCTCCCCCAGGAACCACAGTCTGATGGACGATTACCAGGAACTGAATGAAGGCTTTGGGGAAGGCGTGTCATTCAGGGGCAGAATCCTGGTGGAAATTGCTGTGGAAATCCTCTCAGGAGGGGCACAGGAATCTAAATTTTCCAAGGCCCTAAAGGAGCTGAAGTTGCCTTCCAAGGACAAAGACTCCAGGTCTTCCAAAGGCTTGAGTAAGGACAAGGCAGACAAAACTGATGATGGAAAATCTCAGCAGGCTTCCGGCAAAACTAACTCTACCGAGGTTGAGGTGGAACCTTTTGACATCCCCCCAGAGGTAGGTGGCCCTCACCTGCGAGGTGCTCCCGGAGCAGACCCGGCGCCTGCCGCAGCTCCCAAGGGCACTTGTCTGCATGCGCATCATCCTTCTGCAGAATTTGCGGTGGCCCAGCCCTGTGTTCCCCGGCCGATCCTGCCCTCTTCTTGTACACATCCCACCATCTGGTCATGATGAATTACTTCATGGTCTCCCCAGTCCCAGATTCCCATTTAAACCAAAATAAAGTGTTCTGGAGGAGTTGGTGGGAGTGAGTAGTGGGGCATAGAGTATGCTCTGGATGCCAGAAAAATGAGAGGAGGTGACAAGCTGGAAGGTGAGAAGTAGATAAATCTAGTCCCCTGCCCCAAGCCTGAGGAGAAATCACAATGTAAGGGAACTCTTTAAAAAAATATTTTTTTGTTTGAGAAGTTGTGAGTTAACAAAACAATCATGCCTACCATACAGGAGTCCCACATCGCCCCACCAGCACCTAACGTTGTGACACAGTTACAAAGGATGGAAGAACACCGTCATAATGTTACTGCTATCTATAGTCCATAGCTTATATTTGGTGTGTTTTCCCCACAAACCATCCTATTCTTACCACCATGTGTTAGTGTTGTATATTTCTCATAGTCCATAAGAGAACATTCTCGTGTTTGTACTGTTAACCACAGGCTATCATTCTCCCTGGGGTTCACTGGGTTATACAGCCCCCTGCCTCGTACAATCCATCCAGAGTGTACCCTCAGTGGCTCTCAGTTTCACACAGAGCTGTGCTGTCATCAGCTCAGTCCATTTCAGAAGGGTTTCATTACTCCAAAAGGAAAAATCCCATGCCCCCCATACCCCCAATATTTGACCCTTAGCATTGATAGAGTACCTTCTTTGCCATTGCTGTAAAAATATTACAATATTACTGTTAACTCTAGTCTATACGTTACATTAGTTGTATTTTCCCCATGTATCTCCATGTTCTTAACACCTTGTAATAGAGGAACATTGTTGTATTTGTACTAGTAATTTGTACTCACTACAGTGTGTTGCCATCAACTCTAACCCTTTCCCCACATTTACAATCCCCCTTATTAACCATTCTACGTACATTCAGCATCAGCTCCTCCAAGGCTGCTCTTATCCTCGCTTATTACTCACCATAAAGCATATTAGCATTTTTTTCTCAGCCCAGTTCTGTATTATGGGAAAGAGATCTGGGGCTCCAAGATGAAGACTAACTGTAAATAACCTCTCAAAAGTTTAGTTTAGCCACAGCAATTTGTAATTAAACAAATGAAAGAAGCCCAGGTTGTGCTGGTAGTAGAGGCCGGCAGATTCCAGCTCTCAGCTTGATTGATTCTGCCTCTGGGGTGTTTCTCAGATCAGCCCGACAATCACTTCTGGTCTGCAGGGAGACACTGGCTGTTCTCACAGAGCTGCCCATTCCTAGGAGAGGCGAGAGAAGTGAAAGGATTATGCGGGGCGGGTCTCAGCCTCAGAAGAGCCTCTTATTTTCACTGCTGGATCCTGATGCACCCTAAAAGCCAGTGTCGGGGAGATGTTGGAGCACAGGGTGGAAGTCTTCAGGGTTGGTTCTAGTCGTGGCTCTCACCCTAACCCCTGTCTGTGTTTCAGCCTGCCCAGCAACAAAACGGGGAAAGAATGTCTCTCTGTTAAAAACTTTTTGGGGGGTTTAAATGAGGATGTGTGTAAAAGTTTCAGCATAATCCTCGGCACATGCGTAGCAAGGACACAATAAATGTTTTTCCCTCTACTGTTCACTGTTACCGTGGCTTGCTTCACCACCAGTGGGCAGCTATTTAGAGCTCTCCACCTGTTGTCGGTGGCTGGCTTTGGATTTGTGGACCTACTTAGGACTCTGGTCTGAATACTCTCTGGATACTTCTGTTGTGATTAGAATTGAAGTTGTCTTGATGTGATTGGGGGGGGGGTGTCTGCTCATTTGTATTTCTTGAGAAAATATGCCCACTTCTGAAACTTGACTTTGGACTTTGCCTGATTGTGGGAAGCTTAACAGTCACTGCATTGCTGTCTTCTGTACCCGTCCTTCTGGCAGTCCTGCCTGCTGAGGTTTTCCGCTGACCGTTCTTACAGAACAGGGATTGCCCAGCAGAAAAGGTCTAGGAGAAGACTTTCTTAAGTGAAGTCACTGTCTATCTCTAAGATGTTTTGCTGAGGCCATCTGAAGAGGTAAATTCTAGCAGAAAGCAGGGAACTTATGTGGGGCACAGAGAATGTTTGTCTACAAGGCCAGTTGTGTAGAAGGCAGTAGCAGAGGGGGAAATTCAGGCATCATTCAAACCCTCATTTCACCTTCCTCCTCTCTTCACCTTGGCTCTTGTTTGTGATCAGTTTCTTTCTGGGTTGAGTAGTTATCTATTGCTGCATACTAATTACCCCAACATTTAGAAGCTTAACACAACAAACATTTATTTTCTCTGTAATCCGGAATTTGGGGATAGCTCAGTGAAGTGGTTCTGGCTCAGCATCTCCCCACAAGTTTCAGTGCAGACGTTGGCGGGGGCTTGACTGGGCTGGAGGACCCTCTTCCAAGATGGCGGTCTCACGTGGCTGTGGGGCCCCAGTTCCTCACCACTGGGCCCCGCCATGGGCTGCATCCTTACGGCACAGCAGCTGCTTCTGCCAGAATGGGTGGCCCAACAGGGAGCAAGAAGGAAGCTGCCATGTCTCTCCTGGCCTAAGCCTCAGAAGTCAGAGCACTTCTGCCACACTCTATTTGTTAGAAATGAGTCACTAAATCCAGCCCACACCCAAAGGGAGAGAATTAGGCTTAACCTTTTAAGGAAATGATTGTCCAAGAATTTGTGGATGGATTTTTTTTTTCCTTCTTTTTTTTTTTTAGGTACTAGGGCTGGGGATTGAACCCAGACCTCGTATATGGGAAGCTGGTGCTCAACCACTGAGCCACAAAGGCTCCCCTAAGTTGGGTTTTTCATTTGTTTGCTTGCTGTTTATTTTTGTTCTTAGGAGGCACTGGGAACTGAACCTGGGACCTCCCATGTGGGAAGCAAGCACTCAACGGCTTAAGCCATATCCGCTCCCCTCCGGATGGATTTTTAAACCACCACACTTTTGACTTCAACCTTTCCCAGAGCCTGAGCAGCTTGGAGCATGCCCTCACCAAAATGGTGCTGTCCTTTCTTGCAGCAGCTTCTTTCTCAGCTGCCCAGGGCCCCTGTGCTCCTGTCTCCCCAGCTGCAGCCAGCCCTCCTTGCACCCTCATCACCACCATTAAAGCTCAGCCACCCTGAGTCGAACATCTGCAGAGCATAGCTAATCTAATAAACACGCTCATTTTAAAAATTCCACAGACACTTATTGAGTAGCTTCTTGTTTATATATCATCCCTGGGTTTGGTAGGAATAAAAAGAAAGTCCAACTCCATGGAGTTTATGATGTAGAAGGAAATAGACATGCAAATAAATGTAACAAGACATAGAAAGTGATAAGTGCATTAAGAGGGTATACATGAAGCGCTTTTATTTCCTGGAGTAGGCGAAGCATAATAATTAAGCCACTATGCTCTGCAATAAGCCAGCTGATTTTAAACTGTGGTCATATGGTGCAGTGTTTTCTGGTGGGACTCTGGAATCAATGCCTCAGCTTGGATCTTTGGGCAAGTAACTTAACCTCCTTATGCTTATTTCCAGAAATGAGCCCAATGCCATAAGCTTATGGTAACAATTTAATGAATTAATACATGCAAAGTGCTTAGAACAGAGTAAGTGCTCAATAAATATGAGCCATGATTAGTAACTGGGCAAGTCTCTTAATCTGTCAGTGTACTGCCGTGTCCTCATCTTTATTTTTTTTTAATGTATTTTTAATTTTGTAAAAAAGATACTTAGATTACACAAACGTTACACAAAAAAATATAGGGATTTCCATATGCCCCACTCCCCACACCTCCCGCAGCGTCCCACACAAACAGCATCCTTCATTAGTGTGGCACATTCATTGCAATTGATAAACGCATCCTGGGGCATTGTCATTGAGCATGGACCATAGTTCACAGTGTACTACACTCTCTCCCACATAATTCTGCAGATTATGGGAAGATATATAATGGCATATATCTGTCATTGCAATGCCATTCAGGATGATTCCCAAGTCCCACAAAAAGCCCCCGCATTACACCTGTCTTTCCCTCCCCCTGCCCCAGAGCCTCCAGTGGTCACTGCTTCCACATCAATGCTGCAAATTCTTCCATTGCTAGAATCACAAGTCTATAGTAGAACACCAGTAAGTCCACTCTAGTCCATAGTTCATTCCCCAGTCCTGAGGATTCTGGGATGGTGATGATCACTCCACCTCTAATTGAGAGGGGGCTTTAAATCCCATATCACTGATGGATGGGACTCTCTTGCTTGCAGTTGTAGACTCTCTTAGTCCTTGGTGTGGTGGTTGTCAATCCTCACCTCCTTGTTAGTTGTCCTGGGTGAGTCCCTCATCTTTAAATGAATGTAATAAAAACAACCTCCTAGGGTAGTGGGGGGGATTACTGAGATAATGGAGGTAAAATTCTTAGTACCCCATCTGGCACTTAATAAGAGCTCAATAAACATCACCCATCATAATTTTTCCAGCTTGGAAATCAAGATATGCTTCCAGAAGGCAGAGGCACTTGAGTTGGACCTTGAAGGATGGATAGGATTAAGACAGAAACTCTAACCTGTTGAGATGCAGGTTATCATGGCTACCCTTTATTGGTTTTTTTATGGGCTTTGTACTTAAGCACCACATGGATGATCTCACTTCTCTCTTGCAGGCCCAAGTTTGATGTTTATTTCACAGATAGGGAAAGTGACATGCAGTGGGTGGCCGTGACTTGCCCAAAGTCAACCAGCAAGGAAGCAGTGGAGTTGGGATTGGAAGAACGTTTGTTTGGCTCTGGCGCCTGGAGCCCCTCTTCCAGGCTAAACAGCCCACACCCCTCCAGGTCTCTGAACAGATTTCTACCTCCTGTCAGAGAGGAAGCTCAGTTTCAGGAAGACCAGAAAAGAGGCTAGTTTACAGCCAGTGGATGGAATGGCCGCAGGCAGGAGGGATGCACACTGCACTTAAAATCCAGCCTGGCTGCCACCCCATCTGACGTTTTTGGGTCAATAGAAGCATTTCCTGCTGTGTATAGAGGGATGGGGGGCAGGGGGAAGAGGTTACTTTAATGATGTGGAAACCCTTGGGCTTTCTGATGGAAGAGTTCTGGTGTCCCTACATAAGGAGATGTTAGGTCTCCAGGGCCACAGCTGCTTTGTTTCCTTAGATGCACCGTATTGCTGTCAACCAAGAAACAAACTGAGCTGCAAGGCAGCAAAGGCATTTATGTGAGGTCTTAAGACTGCAATTTGGGAAGCACAGATACAGGTAGCAACCAAATTTGTGTCCCTGCTTGGGACTTCTGGGAAAGGATTTTTAAAGAAAAAGAAGATCACATAAGTTGTTTGTGGGTGGTGGATATTTGGGGTGCTCCAAATATCCTTCAGGTTAGCTGGTTGACTGAGTTCTTTATCTTGTGGTTTGTTTTTGGTGTCTGGAGCTCCTTAGGGTTTTGTTTTTTAAGATTTATTTAATTTATTTATTTCTCTCCACCCCCTTGTTGTTTGCTCTTGCTGTGTCTGTTCGTCTGCCTTGTTTCTTTAGGAGACACTGGGAACCGAACCCGGGACTTCCGATACAGGAGGGAGGTGCCTAATCTCTTGAGTCACCTCCATTCCCTGCTTTGTTGTGTCTCTCATTATGTTTTTCTTCTTGTGTCTCTTGTTGTGTCAGCTTGCCGTGCCTGTCATGCCAGCTCATTGCCTTCTTTACGAGGTACGGGGAACCAAACCCAGAACCTCCCGTGTGGTAAGCAGGAGCTCAATTGCTGGAGCCACATCTGCTTCCCAGTCCTTAGGGTTTTGCAGAACATTTTTGCTTGAGGCTCTGCACACTTTGGCAGTTTATGATATCTGCTTGAGACATGCACAAGAGTAACCTCCAGAATGACATCCTGACTCCATTTAAAATCTCTTAGCCATAGGAACTCTATTTTGTTTCATTTCTTTTTACATTGCCTTTTCCGTGGAATTTGATAAATCCAGCCACAAAACAAGTGTTACCGGAACACTCTGGGTTTCTAGGTTCTTGGCTTCATTGCAAGAAAGAATTCAGAGATATGCTAGTTTAAGAAGGCCAGTAATGGGAAGCGGCTGTGGCTCAATCAGTAGGGCTCCCGTTTACCATACGGAGGGCCCCGGGTTCGGTTCCCGGGGCCTCCTGGTGAAGGCAAGCCCGCCCGCACGGTGTGGTTAGCTGACCCAGCGAGCACAAGCAGCAAGGGGGGGATAAATGAATAAATAAATAAAATCTTTAAAAAAAAAGAAGGCCAGTAACAAGAATTTAATAAGAAACTAGAAAAAGGAAAAGGTCATACCCCAGGCACAGGTGTGGGCTGTGCTACAGGGTGAGACACATGCAAGGAGCCCCAGGGTGGGCCCTATTTAAGGCCTTTCCTCCTCCCCTTTCCTCATATTAAGGAGGGACCCCGGCTATTTGCTATCCTGCTCGGTTGCCTTTCTATCTTCCCCTGTTAGCTTTCAGGGAACCAATGGGGAGGCCTTGCTGTTTGGAGTTATCCGAGCTTCTTTTGAGCCCGGGAGTTTCAAACGGAACCTCGTCACCAGGGTCTAGACGGGCTTTTCGGCTGTAAGGGTTATGGCTTTGTTTGCAAGCAGCTGCCTCCCCTCAGGGGTTTCCAGGAGGGTTCTCGGGGCTGTGGTCTGACTAGGGGGGTCCCAGCTGTTATGGCTTTATGGCTTTATTCTGAGCAGCCACCCCTCCCTCGTTCCCTGTACTAACCTGCCTCACCAGGACGCACAGCCCGTCTGGGGCAGCTCATTTGGCCTCTGCTGGAAATGCAAGGCTGCATCCCCGTGTCCCGGCTGCGTTGCTCCCTGAAGCCTCTGCCCTTTCTACACCGGTGGGCGTCATTTGGCAAATAATAGTGGATTACCTTGTGATGGCACCTGTCCTGTGCCCTGTCACTTCCTGTCTTCTTGAGAAGACAGCCTTGCTGGAGACCAGTTCTCAAATCTTGGCTGACTTCAACCTGCTGTGTGACCTTGGGAAGTCCCTTAGTCTCTCTGGACTTTAGTTTCTTCAAGTAAAAGGTGCTTTTCAAACGTAAAAATACTTGTGATTCTGGGACCTGGGCATCCTTCTCTGTGTCAACCACAGGGCCCTGCCTGCATGTTTATTAGCCCATCCCAGATACATGGTGATTGGCAGGCACTTCCCCACCCCTCCCACTTTATCCAGGCTTCTGTTATTTCCAGGAATACATTTGACTAAGAGTCAGCACCAAGGAAGTGGGTTAACACATGTTAGGTTTAAAGAGCACCAGATCTTAAAGATCCCCAAAATCTGAGAAAGTTACTCAACAACTGAGCTTTCTCAGTTTTCCTATCTGTAAAATGGAATGATCCTAATTTTGACCTCTCAAGGTTGTTAAGAGGAACAAGTAACAAAGTGTGACTACTCTCTACTAGAGGACATAAAGCCTCACATGTAAGGCTTGAATCTTAGACTCTGCATATCTCGTCTCTGATCTTCGGTTTCCTAAATGCCTAATTCCCAGAAGGTGAGCCCAAGCCTGTATTTCATCAACAGCATCTTAGAAACCCATCCTTTAAAAATCAGAGGAGATTTTATTTTAGGGTAGAAGTTGGAAGGTTGAGGCTGCATCATAAATTACTGGACTTGGATGTGCAATCTGCTGGCCCTCATCCCTGTCTGCTTAGCATTTCAGGCTGAAACCGAGACTCAAATGCCTGTGTATTACCCGGGACCATGACTTAGAAGCCTGGTCAGTTCAGCATCACTAATTCAGCCTCCTAGTAAGAAAAAGCCAGTCCTATCTAATAATTTTTTCTTTCTGTAGATTGTGCCAGAAAAATATGAAGAATTTTTACTTTTTGGAACATTTTTCGAAGCTACCATGATTGACCGGAGGATCGGAGATAAACCCATTAGCTTTGAAGTTTCTATTGGTAAGTGCAGGCAAGCCTGACCACTGGCATAGAGTGGGCTTAGTGACTAGTTACTGAGTGAGTGAGTCAGGGTCCTACCTGAAGATAACAGTGCTCTGTTGGGCGTGTGTACCTCCAAAGAAATGAACAATATCTTGTCTACTCTCGCCAATGTGTAAGGAATAGATTTATTTTCAAAAAGAATTTTTAAAAACAAAATAATGAGTAGAAGTGTAGGTTTGGATTCAGACAGACTTGGATTACTAGTCTTGGCTCCATGACCCTGGGCTCACTTTATTTCTCTGGGTCTCAGTTTCTCACCTATATAAAAAGAATAGCACCTCATGGAATTGTCGCAAGGGTTTGAGTTCATGCATTCAAAGTGCCAGGCATATTATAATTCTCAGCAATCTTCCTGGGCTCTTGTGCAGCTAACTAAACCATTCCAAGAAAGAGTGTTCTATCAGAGAAGGTCCTGATTTGAGCAGCCCTCTTTTAACAGAGTGGAGGGAAATCGGGATGGAGTCCAGGCCTTTTGAGCTGGATGGCTGGAGGCCTGACACTGAGCCCCATGCTTGCATGTCCAGAGAGTGACTTTCTGGGTCATATGCTTTGGGAACCTGTATCTTTATAGGGAAAGCAGAAAGACCCAAGAGGGTTAGTTCTGAGAAAAGTGGTTTGATTAGGGACTGAGAGACCTGATACCTGGCTTCAGGTATCCAAGAGCTGGAGAACAGAGAGGAGGCTTACAGAATGTGGGCGCCAGGGCAGGGAACTAACATGTGTGGACAGATATGACACACATCTGGCATACAGTTGAAGTAGGATGATTTGGGGTCTGCCCAAGGAAGAGCTTGCCTCTAGGCAGGCTGCTCTCTTAGTGGACCTGGTGAGCTCCCTGAGTGGGAACGCCCCTGCCTGTGAATTTCTACTTTCCAGAATCCCATTCTCTAACCTTGACCTCCAGTCCTCTCTTCCTTTTGCTATGTATCTTCCCTTTGACTCATGGAGACATCCAGTCCTTTCCTCTGTCTCCTCTCCTGTCTCACTTTCTTCTCTGTCCGTCTCAGACCACATGGTTCATCCCTTCAACCGCTTTCTTCCCTGTTGCCTCAAGACTTTTCCCTGTTGTGCTTTTGAAAAAACCTCAGCCCTGATCAACGCAACTATCCTCCAGGGCTTCCATGCTCTGGATTTGTGACTGGTTCACCAAAAGTCCAATGTCTTCAACCATAATGGAAATCCAGAGAAGCTGGATATAATTATCAGAATTTACATAACTGGTGAATGTTGGAAAGAGGACTCAAATCAGTCCTTCTAAGTGTGAGTCACCTCCTCTTTCTAGGATGCCATTATGCCTCCTATCAGCCCTAAGCTAAGGTAGGAGGAGTGGAGACAGAAGGAGAGAATGAACTGGAAATATAATGGGAAGAAAGATTTTGTGGGCATAGTAACACACTGAGGTCATTGATTGACCAAATGAGTGTTGAGACTCTGCGTTTGTTCCATGACCTGCAGTGGGCACTGAGGAGGCAAATATTAATAAGTTACCATTTCCATCCTCAGGAAGTTTAAAGACACCTAAAAAAATTATTTGAAAACGAGATAGGAGAGGAATGGTGGAAATATACTTACGATACTATGGAGCCTATATTAGGCCAGATTCCTTAAAGCAAAGGATTTTTATGTAAGTGAGTTTTGGGTACCGTGATCTTGGAAGGAGGGGTGTGCAAGGAAGAGGACAGGGCAGGTCTTCCTAGGACAGGGAGGCCAGCCTAAAACTGCTGCCATGGGGAGCTCATGTGTGTGAATGGTGCTAGGGACTTGGTCCCACCTTGAGGCAAGGGGCTGGGTTTTTACATCTCCATATCATGGCTTCAGGGCCTGATACTCCTCTGGCAGAGGCAGTATCCATCCAGCACTGGGCAATTCCCCAGAGAGTCTGGCTGCTGTGACCTGTTAGCAGCTGTCTCAGCCCCTGGAGGGTGGGTGCCCCTGTCTAGTAAAGGCATCTGGGTGAGGCACCAACAGCACCTGCAATACTGGGAAGTGGCGCCCAGCCTGCCTAGGAGGGAGAGGAAGGGGTCAGGAAGGAAGCTGAACAGGGAAAAGGGAGAGAAAGGTTTCTAGTCAAGGGAACCATATGAGTAGAGACACAGGGGCCGAGAAAACTTTTGTAAAAAGTCTTTTATTTTTTTATTGTGGTAACTTATTTATAACATAAAATCCACCAGTTTTGACCATTTTGTAAATGCACAATGAGTGGACTATCTCAGTGTGGTTGGCTTTGGGGCTCCTTCCAAAGGAAGTAAATGTTCATCCTCGTCTTTTTAAGCATTTGAAATCAGATTGTAAAATGGAAAGATCAATGGCACCAATATGCCTGCAGGAGAATCTATTCTTTTTTTTTTTTTTTTTTTTTTTAACTTTACTTTGTACATTTAATAATTGAAAACATAAGCAATTAAAAACTAAAAAGTAAACACAGATGAATAAATATATACATTTCTCAATTAAATGTAATGGATACATGTAAATTTTTTTGTTGTTTTGATTTTTGTTTGTTTTTTTGTTTTTTTTGTGTGTGTGAATCAAACAATATATTACACAATATATTTGGTTCATAGTAATGCATTCATACAGTATTTGTCCTTTTGTGTCTGGCTTGCTTCACTCAACATAATGTCCTCCAGATTCATCCATGTTGCCATATGTTTTATGACTTCATTTCTTCTTACAGCTGCATAATATTCCATCATGTGAATAGACCACAGTTTGTTTATCCATTCATCTGTTGATGGACACCTGGGTTGTTTCCAACTTTTGGCAATGATGAATAATGTGGCTATGAACATCGGTGTGCAGATGTCTGTTCGTGTCACTGCTCTCAGTTCTTCTGGGTATATACCCAGTAGTGGTATTGCAGGGTCACGTGGCAAGTCTATATTCAACTTCTTTAGGAACTGC
>JAKSZT010054489.1:14357061-14485696 GCA_026826555.1 Tolypeutes matacus
GTTCAGCTCTCCCAATAACCCTTTACAGGATGCTTCCCACGTGCCAGGTACTGTGCTAGGTGCTAGAGACACAGAGTTAAAACATTTGGTCCTCATCCTTGAGGAACTTAGTGACTTATTGAATGGTTCATTCATTGCACAAATATCAACACCTCCCACGTGCCAGGAACGCCACCAGACACGGAAAATACAAGGTAAGAGCAAGACAGGGGCGGTCCCTGCCCTAGTGAAGTTTAACTTTTAGTGGAGAAAACAGAAGATTAACAGGTAAATAATAAATAAAAATGATTACAGATTATGACTTTTTGAAGGAAAGTTTTAAAAAGCCATGGTACTTGGGAAATTGTGGGGGAATATAAGGCAGTGGCGACATTTAAGGTGAGGCCTGAAAGATGAGAAGGACCAGCCATGCAGGATGTTCTAAGAACATTCCAGCAAGAAGAAACACTAAGCCTTCGAGCCTCACAATGGGCAAGGCTTGGCATGTTCCAGAGCTACCCAGGACCAGCGTGCCTGGGGCAGTGAGCTAGGAAGGAATGCTGTGAGATGAAGTGGAGAGTAGTCAGGGACCAACTCACACAGGGCTTGGGGAGCCACCGTAAAGAGTGTGGGTTCTTTCCTATGCGCATAAATGTGGGCTGAATCAGTCAATCAAAAGAAATACTTTCGTATGTTCCAACCACTCATGCTGAGCTCCCTGGTGGTGTTTGTCAAATGATGCCCCTTTGGTCTGGAAGCATCCAACATCCCTCTAGAAAGAGGCGGTGAGGGCAGCGATTAAGGGAAGAGCCTCTGGACTCGGCTTGGAGTCATTTCTGCCTCTGCATTATTCTGCCTGCTTCCTCCTAATAAGGACACATTATTATCGTTATTCTTGTTAAGTATCAGAAAGCCCGGGTTTGAGTCTGAGTTAACAAAGCTGTGCATCTCAGTTCCCCATAAGCCCACAGAGATGAGATGACGCTTCTTGCCTACACACTCCTGGGACATTTCTATTCCGTGGGCAGCGTGCGCGGTGGCCCCTCCCCAACCGCCACGAGTGGCTCCTTGTGGCACTTACAAGCGCCCCTCAGGACTCTCCAGCCACAGCAGGGTCCCTCGTCCGCACAGGTAGAAAGGTCTACACTGGCTTTTTTCTTGTCTTAGGAAGCAATGGCCAAGGAGGCCACGGGACTCATTCAGCAGCAGCAGCAGAAATTCACTCTCGACAAAATGATCCATGAAGCCCAAAACTTTGTGGACAAAATCCGCTTTCTTGTTGATGAGGTAATCGACTCTAAAGGCAAGCCTCATCTGGAAAATCAGGCCGACTGTCTTCCTGGTGAGGCTTGGATGTTTAGTAAGGATGACAGAGGGAGCGCTGCGTTGTTTTCGCCCCAAGGCCTGCTGAGCCAAGTGGGCACTGTTAGTTTAGGGGATAAGAAAGGAGATTTTTAAATTAAGCCAAACAGGTACCTACAGCGTTAGTGACTTTTTTTTTGATAATATATATATATTTTTTAAGATGCTTAGATTACATAGATGTTACACAAAAATTATAGGGATTCCCAATGCCCCACATCCCACACCTCCCATAACCTCCCACGTAAACATCCTTCATTAGTGTGGCACATCACCTGCAATGGATATACACATCCTGGGGCTCTGCCACTAAGCATGGACCATAGTTCACATCGTAGACCACACTCTCTCCCACACAGTTCTGTGTAGTATATGCTGATGTAAAATGGCCTCTCTCTGTCGTTGCAATGTCACTCAGCAAGCATGAGTGTTCGGCAGAAGTAAAAAGCATGTTCCCTGGTGGACTCAAGAAAAGTCAGAATAATGGCTGTGTCTTTGATAGTTTTCAACTATAAGAAGATTTAACCTGAGTCCGGGAAAGGTGAAAACAGCCTTTCCTTTTGGAGTTCATTGTAAGCAGTGCTTTCTGGCCATCGTGTTTGCATCTGTCAGCTCCTTCTTGAAGGATGAAAATGTGCAGACACTTCTAACATTGGCTTTTGGCGGGGGGGGGGGGGGGTTTCAGGGAGAGGTACAGATTTATTGCTTCTGCTTTTCTGGTAAATTGTGTTTCTTGTCATGTATCGATCGTTCCCTGGAGGCACAAAGAGCAGTGAGCCAGGCGGACAGTCATGGGAATTTTAATATGCGCCCAGAAGGCTTGAGTCAGACAAGGCTTTTCAGGTCTGTGACCGACCGGCCCTGAGGCCAGGAGCACCTCCAGGCCTGCGTCTCTGTTTCCCTATCAAGAAAGAAGGGAAGACCCTCTTTGGGCACCAATTACACCCAAGTGCTATGGAGCTAGAAAGACAGAGCATCTGCTTCCAGTCCAGGAGTGGCAGAGCTAGTTCATGATGCTATTTCTCCTTTTAGTTTGGTCGTTATGTTAGTTCAGAAATGTGCAGTTCAAACACGCACAACATAAGCGGCCACTTGGCAGGAATTCTTGATGAATTCAACTTTAAAGTAGAATTTTCTGTGCAATTTGGTTGAGTTTCTCCTACAATACTTGGAGGTACAATACTTGGCAATCATATTTTAGGTATAAAGGTCCTTGTAGAATTGTTTGACATCTCTTAAGGGCAAATGGAAAGACAATCATGATTTTCCTTTTTTAAGTTTGAATGTTCTGGAAATGTTACCTGGTTCTCTTTCTGAAGATGTCCAATTTTTTAAGGCTAAATCATTACTACAAGAGTGACCCCCCCCCCCAAAAAAAAAAAAAAGAAATTCATGGAAAGGTGTAGAAAATGTTTACTATACAGATGGAAAAAATTGGCCACCAGAGGTGCCATATCATGGGCCCAACTTGCCTATCCGCAAAGAATAATGAGCTATTTGGCATAGGGAGGTTAAACGTGCTTCTAGTTCACAACCTAAAGCTACATTTAACTCGCGTGATTATATACACATTTACTTACATGGAGGTTTATATCACAAAATTTTTTGCAAGAGAAGAGGGACTGTTTCCGAGGAAAGGGGAACACTGGAACTGCACTTGTTAAATACCAACCTACCGAATGCCATCCTCCATTTCCACAGCCACAGCACACCATCCCTGACGTCTTCATCTGGATGCTCAGCAATAACAAGAGAGTGGCATATGCCCGCATCACCTCCAAAGACCTGCTCTATTCCCCCATCAAGGAGCAGATGGGCAAACACTGTGGGAAGATCAAAACCCATTTCCTCAAAGTAAGTCTATGCCAGTTTAGACCAAAAGAAGGGATATCGCTGGTTATTCTGGGATGCTCTTGTTTCTAGTGTATGTCCATATCTCTGACTCTCCCCTAGTGCTTTCAAAAGTATGTGGACAACTGGAACACTTTGCCCTTTTCTGATTCCAATTGAAATTCAGTAGACTGTCTTGAGGCTATTTTCCAATTACATTACCAGATACATATAAATTCCTTTTTCATCTAGTGGGTGTGCCACAAGGTTTACTTTATTTCTTAATGAACATTTTTCTATTAGTTTTCTCACTATCGTTTCTCTTTTGTAATTTGCCATGACATCTTTTCAAATGCATTAATCTCTATATTTTTTATAGATTTCAAAGAAAATTACAAGAAGAGATTATATTCCACGGAACTGCTAGCTCAGGATTCCTGGCAAATTTAGATTGTGGGAATATGATAGTCCTTTCAGTCTAGGGTCCCTTCAGGCTTCATACAGACAGGGACCCCAATTCCCTGATGAATGGGATGAACAGGCCCTCATAGGCCCTGACTCTGGATGGATTCTTCTGTCTTTAACTGCAGATGTGAGCCTTTCTTGGAGATCCTGGGTATGTTACTTCTGCTACAAAGAAATTTCTATCCTATCAGGTAGACATGAGCAAATATGGGGGGAAAGGTAGGATTAACTTTTCCCACCTCATGGTAGACTGTTCTGCCAATTTCACTTCTGGTTTCTTGCAATAACATAATTATTTTTCTACTGCCTCAAAGGGAGAGTAAGAATATGCAAAACCATGCTATGTGAGGAATGGGGGAAGTGACAGCAATGCTTAGCTGAGAAGAGAAGACTTGACCTTGTGGTAGAGACCTTTGAATGTTTGTAGGGCTACCATGTGGATGAAGGTGTGTGTGTGTTTCTAAAGGATAGAACCAGGCCCCACAATAAGCATTACAAAGAAATAGTTCCCTAAAGGGAAATCCACATGGGTTTCCCCATCCCTTCAGGTGTTGACAGAGGCTGGACATTTTCTTTTCTTTTTTTTTTTTTTTTTTAAGATTTTATTTATTTATTCATTTATCCCCCCCTTGCTGCTTGTGCTCGCTGTGTCAGCTAACCACGCCGTGCGGGCGGGCTTGCCTTCACCAGGAGGCCCCGGGAACCGAACCCGGGGCCTCCCATATGGTAAACGGGAGCCCTACTGATTGAGCCACAGCCGCTTCCCTGGACATTTTCTTGATATAACTACGACAGAAGGCAGCTAGATTAGATAGCCTCTAAGTGCCATCCAACTTCCAGAGTCTACTATAGATGTGATTGTTAAATGTTGCAGGCAGAGGGTCCATATCATTGAGCATGAGAAGCAGCATGGGGGTAATGGCTTACAGCATGGGCTTTGAAATATGGAAGGTCTGGGTGGAAATTCAGGGCTAATATTTATTAGCACTATGACCTTGGACCAATAAAGTAACATCCCTGTGCATCTCATGCATCATCTGTCAAATGGAAATGGTTGTGCAGATTAAGTGAATAAATGCATATAAAGTGCAGTTATGCACCCTCAAGTGTATTTGCTCAACAACTGTTAAGAAAATTGGGCATCCAGCTTCCCAGAGGACATTTCTGTGATTGTGCATCTCCTTCATATCCAGTGAGTTGTTCATGGCTCTGTATGTTATTTTCTATCATATATCTAAAATGTTTTTTAAACCCATCCCTGTGAAACTGTAACTGGTAAATAGAAAATCAGCCAAGTCATTCACCACAATTATCAGAGTTTTTCTTCAACTTCTCATCCAAGGAATGCTGGGAATGCAAGAAAATTTGTCTTAAAAATAGCAAATTATTTTGGAAGGCCCTGTGCTAAAAATACTAGAATATTGGTATAATGTTATTCCCTCTGAATATTTTTATGTATCTGGGCATTATTTAAAGTTAGAACAAAGAATAACTATCAAAAAAAAAAAAAAAAAAAAAAAGCCAGAGGATAGACCTAACTGGGAATACAGAGCCTTTGCCCTTTGACTTTCATCATCTTATGTTATTCCTTATCACTCTGCTGGTAAGCCTTGGATTACTTCTTTATCTGTATTTTCCTTTTGCTTTTGGGAGTGCTTTGAGCAACAGCTTTCTAAATTCTGTTGAATTCCATTGTACTGATGTGATGAAACATCTTGATAAGATGATTCAGCAAAATTAATTTCATTCCTTTTTTTTATTGTCACCTCTACTTTTAACTCCCTCCCACCACTTTCCCTTATCTCTCTTTCTCCTCACTGAATTGGTAATTCTGAAAAGAGCAAGGGCTGCACCAAGGAGGCAATGTCTTCACACATCTACCACTGGGGCTTCTTAGCTACCAAGTAGGAAGTGGAGTAAGGTAAAGCACTGATTATAAATCTCTAGTTGATTATGAAACAGTTGTTCTTAGAATGGCTCTCTAAAACATTCCCCTTTGAAACACATTTAGGAGGCGGTTGTATCCCTCCCTTGAAGTTCTACAATGCCCATTAAGGCTCAGAGAAATCCTACAATCAGGAAACATCTTTAATTAAAAAAAAAAAAATCACTTTACTTCAAATTCAAAAAGATAAAATAACAGAAAAATGCAGCTCAGCAAGTTATGGAAACATTACTCCTAAAAAGTTCTTTCCAGGCACTTTTATCTCATCTAATTCCAACTATTAACTCAGTAGTTCCTCTAGTGGAACAGTGCCAGATACACTTGGAGTCCAGAGGGTGGCACTCAATCTTTTCCCTTGAGTTACCACTCTGCTGAGTCCATCCCAGGTGGGCTCCAGAAAGCGCCTCCTTACTCTCCCTTGAGTCCAACAGATGTTGGTTCCATTAGTTGGCTCCATCCAGCCATAAAATTGGTTCCAACCAGCTTTCCCTAATATGCAGCAGAAAGGGGTGGCTGAAAGACCCCCTTCTGCCTCTGCCACAGAGTCAAACAGCTATAAGACAAACAAAGCCTTATTGCCCCTTTCTTTTAAGCTAGCTAAGCATGGGCTAGGACTCTGTGGGAGGTGGATGATGGGGCACTGGAGAGGCTAAGACTTTAGCCTTCTCTATCACGTAATTTTTATACACCAGTGATTATAGTTGTGCTGTTTGTTGTTGTTGTTGTTTTTATCCTGAAGACATCATGTTATATGAAATAAGCCAGACACAAAAGGGCAAATATTATATGATCTCACTGATATGAAATAATTAGAATAATAATAATAATAATTAGAACATAGTCAGAATCTAAAATACTGGTTACCAGGGGATGGTGGGGATAGGGAATAGGAAGATAAGGTTTAAATTGTTCAAAAGGTTCCTGTTTGGGTTGATTGTAGAGTTTTGGTAATATATGGTGGCTAAGGTAGTACTACATTGTGGATGTAATTAACAGCACTGAAAAATATATCTGAATGTGGTTAGGGATAAGTTAGCTTGTATAGATGGTAATAAAATAATTTTTTTAAAAAAATCCATGGCACTGCATGACACAGTGAGGCCTAGGTTAAACCATGAAATATAGTGTATAGTGCAATTATATTAATGTGCCATCATCAATTTTAACAAATATACCACACCAATGCAAGGTGTCAATAACAGGGTGGCATAAGGGAATACTGTGTTTTACGCACAATTGTTCTGTAAACCAAACACTTCTCTAGTTAACACACATATGAATAGAGAGTAGGATCACACATAGGAGGATACTTCCTGTCTAGATTTTGAAGTTTCACTCAGCAAAAGTCCATCAAGTAGCTTGTATTAGCTTTTATGCCACAAGCAAGTTACCAGCAATCCAGGACTTCCTGGGTCAGAAGTCCAGGCAACCTGAGCTGGGTCCTCTGCTCAGGGTCTTACCAGGCAGAAACCAAGGGGTCCCAGGGCTGTTTCTTCCTGGAGCTTCTAGGGCAAGTCCACTTCTTAGATCACTCAGGAGGTAGGCAAAACGTGTTTCTCATGCTTCCACATCTCACTCCATTTCAGGCAACAGGGGCAGCGGGAGCCCTTCTCCTGCTTCCAGTCTCTCTGACATCCTCTTCCTCCTCACTTCTCTGCATCTCGGGCTCAGGTGATTACACTGGATGCCTCCTCCTCTCACACGCTTCTCTCTTCCTCCCTTGAAGACACGGTCAGGTGCAGAGCAGGTCATTCCACAGCCTTGTAAATGAGCCTGCCGACAGGACTGTCCAGTGGGGCAGCGGGGTGGAGGTAAGGGTGTGGGGAGACATCTTTTTGCTGCATCCCATGACACAAGCAGCACATGAAGCTTTTGCCTAAGTATTTTATGTGGTGCAGTAAACTCGCTAGGGCTCAAATGGGCTCACAGCAACTGA
Organism: Tolypeutes matacus; assembly: GCA_026826555.1. Taxonomy (NCBI): domain Eukaryota; kingdom Metazoa; phylum Chordata; class Mammalia; order Cingulata; family Chlamyphoridae; genus Tolypeutes; species Tolypeutes matacus. The sequence goes on from JAKSZT010054489.1 coordinate 14,364,579, forward strand.
TGACTTCTCAGGTTCCTTTGCCAGCGCCTCCTTATATTTCTCCTTAGTAGCATTCAAGTTATTCACATGTGTGGCACGATGTTTCCTGTGGTGGAGCTTCATGATCTGCGTGTTCATACGGGGCTCCAGAGTGCCATAATCACAAAGAAATTTGGGGAGGCTGTGCTTTTGCCTGGAGCCCCAAATTCCCAAAGCTGGTACCAGCTTTCTGCTCCTGCCATGAATTTTGGTGAAGAAGACAGAGAACTCAAAGGATTCGGCCAGAGCCTTTATCTGTCTTTCTTGTTCCCAGAGTCCTCAGCAGTGGCCTTTGAATTCTGTTCCCATCACCAAAACTGGAGATGTCCTTCCTTTAAAACCAGTTTGGTGAGTGGCCAAGGGGCAGGGCAAGCTGAGCAAGCCGCGGCAGCCCATCCGGGGCCCCTGTACCCGGTTCCTGAGTCGGGCGCTGATGGCCTTTAGGTGCTGTCCGGAGCCAGCGCGGCGCGGCCTTCACCACCTTCCTTCCTCGGGGGTGGCAGACACAGCCACAGCCACAGCCAGCCCAGTGGTCATAGTTTTGAGGGATTTTTGCTCTGTCATTATTTTTTTCTGTTTTTGTTTTTTTAAGATCTTACTGAGCTATTGTTAAAAGAATTCCCTGTGATTGGTCAGGCCGCAGGAACACAAGAGAGAAAGGAAGGTGGAGAAGGGGGAGGAAAGCGGGGGAAGACACACCCAGCTGGGCAGGCGTCCTGTTTCTGATAGCACCTGGGAAGGTGCTCAGCAGTGCTGGGTGAATCCCAATCGGAACGCTTCAGTGAGGGACTCTGCATTGTCTTAAAGCAATTTAAATTTGTGCATTTATAAAAAATATGTATAAACTGCAAACCTTAGTGTTGGAGTTTTGGTCCTTGTCTAACACTTTCATGAGACGTTAGCTAAGATTTGTTTTCTAACCAGGAGTTCACACACATAATTTTCATAGAGAAGAAATGCATGATGCTTTTTGTTGCTGTTTTCATTTTATGTTAAGGAGTAAAGAATATGAGACCTTCTTGGGGCAGTGCAGCATAGTAAGTTAAGAGTCTAGTCGCTCAAGTACTTAAAACTGTCACCCTTAAGGCAGCAGAATCCACACTGGGCGGTAGAAATGAAGACTCACACTCCACTCCAGACCTACTGAGTCAGAATCTGCATTCTAAGCAGATGCTCCAGCAATTCCTATGCCGTGCTGCGAGCAGGAGGAGATTGGCTGCGGGCCCAGCAGAGTTCGGCTTGAGTAGTGGCTCTATCTCTGCCTTGGCTGTGATCTTGAGCAATTATCTGAACCTCTCTGCACCTCTGTTTCGTCTTCTTCAAAATGTGTGTAATAGAACTGTGTACCTTTATAGAATCATTGCAAGAACTGAAGATGAGCTGTGGCTTGTTAATAGTATGTGGATAATAGAACATTTTGTCCGTAGGGAAGAAACTTAGGCCAACACCTGGAATGATGTATGTGCTCAACATGTGTTAAATATTATCATTATTAGAAAACAATAAAGGATCATTCACTTAACAAATATTCATCAAGTGCTTTCTGAGTACCAATCACTTTTTTAGGCATTGGGGCATCACTGTAACAGACAAAAATCCTTGCCCTTCTAAACTGATGTCCTAGTAATGTCTACAAATGGCAGGAGGGTTGCTTTGATTATAACAAAATAATCTTAGACTCTTAATAAACACTTCCTTTATAAAAGAAGTGCTTGATACATTTTAGCTATTATTATTACTATTAATGTTGTATTATAATTAATACATAATAATTATTATTATTACTATTAGTATTGTAGAAATGATGAATTGAAGATTACCTGCCTTATAATTTTTTAAATTATAGGTTGCAGAATGATTGCCTTTATCAACAACAAAATGACTTTAAGGGTTCAACCACTATTTGTTTTATTGAGCTGAATAAATAATGGCATACTACTCCCTGAAAAATCAAATCCAAACTCTCCACATAACAAGCAAGACTCTTCCATCTCATTTGTGCCTTTCTCTGCCACAACTCTCATGCTCACTGGTTATACTACCTTCTTTTCTGAAAGTTCTGAGCATTATTTCTGGCAAACAGTAAATACTAAATACTAGCTCATATTTTCACTATTAGTTCCTGCCCCTTTATCTCTGCTCATGAACTTCCCTCTTCCTGGGATCCCTTTTCTACTGGTCCATCTCCAAAAGTATCTGTGAAGCCTAGCCAAGCTTAATATTTGAGTCTTAAAGAAAGGGTGGAAATAGCTGCTACTTCTTCCCTGCCCCTTAGCATTTTCTCTCTTAAACTTGGCATTGCATTTAAATGAATATAAGCTGGTCTTGAGGAAGGGCCAGGGCTGTCTTGTAGCTATTCTGATGCCCTCCTGGTCTTACTCCCTTATCAAGGGCCTAGCAACACTTGTCGAACTTGCTGAATTGAGTTGCTCAAAACCCATTTATGGAACCCACAGAGCAATTTAGAAAGGCAAAAAAAAATTTTGCTCAATTTTGCATTCAGGAGCTCTCCATAGGAGCCTTGGAGATTGTCAGAGCAAGTTCTGGCCTTTCCTAGTAGGATTTTGTGATTCTCTCTGGAAGAGGGGTGGTGCAGAAAACAGGGAAAACTACTGGGAGGAAGTCCTAAGAAACACTAAGAAGAGGCACTTAGAAGAGTCAACAAACTTTGGAGAGTCTCAAGTGCCACAGGCCGCGCCCAGAACGATGGCCTTGTCAGCAGTCCTGAACACAACCCCTGGGCCTCCTTAATGGAGGCAGGGGGTCCCCTAACCCTAGTGACTGATAAATAAAGGAGCCACACTTTGCATGAGTTGTGTCCTTCACATCTTGAGAATACGTGCACACACATGAATGCATGCATACACTCACACATAGGTACACACACTCTCCCCTGTGCACACACTCATACCCACACACACTGATATACACATGAACACAGAAATTCAAACACACGTAGTACAAAACAGAGCACATTCAAAGGAGAGAAAGGAGATTACTAAGGGAATTTGAAACCAGGCTCCATGAAGAAGCGATGAAGCCACTCAAGGTGTTTAACCAAGGCAGAAAGGACGCGATAGAGGGAGGGAGGTTTCCTCAAGCACTAGGAAGCCTGATATGTGGAAGAAGCATTTGAGTTCTTCTGAATGAACCAAAGAGGCAGAACTGTGCCTGACTCCAGGGAAGGACACTTCAGCTCAGTTTAAGGAAGAGAAGAGGCAGACTGTGGATGTTCAGAGTCTAGAGTCCATTTCTGGATTCATTTTTCCTGAATTTAGTCCTGTCTCTGCCACCTAAAAGCTGAGTGATCATAGGCAACATATGTAATCTCGCCGAGTCTGAGTTTCCCCATCCATAAAATTGGATCCAGGGTTCAGAAATGCCTTTCACCGGGCCCGTTCCAGCTTCAGGCCCCACTAAATCTGGCCCCTCCCTTGCATCATGGCAACTGGGATCAATGCTCTCCCCTTGGGATAAGCCCTATCCCCTGTGAGGACCTCTTTTCGCAAAGAGTGAGGTCCATAATTGGCTCCTGCTAACCAGGCAGTTTTCCCTGTATCCTTTCTCCAGCTTCCTGGGAAACGGCCAGCTGGTTGGTCTGTGCAAGCGAAAGTCGACGTGTACCTGTGGCTGGGCTCCACCAAGTACTCCAGCGCCATTTTGGACAACTTGCCAGCAGGCTATGAAGCAGAAATGCCCTCCAAAGTGACTGGCACCAACCACCCCCCAGCCAACCTGCTCTACCAAGGTATGAAGCCCACTGAGCAAGGGGCCATTGGATGTCATAGGTGGGCTTGTGAGAAAACAGTGAAGAGGACAGCCTGGCATGAGTTGTTTTTATGCTCTCTTAGGATCAACTTATTTGCCTTCTTTTAACACAGTTCCTAAATTTTCTTCCAATGTCTCAGCTGAAAAGAATGAGATGAAGTCCTTAAAAACTCTAGAATAAAATATTATCTTTTTATGTTCATGGGGAGAAACAATTTGAGTTTCTTTATAGGCAGATTCTACAGGTTGAGTTTTCATTTTAAGCAAAAAAGTATTTTTAATGAAATGTCAGTAAGTTCTTGTGCTGCTGACACCTGTGTGGAATTGAAGCACATTTTCTTTTGACATGGTATTGAGGTTTTGACCTATAAACAGCAGGCATTTACATTTCCCAGTAATACCCCAATGGAAACTGGTTTTAGTGGGGTCAAATGTGTTTCTCCAGCTTAATTCTTGGTTTGGCTGCTTGTAGAAATTCAAAGTGCTTTATGTAATCTTTTCTTCTATGTAATTATTTTCTATGAGTGCACCATGTTTAAATTTTCATACAATTTAAAATTTTATTATAAATATAAATGACTTGCAATTGCATTGTTTCCAAATTGCTTCAATTTGCATGGTCTGTTGCTGAATTCAAATGAAGCAGACTGCAATTTTACCTTCATTTGTACCAAGGTTGAGCTTTGAATCAGGCCAGTATTAGAAACACTAGAGAACTGTTTACACACCCAGGTTTCCTGTGTCACACAAGGATCCGCTGATGTTGGTGTGCTTGGTTGCCAATGGAATCTAATTGGCTCAATAGTTAGAGAAGGCAAGGTCCTGGAGATATTTATACAGCTCATAGTTTCTGTAGTACAAAAGAGCAAGGAAATCCCAGCCCTGTCTCCTTTTGTAAAATGCATAGCACCTACCCATATGCCAAGCATTGTGCCCTACACTTTATCCATAAGATCTCATTTATTTCTCACTTCAGCCTTGGGAGGTTTCTTCATTTTACAGATGGAGAAAGTAAGTATCAGAGGTGCTCAGAAACGGCCGTAATCACACAGCTAGTAAATGGCAGACTGAGCTATCTCCAAATTCTGCCTTCTTTCCATTGCTTTCCATCCTGCCTTTAGAGAGTTTTTGTCTTTGGTTGAAAAACACCCATGCTGAGTTATCTTCCTATTTCTGTAGACACTCTCTGTAGAGTTCCAAGGGACCCGAACATGTTTGCTGTCCCCGCTACTAATAATTTGGAGGAGGAGAAAGACATTTTCCAAAGCTTTTTGATCCTCTGCAGTATATTGTTTTCACGGAATGACCTAATAAACTTCTTCTGCCCTGACATTGACGGGCTTTGGCTGCCGTCCACACTTTCTGGAGAACTTTGTTTCTGCAGGTGTTTTGTGCTTCAGAAAAATATCCATGTAGCAAATAATTAGTTCGCGCCTACTCTGTGGAAGGCACGGTGGAAGATCTAGTGGGGGGTCTAGGGATGAGGAAGGGGTGACCTGGCTCCTCAGCCGGGGGCAATCAGAGCTCTAATAACCACAGAGTAGAAAGTGAGCAATAGCAGAACAGAAGGACCACCAAAGTGTGAGGAGAGCACAGAGGAGGCTTTCTTAGTCCAGGGAGCAGGGCTGGTAAGAGCCAAGGTTTCACAAAAACAGAAGTCTAGACTGAGTAACCAGTGAGGCGGTTCTTGGGAGCTCTGCTAAAAACTCTGGGCTTCATCACTTCATATTCAGCTGGTGGATATTCTCAGGAGATGAGGCATTGCTAAGTTCACTCCCAGCTGAGAAAAGTGCCTCACTGTGAGGCATGTTAAGGGACAGGTGGGCTAACTCTAGACACATTCCTATCAGCAAATTCCTGTGCCATCTGCTGAACACTCCGTTGTTTGCTGTTGCCATTTTTAGGGAGTGCTTTTGTCAGCAGGGCCCATCCTGGCCACTTTAGGGTTTATTAGTAATGTGGCGGTAGGGGATGGGAAGAAGTCTTGGAATTGGGTCCAAAGCATCACTTCTCTAGTTCTCCTGGGAGAGATGTGGTGAGATCTTGGAACACCACGCACTGCAAGTAGCTCAGCTTGATTTGGGAGTGTGCAGACCTCACGTTCCTGAATCCATTGCAGGGTCAGAGTGAGGACTGCTGTGGTTACACTCTCAGGCTCCATGCTTGTCCCCATGTAGCCAGACAGTGGCATGGGGTAGAGGGACATGAGCATGTCCAGGCCTCCTGTCCATCAAGCAAGGAGTTTTCTTTAACACCTGCTGCCTTCCCTGCTCCCCACCCTGCCAGTTGGGGGCCAAGCCCCATAGCATCCACTGCTTCAAGGGCTCCCCCAGCCCCTTCTCATTTCAATCCCCTCTACCACTGCAAGAGGTCAAGCCTTAAAACTTCCCTCCCAGAGGGGGCCATGCTGTCTCCTTGTTGGTCCCTGTTTTAGTTTGCTAGACTGCTTAAAGCAGATGCCATGAAATGGGTTGGCTTTTAACAATTGGGAATTATTCGCTTACAAGAATACAGTTTTGAAGCCGTGAAAGTGTCCAAATCAAGACATCATCAAATGATGCTTTCTTCCTGAAGACTGGCTCCGGTGATCCTGGACCCCTCTGTCACATGGCAAGGCACATGGTGACATCTGCTGATTTCTCCCTTCTCTTCTGGGCTTCCTTGATTCCATCTTCTTGCTTCTGTGGCTTTCCCCTGCCCCCCCCACCCCCCGTATTTATCCCATTTATAAAGGGCTCCAATAAGAGAATTAAGACTCATCCTGAATGAGGTGGGTCACACCTTAACTGAAGTAGCCTCATTAAGAGGTCCTACTTAAAAAGGTCCACACCCACAGGAATGGATTACCTTGAAGAACATGTTTTTCTGGGGTACATACAGTTTCAAACCACCAAGCCCCCTCCCTGGCATCTCTTCTCTCCCTTGCACACATGACTCACATTTTCTTCTTTATGAAGTTTTGCTCTGATATAATCAGCTCCGGCGCACAGACATTCACGAGCTCCCTATTGTCTGCTAATCCAGGTACAGGGTCTCATTTAGGCCTCCAAAGCCCTGGGCAATGTGGCCATAACTATCTGGGACCCTCTACTGTAGCCAAACCAAACCAAATTCCATCTGGCTCTTATGTCTTCATCTCGACCCACCCTGCTTCGGCCACTTGGAAAGTCCTCCACCCCCATCCCTGCCTAGCAAATGCTGCCATCCTCGAGCATCAGTGCCACCTTGCCCAGAGTCAACCCCTCTGAACTTGAGTGTGCTTTTGCAAAAGGTGGATTTTTCTTTTGTGCAGGTATCCTTATTCCACCTGAAGAGTGGTGTGTTACGTAGCCCATGCTGTCCCTGTCTTTTCTCAGTGAGCACTGTATTATTGAGATCCGTCCACTTTGCTATATATCCCCAATGCATTGTTTCTAACTGCTGCACCCTAACTCCCGGCATTGCTCCTGTCCACTCCCGCTGCCACCACCACAAGTAACGTCGCAATGGACGGTGGTAACAGCTGCGCCCGCATCTTCACAGCCACTTTTAGAAGGTGAGGCACCACTCTCAGCCCTTCAATCCCCACGATAATCCTGTGAGGTGGGAAATAGTATTGCCCCCATTTTACAGATGAGGAAACAAAGAGAAGTTTAGCAACAGTATGAATCCACGTATGACGTGTGTAACGTATGCCTAGGAGTGGCTTTGCCGGATCATGGGGTAGATGTGCACTTAATTTGACTAAGTAGAACTAGTCAGATGTGCAAGCAGGTTCCTTATATCAGTCCCCATGTCAACACTTACACACGGATACACAATGCACACGGTACAATGGCTGCCCTTGAGAGAGGGAGGTGGATAGAAATAGGTCTGAGGATATAAGGGAATAAATGAATAGACAGAACAAGCAGGGTCTTGCAATGGGCAACAACCACAAAGCACCACAAACCAAGGAACCTGATGAACACAACTCTAGGTGGGATCTGAGGTTCCCCCCCTGAGGTCTGGCCCAAGCTGAGTCCCTCTCTCTCCCTCCCATCTCTTCAATCAGGTGTGCTTGCCCCTGCCTCCCATGTCCTTTCCTGTATCTCTCACAGGACATTCGTCATCCCTGGTTTCCTATCACTGTGATTCAGGTGCTTGTCTCTTTACTTGGAACCCTCTCCTGGGAGCTCCTCAAGGGCAAATGCTAGGTCTCACCTACCATGGAACTCTTAGGGACCAGGACTGTACCTGGTATACAGCAGGCACTCAGAATGACGTTGGCTGGGTGATGGCTCAATATAGTCATTGAGTTCAGTTAAGTAAGACTACTTGGGAGCAGCCCCTTTTACACACACACACACACACACACACACACACACACACACCAGAGGAAACAGGAGAGAAAAACTCTGAAATATTATGGAGGAAAATGTCATATTTTAGAAAGAGAAGTCGATTTTGGAATCATACAAATCTAGGCTCTGACATTTGTTAATGCTGCAAACTAGCACAGATATTTTAACCTTTTTGTGCACAGTTTCCTCATCTGTAAAATGGGGATAATTATATAAACCTCACAGGGGTTTTGTGAGGAATAAAGGGCACAACTTGGACAGAGCGCCAAGGCATGTGCCTGGCTCAGGAGCAGTACTGAGTAGCGCTTCCCCTTTCTGCACTGCTTCCACTTCCAGTTCCTGGGGAGGGCGAGAGGGGTGTTCATTACCTCCTTTTGTCTGCCTGGATATGCCCATGTGCGCACACTCACACACAGACACGTGTTTGCGGGCACCTTTCATAGAAAGCCCAGTAACGCCTGCTCTTCCCCTTGTCTGTTTGCAGCCCGCCACGTGTTTCAGCTGAGAGCTCACGTCTACCAAGCCCGGGGTCTCATCGCGGCTGACAGCAGCGGACTTTCAGACCCCTTCGCCAAAGTCACGTTCCTCTCCCACTGCCAGACCACAAAGGTGACCAGGGAGGGCCTGCCCGCCTCCCTCCCGCAGCCTGCCACCCATCTGCAGGGGAGCCTGTTGCAAATACTGGTCATCTCTGGGAGCGTGGGGGTGTTAGAATCAAAGCTCAAACGTGGGGGACGGATGTGGCTCAACTGGTTGGGCGTCCGTCTCCCATATGGAGGGACCCGGGTTCGATCCCCGGGACCTCCCGGTAAAAAAAAAAAAAAAAAAAGCCCAAGGGGGGGGGTGGGCAGTTACTGCTCACTGCGATGGGTGGTCCTGCTGCAGCAGAGGGAGCAAGTGCCTGCAGCCAGGAAAGGTTGGGAGGAAAGGAGGGCCGTGGAGGAAAGAAGGCCCCTGGCCCTCCTCCGGCGCCTGCTGGGTGTCAGGCACAACCCACTCATGGCAGGGAAAGTACAAAGGAGGAAGCACAGAAAACACTCGGATGCAGCCATTAGTGAGCCCTCCCCGCTTTGAGGTCAGCAGCGCTAGGCCTTGCCCTGGGGCTTTGTGCTGCCCTGCTGGGGAGGCACATTTAACAGCTCCGGTCGCAGCCTCTGCAAACTCCTGCTTGGAATTGGTCATCCTGATGATTAAAGGAGACGGGTGGGCTGTGTGCTTTCCCTCTGCGCGTCCTCCTGTTTCTCTACACGTGAAAGGGTCACAGATCAGCAAAAGCCCGCCAGGATGCTTTTCTCACTACGTGGTGCTCCCTGAGGCTCCACCGCTCTGGCAGAGGGAAGCTCAGTAAAGAACTGGCCTGTCTTTAGAAGTTAAGACCCAGGCTCTGCACACAGTCACCTGAGGACGTGTCTGAGCTCGCCGCTCTCTAGCCGTGTGTCTTTGGGCAAATAACACAACCCCACCGAACCTCAGGGTTATCATCTTAAAATAGGGCTGTTGTGAAGAAACAAAGGTTAGGGCTTGATTGATAAATGGTGACGCACTAGCTGATGCTGAGAAAGCTGGCATTTCCACAGTGACGCCTGTGACTTGGCTGATGGGGATAGACGGGGCTTTGATTTATGAGACACAGACGGAGATGTAAGGAGAAGCAGTGTCATGTCCACTCGACCTGCCCATGCCAAGTGCTTGTGCCAGGTCCCAAGAGGGGCTCAGGTGGAAGTGGGGACCAGACCTGCCCCTGCTTCACGCACTGTCTGGGCAGGAAGGTGGCTGCCTAGACAGACAGTTCTACTACCCAATGGTAAGCCCCATGGTGCAGGGCAAGAGCCAAGGGGCCAGAGGAGTTCTGTCGGGGCTGGGGAGGCAGTCGGGAGAGATGCCCTCCTCATTCAGTGAATGAACATGAAGACAAGCAGAAGCCAGGCACTTTCTCTCCTCCTGTGTTTTGAGGGTTAGTGTACAGCATCGTGGTTAAGATTACAGATTTTGGAGCCAAATTGCCTGGGTTCAATTCTGGGCTCTGCCATTTCATGGCTGTGTGACCTTAAGCAAGTCACTTACCCTCTCTGTACCTCAATTTCCTCATCTGTAAAGGAAAGGTGATAATATTGTACATAGCTCCCTGAGGGTAAAACCCCCAGGACAGTGCCTTGCTCACAACAGCCTCTATGTGAAGGCTTGTATTATCACCATTGAGGCTTCCCACCACAAGCAAAAGAATTCGCAAAGCTGGGCCCCTGGAGCCTCCTCCAGCTGCCACAACCACTGTGGAATTCCAGGGCTCCAAGTGATCTCAGGGTCCTGCTGGGGTGGGGATTCGACTGCTCATTGAGCTGCTATGTAGTTATCCTTCTATTTTGCATCTCCATACAGTATCTTCATTTGATTTAGACCCATATCTCAAAGGAACAGATTTTTTTTTGTTTATCAAATAATCACTTGAAAGGGAAAACAGGTTCTGTTGAGCCCTGGACTTTGCCTCTATAACTTTGAGCAGAGAATCGTTATTTTTGTTAGTAATGATATCTGTCACGTGCCAGGCACAGTGCTAAGTATTTGATATGCATTGTTTGTTGCATTTCACTGCAGCCTAAAGGTCCCCATTCTGCTGGTGAGGAGGGCGTAGAGAACAGCTAGCTAGAAGAGGGTGGAGCCCAGGTGGTAATCAGGTTTGTCCAAGTCCAAAGACACTTTGCTTAGCCATTCTGCTTCCATTTTGGTAAGAAAGAGTTCCAGTTTCCCTCTCCTTTTTCAGTGTAGTTCTGCCTCTGAGAGACTGGTCCGTGCGTGGTGCGCTAGCTCCACACACCACTCAGGATGGGCAAAACCCAGCCTGGTGGTCCTTGCAGTCATATCTGAGCGCCACTGTTTACCTGGTAGCACCTGTCTGACCTGACCACGTGGTGTTCAAGGAAGGGCCTCTGAAAGGGCTAGTCCTGCAAACCAACCCTTTATAAAGCGACCTAATGGCATGAAGTATTTCAAGGACGGGGATTCAGTTATCCCAGAGGTCACTAGGAACTTGAGACTGAGAAATCTTATGGCTACAGAAGGATAACGGGAAAGGGACAGAGTTACCAAAGAAAAAGGCTTGGGATAGAAGAGGAGAGGGAATAAATGGTTGAGAGGGAGTAGGGAGTGATAGAGCAGGAGAGGGCATCTTGGCAGGGAGGGAAGTGTGGAGTCTGAAATTTTAGATAGACACGCAGTGCTGAGGATGGGGACGGTGTCTTCTTGGATGTTTATTATCCCAGTGCACCAAGAAGGGCACATAGTAGGTGTTCTGTAAATGTTTATTTATAAAAGAATGTGGGTAGGAGTGTGGTGGGATGGGCAATGAGCACTTATTGAGCACCTATTATATGCCAAACACTTAATATGCTTTATCTCAGACAGTGGTCCTTACAATGCTACAAGGTTGGTGCTAGCTCCATTTAAATGAGGGAAGCTAAGGTTCAGAGAGGTTAAATCACCTGCCCCAATTGGACATAGAGCAGGTGATGAGAGCAGGTTTCCACTCTGGGGGTATCCGACTCGAAAGCCATGTTCTGTCTATGATATCTCACTCTCTCTTCAAAGTGTTAGTAAACTATTATCATGAATAATGTAATCCCAGAGAGTGTCACTTAACCTAGTTATATACGGCACCCAGCACATCACAGGTCCTGAGTAAATAAGTGTTGAATGAATGAATGAACAAACAAATGAAGGCTCCTGGAAGTTTGTCAAGTGGCATCTCACAGCCCAAAGTGCCAAGGAAGCCATCAAAATATTTCCGCTAGAATTAAAAACAGCATAAAAACACCCAGTTCTTTGTGATATCAGCCACTGACATGAGGAACTTTGCGATGCAACTTCATAATTTTTGCTTATTGGTTGATGGAGGCCTTTCTTTTGCTGCCAGAAAAGCTAGAGATTTTCTCTGAAATGTTAGGTTAACAATCTCCTTGAGTCTAAGGCATAAAATGCTCTAAAAGCAAGAAGGAAAGGAAAAGGAAAAGGTGAAGATACATGATACTTTGATGACTCACCTAAAAAAAAATAAAATAAAACTATTCTTTTGTGGCAATAGTACAAACGATTTAATGCCATGATTAGAGATAGCTCTTAATGTAAAACTCCTCCAAGATGATAATGGGTTTATTTGGGAATGGGAGCCTGGGATCTCTCCGTGATCCCTCCGGGAGTGAAGAGCGAGAGGTAAGGGGGCAGCGGCCACCATGGTGTGTTCACCTGTGGAACCAGCCTGATGAGAGGGAAACGTGATTGGGGCCTGCAGGGCTGACCCTCCTCTCTCCCGGCTGGCCTCACATACTAGTGGGGCATCCTCCGCTCAGTGTGGAGTCCACCACCCTAGAAACAACCTCGGCCTTTAGCTCTGGGAAACTGGCATGTTTCTAAACACTCAATTAACAGAGGCAAGGACACAAACCCAAGTCCACCTTCCCTTCTGAAGGCCCCACCTGAACAGCTTGGCGAGGGCCGTGAACCACTTCTTAGATAACTCACTCGTGGCTCTGGTCCATCAGGCAGGTTATTGTCTTTCTCTGTCCTTTTATTTCTCTGGCTCTATAATGGATACAGTCAACTACCAACGTCACAGTTTGCTACCATAAGCAAACTCCATAAAAGAAATGTCACACAAATGATGAGGTTGTTTTGAAGACCCTGGCTGGTTCAATGCAGTTAAATATCCACAAAACGGTAGAATTCAAAATAGTGGATTTTAGCTTTACACCCCATTGAAGGAAATGTCATGATGAAAAGTTGCTTGCTCCTAAGTGAAGTACCACTAAAGCTTCCCCATCCCCAGCTTGCTCTCCCATAAAGTGGAGATAATATTTGCATCTTCTTGGTGAAGATGGTTGAGGTTAATAGTCGGCTTGCTGGCTCTGACAAGTAAGCCTCTGTTTCCCAGTCTACAAAACGTGGGTAGCTAACTGTACCCACCCTGAAGTTTGAATGAAACAATGCATGTGAAGCGTGGCAGCGGACACACAGCAAGTATTCAATAAAGGGTAGCTAGTGGTATCATCACAGCACTGTTGTGAGGCTTGAGTTTGAAATTATGCATGCAAATAGATGGCTAAGCATCATGGGGGGTCCGTGCATGGAGCCTAATAAGAATGTAAGGTCCTCGAGGGCAAGATAGCTGTGCATCCCGTGGCGTCTAGCACAGAGTAGCTGTTTACTTTACATTGTTGCTTGAATGTTCAGGGAATGAGCCATGATGATAGTGATGTCATGTATCCCCTCCAAAAGTGTCTGTTGACTGCACCTCGGGGCCCCCCTAAAACCCAATTGAATGAAGTTTTGTTTTATTTCGGCCCCACCCTCCAGGTCATTTCCCAGACCCTGTCCCCCACCTGGAACCAGATGCTGCTGTTCAGTGACCTGGTGCTGCACGGAGACCAGCAGGAGCTGGTGGAGTCCCCGCCCCTCGTGGTGGTGGAGCTCTACGACAGCGATGCCGTGGTAAGGGTCCCCTGGGGGCAGCGATGCCGTGGTAAGGGTCCCCTGGGGGCAGCGATGCCGTGGTAAGGGTCCCCTGGGGGCAGCGATGCCGTGGTAAGGGTCCCCTGGGGCAGTGCTGGCTGCACCTTCTTAAGAGCGCCACATTGAACTAGCTTACTTTATTTTAACATTGACTGGTCAGGAAAATGATGATTTAAGAACCGGGAAAATTGGCGATGATCAGTTGCTTCACTAAAGAGTTTTCACTTAAATTTCCCTTCAAATTGCCATTAAAATGTAATTTGGTTTACAAAACGGGAGTCCACACGCGCTTCTTCAGGAACGTGACACTCATATACAGCCACAGCCATCCCGTTTAATGTGAATGCCCAGGCCTTGTGAAAACAGAAGGGCTTTGCTCATCTCATCTGCTGGAAGGATATGGATGGTATTTCGCTGACTCTGCCTTTATAACTGGTTGTGTCCAAGCCATACAACAACATATGCATCTCCCTTTTTTGTTCCGATGGAAAAACCTCTTCTTCTGCAAAGATGTTTGTGTTCAGAAAACGTGGGTCGAGTCAACAGCTTACCGGAGAATTCTTTTTTTAATTATTAAGACAAATATCCTTCTTCTTTTTTTAATTAAGGAGACTGACACCCACAGTCCCCGAAAAAAAAGAGCAAAACAGAGTGACGGCTCCTGGGGGAACGTGGGCCCAGGCTTGGGAAAGAGGCAAGAGGTGGCTCCATCAAATGGTTCTTAAAGAAACTGAAGGTCATATGCATTCATCTAAAGATATTTAAACATGCTCTTTGGTTATCAAGAAAAAATGGGCAAACTGCCCCTTCACTTAAACATACTGACCTGCATCATCTTTATCACCACCATCATCATATTACCATGTATTGAGCATTTATTGTATACCAGTTTTTGTGCAAATCACACAGATTATTAGATTTGGCCCTCATGGCCCTGTGGAGAAGGTATTACTTTTATCCCTTTTTTAGGCATGAGGCTCAAAAGGTTGAGTAACTTGCCTAAAGCCACAGTGCTAGAAAGTAACAGATTCGGGGACTTAAACTCTGTTTGCCTGCACCCCAAAGCTCATTTTCGCAATTGCAGGGTTGCCCTGCCCTGGAAGTCCTGCAGAACATCTGATGACACCTTATTTCTCTTCTACCCCTTCATGTCTACCTTGGATGGCCATTTTAACTTTATCCCTCTGAGCTCAATGTATTAAGGAGAGAGCTGCCCCCTAAGATAGCCTTGGGCCAGGAAGGCCCTAATGCCCCAGGATGACCTGGTTAGAGTTTTCCCTGAGAGTTCAAATGGCTTCCAGTGCTCCCCAAGCCTGTGGAACGTGGTAAGAAGAGGTTGGCAGAGGAAGAGGATGAGACAGTGAGGCACTGATGTTGGCATTTTTGTGAAGATTATTTGCAAAACCACACTATTGCAGAACCAGGTAGGTTAACAGCCAAGGGACAAAGTTCATTTCTTTCTGCCTTAGGGGAAGCCAGAATATTTGGGTGCCACGGTGGCTGCCCCTGTTGTGAAGTTGGCAGACCAGGACTATGAGCCGCCCAAGCTGTGCTATCACCCCATCTTTTGTGGGAACCTCTCTGGAGGAGACCTCCTCGCCGTATTTGAACTTCTGCAGGTAAGTGAGCCAGAAGTAGCATGTGCACCAGACATCTGTCTAGTCTGTCTGGTTAGAGAGGCCACTTTGATGAAAGCCGTGCCTTGTCCCTCTCTGTAGTCCTTGTCTGGAAGTGTCTTCTTCTGGGGATTCAGGAGGTGTCACTATCCCCAGAGCACCTGTGTTACAAGAGTCCCAGGAGGAAAGGTCTTTGTGGATTTGACCCACAATGCTTGAGCCACCATCTGTGCATTTAATTCCCTGGGCTCCATTCAGACCATGTGAGAACATGAAAGAGGAAGAGAGCCAACATTTGTGGGGCTCTTACCCTGTGCCCAGCGCTGAGTTAGGGGCCTCACATAGTCCTCACTGCACTGGCCCTCCCACGATCCTCCTGAGACAAAGATTAGTATTCCCGACAGCTTTCATAGAGGAAGCATTGTCAGAGGTAAGTAGCCTAAGACATACAATTCATTAGGGTTTCAGCAAGACTTCTCATTTGATTACTTGCTCAAAAAGTAATTTGATCATCAGCGTGACTGCCTTAGCATTTGGGTCTCGTACATGGAGAAGACTGGGGCTGGAAAATGCCTTCATTTGTCACCAGCTGCTTTCAGTTTTCATCTGTGGATGGCTTACTTCAGCCTCTCCATCTCTATTAGGAGAGGGATTTAGTGTCTTGGTTCTTTGCCCCAGACCGACTTCATTATCTTCCTTTCCCTCCTCTACCCAACCTAGTTCATAGCCCAGCTGTTCTCCCAGACACTCTGGCTTGAAAATTCGGGCAGCCTTAATTCTTCAAGCTGTGTCTCTACCCGTGGCCAGTCCATTCCCATTGATTGCTCCTTGAACAGTTCTCTTCTCAGTTCCCATGGGCTCTATTTCTCATATTGGCCTCCCATCCTTTTCCTTTTCACATCATCCTCCATGTTCCAGCCAGATGACCTCCTCAGGATACAAGTCAGACCATACCACTCTCCTCTTCAAAAATCACCCATGGCTCCTGCTTCTTACCTCCAGGAACATTTCCCAAAATCTGCTTTTTGGAACACCATCCCTTCCATATGCAGGGAAAAGAAAGTTTGAGAAATGCTTCATAATACATCTTTCTTGGGGATTTGAAATGCTCATTACCATGGTAAAGACTCTGAGAAGTCCTGCAATAAAGTTTTTTAACTTCTTTTTTGAAACCTAATATTTCCCAAATATGTTTGACCACAAAGTGTTTTTTTCGCATGATAACCGTTAATATTTTCATGAAGAGAAAACCTGGCCCCTAAGAAAATGTCAAGTTTCCATAGCTGGCATTTAAGACCTCCTAAAATTTGTCTTTAAACTACTTTTTCAGCCTCACCTTTCAGTATATCACTCTACACACAGTATATGGCCTGTTTATGCAAGACTACTGCTAGTTCCATGACCTCACAACACAAATGTACTCCTCTGCTTTTAGTCATACCATTATCCCATTTTGAAATGTTTCCCCATTCCCACCCTACTTACCAAGCTGTGAAAATGTGCATTATCAAAGCTCTGAACAAGAGGTGCCTCTTCCAGAAAGCTTTCTACATCTCCACCTCAATCAGAATTAAATATTCTTTCCTTTTCCATCTACAGCACTTTGCCTCTTTTTCTTTTTCAAATCAATCAATTGATTTCTCTGCTTCCATCATCACATCTCCTTCTCTGACTCTGACACTCCGGCCTCCCTCCTATGCGGATCCTTGTGATGACACAGATCCCACCCAGGTAATTCAGGGTCATTTCTCCATATCAAGATCCTTGATCACATCTGCAAAGTCCTTTTTGTCACAAGGGCTGGGAATTAGGATGTGGCCCTCTTTAGGGGACTGTTCACCTGCCTACCACACTTACCAACTCATAGAAATGTCTCCTTACCTTTCTCCAAGAATCATGTACTACACACCTCCAGAGGGCACCCCCTGGACTTGTGCAGTATGCAACCTTCATGGGCTTATATGACAACTCTGCTTTCTTAGAATCCACTCTTCCCTCTCTTTCACCTTTCTGGGGTTCCTATTCCTTGATAACCAACCATGCTAGTGCTCTCTGACTTTTTCATATATTGTGATCTTCTTTGTCTTTATGATATAGACCAAGTCAAATATTTTTCCTTCTTGTCTTGAACCTACGTTTCTATTAGCTTTAAAAAAAAATGATGCATTCTTCCCTCAAGCTTGACACTCATTAAATCAGGGGTTCTTAACAAGGGGTCCATGAGCTTGAATTGAAATTCACAAAAACATTCTTGTGGGGACGTGTTGGTGCAGGTGTGGTATGTTTATTAAATATACACAGTACAGTGTGGACTTAGTAAGGGGTCCGTAGTTTTACCTGACTGGCAAAGGGATCCATGGAACAAAAAAGGTTAAGAACCCCTGCATTGGAAATATTAAAGGAAGCCTTAGAACCTGAAAGAAAAAGACAGGAGAGGGAGGCTTGGAGGAGAGTATAGAAGAAAGAGTAGCAGAAAGGATAACCAAAAGAGTAAAAAGAGAGACAAAAACAAGATGACATATGAAAACCAAAGAATAAAATGGAGGAAGTAAATAGTGCAATTACAGTAATATCATTGAATGTGAATGGATTAAATCCCCAATCAAAAGATACAGTCTGATAGAATAGATAAAAAAACATGAGCCATCCATATGCTACTTACAAGAAACTCACCTTAGACACAGGGATACAAACCGGCTGAAAGTGAAAAGTTGGAAAAAGATACTCCACGTGAATAGTAACCAGAAAAGAGCACGGGTAGCTATACTAATACCAGACAAAACAGACTTCAAATGCAAAAAAGTTATAAGAGATACAGAAGGCCATTATATATTAATAAAAGGGATGATCCACCAGGAAAATATAACAGTCATAAATATCTATGTCCCTAACCAGGGTGCCCCAAAATATATGAGACAAACTCTGGCAAAACTGAAGGGAGAAATTTCTGCAATAATCATTGGAGACTTCAACACCCTACTCACATCATTAGACAGAACAACTAGACAGAAGATCAACAAGGAAACAGAGAACTTGAACAATATGATAAACAAGTTAGACCTAACAGACATATACAGAACACTGCATCCAAACTCAGCTCGTTATACATTCTTCTCAAGCACCCATGGATCTTTCTCCGGGATAGACCACATGTTAGGTCACAATTCAGCTCTCAATAAATATAAAAAGACTGAAATTATACAAAGCACCTTCTCATAGCATAATGGAATGAAACTAGAAATCAATAACAGACAGGAAAAAAGTAAATTCCCAAATGTGTGGAGACTGAACAACATACTCCTAAATAATCGGTGGGTCAAAGAAGAAGTTGCAAGTGAAATCAGTAAATATATTGAGACAAATGAAAATGACAACACAACATATCAAAATTTATGGGATACAGCGAAGGCAGTCTTCAGAGGGAAATTTATAGCCCTAAATGCCTATATTAAAAAACAAGAAAGAGCTAAACTCAAAGATTTAACTGAACAACCAGAGAAACTAGAAAAAGAACAGCAAACCAATCCCAAAGCAAAAAGAAGGAAAGAAATAATAAAGATTAGAGCAGAAATAAATGAAAATGAGAACAGAGAAACAATAGAGAAAATCAATAAAACCAAAAGCTGGTTCTTTGAGAAGATCGATAAAATTGACAAACCCCTAGCTAGACTAACAAAGAAAAAAAGAGAGAAGATGCAAATAAATACAATCAGAAATGAAAGGGGGGAAGTTACAAATGACCTCACAGAAATATAAAGAATCATGAGAGGATGTTATGAGAAACTATGCCAACAAACTAGACAACCTAGATGAAAGGGACAAATTTCTAGAAATGCACAACCAACCTACACTGACGCTACAAGAAATACAAGAACTTAACAAACCAATCACAATTAAGGAGATTGAATCTGTCATCAAAAATCTCCCAGCAAAGAAAAGTCCAGGACCAGATGGCTTCACAGGTGAATTCTATGAAGCATTTAGAAAAGAATTAACACCAATCCTGTTTAAACTCTTCCAGACAATTGAAGAATAGGAAAAATTACCCAACACATTTTATGAAGCCACCATCACCCTAATACCAAAGCCAGATAAAGATTCTACAAGAAAAGAAAATTATAGACCAATTTCTCTAATGAACATAGATGCAAAAATTCTCAACAAAATATTTGCAAATTGAATCCAACAGCATATCAAAAGACTTATACATCACGACCAAGTGGGATTTATTCCTGGTATGCAAGGTTGGTTCAACATAAGAAAATCAATCAATGTAATATACCACAATAACAAATTGAAGGGAAAAAAAAAAAAAACCACACTATCATCCCAATAGATGCAGAAAAGGCATTTGACAAAATCCAGCATCCTTTTTTGATAACAACACTTCAAAAGATAGGAATAGAGGGAAAATTCCTCAATATGATAAAAGGCATATATGAAAAACCCACAGCCAACATCATACTCAATGGGGAACGGTTGAAAGTTTTCCCTCTAATATCGGGAACAAGGCAAGGATGTCCACTGTCACCATTGTTATTCAACATTGTACTAGAAGTTCTAGCTAGGGCAATTAGACAAGGAAAAAAAAAAATAATAAAAGCATCCAAATAGGAAAAGAGGAAGTAAAACTCTCACTGTTTGCGGATGACATGATCCTGTACTTAGAAAATCCTGAAGTATCCACAACAAAGCTACTTGAACTAATGAGTTCAGCAAAGTGGCAGGATCAACACTCAAAAATCAGTAACATCTTTGTACACTAGTACTGAACAACCTGAGGAGGAAATAAGGAGTAAAATTCCATTTTCAATAGCAAAAAAAAGACTCAAATACCTAGGAGTTAATTTAACCAAAGAAGTACTGGACCTATATGCAGAAAACTACAAAACAATGCTAAAAGAAATTTAAAAAGACCTAAACAAATGGAAAGACATTCCATGTTCATGGATTGGAAGAATAAATATCGTGAAGATGTCAATCTTACCAAACTGATTTATAGATTCAATGCAATACCAATCAAAATCCCAACAGCGTACTTTACAGAATTAGAGAAGGCAATTACCAAATTCATCTGGAAGGGTAAGTGAACCCGAATAGCCAAAAGCATTCTAAAAAAGAAGAGCGATGTGGGAGGAATTTCACTGCCTGACCTTGAAACATATTACAAAGCTACAGTGGTCAAAACAGCATGGTACTGGCATAAAGATAGACACATCGATCAGTGGAATAGAACTGAGAACCCAGAAATAAACCCTCACCTATACAGTCAACTGGTTTTTGACAAACCTACCAAGCCCAAGCTAATGGGAAAAAAGTCTTTTCAGCAAATGGTGTTGGGAGAACAGGATATCTATAACCAAAAGAATGAAAGAGGACCCCTATCTCACCCCCTATACAAGAATCAAATCAAAATGCATCAAAGATCTAAATATAAAAGCCAGGACCATAAAACTACTAGAGAGAAAATGTAGGGAAACATCTTCAAGACCTTGTAGTAGGTGGTGGCTTCTTGGACCTTCCAGCCAAAGCACGTGCAACAAAAGGAAAAATAAATAAACGGGACCACTTCAAAATTAAACATTTTTTCACCTCACAGGACTTTGTCAAAAGGGTGAAAAGGCAGCCAACTCAATGGTAAAATTTTTGGAAATCACATATCTGATAAGGGTTTAACATCCAGGATATATAAAGAGATGTTACAACTCAACAATAAAAAGACAAACGACCCAATTAAAAAATGGGCAAAAGACTTGAACAGGCATTTCTCCAAAGAAGAAATACAAATGGCAAAAAAACACATGAACATATGCTCAACATCACTCATGATTAGGGAAATGCAAATCAAAACTACAATGAGATATTTCACACCTTTCAGAATGGCCACTATTAAAAAGACAGAGAACTACAAGTGCTGGACAGGATGTGGAGAGATAGGAACACTTCTTCACTGTTGGTGGGAATGTAGAATGGTACAGCCACTATGGAGGACTGTTTGGCAGTTCCTAAAGAAGTTGAATATAGACTTGCCATGTGACCCGGCAATACCACTACTGGGTACATACCCAGAAGAACTGAAAGCAGTGACATGAACAGACATCTGCACACTGATATTCATAGTGACATTATTCACGATTGCCAAAAGTTGGAAACAACCCAGGTGTCCATCAACAGACAAATGGGTAAACAAACTGTGGTCTATTCACGCAATGGAATATTATGCAGCTGTAAGAAGAAGTGAAGTCATAAAGCATATGGCAACATGGATGAACCTGGAGGACATTATGTTGAGTGAAGCAAGCCAGACACAGAAGGTCAAATACTGTATGAATGCGTTACTATGAACCAAATATATTGTGTAACACATTGTTTGATTTTAAAAAAAATTTGTGTATCCATTACATTTAATTGAGAAATGTATATATTTATTCATCTGTGTTTACTTTTTAGTATTTAATTGTCTATATTTTCAATTATTAAATGTACAAAATAAAGTAAAAAAAAAAAAAAAAAAAAAGAACCCCTGCATTAAACCATCTCATTAGGGATCTGAATTAGGTCGTTGAAAGCTTCAGGTACTATCTCTGTCAGGGGTGGGGAGGAAAGCAGGCTGATCCTCACGTATTACTAAGAACTTCCAGAACTTGTAACATTGATATAAAGGCAGTGGTCACCAGTGGTTCTGAGGGGAGGGAGAGGGAAGAATAAGTGTAACATGGGGCATTTTGGGGACATTGGAATTGTTCTGTATAACATTGCAATGACAGAGATGGGCCATTCTACATTTTGTCAAAACCTATAAAATTGTGTGGTGCAGAGTGTAAACCATAACGTAAACTATAGACCATGGTTGGCAGCAATGCTTCAGTATGGGTTCCTCAATTGTAACAAATGTATCACACTAATGACAGATGTTGTTAATGGGGAAAAGTATGGGAGGATGAGGGGATGGGGTATATGGGAGTTCCCTATATTTTCAATGTAACATTTATGTAATCTAAAACTTCTTTAAAAATAAAATTAAAAATAAATAAAAATTTTAAATGTATGTATGTATGTATATATAAATACCTTCCCGCATACACCCTGCCTAAGCCCAGAAGAGAACCTCTGCGAGTCACTAACTTTATCATGCTCTCTCCAGGTAGTTGAGGACAAAGTCAGCACATTCTTTCCTCCTGCTGCTGTGGGAGTGCCCTCCCTGCTGCCTTCTCTGCTGCAATGTTATCTCAGTGACGATCTTGAGGTCTTGGACCTTTTTGCTTGCCTGTGTTGGCAATTATTTTCTTTTAGCATTTTGAAGATATCACTCCATTGTTTGGGCTTATCTTGTTTCTGTTCAGAGGTTGGTTATCATAACTGTTGTTCTTTAATAAGCAAACTGTCTTTTTTGTGTCTTTTTTCTACTCCGATTATTTTAAAGATCTTTTTCTTTGTCTTTATTTTTTGCAGTTTTACTATATTGTATTAAAATGGGAATTCTTTGTTTTTATCCTGTTTGGAGTTTGTAGAGCTTCTTGAAACTGTGGTTTGATGCTTTTTACTAGTTTTGGAAAATTCTCGGCCATTATCTGCTCAAATACAGCTTCTGACCCATTCTAGTGTTTCTCCTCTCCCCTCCCCTCCCTTCCCCTCCCCCCTCCCCTCCCCTCCTCTCCCCTCCCCTGTGACTCCAATTACATGCAATAATAGCTTTGTACTGTATACTCCATGCTTCTCATGCTCTTTTCTCTGCTTTCTAGCCTTTTGCCTCTCAGATCCTCACTCTGTAGGTCTTTAATAGTGACTTATCTTCCAGTTCATTAACTCTGCCTTTATCTGCACCTGATCTATTCTTAAATCCATTTACTAAGTTCTTCCTTCCAGTGACTCTATTTCCAGCCATAAAATTTACATTTTTTTTCTGTTATTATAGTTTTCAGTTCGCCACTGAAATTTTTTTCCTTGAACAGATTAAGCATTTTTATTTTAAAGTTCACATTAGATCATTGTATTATCTGAATGCCCTATGGGTCTTTTCTTTGGTTTATCATTTCTCTTGGTTTTTTAATATATTGTCTTATATCTTTGCATGCCTGGTTATGTTTCATTGCATAATTGACATTGTGTATAAAAATGTATACAAAAAATTTGAGCCTAGCCTGATATTCTTTTTTTCCAGAGAGGATTTAAATTTGTTTCTGAGGAAGCTTGGGGTGCTAGCAATCCTAGGTAATCTGAATCAACCAGAGATTAAGATGATTTGAAGTTGTTCTTTAATCTTTGCAAAGGTCAGTCCATCTCCAGTTCACCTTTACTCCAAGATAAACTTAATATGTTCCAGAAGGTGCTTTGCATGCTCTCAGTAATTTTCACAGTAACACTATGTGTTCAGTGTCATTGTCTTCATATGACAAACAAACGATGGAACCGAGACTCAGAAGCACTGAGTGACTTTTCCAAGTTCACATAGTTTCTAAGTGATGGAGCCCAAGCCTGATTCCTCACCCCTGGGCTGAATAAGAGGTATACTGGTAGTACAGATGATGGGCTGAGGGAGATGGAGAAAGGAGGAAGGCTTCTGAGTCAGTGATTTTGTCAGGACAGGGCTGGGAGCAAAGTCACCCAGTCTACCATGCTGTGGGACCCTTCGTGGGCTGTGTTGGACTCTTGAGGGCTTCTTTCCGGCACTTATGGAGCAAAGCCTCTTCAGGACATTCCCCAGGCCAACATTTCAGCAGCTCCAGGATAAGAATTTACCTTTGGAGCCAGAGGAATAATTAGCTTTCCCAGTGATGTGATGTTTTGCAGGCGGAATTGCTCACCCTTCGATGCCAGGCACTACTGAGTGTGCACCCCCATCATTCCCCTGCTCCTTTGTCTGATGAGGTTCATCTGCAGCCTGTCTTGTGACTATTTGGCATCTGCTGTGCCTGCTCTTTTTCTGTGCTGCTTATAATTGGCTTAACCACATCCGCTGTTACCAACTGGAATATGTCTGTAAAAGAAAATGCTGATATATTTGTGCTTTGCAGGTTTTGATGAGCAATTAGGCTTTTTCCAGCACATGGAGCATGAGGAGCTAATGTGTCAGTCAGTCCATAAACATTTATCAAGAACCTGCTGTATACGGAACATCGCTTGAGCAGCATGGAGAATGAAAATGAAAGTAAACAAAGGCTTCCTCTTGGCCAGGTCTCTGGAAATTGTTCAGGCAGGAAAACAACCTCAGTGAGGAGAACTGCCTGCTTCAGAGCAATGTTTAATAGAACATCTGACTCTAGAGGGGCTTTGGTTGTCATCTGGTCCAGCATCTGATGCCCAGAGAGGGCAAGTGCCTTGTGCAGGGTCGCTCAGCAGAGCCAGGCTGCTGACTCATCTGTGGATCACTCAGCCTCTGCACTCACAGGACTTGGGGTCAGGGATGGCCGCAGTGGCTGGGATCAAACCAGCAAAGGTTACTTGAAAGACAGATGTCTTGAGCCAGGTCTTGAAGGCGGTGAGGGATAGCATACACAGCGAGAAAGGTCCTCTCCGAGTCCTTTGCGTGAAATTTCAATAGAGCAGAATGATTATCTTCTGGCAGTTTTGTTAATCCAAATTGCACTTGAAATGATACCCTTCATTCTGGAGTGCAGCCTTCAAAGACTTCATTTTCCGTTTCACTGATTAAGATGTAGTCGTTGTTGTGATTTTAAATATGAATCCCTTTTGTAGTCATTCATTAGGGATTTTCTGGTAATTTTGACAAGCCAGAAGTGGGGAAATAGCTAAGGCTCAAAAGTTCAGTATCTGAGCTGCGCTCCTTCTCCATTCCACTACTGCAGCTTCTGTGTAATCTTATCAGGTCATGAGGATATATCTGTATGTCTTTTTATTCACTCTTCTATACAATAAGCTCCCAGAAAGCTGTCTTCTTAATGTCTTGCTGCACAATAAGTGCTCAATGAATGATGATTATCCTTGCAAATTAATGCATTTGTCCGTAATAAATAAGTACATGTGGTAAAATACACGGTCCTTACTACATTTCAAGCTGGAAACATCTTTGTTGACAAAGCACCTTATCGAAGAGGTGATGGCATGGCCCTGTTGGTCCTCCTTGCTGCTTCCCTCCGACCTTCTAACCAGCACTGTCTTGTGTGGCAGGTCCCTGCGCCTGGGCTGCGAGAGCTCCCTCCTGTTGACCAGCCAGATGCCGCCCAGCTCTACCCGGTTCCTGCCAACATTCGACCCGTGCTGAGTAAATACCGAGTGGAGGTACAGTGAGAGAGGAGGCACATCATTCTTCAGGGCTCAGGGGCTGCAGTCCTGTCCTCGTTGTACAAGGGGCACGATGGACTGAGTGGGCAGGAGACCTAGCGACAAACTCCATCCAGCTTGCTCTTGACCAGGGCGGCTCTTTGCTGGAGCATGTCTGACTTCTCCGCGCCAAAGCCCGGGTGGGCATGGGGCCTGCCCCGCGGGTCTTTGAGTGACAGCTCTGCTGGTCCCCTCCTCAGGTTCTCTTCTGGGGAGTCCGAGAAATGAAGAAGGTGCAGCTCCTCTCGGTGGATCGTCCTCAGGTTCTCATCGAATGTGGGGGGCGAGGAGTCAAGTCCTGTGTGATCCAGAGTTACAAGAATAACCCAAACTTCAGCATCCAGGTGGATGCTTTTGAAGTGGTATGAGTCCCCCGCCCTGCCCCCTGCTCATGCCCGCCTCTTTCCATGATGGGACCCGTTCCTTCATTGACTGGACTTCGGGGGATGTTTGGGAGTTTCAGATGTCCACAGCGTGCAAGAAAGAGCCGTGTAATTTAGTGAAAAGCCAGAATTTTAGAATGGGATAAATAGATTTTTTTTTTTTTTTTTTTTGGTTTGTTGTTGTTTTGCTTTGCTTTTAAAGGTTTCAAGTGCTGATCACACGGTAAATCAGAGGAGGTTGGCAAAATAATGCCGAGAACTGCATCTCCTAAGTGAGGGCCCAGGTCAGTGCAGCAGCAGCATCTGGGAACCTGTCAGAAATGCAAGTTCTCAGGCCCTCCCCCAGTGCTACTGAATCAGAAGCTGTTGGGGTGGGGCCCAGAATCTTTATTTTAACAAGCCCTCCACGTCATTCTCATACACTCTAAAGTCTGGGGACCGCTGGCCTGGAAGATGCCCTAAGGAGACTTACTTTCGTGATTAGATTTTTTAAAAGTTCTTTTTACTTAGCATGGCAGTAGTGTGCATGCAAACATATGCTTCTAATGTGTTTTTTTGGGGCGTCTGTGCTTTTGTTTACTTCAACATTTCAACATTCCCTTGGAATGCTTTTTGTGCTTTGGCTTGGAACTAACTATGAAGAAAGTTTGCTTTGTCCAACCCATTCAGCTACAAAGGACACATTCTAAATTAACAAAGAGTAGAATTAAAGAATGGGCAGTGTTTGAAAACCTTTCACACATGGCGCCACTGAGTCTCAGGGACCACTGAGGGAAACAAGTGGGCAGGGCTCTGGCCCTGACCCCTGGCTCCGTTTTTAGTGGCTTGACTTTCATTTTTTTTTCGTATACAAGGCCTGGGCTAACTGTCATTTGAGGTGAGGGCTCTGCTGGAAAATAATGAAAACAGAGAATATGGAAGAGTGCCATTTTGGAATTTAAACCTGAGGTGAATTATTAGTAAGCCATCCTCATATTTTGGGTAATTGCTCCCTCATATTTTGGTAATGAAGACTCTCCAACATTTTTGCAAACTGCAGGGGTGGCCAGGAGGGAGGCAGTGTCCCTGAATAGATGAACTGGATAGAATGGCAAGGCAGGGACCATGGGAGGATGGGTGCTTGGTGGGCTTTGGTCCCAGCCCACAGGCAGGTCACTCCAAGCAGTGTCCCCACTTTTCTCCTCCTCTCCCCCCCCCCCCCCAGGAGCTACCTGAGAATGAGCTTCTGCACCCACCCCTGAGCATCTGCGTGGTAGACTGGAGAGCATTCGGCAGGAGCACACTCGTGGGCACCCACACCATCAACTGCTTGAAGCAGTTCTTGTGCAAATCCAGGGAGGGCCCCACCCTCATCTCACAGGTGGATGGAATCCAGGTTGGGCCAGGTAGGAGGCTCCTCCCAGATTCTGGAGCTGTAGACCGTAAGGCAGTGGTGCCTGCACCATGTCTGCTGTGGGACCTGCACAGGGAAGATGCCCCACAGCCAAGTGGATCTTTCTGTGGAATTGGCTTCTGCAGGCTTCTCTGCCTTCTTTAGCTGCCAAACTCTTACTTTAAGACTCAAGTCAGGATCAACTCCTCTAAGAAGCCTTCCTTGAATATTAGTTAAGCTCCGCCTGCCTCTACTCCTTGACATCTTACTTGGCTTTGTGCTTGGTGTTATTTTATTTTAGTATGTTCTGCATCTCAGGTGCAGAGAGTTGAGTTAACCGCACTTCTCAGTTCATGCTGACCTGTTAACATTGGTGCTCAAAGCTACTCTCTCATCATATGCACCACCCACCCCACCCCTGCCTTAGTCCCTGTCCCTAATCAGGATCCCTTCTCCACTGTAGATCCCGAACCACCAAACCTTGCAAAACATGTGGTGCCATCTTGTGTGTGTGTGTGTGTTTAATTTGCATAAATGCTATGGTGCTCTAATCTTCATTTAGGTTCTTACTTTTTTCACTCAATGTTACATTTTAAGATCTATCCATCTTGCTTTATGCATGTTAGCTTGTTACCTCTACCTGCGGTAGCTGCCACACCTGTCTTTTCCTTTCCTCTTGTATTGGACCCCTAGGCTGCCTTCCAGCTTCCCACTTCCACAGACAATGTTGTGATGAGTATCCTAATGCTTGTTCCCCTGAGGGAGGATTCTGTGTTGGAATTTCTCCAGAATATATACCTAGGAGCGAGATGGCTGAGTTGCACGGAGTCTGCATTTAATTTCACTAAGTACTGCCAGAAGGTGCTCCAGATGGTTATACCAGTTTACACCAGTCTACTTTGCTTTGCTGTTCTACACCAGTCTACACCAGTCTACACCAGTCTACACCAGTCGGCATCACTCTACACTAGCCTCTACAAGTCTACATGGGTCTACACTACTCTATAGCAGTCTCACTAGTCTACACCAGTCTACATCACTTATACTAGTCATTACAAGTCTCCATTGGTCTATACCAGCCTATACCAGTCTACACCAGTCTGTACCAGTCTACACCAGACTATACCAGTCTACACCAGTGTACATCAGTCTACACCAGTCCATACAAGTCTACCTCAGTCTACACCAGTTCACACCAGTCTACACAAGTCTACATCAGTCTATACCAGTTTACACCAGTCTATGCCAATCTGCACCTGTCTACACCAGGCTTCACCAGTCTGTACTCCTACCAGCAGTGCATCCAGATCACCATTTTCCTCCTCTTCAACAGCAGCCACTACTATCCAACTTTCTGGGTTTTTGTTTGGTTTGGTTTGAATTTGGGGTTTTGCCAATCTGATGGATGTGAAGTAGCATCGCATTTTTATTTTAGCTTGGATTTCTCTGATTACTAATGATTTTGCATGACTCTTCTTACCTTAGTTGCCAATCTTGATTTTTCCTTCTGTGATTTGCCTATTCATATCCTTTGCCCACATTCAATATTTTCTTTAATTTTCTTTTTGATTCATGAGTTCTTTTTATATTCTAGAAGTTAATACCTAGTGGCTTATAGATATTGCTCTTATCTTTTCCTAGTGTGGTGATTGCTAACCTTGTCTATAGTCCCCATCTTTAAGCAGAACTTAATTTTGGTGTAATCAGATCCATCCATGTTTTAAACTTTATGGTTTGTACTTTAAGGGTCTTGTCTGAGAAACTTTTTCTCGCCCATAGCATACAATGATATTATCTTACATTTTCTTCTATTAGCCTTACAGTTTTACCTTTCAATTTAGATCTGTTTTAAGGTAGGGATCCAGTTGCATTTTTCTCCATCTTGTGTACCCACCCTCCCCCCCGCAGAGAGTCTACTAACCAGTCATTCCTTTCACCATTGATTTGTACTGCTGACGTTCTCATAAATCAAGTTGCCATACATCCCTGGCATATTTCAGAGCCTTCTATTCTGTCCCACTGTTCTCTCTGTCTCTGTACCCAGGACAGAGTAGATGCCCATAAGTGTTTGTTGGGTTGAATTCACTGTTGAGAAGTCAGCAATTGTGGGAGACAAACTTTGGAGGCCACAGCAGCCATGAAGTCTCCAGATTAGATGTCCATAAGTACTGAATTCCAAAGTACAAAATGGAGGGAAGAGGACCCTTGACAGGAAAGGACATTTTTATGGCCTTTTTACTGGATCAACAGTCCAGTTAAGAATCTAATGAAAACCAGGAGCTTACCTCCACTCCATGCCAAGCACATGTACTCATATGCCTAGAGTTCTGCCTGTACTTGAGGAGTTCACAGACCTCTGGAGAAAGAGAAGACAACCACACAGGGGACCTATGCCCTTAACTTGATTTGCATAATCTGATGACCACGATTGATTAAAATTATCCTAAGGGCTCAACGATAAGAACAACTACTTATTGAATACCTGCTGTGTACCGATCACTTTTCATTATGATCTGATTTAATCCCCCCAGTGAGATAGGTATTTTATAAATAAGGAAAGTGAGATTCAGAGATATTAGGGACTTTCCAGATTTGAATTCAGAGCTAATTCCCAGGATTGGGCCCCTGAAATGATCAGCCTGCACTGAGGCCTTGGCTGCCTGATTGTTGGACCTTACGTGCTCTCATTTCAGCTATTTCAGATTCGCTGATGACCACTGAGCCCTCCGGACCCCTCAGCACTTCCTCAGAGCCCTGCACAGATCACATCTATGTGGATATTGAGGCACCACCCACAGTGGTGCCTGATTCTGCCCAGACTCAGTCTGCCAGCCTGGCTGACATTCCTGACTCGTCCCCCATGCTGGAGTCCGAACTCAAACCAGCAGCCCCTGGGCCATCAAAAGATGGAAAAGCTAAGGTCAGAATGTAATTCTCTCTTTATATTTGCAAGAACCCCTAAAGCTCACATTGGAGACCCTAAGTACTAATCCTCTCACCCACTGGCTATGTGATCCTGGGCAAACAACTTCACATTGCCAAGCATCAGTTTCCTCATCTGTGTAACAGGAAAATAATCCACCTTCACAGAATTGTCGTAGGACCAGATAAGTCAGTGTGTATGAAGTTAAAGTGTTAGTCAAATGTGACAATAGTATTTAATTGAAAAGAAACTATTCTGGATTATTTAGCTTGGGGAAATGATGGTCTCTTCATCCAGAGCTAGTTCACAAATATTAGACCCTACTTTGTTCAAGGTATGTGAGACTAAAATGATGTGTCTTCTGGATTCTAAAAAGGAGTAAGGCTCCTCATCCTCATTAGCTTAGATTCTGGAAGGGTAGATGGACAAGTACATAAAGAACTACAAAACAATGTTATAATTAATGTTTCTAAGTCATAAATTTGAGTACAGAATTGTGGTTTATCAATTAACTTAAAAGAGGAGGCAGTTTTAAGAAAATCTTAAGGAATTGCCTACCCAGGGAATGGTAAGGGCTGAAATAAAAAGCAGGGTTAGATAAATTAGTGGATATTTGCCCAGTCTATTCCCATTGCATCCATGCTCAGCATGACCCCCTGGAACCCCTCACACATTCTCTCCATCCCTCGAGCTTCATGCCTGCCACTTTATGTTGGAATTCTCAGTTTAAGTGTTTCTTGGCCCTATAAAACTGTGATCTCCACAAGGTTGGGGTTGACTTTTTGACATCTCTGCACATTCTGCCCTCAGCACAGTGCCTAGCACAGAGTAGGTACTCAACAGATGTCTGGGAGAGTGAACAAATGATGGAGACAGCACGAGTCCTGCCTAGATAGCTTCCAACAGGACAACTGTCTTCTCCCACAAATGCCTCCTTTCTGCCTTATGTGTATTTCTCCTATCACTGCCACCCCTCCTGTCCATCACTTATGTTGTAGGTGCCATTTATTTGCGCCTGTTAAATTCAGAAGGATGCCAAAGGAGCTTTGCCCATATTTTGTCACTTGGTCCTCACAACAGTAAAGTGAGCAGGCATTATTGTCCTAGGTGAGGAAACTGAG
The DNA here is from genome assembly GCA_026826555.1 of Tolypeutes matacus. Lineage (NCBI taxonomy): Eukaryota > Metazoa > Chordata > Mammalia > Cingulata > Chlamyphoridae > Tolypeutes > Tolypeutes matacus. The sequence continues at coordinate 14,395,882 of JAKSZT010054489.1, forward strand.
GATCACCAAAGCTATTTAATCACTTAATGTATAATTAACAGCATGCTGTGGTTTATAGGCCAGGTCTGTCTGAAGCTAATGCCCTTTCTACAGTATCACAATGTATCAGCATTCTGGTACCCAGGTGTCGCATGCCTGCCTACTGAACTGTAAGCTTCCCAAATATGGGGATTGTGCCTGACTCTTACATCCCCAATGTCAAATATGACACCTGACTTCTGTTCAATAAATATTTTCTGAAAGAATGAATGGATGAATAGAGTGTTTCCCTTTAATCTGTTCAAGTGATATGGAGAGTGCTACTATAAACTAATACCTCCACCCACTTCCCAGGGGGCACCTATAAGTTCTCTTTCTCAGTTAGCTGGTTGGCCCCTGCAGGCAGCTCGATGAGGCCTTAACTAATGTCACATCCCTTGTCCCTTGCCAGGATGCCAGGAAACCCTCCCGGAGGTCTACAAAAAGGAGAAAGAGGACCATTGCCGATGAGTCTGCTGAAAACGTCATTGACTGGTGGTCCAAGTACTACGCCTCCCTGAAGAAAGCACAGGAGGTAGTGTGTCCCCTGGCTGAGAGAGCCAAGGACCTCAATAAGAAAACACAGCACCCAGTACCTCCCTAAACCTCCATGCCCCCTCTTTTAAATTCCACTCAGCGAAAGCCCTAGTCAGGTGTGGTTTTGTTCATGGCAGAGGGGCAAAAAGCCTGGGAGGACTAGCGAGCTGGAATTACAAGGTTGGCTCGGGACATGGATTCTCTTCTAAAGGCTGGAAGAAAGTTCAGTCCAACCTGGCACCTGGAGGATGTGCTTACCATCCAGACTCAGGGGGGTCCAGCAAGAAGAAATGGGTCTTGGAATCTAGTAGGATTCCAAGCTCACATGGGTAATTATCAAAGTAAAGGCAAAGGTCTTGGCTTTAGAAAATGGGCATGGCTGACAGGTTGTCAGGGCAGGGCCTTGAACACAGGGAACAAGAAAGGGATCAAGTTATAGAACTGGAGAGCCAATGGGGAGCAGGCCTGGAGATCAGGCGAAAGCTCAGCGACCAAGTTTGGCAAGTGACCAATTCCCCAAGTAAACAAAGAAAAGGAAAACTAGTCAGATGTTATTACCACATTTAATTGACTAACTTCTTTAGTTTTGAAAGGCTACGGTTTCTTCATGTGTGACTGCTTCTCAAACATTGAGGTATAGTTAAATAAATAAACAAAATATTGGTCCCTACCTCCAAGTTCCTTTCCTTTGCATTGGACACTACCACTTCCAGTGATCACTCAGCCCTTAACTCTTGCTCCACTAAGCACCCCACTCCCTGCTACTGACCCATCATACCAGCAGGTAAAACTCAGAGTGCAGGCTGGATGATGCTCCAGGGAGGTGGAGAAAGCGAGGGAGAGATGGTGCTTTCCCAGTGCCTGAGAGCAGCCTGCACAAAGAGGTCAAGGAAGTCTAACTGCATTTAGGTCCCAGGTATGTGCAGTGAGGCTTTGTTTTGGAGACTACTTGGGGGCTGGTTTGAATGCTCTTTTAAAATGACACCTCTGAACAGCAGAGAGTGGAGATAATTGAATTGAAACTGTTAGCAGTCAGGATTAATAAATTAGACATGACAATGTCAGCAGTCTTATCTCCCTCTTTTCTCAAAAGGCAAAGGAGAGCAATTCCAAGGAGAAAAAAGGCAATCTAGGTAAGTAGCTGTTCTAGGGACATTTGGACATAAAATAGGGTCATCTTCATGAGAAAATTATAAAATGGAAAACACAGGGAGGTTTATTAGAACTCAATACCCTCGTTTCCCAAATGAGTAACAATCTCAGGAAGATGACAGGACTTTAAAAAGGTGGTGTAGCTGGTTTGAGCTGGACTGGAACCAGATCCCAGGCCTCCTGATTCCAGGTCAGGGCTGAAATTGACCTGGCGCATGTCCCTACATTAATAGTCTTAATGTAGAAACAATGTAGTGAAAAATAGGAACAAGCTGGGATAACAGGCCAAAACCAATATGATCAACTTAATAGGGGTGAGTACAAACAGCTGGTTCCAAAACTCAGTTTATAAGGATTGGGTAGATCTGCTTTGACAGATGCTCAGATGAAAGAGACCTGGGATTTGAAATGAACACCAACTCAAATCAAGCCAACTGTAGGTCTTAGCCTAAAAACAACAGTAATGACAAGCAGCCAGTGCTGTCTCAGGTGGTATTGACAGAAGTAGGAAAATGAGAGCCAGGTGCAGTTCTCAGGCCATTTGTAATTAGCACGGTGAATTCTAAGACCAATCTCCAAGATGTTGGCAACATTATCCTCAGTTTGCAGAGGATGAAACAAAGTACAAAGAGGTCGAGGAACTTGTCCAAGATTACACATCTCGAAAATAGTAAGGATAGAAGTCCATCTCGGACAGTTGGACTCCAGAGCCTGCTCCTAAATAATTACTGAGCAATCTCACTAATTGTGTATATAACTTTGTGTGAGTCCCTTAACATATGTGAACCTCAGGTTGTTGAAAATCATATTCAACATGATGATTCTCAAGTCCCTGAACAGTATCTGATATGAGATTTAAAGCTTTGGAGTCAATCAAACCTGGGTGTGTTATTTACTATTTGGGCGACTTTGGGCAAATTACTTGCCCTGTGTCTAGTCTATGTTTTTACGTATACTGGGACAGGCCCCACCTTGTCCCAGGGGATCCATATATTTTGCACATCTGAGTGGTATCCCCTGATGCCTGTAGACTACAGGACTGTATGTAGCGACCCTACAGCAAACTGTTATCATTTCTTGTCTAAAAAAAAGGGTCATGACACATGCCAGAGAGAAGGGAAGAGGGAGATTGGCTTTGTTCCTTTTAATCTCAATAGCCATGTGAAGTCTAACCATTTCTACTGAATGTCCACAGAGGCTAAAACAGACCAGGCAGTGGTAAACATAGAAGAGGCCCCAAAGAAGAAGAAAGACAAAATGCTCAAGAAGAAACTCAAAGATGAAATTCTCAACCTGGCCATCATGAAGGTGTGTGGATGCAGACATCTCAGTCAGGGAGGGGTGGAAAGCTCGAAAGAGGGGTCCTGTGAGAACTTCAGTCACATCTGGTAATGCCTTTAAGTGTGCACTAACTTACTCTATCTTCATTGCAATCATCAATACAGAGAAATAAACAGCACTTTAACCAAACATGCAAACAAAACAACAGAGCTTGCTAATTTTTCATTTTTTGCATTCTTTTATTATGAAGAGACTGAATTTCTAAAGTGTTTATATAATTTGCCACTTGGAAAATTCATGTCTATCTGCATTAAAATAAAAACTAATATTCTATCACTTTATATTTGTTAAGAATTAGAAGCTTCATGAACATTTATTGATTTGAATTTCCTCAAAATATTTTAGTCTGTATCCAACAACCAATGCCATCAATTAGCTATAGAAAGCTTGTCATATTTATACCTATATATAATATATTTTTAAAATTTTGGTCTGGCTATACTTCTTGGAGTTTTGAAATTTCAGAATAGTAGTTAGGTATAGGAATGCTAAACCAAACATGCTTCTTATTTTGCCAAAGATAAATTAACAGCAGCCTCTTAGGTTTTTCCAAGGGGCTTATGTCAAGGCTGTTTTTTGCAGAATCTTGGCATTTCTCATTAAATCAATCCTCAGCTTCTCTTCATCATAGCTCAATCTTCTCTCTTAAAGATATATGATGGTGATCTCGAGAAGGAATTCAACAATTTCCAAGACTGGGTAAAAACCTTTGAGCTCTTCAGAGGCAAATCTATGGAAGATGACCATGGCCTTGATGGAGACCGAGTCATAGGAAAGTTTAAGGTAGTTTCCATCATTAACCCTTTTGTTTGTCTCTCTCTGCCCATAAATGTCAGACATGGTTCAATTCAGTTTATGGGATTGTGGTATGGGGTGGGTGTAAGGTAACTTCTTAATCTCTACTCAAGACCCTCTAGAACCCCACAAGACCTAGCCCCAGTCTTTTGGGGTATTTTTGGTCTGGGACCAGTGAAGTGGGTTGGAGCTCAGTCTGGTGGAGACAGAGTCATTTCCTAAAAGGACCGCTGACCTTCACTTCATTTTTCCCACACAGACTGTGCCCTTTCCTCCCACTCCTGACATCCCAAATGTATGATTTATGAAAATCTATACAGTTAGGTGCAAATATATGACTTATACAAACCTATCCATTAGGTGATTAAACCAATTAAACGACTTGAACTCCTCATCTGGCCGATTTACGGTGTCAGCCTCACAAAGTAGTGGAATGGGGATACTGCTGTAAGGATTGAATGAGATAATGAGAGAAAGCAGTAACACAGCCTCTGGGCATGTAAAAGGCCCACCTGATGTTCTTGTTCATGCCCCTCACTTAGCAGTCCAGGAAGAAGTTCCAACGCAAGCACCTTACGTGAACTGCCCAAGGGCAATTAGCTGGCCAGTGTAGATCCACCCAGGTTAGGTTTCAGCCTGTGCGTGTTTCCCCAGCGCTGTGGCCTACGTAGCTTTGGTGGGGCATATAACTGTCTCGTTTCAATGGGTTGCTCTTGGTTGTTCTAGGGCTCCTTCTGCATCTACAAAAGCCCCCAGGATTCCAGCACCGAGGACAGTGGGCAGCTGAGAATCCAGCAAGGGATTCCACCTAACCACCCCATCAAGGTCCTGATCAGGGTGTACATTGTCGCGGTAAGCTGGCCTTGTTTGCTCTGAGGGGACATGAGATTTAGATGGTAATGTGGACATTTCCTGGTATTCACTCAAGCTGGCAGGGAAAATGCTTCCAAGGTAGCTTTATTTGGTCTCTGCAGTTGCCTGAAGGCTAGGAAGGAAAACAAACAGTACTGAATCAGGAAGCCAGCAGGCAAGACAGTGAGAGGGGAAAACAGGTAGAGCAGGGCAGTTGCCACAGTGAAGTTCTTCTTTCACAGCTTTACCTTTTGTTTTAGTTTCTTGGCTGTTAAAACAAACCATACAGCCCCGAAAAAGATCTTCTAGGGTTTAGGTCACCAGGTGAAGGCTGCGCACCACCCAGAAGAGAGAGGGACAGAAGAGGGAAATCGCGACTACAGAACTGAGTTGCAAGTAGCAGCTTCTGCTGCTGCCGGCACCCTCCCCCACACTCTTCAGAATTCCCGGGCCCCTGGGCCTGGGCCTGCGACCACAGACAAAGGGGGCTTCAGGGATCTGCCACTCCCGGAAAGGGGAGAGAGAGGGACACAGCCTTAGGCTGACTCAGGTTCGGACCTGAAATTTGGGCTGCAGAGCCCCACGGACCCTTCCACACGCCGGTTTGCCTGGGAGCCTGGAAAGGACTGGAGAAATCCTATCCTTGCAACCTCCCTCTCTTCTAGCCTGGACTAATTGTTGAGGACACCACGAGAGAGGGGAGAGAGAGCCTGGGGCTGGCCCTGCTTTGGACTCCCAGGTTTGGTCAGCCCTGTCCCGAGAGCCCTTCCAGGCTGGGTGGGGCTGCGCCATTGTTTGCCTTGGAGCCTGCAAGGGGCTAAAGATATACAAACCTCCCAATCTCCTCCTCTACTAACAGGGACTGATTGTTGAGGACTCAGAGGGGAGTGGAAATATTTCCTAGCTGGGAAAAGGGGGCGCTACAAGAGAAGTCTGGAGAACTGTCTCAGAAAGGCTCCTAGCCCCCAGACAGGAAGCTCTATCACATTGGTCTGGTCTGTGTCACAACAAATACGCTCCGACCAGGCATTGAATTGAGAGCAGCCAACAAGCGCCATCTGCTGGCAGACCAAGGAAGTACACATAAGAAAATTAATAGGTAAGAGAGGCTTTTCCTGGCCTCTATAGCCTCCCTGCCCAAGGCCTTAGGAAACGACTCTACAACCAATTACGGGATCCAGTGCCCAGTTTTGAGCAACCAGCAGAACAATCCTAACAATCAAGGTTGAGCCAAAAATCAAAGAGTGGTGGTAACTCACAGCCTCCTGCCACTAAAACCCCATAAAAGAGAAAGAGATAGAGCATCTAAGTAAAATACAAACTAACCAGATGCCTAAGCACCAACAAAAAATTACGGGCCATACTAAGAAAATAGAAGACATGGCCCAAGAAAAGGAATACAGCAAAGTCCCAGAAGAGATGCAGAATTTGAGAGAACTAATCAGTGAGATGAGCACACATTTCCAAAATCAAATTAATGAGATGAAAGAGAATATAGTTAAAGAGATCAATGACATCAAGAAGTCATTGCGCGAACGTAAAGAAGAATTTGAAATCATGAACAGAAAAGTAACGGAGTTCATGGGAATGAAAGATATAATAGGTGAAGTCAAAAATACATTTGAAGCATACAAAAGCAGACTCGAAATGATAGAAGAAAGTATAAGTGATACTGAAGACAGAGCAGCTAAAATTGAAGAGAGAAAAGAACAGAGAGAGAAAAGAATGGAAAAAATTGAGCAGGGGCTCAGAGAGTTGAATGACAACACAAAACGCAAGAACATACGTGTCATTGGAGTTCTAGAAGGAGAAGAGAAAGGAAAAGGGGCAGAAAGAGTATTTGAGGAAATAATAGCTGAAAATTTCCCAACTCTCACGAAAGAAATGAACTTTCGTGTCCAAGAAGCACACCATACCCCAATAAGAATAAATCCAAATAGACCTACGCTAAGACACATATTATTCAGAATGTCAAATGTAAAAGATAAAGAGAAAATGCTCAGAGCAGCAAGAGAGAAGCAAACGATCACGTACAAAGGACGTCCAGTAAGACTTTGTGCAGATTTCTCTTCAGAAACCATGGAGGCGAGAAGACAGTAGTATGATACAATTAGGAAACTGAAAGAGAAAAACTGCCAGCCGAGAATTCTTTACCCAGCAAAACTGTCCTTCAAATATGAAGGTGAATATAAAGTATTCACAAACAAACAGAAACTAAGAGAGTTTGCAAAAAAGAAGCCACCTTTGCAGGAAATATTAAAGGAAGCCTTAGAACCTGAAAGAAAAAGACAGGAGAGAGAGGCTTGGAGGAGAGTATAGAAGAAAGAAAAGCAGAAAGGATAACCAAAAGAGTAAAAAGAAAGACAAAAATAAGATGACATATGAAAACCAAAGAATAAAATGGAGGAAATAAATAGTGCATTTTCAGTAATATCATTGAATGTGAATGGATTAAATTCCCCAATCAAAAGATACAAGCTGACAGAATGGATAAAAAAAACATGAGCCATCCATATGCTGCTTACAAGAAACTCACCTCAGACACAAGGATACAAGCCAGCTGAAAGTAAAAGGTTGGAAAAAGATACTCCATGCGAATAGTAAACAGAAAAGAGCAGGGGTAGCTATACTAATATCAGACAAAACAGACTTCAAATGCAAAAAGTGATAAGAGATGCGGAAGGCCATTATATATTAATAAAAGGGACGATCCTCCAGGAAGATATAACAGTCATAAATATCTACGCACCCAACCAGGGTGCCCCAAAATATATGAGACAAACTCTGGCAAAACTGAAGGGAGAAATAGACATTTCTACAATAATCGTCGGGGACTTCAACACCCCTCTCACATCATTAGATAGAACAACTAGACAGAAGATCAACAAGGAAACAGAGAAATTGAACAATATGATAAAGAACTTAGACCTAACAGACATATAAAGAACACTGCATCCAAACTCAGTGGATTATACATTCTTCTCAAGTGCCCATGGATCTTTCTCCAGGATAGACCACATGTTAGGTCACAATACAGCTCTCAATAAATATAAAAAGATTGAAATTATACAAAGCACCTTCTCAGATCATAATGGAATGAAACTAGAAATCAATAACAGACAGGAAAAAAGGAAATTTGCAAATGTGTGGAGACTGAACAACACACTCCTAAATATTCAGTGGGTCAAAGAAGAAATTGCAAGTGACATCAGTAAATATATTGAGACAAATGAAAATGAGAACACAACATATCAAAACTTATGGGATACAGCAAAGGCAGTCTTGAGAGGGAAATTTATAGCCCTAAATGCCTATATTAAGAAACAAGAAAGAGCTAAACTCAAAGGTTTAACTGAACAACTTGAGAAACTAGAGAAAGAACAGCAAACCAATCCCAAAGCAAAAAGAAGGAAAGAAATAATAAAGATTAGAGCAGAAATAAATGAAAATGAGAACAAAAAAGCAATAGAGAAAATCAACAAAACCAAAAGCTGGTTCTTTGAGAAGATCAATAAAATTGACAAACCCCTCGCTAGACTAACAAAGAAAAAAAGAGAGAAGATGCAAATAAATACAATCAGAAATGAAAGGGGGGAAATTACAAATGACCTCACAGAAATAAAAAGAATCATAAGAGGATATTATGAGAAACTATATGCCAACAAACTAGACAACCTGGATGAAATGGACAAATTTCTAGAAACTCATAACCAACCTACACTGACACAACAAGAAATACAAGAACTTAACAAACCAATCACAATTAAGGAGATTGAATCCGTCATCAAAAATCTCCCAGCAAAGAAAAGTCCAGGACCAGATGGCTTCACAGGTGAGTTCTACCAAGCATTTCTAAAACAATTAACACCAATGCTGTTTAAACTCTTCCAAAAAATTGAAGAGGAGGGAAAATTACCCAACACATTTTATGAAGCCAACATCACCCTGATACCAAAGCCAGATAAAGATTCCACAAGAAAAGAAAATTACAGACCAATCTCTCTCATGAACATAGATGCAAAAATTCTCAACAAAATACTTGCAAATCGAATCCAACAGCATATCAAAAGACTTCTACATCACGACCAAGTGGGATTTATTCCTGGTATGCAAGGCTGGTTCAACATAAGAAAATCAATCAATGTAATACACCACATTAACAAGTTGAAGGAAAAAAACCACATGATCATCTCAATAGATGCAGAAAGGCATTCGACAAAATCCAACATCCTTTTTTGATAAAAATAATTCAAAAGATAGGAATAAAAGGAAAATTTCTCAATATGATAAAAGGCATATATGAAAAACCCACAGCCAACATCATACTCAATGGGGAAAGGTTGAAAGCTTTCCCCCTAAGATCAGGAACAAGACATGGATGCCCACTGTCACCATTGTTATTCAACATTGTACTAGAAATTCTAGCTAGGGCAATTAGACAAGACAAAAAAATTAAAGGCGTCCAAATAGGAAAAGAGGAAGTAAAACTCTCATTGTTTGCGGATGACATGATCCTGTATTTAGAAAATCCTGAAGTATCCACAACAAAGCTACTTGAACTAATAAATGAGTTCAGCAAAGTGGCAGGATATAAGATCAACACGCAAAAATCAGTAATGTTTTTGTACACTAGTACTGAACAATCTGAGGAGGAAATCAGGAAGAAAATTCCATTTTCAATAGCAACAAAAAGACTCAAATACCTAGGAGTTAATTTAACCAAGGAAGTACAGGACCTATATGCAGAAAACTACAAAACAATGCTAAAAGAAATTTAAAAAGACCTAAACAAATGGAAAGACATCCCGTGTTCATGGATTGGAAGAATAAATATCGTGAAGATGTCAATCTTGCCCAAACTGATTTATAGATTCAATGCAATACCAATCAAAATCCCAACAGCTTACTTTACAGAATTAGCGAAGGCAATTACCAAATTCATCTGGAAGGGTAAGTGCACCCGAATAGCCAAAAGTATTCTAAAAAAGAAGAGCAATGTGGGAGGAATTTCACTGCCTGACCTTGAAACATATTACAAAGCTACAGTGGTCAAAACAGCATGGTACTGGCATAAAGATAGACATATCAATCAGTGGAATAGAATTGAGAATCCAGAAATAAACCCTCACCTATACAGTCAACTGGTTTTTGACAAACCTACCAAGCCCACGCTGATGGGAAAAAACATTCTCTTCAACAAATGGTGTTGGGAGAACTGGGTATCTATAACCAAAAGAATGAAAGAGGACCCTTATCTCACCCACTATACAAGAATCAACTCAAAATGGATCAAAGATCTAAATATAAAAGCCAGGACCATAAAACTACTAGAAGAAAATGTAGGGCAACATCTTCAAGACCTTGTAGTAGGTGGTGGTTTCTTGGACTTCACACCCAAAGCACGTGCAACAAAAGAAAAAGTAGATAAATAGGACCTCCTCAAAATTCAACACTTTTGCACCTCACAGGACTTTGTCAGAAGGGTGAAAGGGCAGCCGACTCAATGGGAAAAAATATTTGGAAATCACATATCTGATAAGGGTTTAATATCCAGGATATATAAAGAGATATTACAACTCAACAATAAAAAGACAAATGACCCAATTAAAAAATGGGCCAAAGACTTGAATAGACATTTCTCCGAAGAAGAAATACAAATGGCAAAAAAACACATTAAGAAATGCTCAACATCACTCATGATTAGGGAAATGCAAATCAAAACTACAATGAGATCTCATTTCACACCTATCAGAATGGCCACTATTAAAAAGACAGAGAAGTACAAGTGTTGGAGAGGATGTGGAGAGATAGGAACACTTCTTCACTGTTGGTGGGAATGCAGGATGGTACAACCACTATGGAGGACTGTTTGGCAGTTCCTAAAGAAGTTGAATATAGACTTGCCACGTGACCCTGCAATACCACTACTGGGTATATACCCAGAAGAACTGAGAGCAGTGACACGAACAGACATCTGCACACCGATGTTCATAGCCACATTATTCATCATTGCCAAAAGTTGGAAACAACCCAGGTGTCCATCAACAGATGAATGGATAAACAAACTGTGGTCTATTCACACGATGGAATATTATGCAGCTGTAAGAAGAAATGAAGTCATAAAGCATATGGCAACATGGATGAATCTGGAGGACATTATGTTGAGTGCAGCAAGCCAGACACAAAAGGACAAATACTGTATGAATGCATTACTATGAACCAAATATATTGTGTAATATATTGTTTGATTCACACACAAAAAAAAAAAACAAAAAAAACAAACAAACAAAAAACAAAACAACAAAAAAATTTACATGTATCCATTACATTTAATTGAGAAATGTATATATTTATTCATCTGTGTTTACTTTTTAGTTTTTTATTGCTTATGTTTTCAATTATTAAATGTACAAAATAAAGTTAAAAAAAAAAAAAACATACAATGGGTTTTACTTAAACAATTGGAATTTATTCGCTCACAATTTTGAAGCTATTAGCCCAAAATTGAGGCATCAGCAAGGCATTGCTTTCTTCCCAAAGACTGTGGCACTCTGCTCCTGACTGCCGATGATCCTTGGTCCTTGGCTTTTCTGTCACATGGCAATACACATGGTGGCCTCTCTTGGCTTCTCTCTCTGTTTGACTTTTACTCTGCCTATAAAGGACTCCACTAATCTACATTAAAGTATAACCTGACACAGGGGGACCACATCTTAACTGAAATAGAAACTTGAAGAGAGTTTATTTACAGTGGATCCACACCACCATAATGTGGGCCAAGACCAAGACCATGTCCAAACTGGTGCACACAATTCAATGTCCCTCACCTCTGCACTGTTGCAGCCAGAAATTTCCTTTCAAATGTATTACTAAGAAAGACTTCATCTCCACTAGCCTTCCCTCTTTCTGATAATGAGAGTCCAAAACCTTAATTAGGAAACTTTTTGTTTGATTGCCTGGGAGTTCAGGGCAAACTTTGATACTCAGTCAAAGTAACTATATGAACTTTTATGGTTCATGTATTTGTTTCCATCTCCTAACCCTGGTCTTTATTTTAATCATCTTATTTGATTGTAGTAATGTTATTTTGCTTAAATTACCTGTATATTTTTTTTAGAAACATAGATTAAAGAAAACATAAAGATGAATTATTCTGTAATATTCAAGGGAGAACTAAATATTCTCTTTCCATTATGCAGTATTTGTGTTTCCATCACCATCACCAACATCATAATCACCACCAATTACCATGTGCCAGGCATGCTCTAATCATTAGGAATGCTGAGATGAAACAGGCACAGCCTCTAACCTCAAGGAAATCACAGTCTAGTTAGAAAGGTTAGAGGTACTTGTGAAAAATCATTGACAATGCCAGTAGTCTATATTAAACACCTGTCCACAGAACAGTTGAGACGAGCCTTTCCAAAAATTTCTTCTGGAGGTTACTCTTGTCTCAGGATATAATTAATAGGCATTCCTCAAGAAAAGGAATTCAAGATAAATTCAAGAAATGGTACGTATAATGTTCATTTCCCTTCTCCAAACCCTGAGATTCACCAAGCTCATTAGCACATTCAAGGCTCTGAGAACTCCTGAAGCAAAGAAACCTATTTACCTCTTGAATCCTTAATATTATATATATATATATGTATATACATACATATATATATTTTAAGGAGGTACTGGGGATTAAACCCAGGACCTTGTACATGGGAGGCAGACACTCAACCACTGAGCTACATCCGCTCCCCCAATATTATGTTTTAAACCTATTGCTCCCATACCCTACCTCCACAGAAAACTCTGCAGAACTAAGGTTTGATGGGACACAGTTTAGGGAACCCAGAAAGAAAGTATGAACAGAAGGAAGGAGAAGGAGAATTTTCCTTGGACTACAGAGACTGGGGAAGGTTTTACCCCCTTGTTCACTTATTCATTCAGAAAATCTCAGCTGCACCCTTTTATGTGTCCAGTATATTTTAGACAAAGGTCAAGGAATCAGTGTGGAGGAGGGAGGGCTTGGGCTGGAACTTGAGGACTGGAAGGACTTAACCAAATGGAGAATCAGCGGTGGTTTGCTTGGGTAGGGGAGAGTAGCCAGTGCTTTTCGCTGGCGTTACTATAGCAGGGCTGATAATGCGTGGTTTGCTCCCTCACACTAAGGTTTAACTAATTAACTAAATGTTAATTCAAAATACTTTTTAATTTAAAAAAGCAAAAAAAGTAGAAAAAGAAAATCACAATACATCTAAGTTGCTTAAAGAAATCAAATCTCCCTACCTCTGCAATTCCATACCCAGAAACAGCTAACCTTTCCTATGCCTGTGCAAACACATCAGTGAAAATAAATATGAAAATAAACAAAGAAATGCAAACAAATGGGATGAATGCCAGAGATAACTGCTATGCACATCATTAAAATTGGGCGATGTGATAGAGAGTAAAGGAGGGAGGGCAGATGAAGCTACTTTGGATTGCTTTCTTCCCAGGTAATTAACATACAGCTTGTTTACAATTTTTGGCTATCAAATGTACTCTAATGAACATCTCTACAAATATAGCTTTATATGTTTATGCCATTATTTCTGTAGGGTAGAATCCTAGAAATGGGATTTTTTTAGTCTCTGTAGGACCTGTACATCTTTTCAATACCATTCCTCACCAGCCCCTACCCTAGGCTTTCCTAAGAAAGCATTCACTGTGATGGATAGTTCAAGGCCCAGCTTCTCTAGAATCAGACTTCACTCTCAGAAACAGATCACTACTCAACTGGCCAGAACTACAGGCAAGATTGATGGGGTCATGGTTCCAAGACCCTTTGTTCTAGGAAGGGCCTTCAAGGACCCCCATGCTTTTACAGATCACACAACTAGGTGTAAGTAGACTAGGATTCAAACTCATGACTTCTGCCGCCTGACCCAGCATATTCCTCATTACACTGTGCCAAGAAGTCCGTTTCACTGGCAATGACTCCAGAAAAAGTCCACTTTGGGCAAAGCTGATACCTTTTCTTCTAACAGCAAAACAGGGAGGCTAAAGCAGTGGTTCTTAACTGTGGCTGCACTCTGGAGTCGTCTCGGGGGCTTTTCAAGGTCCCAATGCCCAGGGCCACCTAAATCAGAGTAGCTGGGGAAGGGACTCGGGCGGCAGTGATTTTACAGCTCCCAGGTGATTCCAATGTGCAGTCTGCATGGAGAACTGCTGGACTAAAGGGATTTTCTTTCTCCTCCCAGGCATTTAATCTTAGCCCAGCTGATCCAGATGGCAAATCAGATCCCTATATTGTGGTCAAGCTTGGCAAAACAGAAATCAAAGACCGGGACAAATACATCCCCAAACAACTGAACCCAGTGTTTGGAAGGTCAGTGGCAACCAGAGCTGCCTCGTGTGGTCCTTTCGGTGTCTGCTCCGGGGGTGTTTCTGAGACACATGTGGGGTGGGTGTATGTTGTGTGTTTCTGGGTAAACGATGGCAGGAGAGCAAATGCTGACTTCTGCTCTTGATAACAGCCAACCACCCTACATTCGTGGAGAAGGGCCGAATCCTTTCCTAGGTCCCCTCAGGAATTTGGTGGTCTATAGCGGTCTCTAGGCCCATGGTTTCCAATAATGATTTCCCAGTCCTTAGATTTAAGATGCACCTCGAAAAGCCATCGGCTTCAGCTTCTTGCCTTTGGAAATACAGATTTCATTTTTATAGACGAGGCAACAAGGCCCAGAAGGATTAAGAAACTTATTCAAATTCACACAGCTCATTAAGCGGACAAGAAGGGGCCAGAAGTTTGGTCTTCTCTATTCTGCCAAAGGAATTTTCTACCCTTAGATCCTGCACCTCATTCGAGGTGACCCTGAGGTCACCCCAGTATTTTGCTTTTCTGCAGAGTGGTTTTAAAGTGTTCTGACCATTGCAATTGTGCATGCTTTGCTGTGGGAAGCATTCTCTCACCACCCCCACTTGTCCTAAACTAGAGTGTGTCACACATTCGTGGGTCCTGCTTGACCCTGAAGTTCTGCTTCTGTCCATGGCTACCACTGATTTTGGAGCTAAGCAGACCTAGGTTTCACTTTGGCTCTGCTACATACTAGCTGCGTAACCTTATGCAGATGACTTGGCCTCTCGAATCCTTGGTCCCCTCATTTGTAAAGCAACAAGAGTGGCACCTAACAGTCAGAATCCTTTTGAAGATTAAATATGTGCAGCACTTAGCATATTGCCCATGCTAGCACAGAGGAGATTCTCAAAACACATTGGTTTCATTCTCCTCCCCCTTGATCATCATTTAACAATGGGCACGTTATAGTGTATTTAATTTTTTTTTCCTGAGTAATGAGCGTGGGATGCAGTCGCCATCAGCCTCATTTAAATGCATTTACACGTCAGTGATCTCTTTGGACCTTCAAACATTTGATCAGCACCAGCCTCTTACATTTTATTACTCCTGAGGAAATTAGACAATAAATGATCTTGCCTGTTCAGATTAATGAGAATGATTAAGACGACACTGCCAGGGAAACTTACCGTTGCTTCCCTGCATCTACAGATGACCTTTATCATCATCTACCGTTTATGTAACTAGCACTTCATTTTACCAAGTGCCTTGCAGTCACTCTTTGCCAGCTATTTTCACAATGCCATGAATTCGATTGGTTTTATTACCCCCATGTTATGTTCACGGAAAACCAAAGTCCCTGGACGTTGGGACTTTGAAAAGTTCCCTGGACGACTCCAGTATGCAGCCATGGTTAAGAACACAGTTAAGAATCACTGCTTTAGCCTCCCACCTCTGGCCTTTCAGTGCTTCTTCCAGAAGCCTTCCATGTGTGGACTTCACATTTGTTGGGTGTATTTGATTGTTGCTCAGAAACAAAATTTCCCTGCTAAGCCCTGCAGTGCTCAGGGGAAAGCCAGGGGCTCTTGTGCCTGACCTAGCTTGGGGTCTGGGGAATCCCTCTTCATGGACCTTGCCACCTTGGTATTCGTATGAAGATGTTAGAGTCTCCACCCCAATGCCCTGGCATCCAAACCCTGCTTTACTTTTCACTGTAGCTTCTGACATGTATTGACTTGTTTATGTGTTTACTGCCTATCTCCCCTCTCCCCGCTGAAATGTAGGCTCAACTGCAGTAAGCTCACTGCCAGATCTCCAGCACCTAGGACTGGGCCTGGCACAGCACAGGTGCTCAGTTAGTGTCTGTAGACTGTATGCACGGATGGATGGATGAATTTATGAATGGACAGACGGATAGGCGGATGGAGCGATGGACAGGCGGATGAATGAACCTTGAGTCAGCTGTCAGTGGGATTCAGTGGGAGCCTGTCACTCTGAGTACACATGCCTGTGGACTATGGAAGTTCCTCATGGCTCTCATAGTTTACCAGAATGTTTCCCACTATCTCCATTGCCTTGATAATTAACCATAAAGAAAAATAATGACATCTCAAGGAACCAGCCTATGGAGTATTAAAACAGTTGTGTGGCTCCCCTTGCTCGTTCACACCCACAGGCTCTTGAGCTTCCTGTGCCCTCACTGTGTTGTGGCTGCCTTTTCCGTTTACCTGGAGAACTTCGTTCATTACTCACAGTTCTTCAGCATCCACCATGTGTCAAACACTGCTGCATTCTGGTTCTGTATCTTCAAGACCCCTGTGAATATTGAGAGAGAAAATCAACTAGTTGGGCTTTTACCAGAGTGTGGCCAGTCCTGTAAGAACACATGGGACCATCCTGGGCAGGTCAGGGTGGGCAAGGGGTGGGAGTTCTCAGAGAGTAGCTGGTGCAATGTCCAGAGTAGATGTGATGTGGCAGGACTGTGAGCGGTTGGCCAATGCTAGTTTCTTCCAATCAGGCAGCCATTCGGTGACAGACTGTGTGCCAGGTACTGGACAGGAACAGAAATGACACAGCCCAGTTTATATGGAAACTAGAGACTCATGCAGAAGGCAGACATTAACCAAAAACTTAGACAACTATAGAATTGTTTGTGTGATGAACACTAAAAGGAGAGGTGCATGGTCCTTTGAGTTGGGGGTCAGGTGGCTAAGATTAGAAGTTCCCTGTATCTGGAGCAGGGAGAATTCCTATCTATGCTTCTGTCCTGGCTGACTTGTCCTCTCTGGGAGAACTTCCTTACTCACCTTTCCCCAAACAAGTGTACTTACGACATCCTGTCTATAACTCTGCCTGAGCACCTGCCACCTCTTATTTAGCCATTTTCTTCTCTGCCTTCCCTACCTTCCATGTATGATTTCCCTTGTCATGGGGGCAAGTCTCACCAGTGTTGCAAGATACACTATCAGATCACAGATGGTAATAGGAAAGGTAGCTTCAGAGGATGAGAAATCTATCTCTACTTAGGGCAGGCCATCAGCACACTAGCTGATGAAGTATTAGAACTTCACAAGATGAATCTACAGAAGTGATGAGCACTAAACTAGATTCTGGCTTTCCAAGAAGGTGTGTACACTGGTGAGGACCCAGTGCTGTGTGTTTGTAAATGACAGTCAAGAGGATGTTTACTAAGAGGTAATGACAGCTGAAGCCCATGCTAGAGAAGCAACCAAATCAGCTGACATACCTCCCAAATCTGTCATAGGGACCTTGGCTAGGAGATATCCTGTAGGGGCACTTGTTATCCTCGTAATCATATTCATAATAACCCTCAGTAGCTGTCAGATCTCTGTACTTTTAATGCTCCTATGCAGCCACTAACTCAACAAATGATACAACTGAGGATACAAAACTGTGTGCATAAGGATGACAAAAATCTCGAACTTCAGCTAACTTATGAAACTGGCAATGAAACGTGAGAGACTTTTAGTGGTGAATGGAGACTGACATCATCTTTGGTCAAGGACTTGTAACTGAGGGAATAAACAGAAGGGGAGAAATTGATAAAATTGTATGGAGAAAGCCCTGGGGGACTCTTTACAGCCCAAAATCCATGCCCTGCTTCCTCTCTGAATTCCTTCTTGAGTTTCTCCTTTATATTTTGAAATTTGAAATCCCTTCCAAGGCTGCTGACCCAGAAAACCAACCAAGCTCCTAGTTCATAAAAATAAAAAATAAAAAACAAACAAAAATGCAGAACTCTGTGATGAAAGTGAGAGCTACTGATTGTATACTTTGGATAGAATGTACAAGGCATGGGACTGTATAACACAGTGAACCGTGTGGTGGAAGATGGACAGTGGTTAACAGAACAAATATGAGAGTGTTTTCTCATGAACTATAACAAATGTATAATAGTAATACACAGTATTGATAATAGGGGGTGTATGGAAAAAATATACCAAGGTTACACCATGGTTCATGGTTAGTGGTAATAGTCTGATCATGTTCTTTCATAATCTGTAACAAATGTTCCACAACAATGTAAGGTACTGGTACAGGATGATATATGGGAATTCTGCACATTATGCATGATAGTTTTGTAGGCTCACAACTTCTCTAAAAAAAAGAAAAAAAAATACACAAAAAAACCTTTTTTCCTTATTTTTTAAATAATTGCAGTACCTGGCACATAGTGGATATGTGATAAATGTCAAATGAACAAATGAATAAATAAAAGAATAAATGAATGAACAAAGGAACCATGGGAAACCAGCATTGCTCTGAAGCTTGCAATTGCTGCATGATTTCACCAAGGCTCAGATTTCACCTTTTTCATGAGGCATTCTCTTTTTGCAAACTCTCATTGCCTCTGTAGATAGTATCTCATTGACACGTGGTCAGAATAAGCCTAATTTTGTCCTGGGTGACTGGAAGTCTAACCACAGTGGGCTGTTTTTGATAACTCTTTTAATGTCAGTTCCAATTAAAACTCAGGAAAGGTTAATCTGTGAATCCACAGCTTTGGGAGATGGACTAGAGCAATTGAATCCTCCGCCGTGGTTGCCAGGGGCAGTTAAGCACTTAAAAAGTCCTTTCTCCATGGCAGCTGTGGCTCATGAGACGCCACCAGAATATCAATTACAGCTTGGAGTCCAAATCTTGGAACCCCAGGGAGGCAATGCTATGTCTTCGGAAGGAACGACACACGAATTGCTTCGCCCCGCAGCTGTATCTCTGGCCCACTGCAGTCAGTTACGTTAACTGGATCTGACGGGCTTCTCCGCTTTTCCCTTTCCGGGAGGTTTCGTTGTCTCTGGGCAATGCTGTGGTTGCAGTCCCTGCCATGCTGGAGGGCTAAGTGGCCCTGACCACAAGGGCAGCAGCCCAGCCAGGCCTGTGGACGTGCTGGGAAATAATAGGCCCACCATTCTCCCCTCCTCCCCACCTCCTCTCAGTCTCTTGCTCCCAAGTCAACCTACCCGAGCCTGTCCCAGAGCTGCCAGAGTCCCAAACAGATGGGAGAACACTGGTGTGTCCTTGTTTTTGTTTTCACAGAAATAGTTACCTAAGATGTAGGGTTCCAGTCAATCGTTCATTCTCAGGTGTCTGCTCTAATGCAGGAACTCAGTGGTATGATAATCCATTGTCACAGGAAAGCCAACAGCATGGCTATTCCTGAGACACCTTGCATCGGCACAATGCCATGGAAAACGCATGGCAGGCAACTAGTCAGGCAACTAGTACCTACCTCAGTTCAGCCTGATTTGTGACCTTGAGCAAGGCACTGGAGCTCTCTGGGCTTCAATTTCCTTACCGATAAAATGAAGGGATTGGATAGAGTGGTTCCTAAGGTCCCTTACAATTCAAGTAAACATTTATTGTCTACTTTTGGCAAGCCCAGTGCAGCCTCCACCAATGCAAAGATTAAAAAGGCAGGAACGGAGCTGAGCCGGTGGGAAGACAGCGGCCACGGCAACCCGGGCGGCGGCAGTGGCGGAGCCAGAGGAAAGATCTGATTATCATGGACCTGCGACAATTCCTTTTGTGCCTGTCCCTGTGCACAGTGTTTGCCTTGAGCAAGCCCACAGAAAAGAAGGACCGCGTACACCATGAACCTCAGCTTAGTGACAAGGTTCACAATGATGCTCAGAGTTTTTATTATGACCATGATGTGTTCCTGGGTGCTGAAGAAGCAAAGACCTTTGATCAGCTGACAGCAGAAGAGAGCAAGGAAAGACTTGGATCATCCAGATCCTGATGATGGATTTAACTATAAACAAATGATGGTTAGAGATGAGCGGAGGTTTAAAATGGCAGACAAGGATGGAGACCTCATTGCCACAAAGGAGGAGTTCACACTTTCCTGCACCCTGAGGAGTATGACTACATGAAAGATATAGTAGTACAGGAAACAATGGAGGATATAGATAAGAATGCTGATGGTTTCATTGATCTAGAAGAGTATATTGGTGACATGTACAGCCATGATGGAAAGGCTGATGAGCCAGAATGGGTGAAGACAGAGAGGGAGCAGTTTGTTGAGTTTTGAGATAAGAACCGTGATGGAAAGATGGACAAGGAAGAGACCAAAGACTGGATCCTCCCCTCAGATTATGATCATGCAGAGGCAGAGGCCAGGCACCTGGTCTATGAATCAGACCAAAACAAGGAGGCAAACTTACCAAGGAGGAGATCGTTGACAAGTATGATCTATTTGTGGGCAGCCAGGCCACAGATTTTGGTGAGGCTTTAGTACGACACGATGAGTTCTGAGCTGCAGATAGAGGAACCCATGTTTCTTTGAAAGTAATTTATTTTTACAGCTTCTGGTTTCACATGAAATTGTTTTCGCTACTGAGACTGTTATTACAAACTTTTTGAGACATGAAAAGGCGTAACGAAAACCATCCCATCCCTATTCCTCCTCCTTTCATCAGGACTAGAGGGAGACCGTGCTTCTGATGAACAATTGTAATTATTACACTTGTGTTTGTGCATTTAAAAAAAAAAAAAAAAGACAGGACCTTGTTTGCAGTGGGTTCCAAATCTTGCAAAGACAGCATTCCAGTCCCAAAAGTCTATATTTTTATGATTTTCCATCCTCAACAGGGTTATCATTTAAAATAAGCCCAGCTGGCATTCCCTGATAAAACAGCAATGGATGGGGAAGGGAATACCAATTGATTGGGCAATGGTTCAATGCCCAGCTGCAAAATGTGTGCTTTATATAAGCAATATCACACTTGACCACTATACTATATTATATATATATATATATATATATTTTTTTTTTTTTTACCGGGAGGTCCCGGGGATAGAACCCCGGTCTCTCCATATGGTAGACGGACGCCCAACTTCTTGAGCCACATCCGTTTCCCGATATACTATATTATAAAGAAGACATGTTTATCCCCATTTGCACATAGGAAGTTGAGAGAGATTTGGCAACTTTCCCAAAGTTACACAACCAGGGAATTGCAGATTCAAAACTAAGACTGGTAATCAACCCTGTTTGAAACCAAAACCCAAGGATTTTCTCTCTCTTAGCAAGCTGTCACTGCAGTTGAAGACTGCAAGACATTGTCCATGCAAGGGGAGATTATTGGCTATTGGAAGTTGGCAAAGGAATTGAAAATTGGTGCCATCTTGCAAAATCAAACCAAATAAATGTTCACTAGATAGTAACTGAGTTGTGGAACGTTTAGTGTGTTCATATGAACCATAGGCTAGTTGAAAGCAAAGTGGGGAAAAGTTTCCCTCTGACACCGATCAGTTTTGACTCCTGAAACCTCTGCTTGGCTGCAGGTCATTTGAGATCCAGGCCACGTTCCCGATGGAGACTCTGCTCTCTGTCCTGATCTATGACCATGACATGATTGGGACGGATGACCTCATTGGCGAGACCAAGATCGACTTGGAAAACCGCTTCTACAGCAAACACCGAGCCATCTGTGGCTTGCAGAGTCAGTATGAGATGTAAGTCCTTTCTCCCATGGAGACACTGTTGTGTCCCAGGGCCACAGCCTTCAGGGCTCTATGACGTGGCCCCATTGTCCATGCTCTAGGAAAGCCAGACAAGGCTCAGCTCTAATATCTCACATGGGCTCCACGTCAGCAGGGCTGGTTTGCAGAAACTGTTCAGTGCATCGAGAGTAGTTGGGATTAGGAAGACAGCTCTGGTTTAGCGCCAAAGCAGGTTCTTCAAGAGTCAAGGCCAAACTGTATGTGTTTGCTCAACCAGCTGGGCCTGGTGGGGGGACTCCCTGCTGGGAATGATACTGGAAGAAAAATGATTAATATAATTCAAATGCCAATATCTCAGTGAATTATAGTTAATACTCATGAGGGCTTAAAATATATCAAGCACAGTCCTAAGAGCTTTCATTTCTCATTCATTTCTCCCAACAACCCATTGAAGTGATACCCCCATTTTACAAATAAGGGAAGAGTGGGCCCTAACACTCACTGTTTAGAAAGATTTTGAATTCTGCTTAATTTTAAAATTAAGAATACCAGCTTTATTTTTTAAGTATGTTGTATCTGATATCTTAAGAGAACAAAACTCTTCCAAATATCAGCCAGGAAAATATAAAAACATTCATTAAATTTCCAAGGTATAATTTTAAAAATATTTTTCCTGAATATGAAATAATACATATTCATTGTATAAAATTTAGAAATTACACAAAGTACAAAAAAAAAAAAAGCTTGGATTATCCCACCCATAGGTAATTTATGTAAAAATTATTGTGTATCTTCTTTCATTATTTTTTTCTGTACTATTTTTCCTGAAAGTTGGCCTCACGTTATCCGTGCAGGTTTGTGACCTGCTTGTTGCCTTTACCCTTATATCAATAGCATTTTATCATCTTATTAAGTAGTCTTTGAAAAATTTACTTTAATAGCTATATTGTATTCCATCATTTAAATTTATTATAAAATGATACTACCAATCTGCCTTCTGAACTTTAGGACTCATTTCTGTTTTCTATTATAAGTAAGGCTGCTATGAGCATTCTTATACAAAGAGCATTGCCCACATCTTGGATAACTCACTTGGTATTCATCCACAGACTTGGATGAACTAAAGGGAATACACGTTGTAAGGATTTTTAGTAGATGTGTCCCAATGGCCCCCGCAAAAGGCTTGTACCAATGCACACTCTCATTAGCAGAGTCCAAGCATCTATTTTACCCATGGCATGAGTTTTAGACAAGTCTCTATTTCTAGCCTGATCTTTCCTGAGCCTAGAAATCCAGTTCAGTGTCGGGAGTCTAGTGAAGATAAAAGCCTCCTGGGGTATTTCCACCTCCTCCAAGGACCTGTGCTGGTACTGTTCAGAGAATGGTTAGCTGGTCTTGCTCTGAGGTTAAGGGAAGGCAACTACAAGCAAAGGAGGTGCATCCTTTGTTCAGAATTTACTGCCAGTGAGCAGCACAGCGAAGTCAGGAGAGGTGCACCTTTGTTCACTGAGAGGGGTAGCTCAGTGGCTGAGCGCCTGCTTTGCGTGTACGAGGTCCTGGGTTCAATCCCTGGTACCTCCTTAAGAAAAAATAAAAGACAATAGTGCCTATTTCTGGGGAGGCCTGGGTATGACTCTGCCTGGTGCTGGGGGATGAACAGGCTCCTCATCTCTCTGGAACATGTGGAAAGACTACTTTATTGTTCTGTTTTGTGAGCCATGTTTTGACTTATTTAAATGCTTAAGTTAAATTTTGACGAATCCTGTGTCCCAGTGAGCAGAGACATCCAAACTTGTCTTGTTGGCCATTGGTTCTTAGGGAGAATTTCATTGTATGTCCATAATTTTTAACCAATAGCTAGTTGGAAAGAGGGAGTTGGGGAGATTCAGAAACTCACCACCAGGAAAGTCACTGATTAGAGAAGTATCACATTAAGGCTTTTTGCCTGTGATGTCAGCTTATAATATGATTTGGAGGGTGGGGCAGAGAAGGAAGGAGAGAAGCAGAGAAATTGGAAGGATGAGCTAAGCTACCCTCTAAGAATAAGTCAAAGCCAATGCCTAGTTATCCTGCTAGAGACAGTCAAACACTAAGCAAAAACTGCTGCAAAGGTTTTTTTTTTTTTAATGTCGAAGTCTTGCCTTACAGGCAAGTTATACTATATGTAGAGTATTTGACTAGACCAGACTAGTATCCAGAAGAGAAGAAAAGAAGTTTAAAACACAAACAGCCCCCGGTGTCTAAGATGGCCAGCTCGTATCTGGTGGAAACCACACAGATCATGCCTGGGCGGCCCTGAACAGGGAGCTCAAAGTATGTGGAGGCAGGAAGCCAGCCCTCACCGTAACTGTCCTTTCCCCCTCCCTCAGAGAAGGATACAACGCCTGGAGAGACACGTCCAAACCCACTGAAATCCTCACCAAGCTCTGCAAAGACAACAAGCTGGATGGACCGTACTTTCGCCCTGGGAAAATACAGATAGGAAACCAGGTCTTTTCTGGAAAAACGGTCTTCACTGAAGAAGACACTGGTAACTCCTGACAAAATGTCCTGATGATGGTCTTCTTTTTTTAAAGAAGTTTGCTTCTGGTGGTATTTGTGGTGAGGGGACAGTGGGTCATCTAATTATAAAAGTAAATATATGCTCGCTGTAGAAAATATGGAAGAATAAAGGGAATAATGAAAATCAGTTATTATCTCCCCAAATCAGAGAGAACCACACTGGTATGTTTTCCTATAGTCTTTGTGATGTGTGTGTGTATGTGTGTGTATGTGATGTGTTACATTTTTACAGAACTGGAAATGTATCCTATGTATAGTTTTGTACCCTCCGTTTTCTATTTCCAGTGGATTATGACAATACTCCTTTGCTCTTTGAAAACATGATTAATATTCCATTTTATGGCTATGCCATTATTTGATTAACCAACCCCTTATTTTCAGATTTTGCCTTGTGTCCATTTTTTATAGTGACAACTTTTTTATGCATATTTTTGCACGCTTCTGATATTTCTATAGATCACAGAAGCAAATCATTTTGTCAGAAGATAGGCAATAGCCTTAAAAGGAATATTACATAGTATAAATAATTGGACACAACCCAAATTACCCTTCATAAATGTTATATCAATTTGCTCTCCAATTTCAACACCAAGAGATTTTTCATATGAGCAACATGGGGCATGCCATGAAGATCCCAGACATGCTTCCCATAAATTTAGGATAAGGAAAAAGCCACAATTACTTTACTTTAATGATGCAGAAAGATCCTTGTACTGGCACTCCTCTCCATTTGATCGCTAAAATGCCTTATGTATGGTACAGTGTTCACAGTGCAAAGAGCCCAATTAAAGACTTGGTACAAGATGTTTTGACACTGCCATTAGACTCAATAATTTTAACACCAAGATTTTCCTTTATATCTAGCCGTTTTGAAACCAAGAACATTTTCAATGGTCTTTTGTGCAGAGTTATTGATATTTAGATGAATTTATATTAATGACATATTGATGAACTTGTATTGAGAAAAATATTTTTCATATTAAAATCTGTTAGGCCAATTGAATTCCTTGGTCAATATCCTATACTTCATGAATAGACAATTACCATTTTTTGCCCACTAAAAATTTGAAATTATTTTTATCAAGATAAGTTCTTGACTGATTAAACTTTATGATCAAGATTTAGTTCATTGATTACTTGTTTGTCCAGATCAACTTTTACAGATTGTGATTATTGCTACTGGGAGATTTCTTTTGTTATCCCTTAATTTTTTAAACCAACTTTCCTACATTAAATTTAGCCTTTCTAAATTTTGTCAAAAAGATTTTATTCTTCCAATAATTTTTGTCTTATTTTGTGTGTTTCTACCAGTGATTTTCATAATGAATTATAGAAAAGATTCATGATTTTGCTTATTCCTTAGCAAATCCTTGATAAAACCGTGAACAGTTTTATTAGATACAAAGATAAAAATTGAAATAATGAAAGAAAGAGAGAGAAAGAGAAGAGCTAGAAAGTGGGGGAGAAGGAGAGGGAGGAATGGAGCAAGAGAACAAAAGAGGGTAGAGTTTTTCTGGAGTGTTGATTTCAAATGGCAAGTCCAAATGCCCTGCTTTGGTAAAATGACAGATCATAGATCCTTTCCTGGGAGCAGGGACTGGTAGGAGGGAAATTTCCAAAGGACAGCATTAGCATAAACACGTATTAAGCTCATTTCACCACCTTGCTTAGTGCCACCTTTGGTTTCCCAGGCCCCTCCCAGGCTACAGCATTAGCAAGCAGTTTCAGATCTCAAGGAAACATGCCATGTTCAGTACCTTGAAGCCAAGCTTGTGACTGTAGACTCTGGGGACTCTGATTCAGGGGGTGAATGGAACCCAGTATAGGTCCTCCTGTGGACCCATCTCATTTCTCTCCCTCTGAACTCTCCATCCCATCTACCACTGCTATCACTCTATCCCTACCTCTTTCCAGTCTCTCGCTTTCCTTTTCCTCTTCCTGCTTGTCAGCATATTTAAATTACCCTTAGGGCGGCTTTTACAAATGCATCCGACAGTCCTGTCACTGTGTCCTGGTGGGAATGTATGCCTTCTCCAAGTCTCTATTTTTCTCTCTTCCATGCAGATGAGACAGTGGAGTCTTATGAGCACTTGGCCCTGAAGGTTTTGCACTCTTGGGAGGACATCCCAGAGGTCGGGTGTAAACTGGTTCCTGAGCACATAGAGACCCGGCCACTGTACCACAAGGATAAGCCAGGAATGGAGCAGGTAGTGGGCAAGCTGGGTTGGCCCCATTAGGAATGTTCAACTCCAAGAAACGTGGCTTTCCCCTAGAAGTTCATCTTGTGTGCCCTAGAGCAAAAGTTCTCAACCAAGGGTGATTTTTCCTCCAAGGGACATTTGGCCGATGTCTGAGACATTTTTAGTTGTCACAACTGGAGGGGTCGTTTGCTACTGACAGTTAGTGGATAGATGCCAAGGATGCTGCTAAACACCCTGCGATTCAGAGGACAGCCCCTGCAACAGAGAATTATCTGGCCCCAAATTAGCAGCAGTGAGTCTTGCCCTGGAGTCAGAGTTGGACTTAGTGCCTTTTCCTTTTTAGGATTTGAGTTATCAAATTCTTTTGAGAAACTTCAAAATCCATCTGCTATACCCAAAACTTTATACAAACAGTAAGAGTAAACACACAGCCCACTAGTTCTCCCAGAGTAGCAGCCGATTGAGGCTTACCATGAACTGGCAAGAAGAAACTACATGGACAAAATTACTAGAGAGCTGGATGAGGAGTCAGAAGAGAAGAAAAGATAAACTTCATTAAGACCCTTCCATATACTAAGCCCTTTACATAAATTACTCACCTAATTAGGACGGCCATATAATTGTTTACCAAACTGGGACCATTTTGAGAGTGAAGGAAGGCACTAGTAATATTTTAATTAAGCTGGTACCAGGGGCATACACTAGGAATCTCCAAAGGCAAGCAGGGGTGTTTGGAGTCACCTTACTTTTATTCCTTAATATAGCCTCGTGATCTAATTATTATGACCCTCACTTGTAAGAAGAAGAAATTGAATTCCCGAGAGCTTAAGTGATTCGCCAAGGTTACCCAGCTGGTATGAAGTAGACTTGAGATTTGTGTCCATAGCTCATGCTCTGTATATAACCTCAAGCTGAGACCTGTCCCAGCTCTGCTACGGGGTGGGGGGGCGGGCGGGGGGACACAACATGACAGGAACACCATCCTGCTATCCCAGCAGTGTTGGGGTGTGGACCTAGTGATAACAAGTGTGGAAGAGCCTTGGAAGGATAAACCATTATTCAATGTAAAAACATACAATTGTTCCTTGGAATGTGTTACTGGATGCCTGAAATCTTTTGCTTACTGGGACCCTTTGTTTTGCCTGTGAGCTGTGACTTTTTAACTAAGGGTGAAAATAAATGCATCTTTAGGGAATAAATCATCCCATTTCCCCTGGGATTGTAATCTTCCATTGAGTTGGGTTTTCTCTTTCCAGTTGATAAGGCTTTGTGCTGTCCCTTTCCCTGGAAAGCCTTTTTTTCTAGCCAAAGTCCCTCTCTCATCCACATCTGCATATCTTGCACGTTGTATAAATCTCCTCTAGCCATCCCAGCTCTCATGAATCACTTGTCTTGCCTGGACTGACAGAGCATTTAGAATATATACCACACAGCTGAGCATGGAACCCACTGGGCCTTCTCCCTGCAGGGGCTCTTAAGTCCTTTGATGTATGTAGTACAAGGCAATGGGTGGCACTAACCTGCACTAATTGGCCACAGAACTTCACCAACCTTGTTGACCTCCCAGAGCCTCAGTTTCTTTATGTGTAAAATAGAAGCATGGTTGGGGTAAGCACTAAAAGTCATAATGAAAGTTAAGCTACATTGAAAACAGTCAAGTGTGATTATTTTGTCAGATCGTATTATCATCTTTTAAATCCTTTGAAGTATGTACAAAGAACAGGGTCTCTGGAATCAACAGACGAAGGTTGGATCCAGGCTCTGCTACATATTAGCTGTGAAAGGATGGGCAAGATGTGTTCTCATCTGACAGAGGAGTAATAACATTTACCCAGTGGGGATATTGCAAGAGTTAATGAGATAGTTTGTGTCAACTGCATAGCACTTTATAAATGATCAATAAAGGTTTGCTTGCCTTTCTTCTGCTCTTAATTTATGATCTTATTAATTTGTAATAAATATTTAAGTTCTGTCTTTTGACAACAAATATGCTAAACATTTATAAAGCTACCAAGCTCCCATTTCTAGTAAAGGGATCTTTTGAAACCACACATGGCTAGTTGTCCATGGTCCTCCCCTTTCCTCTTTCCAAAGCTAAAGGAGGTCTTCTTTTCTTAACAAGGGCCGCCTGCAGATGTGGGTGGACATGTTTCCCAAGGATATGACTCAGCCTGGACCTCCTGTTGACATTTCACCTAGACAACCTAAAGGGTAAGTTAGCTGAAATATCACCTTGGAGGGAAGAGACATGGTGACATATTCAAAGATTGTGACCTTTGATCTGGTGTCTGATTGGTTACAGTGATCAGTTGGCACCTGATAATCCTATCTCACTTTCCACCTGCCCAGTTACAGCAGTTCCTTATCTGGAAAAAAAAAAATGTTGCTTAATGGATAGAGGATCTGCTCAGAGCAATACATGTCCTTAGTGATTATGAGGTCGCTAGCTGGGACACTTGGTTCTGATGGAACCAAGACCTTGGGTGTTGATATTTTTGAACTCAACAAACTTGAGGAAGTTTATAGACTCTAAGGCAATAACCAGGATCGCACAAATGCCAGTTGCTCGGCTTTCAAGGTCTTCAACCTAATGCTGCCTTCCCTTTCCCAGATATGAATTGAGGGTGACCATTTGGAATACTGAAGATGTCATTTTAGAGGATGAGAATATCTTCACAGGACAAAAATCAAGTGATATTTATGTTAAAGGGTAAGATGATCAACAAATTCCACCTTCCTTTATTTCCCATCCTCGCCTCATTAATCTCTGACCAAATCTAAGCCTCATGGAAGATCCTCCAGCCCACACCCCACAAAGGAAGTCCACCTTACTCACTTCGTTAGACAAGGTCACTTTCTCTGTCAAATATTTTTTCTTATTTGATCATTTTTCTAAGAATTACTATCTTATGAAAATATTTCCTGTCAGCAAACGTTATTAGTGTTTTCCTTAATTCAGTTAAATGTTGGTTATCTAAACTTTTTGAGTGGCATTCAAAATGCATCTTCTACCTTTTAAACCTGAAGGAAGTAGAGAAATGAAGTGTTATTGATGAAAGATTAAGTGTTTAGCACATTACAATGCTAAAGCAAAAGCTAAATTTCAGACCTTCGTTTTTGCTAGTTTTGTTGATAAAAAAGATACCAATCTAGGATCCAGGGAACTAAGCATTGTATATCTCTTTCTTACATCTTGGTTCTGACATAGAATGTTTTTGTCAGCTTCCTTTTAGCCTCTAGTCAGGGAGTCAATTGAGATGGTAGAGAATCAGAAGCAAAAGTAATTTAAGTCTATACCCTAGGGTAAAGCTCACCTTAGAAGTAGTAAACTTATCTAAGCTTCATGTTGTTTTCTCTTTGCCTTCTCCAAACAAGAAACATCCTTTCTTAAAAATCCACATTAATAATACATTTGACAGTCAAAGCATATCTGGTGGTTCAAAATTCCCATTTCTCAGGATAAGAATACCAGAGTGAGTTAAATTGTTACAAAAGAGGAGCAATGACCCAAAATAAACCATTTTTTGAAAGCAGAATTAAGATCATCTGGGAAGCGGATGTGGCTCAAGTAATTGGGGTTCCCGTCTACATATAGGAGGTCCAGGGATCGATTCCCAGGGCCTCCTGGTGAAGACAAGCTGGCCCGCACAGCAAACTGGCACAGCAAGATGACGCAACAAAAAGAGACACAGAAGAGAGACAGTGCCCTTTACGTTACTAAATCCAATGGTCCTGGAATTTTTAAAAATTAGTCCTGATCTTATTGCCCTCTCAGGAGCATTTGTTGAAAAATAGCTGACCACTTCTTTTTGAAACACTTTCTTGCCTTAAGTTCTGTAGCAACACACCCTTCTGTTTCCTTCCTACCCCTTTGGTTACTTCTCGGTGTCCTTTGAAGGCTCATTTCCCTCCATCCAGCTGTTAAAGAGCTGACCGTGCTGTCTAATGCCCTCTTCTCGTCTTACACTCTTTTGTCTCCCTACTGTTTTCATGTAATATTTCACTAAATAAAATGGTTTGAATAACCAATGGCTTCAATTACCATCTTAATTTTCAGCTTACAATTCCTGTTCCACTTGGATTTCTCACAAGCAGCACCTCAAAAAATGAACTAAGTCCAAAACAAAAATGACGATCTTAAACCCCAAAGCTGTTTCTTCTCTAGGATCCCTTGTTTCAATGACTGGCACTGCCATCCATCCAGTGTCAGGAGCCCCAAATCTACAGAACCTTCTTCCTCATTAACTAATATACCATCAGATCTCATCTATTTTACCTCCCAAATAGCTATCAGCATCTTCCCAACCAGCACCCCTACCATAGCCCTCTCCACCATCATCTTTTGTTGGGACCACTAAATGCCATTTGAATTGGGCTCTCCACATTTACTCTTGCCCTCTAATAATTAGGTTATCTTTTCAAAATACAGTCTAATCATGTCAGTCCCATACTTAAAACCTTTCAATGCCACCGCATTTTCTCTGGACAAATAGTTAAATCCCTAACATGACCTAAAATACTCTTCTATATGACTACCCTCTGTCTCTCTATCCTCATCTCACACAATGTTTCCCCCTTGCTCTCTGCTGTCTGGTCACACTGACCTTCTTTCTATTCTTAGAATGCTTTATCACCCCTTCTTCCATAGGGCCTTTGTACATCTCCTTCTGTTGACCTCTGCTACCTTACCCACACCCCTATTTCCCCATGATTTTAAGCTTCTTGGAGGGCAGAGATCATGTCTGTTTGTTCTCCATCACTCCCCATAGCATCTAGCTTGCTCCTTGCCTCATAACAGATACCATATACATATACATATACATATACATATACATATACATATACATATACATATACATATACATATATGTTGAGTGAAGGCCATCTTTAGCTAAATAATTGGATCCCTACTTTGAGAGGGACCTATGAAGAGTAGGGTTGTCTCCCTTCCCCTGGGAAAAAGGGATGTTGCTTTCAGAAAGCAAGTTGTTTGGAATTATCAGTTAGTTTGCATAAAAAAGTATCTTCTTTCTCAATAATTAATTCACAATGGATAAAGTACTAGGGAGAAAATGTATTAATTGTAGCTTACTTTCTGCTGAGGCTAGAGAAGGAAGACCAAATGATATTGAGTCAATGGTATAGATAATTTAACAATACCCAAAGAACTTTACAGATGTTATCTCATATAATTCCTCAGAACAACCCTATGACCTCAATACTACATTTACTTCCATTGTATAGGTGAAACAAAGGCACAGAGAGGTTAGAGAACTTACCTACAGTTGCACAGTTAGTAAACAATGGAGCTAGGATTGGAACCCAGGTGTTCTGTTGACCGTAGAGTTAACACTCCTAAGCTCCATGCTGTACTGATCCAGGGTTGTTGGGCTTTTGGGGTCCAGAACCAGAGATCCAGTCCCTCTAGAGGGTAAAGCAAGGGGGCCAGTATGCAAGTCTTGACTAGCACAAGGTCTAAACCAGCCCAAACTTAGGGGCCTCCATTCATCATCAGTGTAGGGGATCATCTTGTTCTAGCATTTAGGTCCAGAGGTGGCATCCTTTACAAAGAGGGCTCCCAGGATGAATAGAAACAGACTACACTTTCACTGCACACTGGAAAAAAAAAATGGATGGAGTGGAATTGTCCTATCAGAGACCCTTGGGTACAAAATTCCTTCATATTTCCTGAATTTCCCCCCTTTCTTGCCTGGGGCTTCTAGTCTACCCCAAAACAATTGGAGACATTTCCCCAGCCTGATTTGGAATGAGAGTCTTGTTTCTGTTCTAGATCCTTTGATCCCTTAGTTTCCTGTTTCAAATGTAATGGAAATTTCCACTGGAATCTGACTATATAATAATCTTTAAATTGTGAGCTGTGACCACACTGAAACTGTTTAATTCAATCTTAATAATACTCATGCCTGAATAATACTGTACTCTGAGTGCTTAATTTTTTCTTATCTTTATTCAGGTGGATAAAGGGTTTGGAAGATGACAAGCAGGAGACAGATGTGCATTACAACTCCCTGACTGGAGAGGGAAACTTCAACTGGCGCTTCCTATTTCCATTTCAGTATCTCCCAGCTGAGAAGCAAATGGTCATTACCAAGAGGGAGAACATCTTTTCCTTGGAGAAGATGGAGTGTAAGACTCCAGTTGTGTTGGTGCTCCAGGTTTGGGACTTTGAAAGGCTATCCTCGGATGACTTCCTGGGTAAGCCATTGGCTTCAACAAACATTCAAAAGAACCCTATGTCACAAGTTAATGTTAATGTATTGGTCCCAGGTATCAGAGAGTTTGGTCTGATACAGTTATAAGGATAACAATTTCAGTGCTATTTATGGTAGCAAAAAAAAAAGGAAACAGACCAAATGGCCATTAATAGGGGATTGTCTAAGTTATTGTGCACCCATGTGTTGGAACACTATATAACAGATTTAAGGTGATCTTTGCTCTAACACTAAACAAGCTGGTAAACTTTGAACCAATTACTTGTATACTCTGTGCCTCAGTTTTCTTCAGTGGTAAAATGGGAATAGTAACATTAACTACCTAAGAAGGTGTTGGGAACTATAAATGTGATAATGTAATTAAAGAATTAAAGAACACAATGAGCAGAATAAGCGTTCAGTTGAGTGATAAATTGGAGGTCACTAAAAAATCTTAGAATGTTTTATGACTTGGAACATCGTGCAGGATGCGTTAAGTGAAAAGCAGTGTGAAAAAAAAAAAAAAACCCTTTCTGTATATTATATATTAATATGTGTAGGAGAACAAGCTAGCCAGAGATAGGCAAAGAAACTCAGGGAGAGAAAGCCCTATGGACAAACACCAGTAAGTATAAGCAGTGGTCAACTTTGTGGGAGTGGGATTATGGCAACTTCTATTATTTTTATATTTTCCTTAAGTATATGGTCTAAATCTTCTGCAATTAACAAATAGTACTTTTGTAGTAGGAAAAAAAGTTATTAAAGAAAGAGATATGTAACTCTTTCATAGAAGATATCTTACTCTGCCTTGCATTCCACATTCGAAAAACAGTTGGAGAGCGTGCTAACGTTCTCTCTCTCTGTTCTGGAGAGTAGATACAAAGACAGAAAGACTTGTTCTCTGATCTGGAGGAGTTTATTGGGCTCAAAGTTGGAAGTGAGGAGGGGGATCTCAAAGGGTGATATGCTAAGCCAGAGGAAAGTTCTCAAGAGAACCACGTGATCCAGATTGCTTTCAGGAAGCAGAAAGTGTCCAGCCAGTGGTTATACTGCACGGAGGCTCAAAAGTTGGGTATGGTATCTCTGCCCTTGTCTTCTACCTGCTACCACATGAGTAATTCTTTGAGGGCACCAAACATATCTCAATAGTATTTGTACCCCCAATACCTAACACCAGACTATAATGGTGCTAATTTAATGATGAGTGAGCAAATGGATGAATGAATGAGGAAGGTGATCGATTTTAAAAGCCTTTCCATAACGGTGTATAAGAGCTTTGAACATCTCTTCACAGGCTCCCTGGAAATGAACCTCAATAGTTTCCATCACGCAGCCAAGTCTGCCAAAGCCTGCGAGCTCACCAAGTTTGAAAATGCAAGTGAGGAAAGCAAGATCTCCATATTCCAGCAAAAGCGCGTGCGGGGCTGGTGGCCTTTTGCTAAAAGCAAAGAACTCACAGTAAGTGGCTCTAGAAGATGGGGGGCGGGGGGGGGGTGCACTGGGGGGCGGGGAGCATCACTCTCTTTAAATGAGTTATTTTGTGAACTTCCAGTCAAATGACTTGAAGTGACAAGTCAAATGCCTTAAAGCAAAATTTCTGCTGGGAAGCAAGAATTGTTAAAACTTTATAAATGCATTAAGCATTCCATTTCTCAGCATGCTCTATGAAATAGCCAGCTATGTTGAGGTGGTTTTCTATCCTCTTGGCTTGAACTCACGTCTCTGGTATTAATTTTTCTCAAGCTTTCTTGTAATTATGCGTGAGGTCCTTAATAAAGTACAATTTCAATGTAACCACCCTTTTCCTTCTTCCTCAAGTGTGAGACTCAATTTAAAAACTGATCCACCTTTTGAAAACTTCCTCAAGAGCATGATAGCAGGAAGACCCATTTATCCCTCTCCCTGAGCCGCCGACTTGGTCCATATTGTGTGGCCTGTGCTGTAGGAATTTCTGCCCTTTCCCTATGTGGGGAGGAAGGTTTCTTCTGCCCTTCCTGCCAGCCCCCTCGTCCCTCTTCCCTAAGGGGAGGTTAAGAGAAGGGGCTGAGGCTGTGTAGAAGGGCTTTGGAGGCTGGCCTCCCTTGGGCGACGCGGCGTCCTCTCTGCCCCTTGTGCCTTGTGCCGCACATCCCAGCAGGACCCTTCGGGGGCAAGTCTGGATGGAGACCCACTTATCCCTCTCCCTGCTCTAGGGGTCCAGTGGGTGCAAAGCAGGAGTTCCCTTAGCACCTGACTGGGTAGATGACAGCTGCTGGCCTGACTCCACGGTGCCTAGTTTTATTATTTTATCTGGGAGTTTTTCCCTTCCTCTCCTTTCTCAATATAATTTCCTCTGATTGGTGGGATTAGAGAAAGAGGCCCAGGCTCTAGGCAGGTTCATTCTTCCCAGTCCTCCCAAGTACCTATCGAGGATTTACTGTATGCCAGCCCATGTGCTGGGTTCTGGACTTCAGTGCTAAGCACCTAGTAGATGCTCAATAAATAGTTCTTGGATAAAGGAATGAATTCAGAAATGAGTTAGGCCTAACTCTACCCTCAACACGCTCTCAGTCAGTGAGAGGTACACACATGAAGGTCGTGTAGTCAAGCGTGAAATAACGGAAGTGTAAATGGTACAGGGAAGGGACAGAGAGCGGGGAGGGACCCAGTTCTCTCTGAGGGAGTGGAGGGATCAAGCAGGGCACAGCATGAGTTTCAAAGGACAATAGAGGATGGAAAGGCATTTTCTAGATAAAGAAGAAGGTTGGTGTTTATTCCACGTGGAGGAACCATGATGAGCAAAGCGAGGCCTGAAACAGCCCCATGTGGAGGGCTCACCACCCACAAGTCAGAACTGCCAGAAAGTCAGGTGTGGTGTCGGGAAATGGGGATTGCTAAGTCCAGAAATGCTAATGCTCATCTTTGGACATAGTCCTGTTTCTGTAAAATATGTAATTATGTGTGCAGGATTATATAAATGGCAGTCATATATCACATTTTTATAGCCCTTTTTAGTTGGCTAAATATATTCAGACCCCTTCTGTTATTTCATTTGATTCTTGTTGACTCTTTATTTCCCATGTCATTTATTTCTTCATTTCATTCAAGCATTTATTGAGCACCTATTAAATGACAGGCCCTGGGAATAAAATATGAGTAATATGGAAATGGCCTCTGCCCTCTTGGAGCTTACAGTCTAATTTCATAGACAGATAGATGCACACACAAAGGCACCCATAGTCCTGCAGCACACACCAGAAAGCAAATATTTAAAATGAGGGTTGGGAAGAAACCAAAGTGCTGAAGTAAAGAGCTTCTCATGCGGAGATTTCCATGGCTATGAGACTTTAAGTTGAGATCTGGAGAATGAAAAGTAGCGAGCTACGGGAAAATAGATAAGAGCATTTCCCTCACAACAAACACCCTGGGCACCAGCGCTGAGCTGGGAATGGGTTTGGTGCTTTAGAGGAACAAAAAACACAAGCAAAACCCGCCACGGGAGCACCGTGAGTGAGGATGGTGCCCGTGAAGTGGAGAGGAGACCGTGAAGTGGAGAGCCGTGGGGAGCCAGCAGCGGGGTGAGGGGGTCTGTGGAGAAGAGATGGCAGGGGGTCACTAGTGGAGAAAGCCAGAGGAGGGCTACACAGTGCTCATAGCAGCACTAGTCACGAGAGCCAAAACGTGGCAACAGCCCAGGTATCCATCAACTGATGCGCCTGCCAACAAAATGTGGCATAGCCCTAGGATGAAATCTCGTTCAGCAGTAGAAGCGAAGCGCTGACACACGCTACAAAAGAGATGAGCCTTGAAAACACTATGTTCAGGGAAAGAAACCACATATTGCATGATTCCATTTATATGAAAGGTCCACAACAGGCAAGTCCATAGAGACAGAGAGCAGACTGGTGGTTTCCGGGCACGGGGGCTGGGGGAACGGGAAGTAACTACTTAACGGGTATCGGTTTTCTTTTGGGAGTGATGAAAATGTTCTGGGATTTGATAGTGATGTTGGCTGCACAACTTTAATAGGGTGAGTTTTATGCATGTGAATTGTATCTCAGGTTTAAAAAACAATGCCAGTGGAAAGGTGGGGACAGGAACACACTGGCATGGACTGTAGAATGAATGGGAAGCAAGTTAGTGGAGACAGCTTGTGTAGACTCTTTAGAAGTCTCCACAAATCCAGCTCTTCCTACTCTTTCCACGCCGGCGACTCCCTGAACTTCCATGGTTCCCCAGCCACTTCCTCTCCTTGCCTTGCTCCTGCTTATCTATGGACGGTCCCTCTGCCCTTCCCTCCTTCCTCTCTGGGGAAACTCCCCCTCCTCCAGTGCTTTGAGACTCTTTTCAGCCGTCACCCTTCTGGGAAGCCTTCACACACCCTCAGCCTTCCCTGGACCTGCTGTCCTTCAGGCCTCCTCAGCTCTTGTCACATGGACGGGACAGCCGTATGTGGACTTCACAGCCCTTCTGTGAGCAACCTGAGGCCAAAAAGAGTTTTTCTTTCTGTTGTTCCCTTTCTGAATTTTCAGCATCTAACCTGGTGCCTGGCATGTCATAGGTACTCAATAAATTTTTACTGAATGAATCAATAAATTCGTGAAAAATAAATCGACCCTAACACCAAAAAGTTTATACGACCTCCACCTTTATTTAGTTTACTGAGCACATAGTAAGTGCTCAGCAAATATGCTTTGAATGAATGAACACATTAGTATGCACTGGTTAAGAAGAGTATCCAAGTGTTATTTTAGAAAGGTCATAAAGAAATAGGACAGATGGGATCTTGATGGCAGGAGGCTCACAGGACACACAGGTTGTTTGCAGACAGTGGTGAATGAGGCCCATTTAGGCTGTGCCAGTCTGTTTTCCTAGACTGAGTGAAGACCACAGAAGCATCTGAGCGTATGATCTGAACCCACCCACTAGTTCCAGATCCGCGGTCATCTCCAGAAGCATTCTCCTTCTCTCCTGCTGACTTCACTGGGCCCTGATCTCCAGAGTCTGGCCGTGTCAGCTTAGTATAGTGATTTCAGTGCATGTGTCTCATCATTTCGTAATGGTTGGGTCTTAAGGGAGACATTTATGTGGGAGATTTACTTTCCAGTTTGATTACTCAGTGCAATTTTTCTGTCCTTGGGTTTTGGAGAGTCTATTAGAGTCCCCTCTGCCTTGGGTCCCATGAGTCCCCCACGCCAGGTGGCCTCTTAGGGAAGGAGTTTACGGAAGGAAGAAAGGAGCTTCCTCATGAGGACATGCATATTTTGAATAATTCAGGATCCCCGGGAGGGCTTCTGTGCTTCAGGGTTAAAAGTTGCAGAAGCTTCTGGCTCTCCCTAGGGTGTGTGATTGGTAACAGGGGTGGGGGTGGAAGTGTGGGGTGGGGTGTGTGGGGGGGTGGAAGGTAGCCTGGAATGGCCCCAGTTTAAAGTAACTTAGGTTCAAAGTCTGGCTTCATTCTTTACCAACTCGGGCCCTTGGGAGACGGCCCTCACCTCCTTCAGCTTCAGGTTCCTCATCTGTAAAATAGAGAAAATAGAAGTATGCAGGTCATGGAGCTCTTGTGATGCTTAAATGAGAAAGAATCTGGGTAACTGGAACATAAAAAGGGTTTTCTAAGTGTCAAAATTCTGCTTCTTCTGCTTGAGCCATTGTTCATTCCCACCTCCATCTGCTTCCCCAAGATGAGAAAAATGTTTCAGAATGAAATGTCTTAGCTAATAAACAGCATTTAATCCTTAAGTATTAAACGTTTGGTAAATACAAGAAAAGGGAAGAGGAAAGGATAGAACTTCTACCAATATACTTTCAATCACTTCACAAATAAGTCTCTTGAAGAATGGGCCAGGATAATTGGCTTCCACAGGAAATTTTAAAGACTCTTTCTTTAGAAAGTATAGGAGTTTTTAACTAAATGCTCTTCATCTCCATTCAATCTTTAGTTTCCCCCTCCTAGTATAGGTTATCAAGTTGCCCATTCAGCTACTCATTTTTTCAACTATTATAGCGGGCCCCTTAGGGGTGGGCTTTGGGATAGTGTCCCCAATACTGAGATGACTAGGACATCCCCTCGGGGAGCCTGCTATCTAGTGAGAGACAGACAAGACAAACATGACCACTCTGCAGGGCGGCAAGTGCTCTGACCTGAGGCAATAACAAGCATTGCTAATGTGTACTGACTTGGTGCCAGGCAGGGTTCTAAACACTCACTTATCTCCTAAAACCCTCTGAGATCTGTATATGTTATCAACCCCCATTGTCTGGATAAGGAAACTAAGGCGAAGAGAGGTTAAAGAACTTGCCTAAGGCCACACAGCTAGTCAGGGGAGGATGGGATTCAAGGCCAACACCTCTTCTGGCAGAGAGTCATGGAATTAAAAGGGCCGTCCAACCTGGTCCTGGGGGCATCAGAAAGCTTCCCCACGGAGGAGAAGGCTGAGGTGACGTCCTCTCACCTGCAGCCCGTGTTCAGAGCCCAGGCTAGCCTCAGTGTGAAGCCTGGCCCTGGCAGCCTGCCCTGCCTGCTGTCCGAGTGCGAGCCAGCTGCCCCGCCTCTTTCCTCCTTAAGAAACCAAGAGCCATTTGGAAAAGACTAAACCACCTATAACTTTCTCCCCAGTGTGGCAGAGAGTCATAAGCTGTGCTCCGCCACTCCCTGGGGTGCTTTGTGTCTCCAGCTCTCAGAGTCTGTGTCTGTGAGACGGGTGGGTGGGGTTGGGGGCCTCCAAGGGGCCTTTCCTCCAGGCCTTGGAAATCAACGGTGGGAACATCACTGGCCTCTTGTTTCAGTTCCCAGCTGTCCAGAAGAGGTTTGTCTATGGGCGTTGCTACCTGCCAGGTCTATTTTTAAAGCTGTTTATCTGTACTCTCAAGCAGTACAATTTAGATCTTTGGATCACACAGCTTCTAGTGTGGAATGAGGCTGTCCTCATAGTCATGAGAAATGGCTCCAGCGGAATTGCCAAGGAACATGTCCCCTTGGAAGGGAAGGAAACATGCATTGACCATGTGCTTTGTGAAACACACTGTACTATGCATGTCATATGCCTTAGCCCAATGAATCCTACTCCTAAAGCAACTCTTCAGAAAAATCACTCTTTTAGGAAATGGAAATCGGGATGCTTCTTTGGGATTAATCCCTCAAATTAACAGTTGGCTATCCGAGATAAGTCAGGGACTTCAACAACTGAAATTAAAAGGGAGGTTGTGTGGAAAAACTTGCCTGCATCTACTATAGCTGTATTTTGACAGTTAGATGCTCATGGCTCAATGATGAATAAGATGAATTCCTGGCATCCAGAAGTTCACAGCTTAGTGGAGGGCTAGCAGACAGATCGTCTAAACAGTATGTGGCATATCCAGATTCTCTAGGAGCAGAGAAGGGAGAGATTTCCATGTGAAGATCATTTTTAAGATAGGGTATTAAATATTCCTTCATAGGAAATTTGGAAGACAGAAAAATTGTAGGAAGGCTGAAATAGCACTTATCTGCATACATGTTGGGTGTGGTTTTTTTTGTTTGTTTTTTTTTTTGACTGAACCATTTAAGAGTAAGTTGTAGACATCCCGACACTTCACCTCTAAATACTTCAGCATGCATCTCCTAAGAATACGGACATTCTCCTACAAAACCACAATGCCACTATCACACATAAGAAAGTTAATAATGATTGCCTAATCCTAATACATTTTGCCATCCACACCCTATTCATTTCTCCACTTGTAAAAAGGAGACGCTACTGTTAGTGTCTTTTATGGAGGTTTCTTTTTTCAAAACAGGGCCCAGTCAAGGTTCACATGTGCTTTGGGGTTATGATGTCTCTCTGGCCTATTTTATTTTAGAACAGTCCCCCTGTTTCTTTCCCATAACACTATTTGACAAGATTAGGCTTGACTTGCCTGGTAGTTTTCTCACGATGTTCCTTGTCTTATTCCTCTATCCTTTGGATGTTCTGTAAGCTGGAAGTTTGGCACAATAGCTTTATCAGGTTCAGGTTAAACATTTTTGGTAAGAATACTTCCTATGTGATACTATTTCTTTCATAGTGAATCATGTCAGGAAGCACATGTCATCAGATGGGCTTGCTTTAGTGATGCTGTGTTTGCTGGGTTACATCAGTGATCACGAGACCTCTTTACTATCAAGGTATATTTTCCCCTTCACTGTCAGCAAGTAACCTGTGGGGTGACACTTTGGCACTGTGGGAAATTCCTGTTCTGCCTCCACCTTTCGTCGAGTGCTTTTAGAAAGCACAGGTGATGTTGATTAATTTAATTATTACATTGGGGTTGCAAAATTATTTTTCTAATCTTTCCGTCCTTCTTTCCTTCTTCCTTTCTTCCTTCTTTCTTTCTCTCCATCCTGCCACCCTCCCTTCCTTCTATCCATTTATCTATCTATCCCTATCTATCTATCTATCTATCTATCTATCTATCTATCTATCTATCTATCTAATCTATCACCTATCTATCACTTCTATCATTCTTTCCCCCATTTATTTAGTTGGCATTCATTGGTTAAGAAAAGCATTTCCTCATTAAGTGAAAATAAAATTCCAGTCACCCCCGCCCAAAAAAGATGACAAGATAAATGCTTAATTCTCTCTCTTAATTGCCAAGTTTTCAAATCAAGGGTTGGTGTAAGAGTCACTTGCGGGGAAGCGGCTGTGGCTCAATCAGTGGGGCTCCCGTTTACCATATGGGAGGCCCCGGGTTCGGTTCCCGGGGCCTCCTGGTGAAGGCAAGCCCGCCCGCACGGCGTGGTTAGCTGACCCAGCGAGCACAAGCAGCAAGGGGGGGGATAAATGAATAAATAAATAAAATCTTTAAAAAAAAAAAAAAAAGAAGAGTCACTTGCTGTGGTGGGAAATAAGATTTTTCTGTATTTATTTTTTCTTGGTATCACTATGGACCCATGGATTTTTTTTATTTTTTATTTTTTATTAATTAATTTATCCCCACCCCCTCCTTGTTTACACTTGCTGTGTCTGTTCCTCTTCTTTTTGTTTCTTTAGGAGGCACCAGGAATAGAACCTGGGACCTCCAATGTGGGAGGGAAGTACCTAATGGCTTAAGTCACCTCCATTCCCTGCTTTGTTGTGTCTCTCATTATGTTTCTTTCTTCTTATGTCTCTTGTTATGTCATCTTGTCACATTAGCTTGCTGTGCCTGCCCATCGCGTCAGCTCGCTGTCTTTCTCGTCTTCTTTAGGAGGTACCGGGAACCTCTGCTCCCTGTTTTGTTGTGTCTCTCATTATGTTTTTCTTCTCGTGTCTCTTGTTGCGTCATCTTGTTGTGTCAGCTTGCTGCGCCTGCTCGTCGCGCCAGCTTGCTGTCTTCTTTAGGAGGCACCAGAAACTGAACCACGGACCTCCCATGCGGTAGGTGGAATCTCAATTGCTTGAGCCACACTGCTTCCCGACCCATGGATTTTTAAAAATCAATTTTCCAGCTCTTTCCATTGAAACGACCTAGAAGTAAGATCACCCCAGTAGCAAAGATTACAACTAGCACCCAGTTCCTGGTTTCTTAATACTATTTCCTACTGAAGAAAATAACTAAAATTGGGGAGCAGATGTGACTCAAGCAGTTGAACACCAGCTTCCCACATGGGAGGTCTGGGTTCAGTTCCAGGTGCCTCCTAAAAACAAACAAACAAACAAAAACCCAAACAAACAACAAGCGAACAAATGTAAAAACCAACTCAGGGGAGCCGACGTGGCTCAATGGTTGCGCTCTGGCTTCCCTCATATGAGGTCCCGGGTTCAATCCCCAGCCTCACTACCTCAAAACAAAATAAAACCAAAAAACAGAGGTCTTTCTAGAAATGTCTTATTCCAGGTCTAGGGCAGAGAAAACACAAAATAAGGCTGGGACATCTCTGTATGACAAATAGGACAAGTTGAACATCCAAAAGAATAACTGTGCTTTGTCTGACTTTTGGGTTATTTTCTCAATTAAGCTACACAGAAGTGGAATTCCTAGGTCCAGAGTACGACTACATGAGCTTGTATACATATTCCTTTCCCTAAAGTGTTTTGCCATGTACAGCCCCCCACTGATGTGTAGGAAAGCCTCATCTCATACAGTGAGGGTGGTGTGTTACTGGGCAATCATCGTTACTGCTGGTGAAAGTGTGCCTGTTCTGCACACAATCATTCACATCTTCGCCAGGTGTCTAGCTGTAAAGTTTGAAGCCCAGAAATAATACATGCAGTACAACAAATCTGGAACCATTTGTGGCCTTTCCCTGTCATTTCCTTCCATCCCTAGATGTCATTAGATTAATAGCCTCTGAAGCTGTTGATTTTTTTTTTTTCTAGCTCTGATTTAAAATTACATTTGGAGGTTATTATTAGCTTAAAACCTCCACTT
Source organism: Tolypeutes matacus (assembly GCA_026826555.1). NCBI lineage: Eukaryota > Metazoa > Chordata > Mammalia > Cingulata > Chlamyphoridae > Tolypeutes > Tolypeutes matacus. Next base: position 14,438,700 of record JAKSZT010054489.1, read on the forward strand.
GGTGCTAGGCTAAAAACTGATGATGAAATAGGACCTGGAAGTCTCTGGGCGGAGAGATATGGGATGAGGAGCCGGCATTTATCAGAGTGAGTCAGTCGACACCATTCCTTCTGCTGCTTTCCTGGCATCAAGCAAACCTCTGCAACCACTCGGGCAAGCGCTGACAGTGACGCAGGGACAAGAGTCTTCATGATAATAACTGACGATGCTTGGGCCTAGGGCAGAATTCATCTAATATTCTTTGTCTCCCTTTCCTTTGCAATTTTTTTTCTTCTGTGGACAACAGAGTCCATGGCAGGTGATGTTTCCTACTAAACTATTTGTTCTGTCCATGAAATAGTGTTGAAGGATAACAACTTTCATTTTTTGATGACTTACTACCTACCAGGCCCTGGGCTCAGCACTATGTATATGTTATTTCATTTACTCCTCAAAGCAACCTTATGGGGTTCCTGCTATTAATACCCTCAGGACAGTGAGACTTAAAAAGGACAAGTAACTTACCCAAGGTCACATAGCTAGTAAATGGTAGGTCTGTCTGCACCAAATCCTACTCACTCTACTCTTTTGCTGTGCTGTGCTATGCTGTACTATTCTATGCAATATTATTCTATGCTGTACTTCGGTACTGTGCTATACTGTGCTGTGCTATGCTGTGCTATGCTTGATAAGCTGTGCTGTGCTACGCTGTGCTATACTATTTGCTGCACTGTGCTATGCTGTGCTGTGCTGTGCTGTGCTACGCTGTGCTATACTCTTTGCTGCACTGTGCTATATTGTACTATGCTATGCTGTGCTGTGCTGTGCTATTCTGTGCTATACTATAATATTCTATGCTATGCTATGTTATGCTATACTTTCTATGCTTTGCCATGCTATACTATGCTATTCTATTCTATACTATGCTGTGCTATGCTGTGCTATGCTTTGATAAGCTGTGCCGTGCTACGCCATGCTGTGCTGTGCTACGCTGTGCTATACTATTTGCTGCACTGTGCTATACCGTGCTATACTATAATATTCTATGCTATGCTATGTTATGCTGTACTTTCTATGCTTTGCCATGCTATGCTATGCTATTCTATTCTATACTGTGCTGTGCTATGCTCTGCTCTGCTCTGCTGTGCTGTGCTATGCTTTACACTTCCATGCTGTGCTGTGTTATATTCTGCTCTGCTCTTCCATGCCGTGCTGAGCTATGCAATGCTATAATCTTCCTCAAGCTACCCTACGCCAGACCTTAAGTGCAGATGAAAAGCATATGCTAATGGCAACAATTATGGAGTTCCTCTAGAACATTTCATCAAAGGCACATTTATTCACTGTTAGATAAATAGCCGACTTCTTCTGCAAAAAAGGTCCACTTGGACACACAAAGCAGCAGAGGAATGGGATTTGGCATCAGAGAGCCTGGGTGCAAATCCTGGTTTATAACACAAGTTAACAAACATCATGGAGCCTTGTTTCCTTGGCTGTAAATGGGAATGGAAACGGTCTCTACTTTGCAAAGTCGTCCAAAGGTTTAAATGGAATAATGCATGTATGAAGTGCCATTCAAATCATAAAGCCCTGTGGTTGAGCTCACCGTTAAGCAGTGCAGATAAAGAGGCAGCAATAATAATCCTCTTACTCTGGTCCTAACTTGTTTTCCATTAATTTTTTTAATATATTTTTTATTTTTTTAAAAAGATACTTAGCTTATATAAATGTTACATAAAAATATAGGGGATTCCCATATGCCCTGCTCCCTACGTCTCCCACATTTCCCCACATTAACAACATCCTTCGTTAGTGGAGTACATTTGTTACAATTGATGAACACATTTTGGAGCATGGCCACTAAGTGTGGATTAGAGCTTACATTGTAGTTTACACTCTCTCTTGCACAATTTTGTAGGTTATGGCAAGATGTGTAATGTCCTGTATCTGTCATTGTAATGTCATTCAGGACAATTTCCAAGTCCCGAAAATGCCCCCATATTACACCTGTTTTTCCCTTTCCCTGCCCTCAGATCCTCCAGTGGCCTCTCCTCCACAACAATGATATAATTTCTTCCATTGTTAAAATCACAATAAGTCTACAGTAGAATACCAGTAAATCTACTTTAGTCCATAGTTCATTCCACAATCCTGAGGATTCTGGGATGGTGATGCCCACTCCACCTCTAATTGAGGAGGGCTTCGATCCCATGGGGCAGATGAATGGGACTCTCTTGTTTTCCATTAATTTTTATCCTCCTTTCCAAGAATTCTGGAGACTAGTAATTAGTTAACTTCTCTTAAACTGAACAGTAATAAAATGGGCATCTCTTTGAAGTAAAGAGGAATTTGATAAAGCTGAAGTCACCTCTGATAGATCTCTGGAAATGAGTCCCTCCACTGTGAATTTGGGGCTGGCTTCTTATGTTTCTTCCAGCCACCAAGTCATGCAGGGGCTTCCTGGATTTTAGCTATGCCTTCCATAAATCCTAGAATTTAGAACCAGAAGTAGCCTTAGAGAGTAGCTGGCCATTTAGCAGGTGAGAAAACTGAGGACCAAGAAGACAAGTGTCTTAAGATGCGATTATAAAGATAATTATAGGATCATCTCATGTTAGAGTTGGGAAGTGCCTTGTAAAGCTTCTAGTCCAATCATCTGATATGTGGATAAACAAGTGGACAGGCAATCTGCTATAATGGAAAGAGCATGAGCTTTGACATCATACAGGCCGAGTAGGTTTGGCTTACTACTTGTGTGTCCTTGAGAAGGTTATTTGACCTCTATGGCTTCATCTCTCTATCTATAAAAAGGAGACCTTCCTTGCTTTTTGTTGTGAAAGATAGATATAGATTAGATAGCTAGCTAGATGATAGATAGATGGATGATAGATATGATAGAAAACAAACAAACTTGGGACAAAGTGGGCATTCAATAAAGCATTACAATTACAGTCACAGTTTTATTATTATTATTCTACTATTGATAGATGTGTAGAGGAGTGACCAGAATAGACAGAAATGTTATATTCCTTCTTTCCCGCAGTTTTCAAATATTCCTGAGTGCCTATATGTGCAAGTCATTGCCTATGGGACCAAGATTTCTCAAGAGGCATGAAAGACTACATAAATAGATGTTTTTAGGAACATTTCTCAATCATAGGACATTTCATGCTTTTCTGAGTTGGCCCAGGGTTCCAGTCCAAAGAATGCATGAGACTACCTATATTTGAACTCATGACTTCACTAGTAATTCAGGCAGCTCTGCCACTCCCTCTCTTCTCCTCTCCTCGCCCTACCCAATTAACTCTCCCCACATAGACTCTACCTCTTTCTACTTTCTCCCCTGACTACATTGTTATGGCTACCAGCAACCAAACCTTTTTCTTAAGAAGCCCTGGCCTTTTCAGATTGAATGGGTAAGTTAACACAAGACCATTGACTCATCAGAATCCTAGACCTATTTACTGGAATAAGAAATCTTCCATGCCACAGAAGTCAGGCAATATCCCATCTGTGTGTGATTCAGAGAGAAGATTTACAGCAATCCTATTTGCTTAAACACTTGGACGATGCTCCAGTCTCCTACCAGTTTTATCTCCCTCCTATCACCTTGAATCTCAAGCCACAAAACCAAAAGAGGCAGGAGGAGAGAAATTCTCTTCCACCAAGAATGTGAGTACCAGGCTCCTTAACAGTGCCTAGAACAGAGCCTGGCATACAAAGGGCCCTCAAAACGTAGTGAGCGAATGAATGAAAGAACAGCAAGGAATGACTTTTACCTCTGCAGGGGTCTTGGCTCATCCTTTGATAATGCAAGACTTACACAACTGCCAAGAGCTTTGGCTTAGTGCTCTGAAGAAACACATTACACAGCTTCAAATCACAGAGCTGTTTCCTATTGAGAGGAGAATACAGGAGAGAGAATGCTGGACTAAAAGGATAATTTAAAAACAATTAGCGGGCCATTTTAAATCAGCACACACCACGCAGAACTGAGTGGGAGAGAGTGTGGTCTACAGTGTGAACTGTGGTCTATGGTTGGTGGCAAGGCTCCAGGATGTGTAAGTTCATTGAGGGTGGTGGGCTACACTGTGGGAGATGTTTGTGTGGGATGTGGTGGGAGGTGTGGGAGGTGGGCAACATGGGAATCCCAGTGGGTTCCGTGTAATATTTTGGGTAATCTAAGCACCTCTTGGAATATATGTATATATATATATAAATAACATTTTTGTAAGCAAATACACATATATGCATATATATTTATATATCATTTTGCAAATGTTTGTATGTATTGTGAGAATTTTGATTTTTACCCATAATAATAATAAAAAAAAAACAATTAGCGGGGTCAACAAAAAGAATGAAGGGATGGCAGAAAAGCCATTTGTTACAGGTGAGGTCATGCCCACCAATTTCCTCTTGAGACTCCTCGACAGAGAGGTAAGAAAGTAGATTCAAAAGGGTTCTGCCATTCAAGCTATTAGTCCCCTTTCTAATTATATGAGGTTTCCATAATATTATTTCTTCAGATAGTAAATGATTACAGGCAAAATAGTACACGTGACTGAGTATGTCTTTATATGCGGATCACTCTCTTTCCACAAAACTCAAGTTACATCTTTTCAGGGGTTTTGTTATTTATCAGGAAAAAATGGGGGGGGGGGGGCTTCTCCTGGGATCAAAAAGGCAACAATATTTATCAAAATAAAGCTGCAGGATAGTCAAAATACTTGCTGTTACCTTCCAACATGAAAACACTTCTCCTAGGTGGCTGGCGTTGCCCAGTCATCTTTGTGACGAAGAACTAAAACTTTCATTCTTATGCAGGGCAAGGTTGAAGCCGAATTCCATCTAGTTACAGCAGAAGAGGCTGAGAAAAATCCTGTTGGAAAAGCCCGAAAGGAGCCCGAGCCCCTGGCCAAGCCCAAGTGAGTGGAGCGGTGGCTGGGGGCACTGGCCACGGGAAAGGCACTTTGTGGCCCACTAGCAGAGGACGCAGGCTTTTGTCTAGAGCGTCTCTGTGGGGGCAACTAGAAGCCAGAAGGCAGTCAGTAGGTACCATCTAATGTAGCTTTTTGTTTCTATCATTGGAAAACAAAAACATTACTGTGTTTGGCAAGTGAAGGAGGAAGGGCTTGTCTATAATCCTACCACATAAGCATTTCTAGAATAACTTCATATAATATTCTTTTCTACTCATTTTTTCATGTGAGTAGAATCATATAAATATGAATTTCACATGATTATTTTTCTACTCAATCTCTAATCACATCTATAAAATTGCCTTAATGTTTCACTTATCCTTTCCTGAAAAGTTTTGTTTTGTTGCCAGACTTGTCATAATTGCAATTATTAATGGCTGTGGAATATTCCATAGACTTGATGACCCATATTTGACTTGGTTTCCCCACCCCAGAATTGGATATTTAATTTACTGCTAACTTTTCCCCATTATTATAAATTGATGAAGATATTTTCCCTTTTAAAATTATTACTTTAAAATAAATTCCCAGAAGTAGAATTACTGGGAGGAAGGGTTACCTTATTCCACTTGATCCATGGCTATATTACAAATAAAAAGTGAATAAATATATAGATAGGAAATATGCATACAAAACTACCTTTTCAAGGAACATTTGCCCTATCCCTCTCCAGACTCCAAGTGACTCAAGATGAGTGGTCTTGCCTCTGTAACGTATATTGTATGTATCAGAGTGTTAGGGGCATAATGGGTGCTCAGCCATTCATTCATTCATTCACAGTTAGTTAGTAAGCTCCTACCATGTATACCAAGCACTACAAAACGTACTTTACAGAACAAAGAAGAAATAGAAGGCATAGCCTCTGCCTTCCAGGAGCTTATTAGGAAGGAAATGACACGCAGACTTACAAAATAGTTATCAGAGCCTAGAGGACAAATACGTTAGGCCCAGTGATAAGTGGAAAGGGGATTTAGAGTGAGAGGAATAATGACGGACAGGGGTGGCCTCTAGGACAAGACTGGGCTTGAGCCGGACAGGGCTGGACAGATGGAGGCAGGGCAGCCTCTGTCACTCAAGCAATTAGTCCTCTTTCTAATTGTATGAGGTTTCTAGAACTCGCGCCTTCCTCCAGACCAACCTTTAAAATGATGCAGGAATTATTGTCCAACATGCTGGCTTGCCTCTGCTTCCAGCAACATGGCCTTCTTCTCCCATTCTCAGGCCTCTCCTACATTCGCCTTGACACTGTGGGTCCCCAGAAGGTGAGAGTCAGAAGTACTTCCTGGGGTCCCTTCCCTAACTGGCTTTCTCTCACTTCACCCTCAGCCGCCCGAACACCTCCTTCTCCTGGTTTGTGAGCCCCTTCAAGTGCCTGTACCACCTCATCTGGAAGAATTACAAGAAGTACATCATCATCGGCTTCATTCTCATCATCCTCATCATCTTCCTGGTCCTCTTCATCTACACCCTGCCCGGAGCCATCAGCCGGAAGATCGTCGTGGGTTCCTAGGGGAAGGTGGAGGCCCCGGCCCTCGCTCTCCGCTAGTGCTCTCCTCTTCCTCACCTGCAAACACTGAGAGCCCGACACGGGCAGGCACTGCGCTGGGTGCTCAGGGCAGCCGGTCCCTTACATCCAAGGACAGATCAGCTCCTCCTGGAAGAGCCGGGAAAGGAGCATGCCCCCTCCCCAACCCCTGACGCCAGCTTTCAAACTTGTCAGCCCTAAGTAATGTTTTTGCCCATGGGCAGCATGAAATTATAACCCCTCAAATTACCCTGAGTGAATTTTTTAAAAATGTAACTGGTTTTATTCTGAGAGGTTTAATTCTGGGTCTGGGCTTTTATTAGAGGCACTTTTTAAAATAAAATTTTATAGCAGACTGAAATCACTTTAGCACATGTCCAGATATTTAACCTGCCCCACATGTCTTAGCCTTGTTTAATCCTTCCAGTTTACAGAGCACATTCACTTATCCAGGCTGTGAAACTGGCTTGGAGCAATCACCTAAAATACCTCATTGTTAAAATTCCCATCTAGAGAGGCAAGATGCTGCTGGTTTTTCATTGAAGTCCATACTTGTAGAACATGTTCAGCAGTCAAGTGGTGAATTCTGAAAAAATCCATTTCGATTTAGCTCGATGGCAATTTCCAAGTGGGAATTTTATGATGTGTTGTAAGATATATGAAATATGAGTGTGCATGTGTGTGTACGTGTGTCTTTGCTACTAGTAGGACTTCTCTACCAAGTGTAGCATTCCCTGGAGCTGTTCATCACCTAGCCTGACCTTCACTCACCACAGGCCCCATTCTGAATTTCAAGCATCAGTTAATTTCAAAGGCAGTCTTAGAAATGATATCCTACACACCTGTCAGATAGGGCTGGCATTTCTTAAAAGTAAACCTTCTGATCTTCAAAGTAACACAGTCTAGATCTTTTCAAGTGAGGGGCTGGTTTTCGCAGCTGAAATAAGAAAACAAAAGAATATGGGGAATATTTGGCCTCAATTCCAATTTTGGGATCATCTTTACTGTGTCAGCAATGTTTCCTTATGGGACTGGTTAAGTAAACTCCAGTCCATTCTTACTCTGGAACAACACACAGCCAATAATGAAATAGCAGAAAAATACTTGATGGCTTGGAGCATATACATGGAATAGATTGTAAGTTATATACATATATGTTAGAAAACTGTATGGACAGCAGGATGTAAAAAGAAAAAATATCTGCATGCAGAGAAAAAAAGGTCTGGAGGAATATGCCAAAATGTTAATAGTGATTATCTATAAGTGATAATTTCTTTTCCTTCTTTTTTTCTATTTTCCTAAATGTCTAAAATAAATATGTATTATTTTCTACTGTAAAATGTTTTTAATAAATATAATCATAGTGTGCTTATTCATTGAGTCAAAAATTATTTGCGTGTCTCCTATGTACTGAGCAGTGGGAATAGCAGAATGACATTTAAACTCTTAACAAAATAATGCATTGTTTAAAGCCATAATAAAAATTAGAAAAGAAATGTAATATCTTTCTAGGTTAAACAGAGCTCATCGATTTTCCTGTGATGTCGAAGATGTTAAATTGCTGAAAAGCCTGTAGCAGAAATATTTGAAACACTTTCAGATCAGATGGCATCATAAGGAAAGTATGAGAAGACGTGGTAACCAAGATAATTTTGGATCAGCTATGTTTGATGTTCTGTACATAGGATATCACTTATGGGCCATCTTATGTGTGTAAAATAAATGAACAAACAAACAAGCAAATAAAGTGCTAGGCTGATTGTGCAGCCCTGGCTGTAAAGATGTCATGGTTAAAAGATTTTAAAAAGCAGAAATCCCATTTCCCAAGAAGTTGTCATGAGTACCTAACTGTGTTCTTAGATAAGATGAATTTAAATTTATTCATTTGACAGCTCAGTTTTTCTTACAGTTTAAATCTGTGTCAGAGTGGTTTTGTTTGTGTTTTTTACAACATTGAATCTTTGCCCCTAAACAAAGCAAAACAAAATTAATACCAGCAACAATAATAATAATAATAAAAAAACAACTACAAAAACAAACAACCCACAGAATAGGCTATCCATTCTATGTCTCCAGTAGTTGAAACATTTGGTACATTTCATTCTTTTTTCTTCATAAAATGTGTAAAATGGAAATTGGAGCATAGACTTCACAGCTGGGACAATTTGGTATTTATTAGTTCAACAGATAATGATTGATCTCCATCTTCATTCAAGTAAAGGCCCTGCTCTCATGGACCATCATTTGAAGGAGAGAAGACATCACTCAACTAATCATACAAATAGACAATTACGAACTGATGGGTTAAACGGGGGCAAAGTATGGGGGCTGAGAGAGCATCTCATGGAGAGCCCATACCCAGTCTGGTGGTCAAGGAAGGCTTCTGGGAAGCAGTGGCTAAAAGGAGATGAAGCATGAGAAAGAGAGATGAAGAGGAGGAAGATTCATTCCCTGGAGGTGCCTGCCAGAGAGGAAAGGGAAGCTCCTATCCTGGCTGCATCCTTTCTATCTGGGCAGTTCATTCCACCTCTAAGAGTCTCAGTTTCTTCATCTGAGACAAAGGAGGTGATACCTAGTTGGCAAGAGTTATGGTGAAGATAGGAGGAAAGGCATGTAGTGCATGGCACGTGCTTGGTGTGAAGCCAGTCCTAAATGATAGTAGCTAGTGTTACAAGTATTGTTTCATTAGTAAAATCAGCAGGAGGAGTCTGATTGAGTTGGGTGTGAGAAAAGAGGACGTGACCTGTGTTTTAGAAATGTACTGGCACAAGGACTAAGAAACTTTTAACAAGTAATACTCCCAAGAGTATTAGTTTTCTGTTGCTGCTATAACAAATTATGACAAATTTAGAGTATGAAAACCACATAAATTTATTCTTTACAATTCTGTAGGTAAGAATTCCGACACTGGCCTCACTGTGCTAAAGCTAAGGTGCCGACAGGGTGGCATTCCTTCTGGAAGCTCTGGGAGAGAATTTGTTTTCTTGCCTTTTCTGGCTTCTACAGTCCACCCCCTGTTCCTTGACTCAGGCCCTTTCCTCCATCTTCCAAGCCAGCAGTACTGCTCTCTGACTGGTCTTCCATAGCCATGGCTCCCTCTGAGCACAGCCGGGAAAGGTCCTCAGTTTTAAAGGACCCATGTGAAAAGGTGGGCCCACCCGGATAACCCATAATAACCTCAAGGTCTTTAACTTAATCTCATCTGTACAGATCCCTTTTCCATGGAAGGGAGCCTATTCGTAGGTTCTGAGGATTAGGATGGGGACATTTGGGGACGGGACATTCTGTGGACCTCACACTGTCAGCCAGCATTGTAATTCAGCCCAATTGGAAAGCCATTTCCGTAGAGCTTTGAAGTGGATGGTGTGATTCGCTACAGGAAAGCCAGGGGCTCCACAGCCCCATTTTTCTCCAGCAGCCGCTCTAGAAACAATCCTCTAAGGGGGACCCTTCCCTGACCAAGTACAATTTTCACAGCACAGCAGATGAGGCACTTTCTTCGCTGGGTGTAAAAGAACTTCCATTTCCACCCACATCTCTGCCTCTGGAGTTTCCAAATAAGCCTCTTTTATTTCAGTAGTTCCTTCCAAATTAAGAGAAAACGCACGTCTCGTCTCTGAGCTCTTTAGTTTTTAAAAGGGAATTTGAGAAAAAAGCACTCTATTTTTCTGCAGCATCGTGTGGTGTCTGAATCGCTGTACTACTGAAAAGAAAATGGGCTTTGGAGACTGAGATAATAGCTTTGAAATCTGGGCATAACCACTTACTAGCTGTGCGAGCTTGAGCAAGTTACTTCACTCTGAATCTCATTTCCTGATCTATAAAATGGGTAAAATCAGGATCGCCTGTGTTTCAACGTGCACAATGCTGGCGGTTGTGGAGATAAAGGGAGAGGAACGTTTAAAGTGTCTAGAATATTGTTTGGAAAACATAGGTATTCAAATTAATAGTCAGTGGCACTATTAATGTAACAAATAACTGGTGCGTATTATGCGCGGTTATAGGTCGCGAGGTAACTCGTACAGTTTCTCACTAATTCTCCCAACAACCTAATTTTAGAGACAAGGAAAACATCTTCAGGGACTTCCAAGATCACTCAGCTCCTTTGTAACAGGCCTAAGAAGCAGTCCCCTTTCTCCTGCCCTCTGCTCTTTTCTTTATATGAGGCTGTCTAATGATTGATTTTAGGTGGGTGGGGTGCTCTCTAGTCAGAAAAGTCCTCAGTTGTTTTTGTTTTGTTTTGTTTTGTTTTGTTTTGAGGTACCAGGGGCTGGGACTTGAACTCGGGACCTCGTATGTGGGAAGCCAGCACTCAACCACTGAGCTACATCGGCTTCCCTGAGTTGGTTTTTTCGTTTGTTTGCTTGTTGTTTTGTTTTTTAGTTAAGCACTGGGAACCGATCCCAGGACCTCCATGTGAGAAGCAGGTACTCAGCTACTTGAGCCACATCTGCTTCCCTCAGGGATTTTTTTAAGGTTTATCCCTGTCCTTAGGATTCTAGAACTCCTGAAACATTTCAAATGTGTTTTACATAACACCGTGTATGCATGTTTTAAGCCTTTCTTTCTTTTTTTTTTTAAACTTGAACCACAGTGTTTGATGTTTAGAGAATGTGATGGACATCTCTTATTAGTGCTACCCTAGGTGGTATTTTTTTTTTTTTTTAGGTGATACTTGGAATTGAACCCAGGACCTCATACATGCAAAGTATGTGCTCAACCACTGAGCTACACCCACTCTGCCCTAGATCTTTTAAACACATTTTTCACAATTTACCACTTCTTGTAGTGGGAATGCCCCCATTCTCAATGCAGGAAAAAAACCCTCAATTTCACAGCTTCCATTGACACTGGAGTGCAGATACTTAACTTAGCTCTTCATAGTCAGGTAGAACTTAAGTTTGGAAATTAGTTATGTGAGGCAAAAGAGTAGAAGGCATTCAATTATCCCAGAAAGTGCTAGCTGTGTACCAAATATTATCTCCTTCCTCCTTGGTAAAGAACTCCAGCTGTATTGGGTGGCAGCAACGTGCTTATCTAAAAGAGTACATTTTTCAGTCTCTCTCACTATTAGGGTTAATCAAGGATATATAAGCACATGTCACTTGGTAGGGCTTACAGGAAATCTCATTAAAGGTGGTTCCTTCAGCTGCCAGATGCGTTGCACCTTTTCCCCTTTCTCCTTCATCCCATCTGAATTATAGATGTGATGGCTGGAGTTCCATCAGTCATGTTGGATCATGAGGTAGTCTTGCATATGGAAACCATCATAAAGAATGGTGGGGCAGAAAGACAGAAGGAGCCACAGTCCCTGTTGATTATGGAGTCATAAAACCATTCCTAGATGGTCTATCTCTGGACTTTTCTACATGAAAACAAAATAAATCTCTTATCTTTCGAAAGCCACAATTATTTGTGATTGTTGTTATATGCAGCTGAACTGAATCCTAATTGGCACAAAGAATCTTTCCTTGACCTTACAGAAGTAGAGTCAGTTTCTTCCAGTATATTCTCTGGGTCACTTCACCTCAGACCTCGAAAGGGCCAGATATTCCTCCTTTCTTTGTGAAGACATCCTATCTTCCTTCCTGTTAGAGCTGAGACCCCTAGAGAATTTCATGTCCTGAGATACCACCATTGAGGACCAAATCAAACAGTTAGAATCTTCAAGTGAAAGTTCCCCTTTTCCTTCCTGAGTCTCTCTTAAACCTCATCTTTTAAATGCTTCCTGTACTTTATAAATACATCATACTAATATTAGCAGCTCTTTATTGTAAAGCAAATATGCTAGCTAGTTTCATATATTATCTTCTTTAATTCCTATGATGACCCTATGAATAGTCCATAGTCAGGAGAGGCTATGATATGCTATAATAACAAATGACCCCCAAATCTCAAGGTTTAACAAAATTTTATTTCTTTTTCCCTCACAGAATTGGCTCTGGGTCTGAGTAACTCTCCCAGTGTGGGCCCAAGATTCCAGGCTGCTTTGATCCTATGGCTCCCCCATCTTAACCTTAATTCCAGGGAAAATAAAGCAATGAGTCTCCAACTGTGACATTAAAGGCTGCCACTTGGAAGTAACGTGACACTTCCACTCTCATCTCATTGGCCAGAATAAGTCACATGGATGTGCCCAACTTCAGTGGAGCAGGGCAGTACAATCTTCCTGTGTGCTCAGAAGTAGAGAATAGATGTTGGTGAATAATAGCAAAGCTTTCTACATGTGGGTATGATTATTCCCAATTTACAGATCAAGAAATTAGGCCTCTGTGGCTAATTAGGAGCAAGTTCTGTCTGGTTTTTAAACCGTGTCCTCTCCTTATTCCCAGCACAGGGTTGTTGTATTATAATATACTGGGTATAGACTGTTTTCTCCCTGAAGAACTATTCAATTTTTCTGCCAGTGCCAGCCTGCAGTGTTTACGATGATTTAATGAAATTTCTTGTTTAACTGTAAGCCAACTAATTTTCAATAAAATAATTAAAAGCAGATTGTGGTGAACCACTTTTATGGTTTTCTTGAGCTCTCTCACCAGAACCATTTACTGCTCCTAAGAGTCCACCTGAGGTTTTCAAAAAATACCCAGCAGCCCTTTTCTTCCTTTGGCATTCCAGAAGCTTAGCTGGAGTCTTGGTGGTTAGGATCTGGGGATGTAGATGCAGCAAAGGTGGCCATTAAGTAGAAGTAATTTTACATCAGTAGGTATTTAAAATGCATTGATATACATTTTAGAAGTTCACGATCAACGGGTGCTTCCTTTCCTTCCTTCCAGACCCCAATGCACTTTGTTTATACCTTTCTTATGATCCAGAAGGTAGTTTATCTGCCTCTAGAATCTAGCATAGACTTACCATCATGCCTTATTCATCCTCAGGCCGTGTCAACCAGTGGGTAGAAATGGGATTACAGTAATAATAATAACCCAAATTCATGGACTCTCTTGACCCCATTTGATCCATAGGACCATGGCCTCCTATCACCTCACTCAGTGCCAGAATCTTTAAAATAAAACCTTAAACTAAGCCTAGAACAGTCCACCCACAATCATTTCACATCCAGACATAGGGGCAGGAACAGATATGTGGACAGAAGTAGAGATCGGGGGTGGTCATACGACAAGTTTTGGTCAATGATAAGTAAATAAGAAATCTGCTGGCTGGGGTTTTTGAAAAACTCTGGTTCACCTGATTAAAGGAGTGCCACAGCTCATGCCCTATCTCCTGATTCCTGCCTGGAATGTGGATATGATGTATGGAGCTGCGGCAGCCATTTTTCCACTTGAGGACTGAAGCCAAAGCTAATGATAGCGAACCAAGAAGTGTGAAGGAAACTTATGTCTGAACTGCCTCCCTTCAGACTTCCTATTAACATGAAGAAAACCATTCCTCTCTGTTGTCTAAGCCAATGTTAGTTGGGTTTTCTGTGATTTGCAGCCAACAGGTAATCCTAACTGATGCACAGAGGCAAGACATGTGTCCACAAAAATACAGAAGATATTAATCTGTTAAGGGTAAATAAACCCATTCGAATAAAAATGGCAGAGGAATGGCAGAGCAAAACGCAGGGACTGGCCAGACTGAGCGCAAGGGCAATACAGAAGCCCACAAAAATATTGTACTAGCCCCATTAATAACAATGCCCCCAACACACAGACACACACACACACACACACACACACACACACCAGCACCATTCACACATAGCAAGGCAGAGGCAAGGGCAGGGGCAAGCACAGGAATCAGACAAGAACTTCAGAGAAATGCCTCCACAATTCAGTGATTTGGTCATTTCAATGAATTGGCTTTTACTAAATTAGCTTTCAGCAAAATGACTTTCAGCAAAAAAATTTAAAGCCTGTGTCTTTGACTGGAACCATTGTCGTCCTGGGGCTGCTACACCTCCTGCAGTAGCTGAGTGCTCCTCCGTGCCTAAGCTGGGCTGGGACCCATGCTAAGCCAGGACATACCTCTCCCCGGTTCATTGCGTGCTCCACTAGAAGCTCCAGGAGAGGGCTGTTTTGTCCCAGAGTCCTACAGGGAATTTCATGGAACAGCTCTTTTACTTTCCGCCCTCTCTGGAGGATTCTGGCACGAGCCAATTGCTGGAGTTGGGCACAGAGACAAATCCACTGGGATGCCTGGGTTTCCCTCACACCTACACTTCCCTCCGAGGACTGAGCTTTGGGACTGAGTCAAGCTCTCCGCACATGCCCCAGCTTGAGTTTTCTCCCAGCAGGAAAGAACCAAAGGTGGGCCTCCCACAGTTTTTTCCAGGCATGCCTTGATATCTCTGACCCCAACTGAGACTCAAGCTGAGTATGCTTCACCCACGCACCTGGGCAGTGACTTACATGTGATGAGAGGTCAGCAGACGCTTGCTGAAGAAATGATTATAATAATCGCTACCCTATCCGGAGGGCCTACTGTGTGCCTTGCACTAAGCCAGATTTTTTTTTCCCTCCCCTGGATGCTTGCAAGCCCAGGATACCATACATAATAACATACACAGCAGTGGTTCATTCTGGTCAATTTCCCTTCTCCAGCCCTGCTGAGGCTCATGACGGGATAGAACGGCTAATGTAGGATTATGGGGTAGATGAGGAGTAAGACAGTGAGGAGGAAGGAAAGCCTCTCAAGCCTGTGGGTGGGAGTGAGAAAGAGATGGAGATTCTGGACTATGTGTGATGGCTCCCATGGTCCAAGGGTGGTGCTTCCATGCCCAGGTGAGGTGGCGTCCAGGCCCAGTGAGGAAGTCAGGACACACCGTGGCTCCCTGGTGCCAACACAGTAGTCAAATAGCCGTGGGAGAGCCTTCTGTGGCTATCTGGGATGCCAGCAATGCATACGATTGATTGTGGCCCTGGCTGTGAGTGGGTGCTGACCCCCAGTCCTGGACTGTATCAGCTCTGGGCAGTTGCTTGAGTCTACAGTGAACCCCTAATCCCTTTAGAAAACAGGAATAAGGCAACTAAAATTGCCCTTCGAGAATTGAACTATGGCAACATTCACTGGGGGCAGCTGGTCCATCAGAGACTGGTCAGCCTCAGCAATAGCTTTGAAATGGGCAGGATGTTTGGGTTGAAGGAAAATGAAGTTGCTCTTTAAGTAAGGCAGAGGTTTCCAAGGCATGACAATGACATGGTCATAATCATCTGCTACTGTTTTGTCTTTCCTTTGGGAAGCCATCTCTTTCCCACCTTCAGTCCATATGGTTTAGGAGGCGATGACTATCCTCTCCCTGCAGCTCCAGGAGCAGACACATGTCCCTGGCTTTGTCAGTGAGTGTCCAACCCCAAGGGTGCAGGGACTCCTGTGGTCCAAGTCAGTGAGAGTCATTCTTGGGACCATCAATGACCATCACTTTTATTTATTTATTTATTTATTTATTTTTTTAATTTTAGGATGGCAAGCTATGGTAAGTGCCTGCCTGAGGAGAAAGTCAGCCCATAAGAAAGCAAACTCAGAGCTGAGTTGAGAGAGAATCAGACAGACAGACAGAACTGGATCCAGCCATGCCTGAAGCCCATACCTACCCATGAGCCTCCCAGTTACTTGGCCAATGCATCTTCTTTTGTGTTAAGCTGGTTGAGTTGAAATGCAACCAAAAGAGGCTTGATGAATGCAGAAATAGAGAGGAAAACTATGAATATCACCAGGAGGTAGCTGTGATTGCCACAGAAAATGGTGGGTAGATCTAAAGCCTGGTCTGGTTACCCAGAGAGCCCTCCAGGGAGAAGACTGGCTCACTGACTACATATTCTGCCCCTACTGACAAAGTTATCGCTATGCTTAACATAGGTCATGATTTTCCTGCCCTCCATCCCCACATCTATTCAGCTCCCAAATTCCTCATCTAAGCTGACAACACCCCCTGCACACAGCCGCATAAACCAAAATCATGGGAGCTTTAATTCCATTCTTCCCCATACCCCCACCAATCCAATTTATCAGCAATTTCTGTCAATTTGAGTAGAAAAGCAAAATATATCCACATCTACTCTTTTGCATTTCCTCTGCCACCAGCGCTGCCTGTCTGGACTAGAGCAGGCCCCCACCTCCCGCCCCCAGCTGCTTTCCCTGCCTCTGCTATTACTCCTGGGATACATTAGATCATGACGCTACCCTGCTTCGAAACTTTCGATGACTCCCTGGTGCTCTGGGATAAAAATCAAAACCCCTATGCTGGCCCACTAGGCCCTGCGAGAGCCCCCACCCCCCAGGCCCTGCCCACCCCGCTCATGTGCTCCACTGCATGGGCTTCCTCCACTCCCTTGGCCCTGCCAGGGGCCTTGCAGCCACAGGGCCTTTGCCCTTGTTTTCCTCCTGGAACATTTGTCTCCCGGCTCCCATGACTGGCTCATCCTCACATTTCCTGTCTCAGCTCATGTGTCACCAGCTCAGAGAAACTACTGTATCTGAATGGCAACTCAAGGAGGGTAAACCTCTGGCCCATCATGTTTTACCCCCACACCCACTCCCGGGCTCTACCCAGTGTCTGTAGGTGCTCAGAAATATTAAATTAGTGCAGCAATCTTACCTGACCTTTCTTCAAATCATCCCAAGTGTGCCTTTTGCCTTACCTCACTGAGGCAGTCTTCTGCTGGAGCTGTGACTTCCCAAGTGACTTGCTGACAGGAAAGAATGCAGCCATCATGCTAATGAGAGCATTTTAGTCCATCCGACAGATCTATTTGTCACGGCAAACTAATAAATCTGAATTCCAGTGTTTGCTTTAGTCTGGCCTTTGCTTTAATCAAAGTGAGACCATCTCCAAGTCCTCATCACCCCGGCACTGACAGCTGTGCATCTCTGGGGCTTCAGATCCAAGAGCAAAGTCCTGGGCCGGGGGGTCCCACTGCCGTGTCTTCCCTGGCTTCAGCCGCCCCTCCCCGATTATTACTATTTTACAGATGGTCAGAGAGGTTAGGTAAATTTCCCAGAGTCAACAGGAGTGAGTGGGTGTCAGAACCAGAAGTCGTAGCTGTTTCTCTCTGGCTACAAAGCCCATGTTTTGTCCTTGTTCTAAAGTTTTTTATCCTGTGAATATGCAAAAAACAAGTGGGCATCTGGCCTTCCAATTCCCCAGCTGATGCCATTCCTTGACGGGTAAACTCGGCTTTGGAGGAAATGAGCGAGGTGGCAGCCTGACCAGAGTGAGGAGTGGCAAGGTGCCGTGTTGCTGGGCTGAAGGTCAGGCAACCGGGATCCAGGGAACTCTCAACCTCTGTGGGCTTTGATTTCCTCCTTGTGAGATAGCTGTATAATAACACCACAGGTTCTACCTACCTCCAACTGTAAAACAAGAACCAAAATATAACAACTCCATGTAAGTGCTCTGCTCTTGCTTGGCCACAGACCCAAATACCAAATGCAGGTAAGTTTGCCAGCAGCACCTCGAGTCACAGCTATCAGAGATAACCACCGTCCTCTTTGTGGGTGGTTTGTGTGGTTCCCTGATAAGCAGTGAAAAATTCAACAAGAAAGGGATCTTAGAGATGAGCGAGTGCGATTTTGTCTTCCTGTTTTCCCAAGTTTAAAGTCCTAGTCTGTGAAAGATACAGCCATTCATTCATTCATTCATTCATTCCACAAACACCCACCGAGCGTGACCATGTGGTACCCACTGTTCTCAGTCTTAGATCCACAATTATGAACAAAACAGACATCTTCCCTGCCCTCAAGTAGTTTCTTTTCTAATAGGGAGGGTGGACAAGTAACTAGTCAATGACAATCCAGTCATACAAGGGCACACAGAGATATGGCACCTTACTTGACTGGGCCATCAGGATTGCTTCCTGGGGAAGTGATAATAGCTCAAGGACAAGGAGGAGTAGTCCAGGTAAAACTGGGGAGGCCAGTTCGGGGTTGTGGAGGACTGGTTTTCAGCAGAGGGAATAATGCATGAACAGACTCAGAGTCAAGAGAGAGCATAATGAGGTCAAGGAACTCAAGAATGTTCAGTGTAGATGGAAGATAGAAAGCAAGAGAGCAGGGATGGTGGTGAGAGATAAAGCTGAGGAGGAGAGCAGAGGTTTCTCCTCCCCAGCCTTAGAGTTTGGAATTCATCCTGAAGACAACAGGCCTTTAAAGGGTGATAGGCTGGGGTAACATAAGCTGATTTGCATTTTAGAAAGATGACTCTGGTTGCAAGATGGAAAATGGTTTGGAAGAAGGTGAGCCTCATGTCAGGGAGATGGGTTAGGGAGCTGTGGTAGCAATCTACCTGAGTGAGGATGATGGTCTGAATCGGGATGGTGAAAGTGGAGCATAAAGAAGCAAATAGATAACAAAGATGTTATTGCTACATGACTTGATGGCCAGTTAGCTGATAAAGGAAGAGACAGGAATAATGGTAGGTTCTTGGCTTAGGCCCCTGCATGGTAAGGAAACACTGGGAGAAAAGCACTTTGGGGCTTTGAGAGTACATTGCAAATTCACTCGTGGACATATTGAGGTTTATGACATTTGATTGGATATATGCAGGATGTAGATCAATGTGTGAATTTGGCACTTGGGAGTGAGCTCAACTGGCGATATAGATTTAGAAGTCAGTAGCAGCCAGAAGGGAAATGAAGTCCTAGGAGAAAGGGATCCACCCAGTAAAAGTATAGCAGCAGAAGCAGAGAGGGTAAGGCTTGCCGAAGGAGAGGGGCGAGAAGCCTGCAAAGCAGGCCGAGAGGTGACCTGGGGAATAGGAGGAAGAGTGTGCTCAGAAGGCAAGGGAAGAAGGCTTTTCCAAGAGAAAGGTGGCGACGCTGTGAAAAGCTGCAGAGGTCAAGTGAAGTGAAAACTGAAGCATTCATTGATCTGAGCCACAGAGAGGTCTTGGTGACTTTGGCAAAAGCCCGAGTGAAGGGAATTGAGGAATGGAGGAGAGGCGAGAGGACACAGAAAACAGAGCCTGTGCTACATTTTGGACTGTGAAGAGAAGAGAGAAAGGGAGCCACTGACGGAGAGGCCATAGGGTCAAGGGAGGACTTTTTTTGTTTGTTTTGTTTTGTTCATATTTCATTTTATTTTTTTGTTAAGGGAGGACTTTTTAAAATGACTTGAAAATGTTTGGATACTGATGGGAAGGAGGGCCGGCGAGGGAAGGACCAAAGGTAAGGAGAGGGCAAGGGCAAAGAGGCTAGATCTCTGAGTCGCTGTGCCACAGAAAGCCGATTTAAGTCCAGGTTCAAACACTTAGCTTCCTTCTGAGGCAGTAAAATGGGCATAATATTCCCAAACTTGTAGGTCATCCATGAAGATAAATGTGATGTCAAATTCTTAGCACAGTGTAGGGCTCCATAAAGGATACCATCACCTAGGCCTGGGGCTTGAGCCCCCATGATAATCTTCTCAATGCTCATAGGTATTTCCAGAAATTTAAAACCCCCATGTCTTCATTATTTCTTTTTTATTTTTATTTTTGTGTTTTTGTTTTTATTTTATTATTCTACTATTGTCTTTCTTGCTTGCTTTCTACTTTCCTCCCTCCCTCCCTCCCTTCCTTCCTTCCTCCCCCTTTCTCTATCTCTTTCTTTCAAAATATAAGACATCAGGAGACAAGGATTTGAGTTCCAGCTTAGCTACCAATCAACTATGTGATCTTGCATGAGTGACTTCACATTTTGAAGAGTCAGATTCTTTAATCTGCAAAATAATAGTGACAGCTATTATTTAATAAGACACACACTCTGCTAGGGGGTATTACTACATTACATGATTTAATCTTCTTAAGCCTGTGAGGAAGCATATTCCCCATCTTAGAGATGAACAAAATGAGTCTTAAGGAGGTTTAATCACTGGCTGAAGTCACTCAGCTGGTAAAGAAGACCCAGGCCAAAATTCTAGCTCTGAGCTGCTGGGCTTCAAAGCTGCTGCTCTAATCCTGCACCACACTCTTCCCTATGGGACTCACGATCCCATCCCTCCCACACAGGGCTTAGAACACAGAGACTACGGATGGGAAACTGCTTTCTGCTCTGGGAAGTCAGAGAAAATGTCGGTTATTATTTGGTCTCAGGTGCTGGCTCCACATCTGCCCTCCCTCTGAGGCCGCCTCTCAACCTGCAGCATCCCCAGTGGAAGGAAAGAGCCAGCAAACCTGCTGCTCTGCACCTGAGCAGCTTCCCTCTCTGGACCTGGGAATGGTTGCCTTGGGAACCGAGCAAATTCCCTGCTCTGAGGACAGACAGACTGGTAAGGCTGATGGAGATGGGCTTCTGCTGGGTTTGGGGGTGCCAGTAGCACCTGGCAGCATCTAGTGCATATGTAGGTTGGGTAGAAACCAGGAGATGCAGTGTGAAAAGGCCCATGGAAAGTTGGTCAGAGACCAAAACAAAACTCAGGAAGACCATCCAACTGGACCCTGAATCTAAGGGCTCCAGACAGGGAAGGAGACAAAATGTGGGGTGACCAGAATGAGGAAGAAGGGCCAAAGTGGAGGGAGAGTGGGAGTCAGAACCCAGAGAGATGTCTACTCAGAGATGTTGGTGCAGGGGGTCTTAGAAAAGGGCGGAAATCTTGGGCATAGGCAGAAGGCACTTCCCAGGCACTGAACACACTCAGATTGGTGGGTTTAATCCATCATTGCCTTCTGTTTCTCAAGAGAAACCCTCAGGATGGACCAGTTTTGATGGGAAGAGTTAGGACACGAGACAGCTCCTCAAGAGATGGAAAGTGGGGTGGGGAGAGAAGGGTGGAGGCAAAGGATGACAAAGCAAGTGGAGGGGGCAGATGGTAAAGGCTAGCACACCTGCTTCACAGTTCCCAAAGCTGTCTCTAGTTGGAGGCCTCATCTCCATTTGACCTTGACTTAGCCTTCACTAAGCCAGAGCTGCCTACTGGTATCAGGTCCTGTCCCCAGGGGTTTCACCAACTGGTTGCAAGAATCACAAGAACCTCAATTCACTGATTTTCCAATTGGCCTCCTCCATAAAAGAAAACAAATATTTCTCATGTCTTGCCTTCACAGTTTGCAAAGCATTCAGTTCATGCTCAGAAATTCCAGCTGTAATAACACAATGAGCCAAATTATGCTAAAGCCTATCCTTATATCCACACCACGACCCTTAGTCTCCTCATTGCTGGGTTCACTCACCAAGGCACTGCGTGTTGGAAATCAGAACAACCAAGCACTCACTCCCTTCCCCTCCAGGTAGTTGGCAATGTACACAAGGAGCCAAATGGGGACTAGCAAATCAGTTTTATCAATAGCAGCAAATGTCCCATAACTCTCAAACTCCTGGTTTCCCAGTAAACTACCTCCCTCTCCCCACCCTGAATGGAAAGCAGTTGAGCCAGCATAGTAGAGCTAACTTATCAACCAATCTACTGCTTTGCCTTTTTGCCTAAGATGCTGCTCAGGAAGCCAGAGGATGGTGGGATCAGGAGGCTCAGTGTGCCTCGCCACAGATCCAACCAGAAGCAAGAGCCCCGCCATGAACAAGCAGTGACTTTAGCACATTAACCCTGCCCAACAGAGCAACATGGCTGCTGAGCACCTGCCTCTTGCCATCTCTCCAAAGGATGAGTCAGCATTATTCCCATATGCTAATGGGGTGTGAGGAGGAAACAGAGATAGACCCATTTTCTAGGATGACCAACCACCCTGGTTTGTCCTGGACTGATGAGTTCCAGGATGTGGGACTTGCAGCGCTAAAATCAGGAAGGTCCCAGGCAAGCCGGGAGGAGTTGGTCACCCAACATCTTCCTTGATCCTTAACAAATGTGTCCTCTCTAAAGAGGGGAACAGCAATGTGAAGACAGGAAGAGAAAGGTTTCTCCCTTCCGTGGCTCCAGCGGCATCCATAGGCTAATGAGAAGTGGAGTAATTAGCAGATTGGGTGTGGGTATGAGGATAAAATTTTGCGTGTAAATGCACCACCACCTTAATGGTAGTAACTGTTTGCATGGTGGGCATATTGATGATTTTTATGTTCTTTATACCCTTTGTTTTTTTCCCAAGTTTCTACAATAATCATCTGTAGCATGATAATCAGAAAAAAAAGAGAATTAAGTTATATTTAAACAATAGGAATACAAAGAGAAGGCCAGTAATTTAAATAATAAAACTCATTTTATAAATGTGATCCTTGGAACAATTTCTTCTGTACCCTAGATGGGGTATACTCTGAGAGGCAAGGTTATATTAATTAACTGATGAAGAACAACTAATAAGGAAAGAGAATGTGTCCCAAGTTTACCCTGGATGGCCTTTGGCTTATCCAGTAATAATATTGCAATTTTTACAAATTTTCTGTTCTGCTGCTTTCTTCTTCTTAATCATGATCAACTGTGAGTATTTATCTGGATTCTCTAAATCCTGTCTGCATTAGTCAGCCAAAGGGGTGCTGGTGCAAAGTACCAGAAATCTGCTGGCTTTTATAAAGGGTATTTATTTGGGGTAAAAGCTCACAGTTACAAGGCCCTGAGGAGTTCAGCTCAAGGTACTGTAAGAGGCACTTCCTCACTCAAAGTCTGTTGCTATGTGTTGAAGCAAGATGGCAGGCTCTGTGGTTCTAGCTCCTTCCCATCTCAGCTGTAGGCTGGAGGGTTCCTTTCTTTCCAGGCTCAGCTGCTCTGGTCTCTTCACAAGGTCAGCTGGAAACTATCAGGCGAATAGCTCATCTCTCTTCCCGGGGCTGTGGGATCCTGTTCCATGTCTATGGAGCTCCCTTCCTCTTTTCTTGCGTATCTGCTTCTGTGTTCTCCTTGAGTGAGTGTCTTTTTACATAGCCCACCAAGGGGGTGGGGACTCAACCCTACACACCCTAATGATGTGGTCGAATCAAAGCCCTAATCTTACCGTAATCAAGTAAACATAAAGCCTTTGAATTTAAATCAATCAAAGGGTACCACACCCAGAGGAACAGACCAGTTTACAAATATAATCAATATCTCTTTTTGGAATTCATAAATAATGTCCTTAATCATGATCAACTGTGAGTAGTTATCTGGCTTCTCTAGATCCTGTCAAACACAGATTATATTATCCTCTTCCTCCCCAAGGACCTTCACTAAATTGTAATTGTGCTTTAATCTTATACCCCCATTTACATAGCATTTGCCACCTTTTGAACAAGCATGATTGAAGATAAAATTTGCTCTCTTACCTGTCTAACTGAAGGGAGAATCTAAAGAAGTGGATTTTGGGTGCAATTTGGCTACTTCCTGAATGTATGGCCTTAAACACTCCAAGACTCAGGTTGCTCATCCAAAGAGTGGAGCTGGATGTCTGCCAAGCCTCAGAGTGCCCTTGGGAGTCTCAACCAAAAACAGTGATGGTGGAAGTGCTCTGTCCACTGTAGGATACTGCCCAGAGATTTTAAACCACAACAACAAGGGATTGTCCCTCTTGCCATGGGCACCAGGAAACATAGAAACCAGCACAGCTTAAAACAAAGAAACTGATTGATGCATCCATTCATTTATCCAAACGTCGTTCCTGATCCCCTCGATATGCCAGGCTCTGTGCTTGGCGCAAGAGACTCACATGCATTACAGTCTCTACCTGGGGCCTGGGTCTCGGGGCCATAGTCTATAGTGATGCTTCGGGAACTGAGACTACCTTCCACCCACTGCCCTCAGTTCCAGGCCCTGGGGCCGTATGAGAAAAGTCTGCTCACTCCCGGGGTTTGATGGAAAAGCTTCCACCTACTTCTCCACTGGTGGCTGATAGACACTGCATTTTTCTTTCCTTTTACCCAAAGGGAAAAAAATAATACTTTGAAAATGATAAAAAGCCCTTCCTGTCAGGTGGGGAACTGGATTCAGACCTAGAAAAGCCAGGCAATAAACACTCGAAGTTGCAGAGAGAAAAGAGCTTTTCTAAAGAGCTTCTGCAGGGCATCCACTGAAGAGGCTGCAAATAAACACTTCTGAAGAACAAAAGAGTGGGTCTTGTCTCCTTCACACACGTTTACAGGCAACTGCTTCAAGCTGTGTCGTGGAGCAAAGAAATCCTGGAACACACACAGATAGACCCACACTCAGACAAAGCGCCCTCCACTCCTGAGGACCGAGGCTGGGGAGGACCTGGCTGCTCACCTTGCGGACCAGCTCCTCTTCTCAAGTAGGCAACACCCACGTAACACAGGTGGGTGCTGGAAAGCCCCCCACCCCCCATATTCCACCTCAGCCGTCCCCTCCCACTCCAACCTGCCTTATGAGTGTCTGAATCCCAGTCCCACTGCAATTTCATTCTTTCAGGTTAAGGCATTACCCCTCTTATCTAACTCGCTCCTCATGTTGTATAAAGTGAGCAAAGTTCAGGAAGCCAAATCCCAGGCACTTGCGGGAGGGAAGCCGAGTTCATGGTGAGTCCGTGAGAACAGAGGAGCCCTCTCCTAGATGGCCATCAAGCCCTTGGTTCTCAAACTTCAGGACTCCTCAGAATCACCAGGAGGGGGCTTGTCAAAGCACAGCTTGCTGCCCCCTCCCCCCGCCCCCGCTTACACCTGGCTACATAAAGCTGGTACTCCACCGTGCCCTGGCATCTGGTGTTGCTACCGAGAAGTTGATGTCACCGCGATTCTCACCCGGTTGGAGGGCATCTGCTCTCCTCTTGGAGCTGTTAGGGTTTTGCCTCCATTTCCTTGTTATTCTGAAGCACTGCCACATTGTGCCCAGCTTTTTTGTTTTGTTTTGTTCGTTTGGGTTTTTGTTTGTTTGCTTGTTTGTTTTCCATTCCACTCAGGAGATTTTTTTCATTCTGAGGGCTCAAGTCTTTCTTCAGTTCTGGGAATATCTCAGGTAATAATCTTCAGATGTCACCTATCCAGCACTTTATTTTCTCCTTTTTAACTCCTGTTATGGTGTGTTGTAGCTTCTTGTTCAGACTCCTCTATTTCTTTTTAAAATTTATATAACAAAAATTGTAATGTGACAATACATTTGAATAAGGAAAATTATGAGACTAATTCAAATTCATACCTTACATAATATACCAAAGCTTATGTATGAGAAGTTAGGTTAAATAAGTACAAAATCCAAACACAGAAAACCTAGATTATTATCTGCCCAATATTGATTAGAAGTGAATAGAACTATTAGATATTTGGAGAGTTAAAATTTTCCTAGATATTGCATGGAAAAATACCATCAGATTTAACTACATAAACACTTTAAACATTTTTGAAATTAAAATTCATTTAATCAAAGGAAAATGGAAATCAAAACCCTGAGAAATATTTGTATAAAATGAGAGCCAAAGGATTCACATCATTATTCCATAAAATATTAAAAATTTAACATATGAACTGACAAAATACGTAGAGTTAATTCATTAAAAAGTGATACAAATATCAACAAATGTATGATATCAAAGATATTGAAGAGTGTTCATCCTCTTTAGTTATCCAGATATAAATCCAGGTACAGACTCCAGGCTTAAAATGTGAACACAAATGCTTTGGTAAAATTTTACACCTAGGAAAATAACAAAATGAAAAAGAACTTGACAATCATCATAGATTTCTTTGGTTCTTTCATTTCCCATATTTTATCAATCATTAAATTTATATACTCTTTTAGCAAATATCCATTAAATGTTTACCATGTGCTAGTTCATTCTCTATTTCATAGAAAGGATACAGTAATAAATATAAATATGATCTTCCTTGAGATTCACTGAAATGGCCCCTCTTTTCCTCTCATTAGTATTGCTTTATGAGCCTATTCAATCATTATACCTTGCTTATGACAGTAATAAACTGAGTCTATTTGCTTCACTTCTCTCCAATCAGTTCTTTATCTTGCTAACAAGTGATTTTGGGAAAACAAGTTTTTATTGTGAACTTCATTGTACATACACAGCTTAGAACTGTGATTTTAATTTTAAAAAATTTTTATATCAATGTTACAAGTTACTCCATTAACACAAGATAATAACTACAATAACAATAAATCTGCTTTGGTTAGCGGTTATACTCTCCCCTTATTTTGTTCATTCCTCAATCTTGAGGGATTTGGGATAATTTCCACTCTGACTGCTTCAGGCTGAGAAGGGACATAGATATTATGAGGTAGAGGAAAGGAATTGTTTTGCTTGCCGTTGAAGATATTTTGTTTTGGGGATGGGACTGATCCATCATCATCGTTTTGTTAGTTGTCCCGGGCAAATCCGAAGAACTGGAGAGAAGGAGTTGGCCGCAATTCTGCCGGGTTTCAGGGATCGATAGGCATAGGAACAACTTGAAGATTTAAGTCTCTGAGTCTTCTCTATTTCTTATCTTTCCTTTCATCCTCTCTACCTCTTTACCACTTCATGCTTAATCTCACAGTTCACTGATTATTCTTTGGCAAGCTCCAAAATGCTGTACTTGTTGAGCATGAATTAACTGCCTGTTCTTGCTTCATAATAATCATTTTTCTTGTTCAATAATAAATGAATTTTAATCATTCCTTTAAATCTTAGAGATTGTTAAATATATCCATTAATGCTACACACACACACCACAGACACACGCAAACTGCTGACTGTTTATGGCTGTTCACCGCTCTCTTAAGCTTTGACTCTTTCTGGTGTACAGAAATTTTCCTTATCTTGTTTTAGAATGCTGCTATATATTTAGGAATGCTTTTTATTATTTCTATGTACTTTTGAAATGAGGGCATTTATTCCATGTTCAGTCCATCATGAGGAATCTGTATTCTGAGCATGTGTTCTCTCTTTCCATTCCCAGCAGTTACCTTCAGGAACCAGCCTCAGGGCAGCTCCAAAAGCCCAGAGATCAATTTGCACAACTCACATGGCTTTTCTCTAGAGAAACCCAGCAGTTATGATTTCTGCTCTCTCTCTGTATTCAGGAAGCAGAGCATGCACATGGGTTGTCTGGATGCTTTATTCCCTGGATTCAGTTTAATACCATATGAACAAGAAAAGGGGATGGAGGGATAAAGCCATTTGTTCGGGTTCCCATCTGAGGCGAATAGCTGTGTGTCTTCCACCTCTCACTCCCTCTCTAGCATATTTATCCCAGGGAAATCAAATTCATAAGTTTACCAGCTGGTCTGTAGGCTCCATGGAGGAAGGCTCAGTGACACTCACAGCTGTATCCCTGTGCCTAACATTCAGGGGCTGCGTATGATCTGTTGAACGACTAAAGGAACAACCTTGAGAAGCAAGCAGGTTGAATTCTATTACAGTTCGTTTTGGTTGAGGAAACTGTAGGTTAGAGTTACAGCCAGGTACTGACAGAGCTAGAGTGAGAATCCAGTACTTCTGATACTTGTCCCAACTCAGCACATTCTGGGAGAAACAACACAACTTCTGTTGGTGGTCCACTGATGTAGACTTCTCAAAGGTGTGAACTGCCTCTTACTCATCTGTGTGCTCACAGGAACACATAGAAGGTATTCAGTAAGATTACTGGGTTAGACTACTATAATTAAATGAAATATCCATTTGTTTCTTAATATTTTTGTCTTCAGTATAATAACAGATTAGGACCCTCTCCTAAATGCACATCTGTGTATATGCACACTCACATGCACAATTTTGCAGCAATTTCAAAGGGTTCCCAGAGCTCCTAAAGATCTTTCTTGAGTTCAACCTTAAAACTCCCTTTCAAAATCTTGAAATTTAGAAGAGGCCTTAAAGATCATCGATTTCAATTTTCTCATTTCACAGATATATAGACGAAAGACTGGAGAGGGAGAGTTACTAGGAGATTGCTTTAAGAGTTCATGCAGAGGAGGCATGGGATATCTACTGCCTGGAGGCCTCCCTTGAAATGAACTGGGAAAGGCCACTCCACCTCTCTTGTGCATGGGCCTTGCTCAGAAATGCTCTCCTCCCTACTCTTGCCTTCCTGAGCCTCCCCTTGGTGGAAGCGAGCTTCCCAAAGCCTCCCAGCCAGGCAGCAGCAGTGCTGAGACTGGAACCCAGGATGCCTGACTTGCAGCCCATTGCCCTTTCCAGGACAAATTTTGTGCCCCAACATCTCTTCAAACCTTTTCCTCCACCCTGCCAGCCAGCTTGCTAGAGTCTAATCTCTCTGCTCTCAGCCCTCCTCTGGGTTCTGTTTTCAGTGCCTGCTTCTCTTATCCCTTTCTTACTTTAAAAAGCATTCAAAATTTTATTCCATTAAGTCATAAACATGTTAGGATGGTGAACAACACTCTTGCTCCACCCCAGAAAATGTCAATTTTCACATTTTTTGTTTGAAACCCAAAATTGCTTCTATATTTCCAGTGTCATGCTTGCCAAACTGAACTATTTAAAAAATCATGATACATCATTCCTGCTAACCCTGAAAAAAAAATTACATAAATATGACAAGGTGATAGGACTTAATGACAGGTGACATTTAAAATTATGTCCTGAAAATGTCACTAGAGGTTTGGGCAAATCTCTATTATGGAAAAATAAATTGAAATAAAAACAAATTATATCTATGGAGAGAGATGGGCACAGAACAAAATTAAGTTTTGCTGTTGATAACATAATGTGATTAAACCAAATTGAATTGATCCTTCCAGATGATAAAAATTGTTAACTGCCTCAGCAACTTAATTAATGACTGATGAAGCAGTTTCATCCTGTAGAATTGAAATAAAAATAAGATCAACAACAACAACCAAAAAAACAAAACAAAATTTTAAAAAATCCTTTTCAGGTTTAACCCAGGCAAGGCCTCAAAAAGCATATAAAGGACAAGATATTTCTGTGTTCCAAACTACAAGTTCCAAACTTGTAGGTCATCCATGAAGATAAATGTGATGTCAAATTCTTAGCACAGTGTAGGGCTCCATAAAGGATACCATCACCTAGGCCTGGGGCTTGAGCCCCCATGATAATCTTCTCAATGCTCATAGGTATTTCCAGAAATTTAAAACCCCCATGTCTTCATTATTTCTTTTTTATTTTTATTTTTATGTTTTTGTTTTTATTTTATTATTCTACTATTGTCTTTCTTGCTTGCTTTCTACTTTCCTCCCTCCCTCCCTCCCTTCCTTCCTTCCTCCCCCTTTCTCTATCTCTTTC
This sequence comes from Tolypeutes matacus, assembly GCA_026826555.1. Taxonomy (NCBI): domain Eukaryota; kingdom Metazoa; phylum Chordata; class Mammalia; order Cingulata; family Chlamyphoridae; genus Tolypeutes; species Tolypeutes matacus. The sequence goes on from JAKSZT010054489.1 coordinate 14,468,161, forward strand.
TTTCAAAAGAGATGGGAAGCGGTTGTGGCTCAATCAGTAGGGCTCCCGTTTACCATATGGGAAGCCCCGGGTTCGGTTCCCGGGGCCTCCTGGTGAAGGCAAGCCCGCCCGCACGGCGTGGTTAGCTACCCAGCAAGCACAAGCAGCAAGGGGGGGATAAATGAATAAATAAATAAAATCTTAAAAAATAATAATAATAAATAAATAAATAAAGCATATTAAGATATGTGTTTGGCTTCTTTCACTCAACATTATGTCTGTGAGCTTCTGTCTTGTTTTTGGTAGCACTGGAAAGGCAGGTCATCACACTGCCATCAAACGAGGCGCTGGAGTAAGATGGAAAGAGGGTGGACTTTGCAAACAGTCTGAGGTGGATTTGAGTTTTAGCTCCACTATTCTGACCTTTGGCTAGATTTTGAACCTCATTGGCTCACCCCCTCATCTTTAGAAAAAGAAAATAAGAACTACATAGCAAGATGGTTTGAAGGATTATAAATAATAATATCAACAGTAACAAGTCATCTTTCAGTGAACCCTCACCATGTGTCAGCTTGAGGAGACCCAGCAGCAGTTCGCTGGCCTTCATCGTCAGCATGGCCATTCACATGACTCCCAGTCTCTGCTCCAAATTCTAAATTCCAGAGAGGCCATTTGATCAGCCCAGCATGGGTCAGTCAGGTAGACACCTCAGGAAAAATCAAATCATCCATGGCCAGAGGGTGTGGAGAGGTGGGCAGTTATATAGTTCTGACCACGCCACAGGGACCTGTGCCTGAAGATTCAGGGGTCTCCCAGAGAAGCATCCACCCCAGGCTCACCCCCAGAAGCACCTACTGCACCATCAGGAGACCAGCCCCAGAATCATTCCACTTCTGCAGCTGAGTGCACTTGGAAAGAAAAACTCCCTACGTATTCACAGTGTTGTCATCTGGCTCACATAGATTCTAAGTCTCCATGAGGTGCAATGTACAACAAAGGAAATAATGTGAATCTAGTAGCAAACTGAGATCAACCAGTTAACAAGCCTGGCAAATACAACCTGAGCCAAGTGAGCCCGTCCTTGGTCAGTTGAGTGGGATCTGCCATCATGCCGAGTGACACCTGGCAAAGCTCTGCTGTGTCCCCAAACTCAAGGAAGCCAAAAAAAAAAAAAAAAAAAAAAGAGAGAGAGAGAGAGAAAGAACACCCTTTGAGGCCACTAGGATGCATTCTATATTAATAGCCCCATTTTCCAGATATGGAAACTGTCTTAGAGATTCTGTGACTTGCCCAAGTCCATACAGTGCTTTAGTTTCCCAATTGCTATGACAAATACCACACAATGGGTTGGTTGAAATAACAGAACTTTATTGGCTCATGTTTTCAGAGGCTAACAGGCTTGTTTCCTCCCAGGGTTCATGGTCTTCTGCCTGGCTGGTAGTTCTTGTGTTCCTTGACTTTTCTGTCCCATGGCATTGTCCTCTCCTTTCTCTTCCAGGTTTCAATTGGTCTAATTTGAGTGTCAACTGGATTAACAAGCAGTGAGGGGTGGCCATTGACAAAAGTCCTGGTGCTTTTCTTTTGCCCTTATACTCCCAGCGACTCTGACCTTCCTAGCTTTACCTGCCTCCCCATTTTCTTGAGATTTGCTGTGTCTACCAATGTTTAGATGAGAACAAAACATAAAACAGAACAGCTATTCACCTTGCAAAAGGTGACAGAAGAGGGCAGAAATGCATATTAATAGAGGCTCATTTTTAAAAAGGGTGAGTGATTATTTCCTCTCAGAATAAAATTATGTAAATTCATTTGCTGCAGAGAGGAAAAAAGATGCCCTTTGGAGAATGAAGTTAAACTAATTTTAGCTCAATTTGCATTTCTAGGATCTTAACTTCAATTTGGGGTGGAGGGGAGAGGCTGACCCAACTACACAGCTTAAGAGGGCAGGAAGAGCTAGGCTTGCTAATGCTTACGCTGGGCATAACAGGGTGTGCTTTGGTCATTTATGGTGGCCAGGACAGGATGTGCTCTGGGTCACACGGGATGCAGGCAGAGAACATCCACCCCCCCCACCCCCCCACCCCCCGCAGCCAGCCAACCTGTGACTTGATTCCCGCGAGGACTCACAAGAGGCAGCAAGATTGGGTGGATGGGGTGAGAGCAGATCCTCGTCTTGTGCAAGTCCGAGCCTCTGTGCCTCCTGTCCATTTCTGAGAAATGGGAGCTATTCAAGGTTCCTGTAAGCATTGCCGGTGATTGTGCAGGTAGAGCACCTGTTCCCACGTGGACACTCAAGAAGGGGAGTTTATTAGCCCCACTCATCATCCCTGCTCTTCATCCGTCCATCCATGCATTCATTCATTCATTCATCCAGGCTTTTATCTATTCATTCCACATTCATTCATACAAGGTGCTGGCAAGGCAGAGGAGATGGAGCCACGACAGCCCCTTCCTGTGGGGGAGGCGGAGAGTTGAGAGCTAACTCCAGTACCAGCAGGGTGGGAAAGGCTGAAGGCCCTGCAGGGGAAGCTCTGTGGAAGACATCATTTGTTTTTGTTTTGTTGTTGTTGTTTTAGTCTTTTTTTTTTTTTTTTAAAGAACTTTTCGATTTCAGAAAAGTTACATTGAAAATATAGGGGATTCTCATATATCCCCTCCCCCTCACATTTTCGCCTATTAACATCTTTCCTTAGTGTGGTACATTTGTTACAAATGATGAACAAATACTGAAGCCTTGCTACTAACCATGGTAGGCAGTTTTCATTGTGGTTTACACTTTGCCCCACACAATTTTATAGGTTTTGACAAAATGTATAATGGCCTGTATCCATCATGGCAATGTCATGCGGAACAATTCCAGTGCCCTGAAAATGCCCCATGTTCCACCTGTTCTTCCCTCTCCTCCCCTCAGAACCTCTGGTGGCCACTGCCTTTATAGCAATGATACAAGTTCTTCCATAACTACAACAACAATAAGTCTACTTTGGTCCATAGTTGCATTCCCCCCTTATATTTGTTCATTCCTCAATCTGGAGGATTTGGGGGTGGTGATGCCCTCTCTGCTTCAGATTGAGAGGGGGCTTAGATCTTCTGGGGCAGATGTTTTGCATGCAGTTGTAGATACTCTTTGCTTTTTGGGATGGGTATGTGTCCATCATCATCCCTGTGTTAGTTGTCCTGGGCAAGTCCAATGAACTGGAGAGCAGGTGCTGGCTGCAACTCTCCTGAGATTCAGGGCTCAACCGGCATATGAACAGCCGGAAGATTTAAGCCTCTGGGACATATATTTAATGGGAATAGTGCTAATTATAGGTTCAAATAAAAGGGGTAGAATAATCATTCTACCCCTTTTAAAAGAGTCTAATTCTGTTACACTAGGGAAATTTTAAATGAGTCTAATTCTGTTACACTAGGGAAATAAGTTATCAAATGTTCCAAGGTAAGGCCCACTGATGGTGCTGATTTTCTGGGGCTGTGTGCCTTGCCTTTGCTTTTATTGCTGAAAGGCATGTTCAGGTGAGGAAGAGCAGACTTTCTTCAGTCATAACTGCAGGTGGAGGAGTTATTTCAGCCTGAGGGGCCGAAGGAGCAGCAGGTGAGCGAGGGCAGCCCTTGGACAGGAACTTAGGCCCAGTCCAGATCTAGACACTCTTTTTTTCCTGCTCAGGACAACCCAGCAGCCAGTCAAGGCGCACCTTCACTGGATATTGGGCAAGCCTTCAGTGACAGTGCTCTCCTCCAGGCCCTAGAGCAGGGGCTCTTAACCAGGGGCCATGAGCTTGATTTGAAATTCAAAAAACATGATTCTTGTGGCGACGTGTTGGTGCGGGTGGGATATATTTATTAAATAATACACAGTATAGTGTGGACTTAGTTAAGGGGTCCCTGGTCTGCACCTGCCTGGCAAAGGGGTCCATGGAACAAAAAAGGTGAAGAACCCCTGCACTAGAGAATAGGAAAGTGGGAAAGGGGAGAGGACTTCCTTGGACTCCTTTATTTTTAACTTAGCAGCAAAGGACTTTGGGCACAGCTGCAGCCAGGAAATCACGTTAAATGGATTGCAGAGACACCCTGAACTTTGTGAGGTTGATGTGTTCCTGAAAAGTCCTCCTTATTTCCAAATTGTGTAAATGAAATGAACTGCAAAATATACTTGGTATCCTTGCTATTTGGGAAGAAGAAAGAGAGAAGGAGGGACAAAGGGAGGAAAGAAGGAAGGAAGGAAAGGAGGGAAGAAGGAAAGGTGGGAGGAAGGGAAGGAACAGGAAGGGAAGGAAGGGAACCTGTGAATTACTTAATTATTTTATAAAGCAAAGACTTAGCTCTTCATTTCTCTAATTTAAAATTCAGATTTCCACATAGAATAATAGATCCTCAGATTGGAAAGTGACTCCCTGCTACATGCTGTCCTGGGAGGGTGTGGACAGATAGGAAAAAGTATACCTGTATGTGGTATCACACAGACCAAAATAAAGCAAAGAAAACACCCCTAGATTTTAAAAAATCAGCTGTACCTTTTTAATAGTGAACTTTTTTTTATAGTAGGTTAAAAGTAATAGACAATATTTAAAATCAATTTTTAAATGAAACACAATTTCGCTCCTTAAAAGACAGTGAAACCCAAATCTGATTCCCAGCTACACTATTTAAACCTCCCTGACTTTTATTTTCCCATCTATAAAATAAGGAAAATAATTCCCACCTAGTTGACAGAGCATTATGATCAAAATGCAACTTTAGTTCTTCCTCTTAAACTTTATTCCTGGTGATGAGGTGGTGGTGGTGGAGGGTCTCCCTAAGTCTGAGTGACAAGTCCCTCGGCAAATGCCTGTTCTGCTCACACTAGCAGGTGACAGACAGCCACAATTCAGCAATCAAAAACTCCAGTTCCCTTTTTACTGATCCAAAACTCTGAACTTGATTTAGCTTTAAATTTTCTCCTGTGCAAGGAAAGGAAAACAGCATTGGGGGGAGAGGGGGGGATGGCCCCTACTCTCCCCCAGTTCACTTCCTGCTGCTGAGCTGGTTTCAGATCTGCCAGGATCAGAGCAGGGGAGGTGGGGTGATGGTAAGGGGAGAAGATGACTTTGAACTTTCAGGTCCTGGCAGGTGGGTAAGACTGCAGGGAAAACATGCCAAAGTCTACAAGGGGTCCCTTGAGTCCTCCTCACCAGGCTTGAGGCTGGAAGGTTGCACCCCCATCTCTGTTTACGTGATGCCTGCATGGGGAGGTCCCTCTGACACTTCCCTTGGCATCCTCATAGCCAGCAAACTGATGCCTCAGTAAGAACTGAGAAGAGTCTCCCTCAAACGTCCTTTCACATAAAGGTTAGAAATGTGTTTCAAGTTCTTGACTTATGATAGGGGCTCAATAAATACTGCCATGTGCATTAGCATCAATAAAAGTTTTTTTTTCTTCCACCTGGCACATGAGAGGTGACTTCATGGGAAAAATACCAGCAGGGGCTGGTTTAAATACCTCCAAATCCTTTTTTAAAACTGCACTAGTAGTCAACAAATTCCAATTTCCCAAAGCCAAATTCTTGTTAATTATTCAACATCTTTAGATATGCCACAAGTAACATCATATGCTCTAGAACTAAAAACTGTTCAAATAACATCCTCCTGGGAATAATAATAATAATAATAATAATAAAAACATCCTGCTGTTGGCACATGCAGTGGTTGTCAGTGATGTTCCATTATCAGAATGAAAACAAAAGGCTTCACTGAGTGTTTGAGGGTGCTTACAAAAAGAAAAAAAAGTCACTTTCTCAAGACTGAATGCATTTTTTCTACAGCTCTATGTGAAAGTCTAAAATACAAATTAAATGAGTTGGAAATCTCACTGAAAATCTGCTTCCAGCAGCTATTTGGAAAATACAAATAGCATGCTAATTCTGGTTCTACCACCTCTGAGCTGGGCAAAGAAAGCTTTGAACTATTTTCCAGGCTACCAACTCAACCTGAAAGCTTGAACCTTCCAGGAGACCTGAGGCTGCTAATTACCCAGCCCCTGTGTTTGTGCACTTACCATGTGCACGTGGTACGTTTGCCTCCTGCTCCCCCGTGACGCTGTGGGCGGCGAGGTTCCCTGCTGAGAGAACTGCATGTTTTGTTTTCCTCCCGGCAGCATCATGGATTCACAACTGCTCTTAGCCCACTGTAATTTGGCTGACTCTATGGAAAACAGCACCTTTTCCAAATCCAGAGGTGGCTTTGGTACACCCCAGGGACTGAGGCACAAATGCTTTCTTCTCTTCCAAGTAGAACCGTTTGGTCTACCCTTAGGTTATTTGGCTATGAAACCCATCTTTCTCTGCTAGTCCCACTCAATCCCCACCCACCTCCCTCTCCTCCCACCCCACTGTGGTACTCCCTGCTCCTTGTCAGGACAGCTAGCAGCCTTCTTTCCTCTGCTGTCGTTCCCACTGCTCCACCCCACCCTGCACCCGATACTAGAACAACTTACTGAACCCTGAACATCCAAGAACTATGGGGAGATTATCATGTAATTAGAATATCAGAAAAAAAGAAAAAGAAAATGGAGGAAATAGTTTAATTAAAAATGGAATGAGAACATTCCACAATTAATGAAAGACACCAAGCCAACTTACTGAACCCCTATTGAAACTCTCCATTTTTCCCCACTGCCCAACACTGCAGAGTTCAAGCAGAGGCTGGGTGACCACTTAAAATAGATATTACAGAGAGAGGATGTCACTTAAGCATCACAGAGAATGTGTGCACAGAGTCGTGGATACCTGCTCTCTGAGGCTCAGAGAGGCGAATGAACTTGCACTAAGGCACCATGCTCAGACGAAGCCTTCACCAATCTAGAAGCTCTGCACTGACAAGAGGATTATCACCCACTTCATTGCTTATTTCTGTCTCCCTCAAGCTGTTTTTTTTTTTCCTGGCTGAACACACCCAGCACTACTGTCTCAAAGGAACATCCTTAGACTAAGTGTCTACAAATCCTTCCACCAAAAGCCACGCAGTGGCTTTTCATTCTTTTTTCTCTTGCATTTCAGTTTGGGAAGTTTCTATTGACCCATCTTCAAGCTCACTGATTCTTTCCTTGGCCATGACCAGTCTACTGATGAGTCAATCAAAGGCACTCTTCATTTCTTTTATAATGTTTTATAATTTCTTGCATTTCTTTGTAATTCTTAGAGTTTCCTTCTCTCAGATTACATTTCTTTTTTTTTTTTTTTTTATCGGGAAGTCCCGGGAATCGAACCCGGGTCCCTCCATATGGTAGACGGACACTGAACCTCTTGAGCCACATCCGTTTCCCCAGATTACATTTCTTATCGGTTCTTGCATGTTGTTTACTTTTTCATTAGAGCCCAGTGACATTGTGAATTTGGTGAATCCCAGAGCTAATCCTTTCCTGTGGGTGTAGAGCACTTTGGCTGCATTAAATTCAGTTAAGGGACCTCTTGATTAGGTCGCTTGATTAGATCAATTTTGATTAGACTATGCCAGTGAGGCATGACCCAGGTTGGGTCTCTGCCCTCTTACTGGAGCTTTATATAAACAGAGACACACAGAAAAAAAGAGAGCTGCTGCCAAGTTTACTCTGCCATGTGTAAGAGAGGACTTCAGGTTTGCCTACCGCTGCAGAAAGACAGAGAAGCCCCACGAGGCTCAAGGAGAGAAGCCAGGGAGAAAAGCCTGATTGCCCACAGCTGAGCTCGAGGAGAAAGGAGAGAGAGAACAGTAGGTCCGCCATCTTGCCTCAGCACATGGCAGGACTCCAGGGTCTGCTACCAGCTGACCCGTGGTGAGAAAGCATCCCTGATGATGCCTTAACCTGGACATATTCACAGCCTCAGAACTCTAAGCTTTTATCTTAATAAGATTCCCTTAATAAAAACCAACCCATTTCTGGTATATTGCATTGGCAGCCCTGTGGTAAACAAAAACCAGCCCTTAACAGAGCAATCATAGTTATTTTAAATCCCCAGTCTGATCATTCCAATGTCTGTGCCATATCTGAGTCTGATTCTGATGCTTGTTTTGTCCCTTTAGACTGCATTTTTTTTCTTGCTTTTTAGCATGCCTTGTGATTTTTTGTTGAAAGTTGAACCTGATGTGTCAGTTAATAGGAATGGAGGTAAATAGGCCTCTAGTGTGAGGTTTTATGTTAATCTGACTAGGAATCAGCCTGTGTTTAATGCCTGGCTATAACTGAAGGTAACAGAGGCTTCACTTCATATTCCTCTAGTATTTCTCCCTTCTCTCCCGGAGCTACCCTGACCAAGACAAGCAAAATATTATAGATTTCTCTACAATGTACTGAGAAAGCAGCACAGAAATTGTAGCAGCTTTGAGACTTGGGAAAACTCCTTCACATGTTTGAGCTGCGTTATCCTTAACTATGAAATGGGACCAAATCCTCCTACTTGCCCTTTTCTGACATTTCTCTGGCAGGGATGACGGGATGCCTTGTTGCAGCCGGTAAGGATGGCAATCTGAGCTCCCCTCTCAGTCTTTGCTGATGGCGTTGGGGCCACAGTTTTTTCCTGTGGTATTTGGCTGGAGTAGAGTGTTCTTATTTAAAATTTTCAGTCTTGTTAGAGTACCCTTTTTCTGGCCTTTTGGCTAGGGGGAGCAGGTTCTACTTGGGACTTTTATGTCTGTGGCTAGTTTAGCTTCCAGACTGCCAACTTCAACTCCAAGTCTGGGATATAGGAACAAAAAACAAACAATAACAACCGAAAAGAAACACACACACACACACAAAAGCACAGCACAAGACTGCCCACCATGTTGTTCCTTGGGTCCTGAGTCCCCTAGCTGGCCTGCCTTCTTCTCTCCACCTTTCTGGTTCTTTTTATATTTGTTTTATACCTCGTGTCCAGGGCTTTCAGTTGTACTTAGTGGGAAGAATAAGGAAAATGCCTCTAGTCTATCTTCCCAGAAGTGAAAATCTACAATGCTGTTTTATAACCTGCTTTCAATAGAACGCCTTTCATGCAAATACATACACCTCACATGATCATTTTAATGGCTGCATATTCTTCCATTACATTGATAAACATGCCTTTGATTCAATCAATTACCTCCAGTTAGACATATAGGGTTTTCCCCCACCCCAACAGATTTCTTCTATTATGAATAACAGTGAGGGGAATGCCCAAGTAGCTAAATATTTGGCATTTCTGGACACAGCACTGCCAAGTTAAAGGGCAAGTATGTGTTAAGGCTTCTAAAAAGTGCAGCTGATTACCAGCCAGAAAACCAGAAAGATTGTAGCAAATTATGCAACTATTGGCAGTCCTCTGTACCTTCAATATCACTGAGTAATTCTGTTTTTTTAATTGGCAATCCAGTAAGTTAAAAATATATGTCATTTTCTAAAATTACTTTTATTTGATTACATATTAGAATCATCGTTTGAGAGCAATTATAAGTATCTGTTATTATTAAATTTCCAAGCAATAAATGAGGAGCAGAGGGTGGAGAGGCTGAGATTGGAGGCGTGAAAGGATTCCCCATGGTAGACCATTGACAGCTGGTTGTTGCTAAATCAGTCAAATTTCTTAGACAGAAGGAGCAGGACATTATTGTACTATAGCAGACAACTGGGCAGGACTTGGGGTTCCAGACCAGACTGAGAGAGGCAGATGATGGGGAAAGTAGGGATCAGTTTTCATCTTATCTTACAGCAAATTCTTTCTGTCATTCAAGAGTGTTTTAAAATCCCTAGAATTCTTGGGCTATTTTCTAAAGAAGCATTTGTCACATATCAGAAATAATAGGTAGTTGTCATCACAGTGAGTAGATTGAAAATATTATTTAATTGTTGTTCTATAACTACTGGCTATACAAACACACACACATATACATACTCATACCCAAATAGAAGTGCCTGCACACACATACACACACAGCTAGCCCTGGCCTGTTTTAATCCTGGGCTTCTGTTCTATGCTACCATTAGTCAGCATAAGACTGAAATTATCTGATATCCCAGCTGGGCTGCTATGACCATCACCAAGGTTGAGTGCAAGGTGATAGGAGCTGAGCTGGGCAGAGAGAGAGGGCTTCCTTCACAGCAGTTCTCAGCTCCCTCTTAGGTTTCACCACTAACCATCTTGCTGCTCAGAAAATGAACAATAACTATGGTGACTTGCACTTGTTTCCAAAGTATTTTTAACCCCAAGTCCTTGATGTTAGAAACTCCCCAGGTGTCCCATTCCCCAGATCTGACCTAGTGGTTACCTCATACAGTTGCTCCATTCCATATTTGCTGAGTAGGAATACACTGAATTGTGTTTCATTAATTTGACTTGTCTAGACTCCAGCATAAAGAGGGAACCCTGTGCTGAGGGTGGAGATCACCCCAGAACAACTTAAATCCAGTGCCTTAAAAGTGCGCTTGTAGGGACACTGATGTGGTTCAGTGGTTAAGTGCCAGCTTCCCCCATACGAGGTCCCGGGTTCAAACCCCAGCCCCTGTATCTGAAAAAAAAAAAAATACTCTTGTTTCTATAGACTGTTTCATCTGGAACCATGAGATTTCATTAGAACAGGTTGCTCAAGTATGCTGAGATACAACCTGATACTTTGTAGTACATAAAACATAAGGCTTCACTCAAAGATGCACTCACTGCTTGAAATACTGCCATAGATTTAGGTCCTACAAACACAGAAATTCTCATAAATTCTATTTTGTTTAATTCACATGAAAAAAGGTAAAATTTTGTTTGTAACTGTATATGCTATATTCTATAATTTATTCCTGTTAGGAGAAAGCATCCTGTTTCAGTTTGCTAGGCTGCTGAAAGCAGATACCATGAAATAGGTTGGCTTAACAATGGGAATTTATTAGCTTACAGTTTTGAGGCTGAGAAAAATGTCCAAATCAAGGCCTCATCAAGGCAAAGCTTCCTTCCACAGATTGACAGCTGGTGATCCTTGACTCCTCTGCCATATGTCAAGACACATGGCAGCATCTGATGATCTCTCCCTTCTCTTCCAGGTTTTGTTGCTTTAAGCTTCTTGCTTCCATGGCTTTCTCTCTCTTTATCATAATTGAATTCTCTTTTAAATGACTCCAGTAAAAAGATTAAGACCCACCCTGGGCTATGCCTCAATTGAAGTAATCTCATCAAAAAGTCCTACTTACAATAGGAATAAGTTAGCTTTAAGAACATGATTTTCTGGGGTATAAATGGTTCCAAACCACCACCCTTCCATTTTGAATAGGTGTAAATGAAGACAGAATACTCCACTTACAATTTTATACATTTGATAACTAGAATAATTTTCCACAGAGTATCTTCTGGATCTGACACTTCGACCTTGTTTCTTCATCACCACCCATATACCTCCACTACTGACCATGAGATGACATGTTCATATAATGATCCAACCTCTAGCCCTGCCTCCTTGAGTCACTGCAGCTGAGTTGACATCATGGACAGTTGGAGCATTACTGGACATCAGTATGACAATGGGGTAACTTCTATAACTTAATGACACATAAGTTACTGTAAATCACATAAATATATCCCATTAAACCCAAACTAAATTTATCTCCCATTCAACTTCCTTTTAGTTGTATCCTACTCTTTTTTTTTTTTTTGTATCCTACTCTTGATGACACACCAGCAACCTGACATGAGATGAAGAATACCAGATATGATGTTAGAAGGAAGAGATAGCAGTCTTACCTTATTACAGTAAGATATCTTAACTTGCAAATTTTGCAAAAACATATGGCCACATGAACACATTGCTAGAATCCCTCCTAGGGCCTTGTACATAGCCCAAACTAGCTTCACAATAAATCCACCTCTGGATTTAGGTCAATCCCCATGATTTAAAAAACACAACAGAATTGTCCAATTATCAAATAGAAATATAATGCAAATGTATCAAACAGAGCTTGGACCTAGCAATGAAACACTGATGGTGATATCTGCTCCATCAATCAGATGCTGGAGAGTTGGTGATTGATGCAGAGATTGCAGGGTGATGACACTCCTTATGATGTGACTGATTCTGTAAAATACTCTACTGTATTTTAGGTTGGAGCATCTTTATCATAATAGTTAAGTCCAGGGAGGAACCTTAGGGATAATCATGTTCTCCCACAGCACTGTATAGAAGAGAGACCTGTGAGAAAATTGACATTATTTGGTCAAAGCCACACAGTTCATCGGTGGCAGAAATAGTAATGAAACCTGTTCTACTGACTTCCAGCACATTGCTTTTTCCACTTTGTACTATACCCTAAGTTTTCTTGTTTAGCACAGGATGTTCTAGAAAGAGAGAATATTCTAACTACCTGAAATAACATGATTTATGTGCCACAAATTTAGACAAAGCAAGAGTCTAATAATATCTATCAGATCATTCCAAATAAAATAATCACAAATATAATGGAATCAAATAAGTTACAGCTTGGTCTACAACAGACAATAAGCCAAGTCTGGAGAGTGATCAGGGTGACAGGCAGAGTAGGACATAAATGGGAAAGCCTAGAAAGAGCCCCCCAAAAATGTCTCTACTATCCATCTGTAGGGATTCTGGAATTGTCACCATTTGCTCTCCCCAAATGGGTAGACTTTGGAAAGACAAATGAATAAAAACAGCTGTATTAGTCCACCAAAGGGGTACCTATGCAAAGCTTTTGGTTTTTATAATGGGGATTATTTGGGGGTAAAAGCTTATAGTTCCAAGACCAAATCAAGGCATCAGCAGAGATGCTTTCTCACCAAAGTCAGCTACTGTTGATCCATGCTGTGTTGTCACATGCTGAAGTAAGATGGCCACTGATCTCTGTAAGGTTTCAGCCTTCCCCTCCAGCTCTCCTCTCTCAGGCTCAGCTGCTTTGCTTTCTTCCCAATTTCAGCTGCAAACTGGCATAGGGCTTGTCTCTTAGGGCTTCCTATATCAGTCTCTGTTGTCCCACTCTCTTCCCAAATTCAGCTGTAAGCTATCAGGTAAATGGCTCATCTCTCCCTGGGGCCTCGGCTGTTTGAACCTCCTCCTTTCTGTTACATGGAAGGACCAAAATTTACAGAGCTCTCTCTTCCTGTGTCTGTCTGTCTGTTTATATAAGACCCAACGAGGGATAAGGGACTCAGCCTGAGCCACGCCCACTGATGTAGTCAAATTAAAAGCCCTAATCTTAACAGGGAATGACTCAAAGACACCTCAGCTGAATTTAATGCAATCAAAGGCTATCACACCCAGAGGAATAGATTAGTTTACAAACACAATCTCTCTCTATTTGGGGGATTCATAAAATCTCAAACTTCCACAGCAGCTTATATTTGTAAGGCATGTTCTAAGATGCATAGCTCTTTCACATGCTCATCTCATTTAATCCTCCCTAAATCTGCTCACTGTATGGGGAGCCTTCTCCCTCTACCGGATGTACCTTACCCCAAGGTGAGGGGTGAGTTGTTGGAGGGAGCACTCCCACCCTGTTGCTCCTTTCTCTTCACATGTAATGACTAATCTGATGAATGAGACCTGTGAGAGGTGGACAACCAAGGGACTACATTATCAGAGGTTGTGGTAACTGTCACTTGCTTTCCTCACCCCTTTGGCCTACTGGTGCTCAGGTATGACAGGAGCTCACACTTCCTGATTCCTGCTTCAACAAAGCCAGACATCTTCCACCTGTAACTGGATGCATTCTGAGGTTGCCCAGCCCTTCCTTTCTGGAGGAGAGAGAAGCAGCCCCACCATAGTCACCAGTCTGGAAGTTATCAGAGAGAGCTTAGAACTTGGGGTTATTGATCATTTGCCAGCTATCATTTCCAAAGCTGACAACTGGATCCTTGTTTGGCTCCTTGGACTGTGTTTTAATGCAGGGTAAGAGAATTATTTATCCCATTACATCATACTTAGTAGGTTTTAATCATTTTACAGATGACACTAAAGTTCAGAGGGACACAGTCAGTGAATACCAGGGGAGAGACTGGGCATAAGCATTTATAATTTGTGACTCCCCAAGTCTCTGAACTCCTTGTCTAACCCCTTGGTGATTTTTCACATTATGAGTCTTGCCATTAAAGATAAAGCCCCTCAAAATATCACACTCGCAGAATCCTTTGCAGCTACACTGCAAACAAGGACCATTGTCCCTCCTGCACATTAGAATGCGCACGAGGCCAGGCTTCAGAAGTGAGCACTGCAAGGAGGCGTCCATGTGCCGGAGAAGCTAATGTGCTGCCAGAGATGCCCAATTTCACAGGCACTGCAATGGCAGGAGCTCTGGAGTCTGGCTCCAGCGGCGGTGGTGACGGCAGTGATGGTTTCACTGCGGCAGCTCCTGGTATTGTCGGGCACTGATACGTGCTGTGTAGCTTCAGAGCTCTCTGGGCCTCCCAATATGTTGTGGCCTACCTAATACCTTTAATAAATTCTTTTCTTGCTTAAAATAGCAAGAGTTGATTTCGTTGTTTGCAACTAAAAACCAATGTTAACTGGAACCCAGGATTTCTGATTCCAAATTCAGAGCTTTTTTCCTTTCCCCACAATCGTTTCTTAAGCTTAAACTCACACCTTATTAACTCTATTCCTTTCCTCCAGACAAGTAACTAACTAAAAATAAAGATCTGCAATGACAGGATGACAGGAAAAAGAACTTTGGACACTGGGACCCAGCCAGAAATCTCAGCCCAGGAAAGAGTGATACAGGAACATTGAGGGCACTGGACGCCACTATGAGAAAGCAGGACAGGTGGAAAGCAAAGGAGAATCGAGAGGAAAAAAGAGAAGGAAACTCACATTTACGGAAGAATGACTTTGTACCAGCACAGCACTAGCCACTTTGTAAACACAGCTAAAGCAAAAACGAACACAACCAAGATAGCTATTCATAGCCTTTTTGTGTCCTGGCTGTCTAAGGAGGATTCTTTGGGCTTTGCTTGAGCTCCTTTTGTGGAAATGGGGTTAAAGAATAAGCAGAAGAAATGTCTCAGAGTCATGCACAGAAGAAAGAAGAGATACAGAAAGCAGGAAGAGGGGGCAACATACAGGCAGTGTGGGGGAGAGCAGCAGAAATGAGAAATCGGGGAGGGGGCTTCATGGCTTCAAGATGAATGAAAAATTGGGGAGGGGGACATCATGATGAGTGGGACTTTGGGGAGGGCAAAATTTTAAGAGGGTTTAGGAATATTTGCAGGTATTGCCTAGGGGATCACCACCCCTCTTCTCTTCAAGAATCTCCAGTAAGTCTAATACTACTCTTCGAGAGTTTTTATATGGAAATGTTATTCTTTTGGGAGCATCATAATGCAGGGGACAGCCTTAAGGAACAACAAAGGCATCATCTCATTTGACCTTCTTTATAACCCTATGATCTGATCTCTCTTATACCCATTTATCAGATTAAGAATCTGCGGCTCAGGGAGGTTTTTGTGGCTTTCTCAAAGTCATCCAGTTGTCTATTTAATAAGACCAAGATTTGAGCTAAGACACACAATTCCAAAGCCTTTCATAGAGGACAGTAGGCATGACATTTGTCCACTTAATGTCACTAGGTGATAACATGGATTTGGGAAATCCTGAGCTGATTTAGGACTCTGCAAATTAGAGCCACCATATATATATATATATATATATATATATATATGAAGTTCCATACAAGTATTCCAAAGATATACAGCTAGAACTTCTAAACCTATAATCAAGAGCTAACCTGGGTAAGTTATTCAGGAAATATAAATTAACTAGAAGGAAATGATAAAACTACTGTGCAATATACCCCCTTGATCTGTCTATAGTACAACTCATTTCTGAAAGGCAATGAATTTAATACACACTTTCAAAAAATTTAAATACAATTACCACATGGCTGTTTAAATCCATGCAGACTAGAAAATGATGCCGTGGGAGAAAAATCCCTATGATGTAATAATTGAGGTCTAATACATCAGTATTGTGGCCTGGAGAATGAATCACTCTGTATTATGTAAGAGCTCGACAGATGTTTCATTTATCCTCACCACACGCCAAAGAGGTTGATCCCATTAGTCACATCTTACAAGTGATTCAATGAGGCTCCAAAAGATTAGGTGATTGCTGAGTTACCCAGCTCTGGTTTCAATTAGAAGACCCCAGGTCCTGGTGTGTCTGGGACAGCCCAGATTCTGCCTGTTGTCTCAGGGTATTAAGAGTAGCCCCTTCTCATTCTCAAAATTGTCCCCTTTTAGTTGATAAATTATAGGCCACCCTCGTCACCACTGACAAAAGGGTCACTGTGCACTACAAGCCTTTTCCATCAGCAGGGCCTGACCACGGAAACCCTTGTTCAGTGGGTCTGGAGTGGAGCCCAGGAATGTTCATTTCAGCAAGCCCTCTCCAACCCCCCAGCTGATTCAGTTGCTGTTGACTGGAAGGCCAGGTTTGGAGAAAGACTCTCCCATACCATGCTGCCATATTAGGTACAGAAAGTGGGTAATGGAGGGATACTGGAAAATCCTCTTTTCTGAGGTCTTTAAAAGTGAAGCAAGGTCTCACCTGTGAGGAACAGCGTAGGTGTGAGCCAGGTGCAAGGTGAGGCCTGGTTAATTCCGTCACTGCCGCACATTTGGAGCTGCATCAAAGGTAATGAAAGGGACTTGGCCCTGCAGTAAGAGGGCTACGAGTTCCAGGGGCAGCTTTTCCCACCTCCCCACCACCCCAACTCGTACTAGAAGACATGGATGGGGGGTAAGTCAAGTGCAAATTTGGAATAACGTCTATGGCAGATGTTACTCATGTTCCCTAAAGACCTTCCCATTCTTCCTTCCTGACAGAAGCTACCTCAGACTACAAAGGGGATGGCCTCTTGGGTAGTTGGAGCATGGAGCAGTGACTCAATACTAGTCAAGGGGAACCCAAGGGAAATCTGCTAGAGAGTTTCTGGGAAAGACTCTTCCTTCTTGATAAGTGAGACTATGGAAGAGAAACCCTTCCTGACTGCCTAGTTCATGATTTGCAGATGTGATGCCTGGAGCTATGACTACAGGTAAGAAGGTGAGCCCTTAAAAAACTGAACCAGAGCCCTCTCACGTGAACCAAACCTGGAACCACCTGCCTCGACTTACCAAGTGAAACAATAAATGTCCAAGGTGTTGGGCCCCTTTTAATCAGGATTGCTGTTACTTGCAACACAAACCCTCCCACCTGGTATGAGGAAAAGACTCCAGGTTTTATGTTTGAAAGTGTGTATGGTTATTTGAAAATTAGCAAGTAACACATGTTCATTATAAAATCATAAGCAAAAATAAAAATGCATTTACAAATCAATCTTCAATACTCCATATAATAATTTTTCATATTCACATTTATATCCTTCCAGACTTTTCCCCAGGCATATACATGGATATTTATTTTACAAAACTGGCATCATACTCCTTCCCTTGTTTTATAATCTGTTTTGTATCTGTGAGTGTGCAAGCCTAATATTATATCATGGTGTTCATTCTTTCTTTTCTTTCTTTCTCTCCTTTCTTTCTTTCTTTCTTTCTTTCTTTCTTTCTTTCTTTCTTTCTTTCTTTCTTTCTTTCTTTCTTTCTTTCTTTCTTTCTTTCTTTCTTTT
>JAKSZT010054489.1:14485796-14566057 GCA_026826555.1 Tolypeutes matacus
TCTCTCTCTCTCTCTCTCTCTCTCTCTCTCTCTCTCTCTCTCTCTCTTTCTCTCTGGTGGCAAGACATTCCATTGTGTGGATGTTCCCTAGTTTAAATCACCTTATATTGGTGGACTTTAAAATTGTTTGTAGCTTTTAACCAATCCCACTACTATATAAATACCAGGACAAACATCTTTATGTATATGAATCTGCTCACTTAGCTGAACACTTTCATAAGATAAACTAAGTGTGGAATTGCTGAGTTAAAAGGCACCATGTAAATACCTTTAAGGATTTTGGTCTGAATTACAAAATTGCTCTCCTGGAGGGCTGCAGACTGGGTGCTCCCACAAGCTCCCAGCCTCAGCTTCTCCCTGCTTCTCCAGTGCTGGATATTCTTCTTTTCATCTTTGCCAATCTGATAAGCCAAAATGGAAAGCTCAGCTCATTTTATTTGTAAGCCTTTGATTACCAAATAAGGTGGACCTTTTGGCATCTGGTTGAATGCTTAGCTATCTCAGAGCCCAGGAAACTTCTTTTCTCTTTCACTCAAGCACTGGCCTGTGAGGCCGTTGAGCACCTGAAATGTCAGACAACAGCTCCTGCCTTCTCTCCCCAGGAGATTAAAGGACCTAACATGTCCAGTGGAGTAAATTCTCCTCCCAGCCTCAGTGACAGCCTTATTACTCAAGCTGCCCAGGCAGCTCACAGTTAAATCTTCCTGGCTAATACCAACTCCATTGTTGTTGTTGTTGTTGTTGTTGTTTTTAAAGATTTTATTTATTTATTCATTTATCCCCCCCTTGCTGCTTGCGCTCGCTGGGTCAGCTAACCACGCCGTGCGGGCAGGCTTGCCTTCACCAGGAGGCCCCGGGAACCGAACCCCGGGCCTCCCATATGGTAAACGGGAGCCCTACTGATTGAGCCACAGCCGCTTCCCATTGTTTTTGTTTTAAAAAAAAAAAAAAAAAAAAAAAAAACCAACCTGTGAGGGTTAATTTCAGGTGTCAGCCTGGCTAGGCTCTGGCGTTCAGCTTTTCAAGCAAGCACTCGCCTGATTGTTTACTCGAAGGGTGTTTTACAGCTGGATTTCCATCTAGAGTCAGTTGATTTCATCTATGGCTGATGGCATCCATCAGTAACAAAGATCACCCTCAGCATGCCTTCAGCCAACTAGCTGGAGGTCTGAAAAGCCAGAACTCAAGATTTCTGAAATCAAAAAGAAGCCAGCCAGCAGCTTCTCCCGGGAGTTCAACTTCAGCACAATCAGTTTCCAGCTTGCAGTCTGCCTCGGGAACGGAAAATTCAGACTTGCCAGCCCCCACAGATGCATAAGCCTGGGTGTGTGTGCGTGTGCACGTGTGTGTAAACACTGACTAATACACAGCCTGTCTTCAATGGGCTATTTTTAATCCTGACTGCACAGAAGAATCACCTGGGCAGTTTTTTGGTTTTTATTTTAAATGTTACCTTCTTTTACAGTTTCACTATAAAAATTCAAAAGGGTATTCAGTTCAAAGTTTCTCTCTTATCCTCGGCCCCAGACACCCAATTCTTCTCCCCAGAAGCAACCAATGTTAATAATTTTGTGTGGATCCTTCCATAGATAGCTCATGGGCAGATTTTTTTAAAGGGTCATTTTGGGGTCCCCAGACCAGACTTTCTGAGTCAGAATGTTCAGGAGAATCTGGGAACTTGGGTTGTTTAAAAAGCCCCCAGACAGGGTCCAGAACAGTGCTTTAGTGTGTCATTCACTCATGCATGCATGCATTCATTCGTTCATGTGACATATTTATTGGGCATGTGTTTATATGTGCCAGACACTGTGCTTGCTGCCGGGGACACAGCAGTAAACAGGACAAAGTCGCTGTTTTCATGGAGCTGAGATTATTGTGGGGGCAAGGGGGGCCGGTGGCAGTCAGAAAACAGACTGCAATTGCCAGAAAGTGCAAGTGAGAAGGGCTCTGACAAAAACTAATGCAGGGTAACAGAAAGTCTTCAAATCGCTTTTACCACAGCTTGGGCCTCCTTCCTCCTCCCCTGCTAGACTTTTTTTAACCCCTCCACCAGAGGACAGAGGGGATATAAAGAAAAATGAGACAAAATTTGTTGGGCCACTGAATTATTCCCTGAGCCCATATTCAGGATGAGTTTGAAGCTAGTGCCCAAAGTCATTTCCATGTGGTATTCATTTCTCTTCATTAGCACGGATCATTGAATTCTTCGGGAAGGCTTAGAAATAATGCTGAGACATGTCAATTTGCTCATTAGTCTGAAATAGAAAGTTTCATTTCTTCTTTCTCTCCTGCAATCCAGAAATTCAGAGCTAAAGCATTGCAGGAGCCCTTGCATGCCCACTTGACATCTGAGAAGTGGGCGTGCTTCCTTTGGAGTCAGGCTAACACCAAATAACATCCAAAGGGAAAAGTGGCTGGGAGACTCCTTACCAGTGGCACTTAGGAAATTCTGTTCCATTCAACAAAACTCTAGGGTTATCTATATCTGCAAAGCCCTAGGCAGGTTCCATTATCATCCTGTTTAAAAATGAGGAAGAAACTCAGACTCAGAGAGGTTAAGTAGCTTGCCCAAATCTCCCTGGACTCAGACCTAGGTTTGCTAAAGGCAGAGATTGGCACTTCCGTCAGAGAGGTGCCCATGGGTTAAATGAAATAATCCACGCGCCGCGCTCAACATAATACCTGGCGCACGGGGGATTCTCCAGAATGGAAGCTGTGCCGCTGCTGTTAACTGAAATCTGGCAGCTGCACACTCATCACCACCATTTTTCTGAAGACAACTAATGAGATGGAAGAAGGTGGGGCATGTGAAACCAGGTTCTAGGATCTGGAATTAGCTGCCTGCCGCAAGCTGGGGCGCTGGACTGTCCCCATCGGGCACAGCCAAGAGACGCTCTCACTCGGGCTGCGTTGTCAGTGCCCCGAAAGCCTGCCCCGTTTTTCCCACCATTTGAGGTGAGCTACTGGAGGCCTTACCCCTCTTTGTAAACCTAGTACAGTGACTGGCACGTAGTGGGTGCTAAATGTTGACGGAATTAAGGAATGCCTGATTGAGCACCCGTCCTTTCAGCTTCCTGGCCTCTGAGGTGGGCCCCAACCCCGTAACATCAGTCACTATTCATTTGGCATTTATCCATGCCAGGTTGTGTGCTGGACCCTGCAGGTCTATGCTCGCCCTTCATTCTCACACTTTCCCCCAATCCTATAAAACTCTATCTTTTCCTTCAGTGAGACGCTCACAGCTCCTCTGGCAGGTGCTCTCCTTCGTTGCTGGGCGTCAGTGAACCTGACTGTCAGCCTGCAGGGTTATTCCCTGCGGTCTCAGTCTGACCCAATCTGATTCCCAGAATGTATTATGCAGTGATGCGATTTTACAATTGAGAACACTAGGATACCTCCATGCACTGCGACGTCACCTCTTCCTTCTTCTCTTCCCACCTGACTCTTTCTCTTCCTTTTACCTCCACCTGGACCTTTCTACTCCTTAGATCCATACTCTATTCCCAAATTACTGTTCCACCCCACTGCCTACCCAACAATGCCTCCATTCTGAAAAATGGCATGGGGAGATTGAATTTGAGATTTGCCACTCACTAGCAGCTTGGGGGATTTACTTAAATTTTCTAACCCTCAGTTTCATCATCTGTGAAGTGGGGACTACAGTCCCCAACAAGACAATCCACAAAGAGCACGGGGCATAAGGCAGGGAGAACGTTCCCTAGCATGAGCTGATATTGTTGTCGCCAACACTGGGAGAGGCCAGTGGAAACCACTGCACCCTCTCTTATCCTCTCTTCTCTTCTTCTTTAGTTCCATAGCCCATGGTCAGACATTTACCCCTTCCTCAGAGAAGACAAGGCCCTCCCCCAGCTCTGCCTGGCAGTGGCCCAGCAGAATTTCCTCAGGTGGGATCCAGGAATCACTACATCACTATCAACTGCCAGAACTTGTTGAAAATGCAGATTTCTGGACCACTGAATCAGGTACTCCAGGCCAGGGTTGAAAGCGAGTAGAGAGGGGGTTGGGGGCAGGAGGCAGGAAGAGGCTTGGAAGGCAAACCACCAGGCCTGACTGCCCCCGGCAGCCCACATCCGTCCATTCATTCGCTCCGACAAGAGGAACTGAGCAGCTCCTGGCAGCAAGAGGCCATGGAGCATTCGTCCTCAGGAACCTGGGATTCCTCCCGTTCTGGCTCTGTTAAAATGAAACTATGCTGAGTCAATGACCACAAGGACATTTCTGTGTCCTCATAAGAAGACACACAAATTAAATAGCAGTTTATTTTCTTTCAAAAGCTACCCCGACTGAGAGTGCTTCAACATGATCCCTTTATCCAGCTCTTTTCATCCCATTTGATTTCTTTTTAAAACTGCCACTCCATTGTCCCAGAATTAAAGTGATGCCTTCTTAGACTCCTGGCTTGTTACCTCTCAGTGGAAAGTGTGGTAGAGCAGGGACAGTGTGGAGTTGGGAGTCAGTCAGGGGGCCAGCTCCAGCCCTCACTAGCTGAGCAACTTTGGGCAAATCACTGAACCCCTCTGAGCCTCAGTGATCATCTCTGTAAAGTGGGCACATTGGCAGTTCTTATCTAATAGGGCTATTGTAAGGATTAAATAATTCTTACAAAGCCCTCGGAACAATGCTTGGCACTGAACATTTCAATTGACTAGTAAGGTTTTTATTCTCAAATGCCTCCAGCAGAAAATTTTTGGTTGGTTCCTGAATGTCTCTATTTTTTCAGTCTTATATATCCTCTAACTCCACCCGGGGATGTCTGTCTTCTATCCTGGGTCCAGTGTTCATTTTTCCCTTGCTCAATCCATTTCAAGAGGACAAAACATGCCCCCACTGGAGCATGGTTGATGGGAAATAGCTTTGCCTCTGGCCCCTGCCAGAAGGATTTGTAGTTTCATGAGGTTCTGAGCCTAAAACTTACCTGAATTCTGTCTAACCTACCCACATGATTCAACTAAATTGAGTCCTCAATAGGAAGCTTTTATTTTTTTTTATTTTTTATTTTTTTTTAAGATTTTTATTTATTTATTCATTTATCCCCCCCTTGCTGCTTGTGCTCGCTGGGTCAGCTAACCACACCGCGCGGGCGGGCTTGCCTTCACCAGGAGGCCCCGGGAACCGAACCCGGGGCCTCCCATATGGTAAACGGGAGCCCTACTGATTGAGCCACAGCCGCTTCCCAATAGGAAGCTTTTAAAAACAAGAAATTGGATCAACAACTGGGTGTAGTGGGCAGTGACAGAAGTAGGAGGAAGTTGAGACATTCTACTCATCCACTCCTAATCTCTGCCCCTGGATTCAAGGCAAAGCATCTTGGTTAACTGAGCATTCTTAAAATGGCTGTGGCTAGTGACAGAAAACACTTTTGTGGGTCCTATAGACCAGCTCTAGGCTATCCTGAGTCTCCAATAAAAACCAGAGCAGTCAGGTTGAATTTGAAGGCGTTATTTCAACAAGATGGACACAACAATATGCCAACTCCAGCTGCTCCACCTCTTCTCCAGGGCTCTGTCTCCCTGCAGCAGTCCTGCCTGAACTGCGAACACTAGTATATAGACATCTTTCGTCTCCCAGCCTCCGGTCTATTTCACACACACACACACACACACACACCTGCACACATACACAGTAACGTTGGTTTATAGTCTTCCCAAGTAAGACAGGATTAAGGCAAGTTGGAAGAACTTCCAATGTGGCTGTCCCTATCCGGCCCTGTCTCTTGGAGAAACTCCATGCTTCAGCTCTAGGCCTGCAGTGATTGAAAATGAAGGTGGGGCTTTCCCCTGGGGTAGGTGAAGACTCCAGAATTCCATAATGCCAAGGACGTCAAGGCAGTGCTTGCTGCCCTCTGAATGTGTCTTTATGGCCTAGGATAGTCCCTAAGAACACACGAAGGAGACAAATCACATTGGAGCACTGGATGACATCCATGCTATGAACAGGGGTAAAGAGTACTGGGTTCAGGGGAGTGGGTGTGGCTCAAGCGGTTGAGCACCTGCTTCCCACATGGGAGGTCCTGGGTTCAGTTCCCAGTGCCTCCTAAAAAAACCCACAAAAACAAACAACAAGCAAAACAAATGAAAAAAAAAACAACTCAGGGGAGCCGATGTGGCTCAATGGTTGAGCGCCAGCTTCCCAAATACAAGGCCCCAGTTTCAATCCCCGGCCCCTGGTACCTCAAAAGAAAAAGAAAAAAAAGAGACTACAGGGTTCAAATCCAGGTCCCTTCATGCCCCTTCCTCCCCTCTTATCCCCCCATTCCCCACACTCCTGCTCCCCAGTTGCAGCTAGAAGACCTTGGGTACATTATGGTGAAGTAGAGTTATTTCCCGCCTCATAATTTTGTCACCAGGGTTGAGTGAGATGTATCTGTAAACATGGTAGTCTGACACACAGTAGGTGCTAAATCTTTGTTAGCTTCCCTCTTCTGCCACTCCATGTTTTTATGGGAGAGTGTGAGATTGAAGTGAAAATCCATTTAAAGCAGGATTTCTCAAAGGTGGCACTATTCTGAAATTTGAGTTCGTATAATTCTTTGTTGTCCTGTGTGCTGTAGGATCTTTAGTAGCATCCCTGACCTCTGCCCAATAGATGCCAGTAGCATTCCCCCCCGTCATGACAACCAAAAATGTCTCCAGACATCGCCAGATGTCCTCTGGGGGCAATAGGGCCTATTGCCACTGGTTCACTGGGAACAAAGTCAGCCTTGAAGAGGAAAGAAGTCTTAAAACAAACATGTGTCCCAGCGGGGCCTCACTCCCTTAATCTTAGGGTCCCACATTCCTTCTGAGAGACTGCTGGCACTGTCAGGCTTGGGACAGTTACTTCTTTCAGTATTCTAATCTGGAGAAATGGACAGTCTTACTTTAACCGTCCTCTTCACAAATATTTCCTGCTAATCTGAAAAGGCAACAGTGGTGATAGAAGAAGGGGAAGGAGTAAGGGAGAAGGAAAAATAGGGAGGAAGTAAAAGGAGGAAAGAGGGAGAAGGAAGGGGGAGAGGAGAAGGGGAGAAACCCTTCCCAGCACACTTCTCTTGGTGTCCCTGCCAAAAATCTGTAATCTGAATCTAATCATGAGGAAGCATCAGGCAGGCCCTTTCCACCACAAGAGATACTATATGAAATGACCTGTACTCTTCAAAAATGTCAAGGTCATGAATGACAAGAAAGAATGAGATTGGAAGGAAGGGGGACTGAAGCCAGAGGGACCCGTTCCATGTTGTCAAGGTTCATTGGAGAGTCACTTAACCAAGGGAGGGAAATGGGTGGAGAGAAGTTGGTGGATGCCAGATCTGCTGAAATTGCCGACATGTGGATGCTAGAAACACTGTAAGCAGCTTATCTTTGTCTTGAGTTCCCAGGATATTTTAAGTGCTCCATTTACATTTAGTGGTCCCCCCAGAGTTTGAACAAGAGCTTCATCTTCCCAGGGGAGAATTAAGAAGAAAACCTACAAGGGATGTCTACCTCCCTTGCAGACAGATACCTGGTTCTACTAATCAGATGCACCACCATGAGCCTTTGATTCAGAAGTGAGCTACATGGGGACACACACTGGATGTGTGGCATCTGCTTTGCTGGTACAGGAAGCAGCCAAGGCAGGGTGGACAATTCTGCAGTTTGGATCTGGGAGCTTAGCCTACAGCCTGTATCTCCTCCCAACAATTCTGTGAGATGCCTAAAGAAAGGGTGGGGGGAGGGAGAGAGAGAGAGGAAAAAAGCAGAAAAAAAACTTTTTCTGAAACTGGAGTGGACTCTGTTGTCTGTAACTACAAACTAACCAACCAAGAAGTAAAGGAGGCAGTAAAGACGGGCGGCTTGGGCAGCAGTGATGGCCACTAAACTCACATCCAAGAACACACCAAGCATCGTGTTAGACTCTGTGGGGCAAGTGGGGCCGGAAGTGTTGATCACATGCTCACTCATATTGCAATATTTACAGGGACAAGATACATATGCATGAAAACATGTATGTGAACATAGGAAATTTTGAATCCAGGCGAAGACAGATGTAATGGGTAGAACTTAAACCAAAGATGAAATTAGAGTGAGATTAGGGTTAGTCAGGGAAGCTTCTGAATGAGGGCCCTGTTCTTCTGTGTAAGGTTGTTATATTGGGGGAGGCTCTTGTTACATGTAGATCTATCTCTAAGCCAACGGTTCACCCTGAGAGCAAGATATACTGTCCTGGTTCCAGTGGGGGGTACAAAAGGACCCTGAACTAGAAATTGGGAAACCCAAAAGTTCTAGCAAGTCCCATGCGTTCTCTGAGCCTCGGTTTTGTCATCTGACAAATGGCAATGCTGTGATTACAAAAGCTGCCGACACTAGACTTTCTTCAAATCTCTCGTTCAATCCTCACACACGACCGTGGGAGGCTGCACTGCTGCTATACAATTCACCAGTGAAACACTGGGCGCTCAGAGAGGCTCACAAACCACGCAAAGCCACAGTGCCAGTAAGCAGTAGAATCTGGACTCACATCCATGCCTTGCTCTTGCTAAAGCCCACACTCTTGACCACTACCTGTCGCTGCCTCCAGCACCTACTGGCCCAAGGGGGGTGTCTGGCAACGGAAGCCATGTGTGAGAGCACTTGATAAACGGAGGGCCTCCATCATATTTTGAAATCTGAGATTTATACCCTAAAAAACCTGGCATCAAGTCTAGCCCTGCCATTTGCTTCCTCTATGAATTTAGAAAATTCACTCAGTCTCTCTGAGTTTCCTTATCCATAAATGTGACTGCTACCCAAGTCTCCCTCTCAGGGTGAGGCTGAAAAGAAAGCGGCAGCAGCACCAAAACTAACTTTTACATCATGCTTGATATGCCTCAGGCACTGTTTTCTGTGCTTTTCAGAAATGTGAGCTCATGTAAGTGAGAGCAATTTGAAAATGGGAAAAGAGATTTTATTTACCTCAGGTTTTTATGGCCCAAGTGAAATGCCACCGGCTTTGCTGCACTGCTCTGTTTTCTTCAGGGGCCACCTTGTAAGGGTCAAATCTTCAAGTGAATACTCAGGTTCTGCCCAGGGATGAACTGCCTCAGCTCTTGCTTCTCCACATAGAGCCAGAACCCTAGAGAGGGAATGAGGCAGACAGCCCACAGGGAAACTCGATATCTCTAATCAATAGGGCGTCACTCACCCTTTCCTCAAGGCGTGGGATTATGGACCTGAAATGACTTCAGGATGAAACAGAATGCACCATCCAACTTCTATCTAGGTTATTTCTCCCCTCCCCAGGACAGACACAAAGACACGGGCTCCAGGATGCTTTGACTCAGAGCCCTTAATCTCCCTAAGGAAGCGTTGCAAAGGACTCCACTCCTGCTCTGCCAGCCGCTTCTCCCTTTTCTCTTTCTACTCGCCCACCCCCACCCTAGCTCTGTTTTTACTATCCTCATTTGCAGTACCTAAGAATCACACATAAGTGTCCTTTCTCCTCCCTGGACCATTATCTTTCTGAGAAAATCCGTTTGGGAGGTAGGCAAAAAGCAGCATTCCTCGTTAGAGAGGATCCCACTGCATCTGCAGCACAGTCACTGCCAAATTTCTTTCTCCTCCCCTTCAGTCATTTTTGTTTGTCCTTCATGATTTTTGTCACATTTGTGTACCACTGACGGTATTTGCGTAACAGTTTTCTTTAAATCTAGAGACTTTTTAGCTTATTTAAATTCTTTTTTTTTTTTTTTTAAGATTTTATTTATTTATTCATCCATCCCCCCCTTGCTGCTTGTGCTCGGTGGGTCAGCTAACCACGCCATGTGGGCGGGCTTGCCCTCACCAGGAGGCCCCGGGAACCGAACCCGGGGCCTCCCATATGGTAAACGGGAGCCCTACTGATTGAGCCACAGCCGCTTCCCATAAATTCATTTTTAAAGGAAACTTTGTATGACTATCAGAAGTAGAAAACTAATATTGAGAAGCTTTTAACGTTACTGTACTCCTTGCATCCACTCAAGGCCTTTTCCAATTTCTAGCTCAGGGTTAACTCAAAATGATTATTATGAAAACGGAGCAACATTATTGGAGTCTAACTTGATAGCACCACTTGCTGAAGACACTGTGCCTGAGGCCAGCTTTGTCTAGACATAATTGGAGGGACTGGAAGAAAATAGAAAAGGAAAATTGTGCCCTCACTCTGATTCAGTGGTATTTCATGCCTTGCCTATAGGTGATCTGAAATCATGGTTTGGAGAACCAGAGTGTGCATCCTCTACATAGAGAAACGCTGGCTTAAAGGGTGGTGGTCCTTCTAGCCTCCAAAGAGACTGGCCGCAATGTCCAGGGCTCCCTCAGGCCCCAGCCCAGTCCCCAGTGTCTCCCACAGACTTCCTACCTCCGTCCTTCGCTCTTAACGTGCGAGGTCTTCCCAGCAGCCCTGCCAGGGGTGGCTGTCAGCCTCCAAGTCTCCATGCTCTGAGGCCCTTTAAAGGAGCAGCTCTAAGTGGCCATGAGCCAGCAGCAGTAAGACCCAGCATCTACCCCTCCATTATCAGGGTAAAGGCCACTGATGTGGGAAGAATCCCACCGTTCTATGTACACTCATTCTCCCCCCCCGTATTCCTGGAGGTGGCTGCTGTGACAAGAGACAGTGCGCTCTTCCTCCCTGGGCACTTGTCCCTCCCTAGCAAGGCTGGTGGTTTGGAAATTTCCCCAGCTCTGGCCTGGGCCTTTGGGACATGCTCTTTTGGTTTCTTTGGACATTGTTTTCCTCAGCACTGCAGTAATAAGACACCAAGCTCTCAGGCATGGCTGTGACACGGAGAAAGGGCTGTGACACAACCTTCTCTTGTGTCCACCACTTGGACTCACGTAACCTGGATAGAAGCAGGCCTCCAGCGGCCCAGGGCAGGTCACCTGGGCCATCACAGGATTTGGAACCAGAGGCTCAGGGACATGAAGACTGGTGCTGCCTGGCCTTGCCCTCTGTTTCAGTTTCCTAGGGGGCTCAAAGCATATACCATGAAATGTTTGGTTTGAACAATGGGAATTTTATTAGGTTACAGTTTTGAGGCTGAGAAAATGCCCAGATCAAGGCATCATCAAGGCAATGCTTTATTCTCAAAGACCAGCTGTTGGCAATCCTTGGCTCCTCTGCCACATGGCAAGGCACATGGTGGCATCTGCTTCTCTCTCCCTTTTCTTCCAGGTTTCGTTGATTTCAGTTTCTTACACCATGGCTTTTTCTCTCTGTGTTCATTCCATTTATAAAGGACTCCAGTAAGAGGATTAAGACCCATCCTGAATGAGGTGGGTCACATCTTAACCAAAGTAGTCTCATCAAAAATCCTGCTGAACTTTTATCATTGATGTGGAGGCAGCGGCCACTGGAGGTTCTGAGGGTAGGGAGAGGGAAAAACAGGTGTAATATGGGGGCATTTTTTCAGAACTAGGGAATTGTCCTGAATGACATTAAAATGACAGATACAGGCCATTTTAGACCTTGTCATAACTTACAAAATTACGTGGGAGAGAGTGTAAACTAAATGTAAACTATAATCCATGCTTAGTGGCAATGCTTCAAAAAGTGTTCATTAATTGTAACAAATGTACCACACTAAAGAAGGATGTTGTTAATGTGGGAAAGTGTGGAAAGGGTAGGAAGCGGGGCATATGGAAATCCTCTATATTTTTTATGTAACATTTATGTAATCTAACTATGTTTTTAAATATATATATATATTTTAAAAATCCTACTTATAATGGGTTTACATCCACAAGAATGGATTCGATTTAAGAACATGTTTTTCCAGGGTGCATATAGCTTCAAACCACCACACCCGCTATCTATACGTTTTCTTGTGGCAGTAGGATTTGGGAGTTTGGGATCATGGGTATCTGCCAAATACCATCATCCCATTTGAGCAATACTAAAATCTTGGCAGAGAAAAGCATCTGGAAGGAAGTACAAAATCCACCAGTATGAATTCCAGCAAGGTGGCAAGTGATTTTAAGTTTTATGTTTTAAATGAAGGATTTTATAAACATTCCTATTTTCCCTGAGTGATTTTATTTTTCTTTACACTGATTTTGGAAATTTTTCTGTATTTTCTAATTTCAGTATAATAAATTTGCATTATTTTTTAGTTGAAAGATTTTTTAAAAGTTACTGTCTCTCTACCTACAAACTGATATGGTGAGTATGGGACCATTTATTCCTTGAAAAATGGTCATTGAAATGGTTCTCTAGTCAAAAAATATTTGTTCTGCCCAGCAAAATCTGAATTTTTAATCTGACTTTTAGCAAGTCATGTTGCACATGGATATCTTATAAGTTCCGATAGAGCTGTGAAAATAAGAAATTAAAAATCCTAATTAGTTTTTTTTTTTAATCCAGTAGGGTTTGTTTTGTTTTGTTTTTTTTAACCTGGGAGTCCTTTTTCCATATAAGACCTGTTAATGGCCTATAGAATTGAATGTTCCAGCAAACACCCCATTTTGCAACTGATAGAACTAAGACCCAGTGAGAGGAGTGGACTCCTTCAGAGAAACCTACAACCATAACAACCACGCTGGAAAGTGGACCAAGTCGCTCCCACGCAACAGCACTGTGTCTCACACAAGTCTTGCACACACAGCTCCAGAGACATTTAACCTCGGTGCATGGTGCCCCCTGGAGTTGTGCAGGGCCCACCTGTGTGGCCAATGGCACCAATTCACATCGTTACTTGCAAAAGGCATTGTCTTTCACGGTTTGGCAGAGACCATGATAAAGAAGCTCCTGGGCTGAACAGATGAGTGAAGTAGTTTCTATTATTATCTGAAGGCAGTAAAATAACTTCATAGCTAATGATTTAAAACCATTTAAAGTAGCTTTTAAAGAAGTCTTGAGAAAGGAGACATTGCACATTTGCTCTTCTGCAAACTGGGAAGTTCTCAGGGTAGGAGGCTGACTGATGAGGTGTAGTTTGAGAAACAAAGTTTCTCCCTCTTTCCCTTCTGGCTCCCTTCCTCCTCCCTCCTTAAGAAAAGTCACCAAGGACCTAAGGTGTGTGTGAAGTATTATCTCACCACCGTCCCTGCTGTAACAGGGCCACCTAACCTGCCCTGAGTCCCATTTTCAGAACAAATTCACTCTATTTATTTTTGGCCTTCTTCCCACAGCACCAAAACAGCAATCAAAATGCCAAGTGCATCTCCTTTCCTTCTTCCATCTCACCCTTCCCTGTTGCAAGCAGGCGCAACACCCTAGGACATCTCCCCTTCCGGTGCCCTCTATGTCAGCCCAGGCAGGGAGATGTCTCTCTTGACTTCTCTGCACCCAGAAGCCTCCTCCCTGCCATGCCCGATCCACGTCCCACTGAGTCCAGCTCTGACGTTTCCCTCAAATCCCTCAAATCCCTATTGCTTCTGGGTCTCCACCGCCTCCACCTCTCGAGCCTCATCTTCTGCCAGCCTCCTCCTAACTGGCCCACCAAAATGCCAAACCCTCTCCCCTTTCCCATCTCACTGCTATTTCTGTCTGTTAGTCCCTTCCCTCCTCCCTTCTGTGGGCAACTCCTTCCATCCTTTCGCCTTCAGTTTAAGTCGATATTTTTCTCCACATCTTCTATGGATTGTGCCCCCACACTTCAGGACATGCCCTTCTCTGGAAACAGGGTCATCACAGATGGAATTAGGCAGGTTAAAATGAGCTCAAGCTAGAGTAAGGTGGGCCTTTAACTCGCTGTGACTAGTGTTCTAGGAAGAGGAAATTTGGACACAGACGGGGACAGAGGGGAGAGTGCCCCAGAGGGCTGGCAGCAGCCAAGCTAGCAGGCACGGACCAGAGTCTTCCCTGTAGGTCTGCAGGAAGCACAGCCCTGCCGACACCTTGGTTTCAGGGCTCCAGCCTGCAGGACTGTGGGACAATACGTTTCTGAGTTTTTAAGCCATCAAGTTTGTGGTGCTTTGTTACACAGCCCTAGGAAACTAAGACAACTCCCTTCTCTATTTTAAAAAATGCTTACCATTATTTATTAATAGTTATTTGTGATTTTGTATTTAACCCTGTGAACTCTCTGAGGGAAGGGACAGCATTTGTCTTGACGGCCTCCATACTCAGTCCCTGCTTACTATCGCGGATTAGTTCTGTGATTTTGAGCTAGCTAAAATGAAAAAGGGAGCCGTTAGCTGGTGTTTCTAAGCTACAGGAAAGGCAGGGCAGAGCTGAAAGCAAGGACTCAATACCCTCAACTACCCACTTCTCTCTGCCTCTCATTCTCTCCCTTTTGCTGTGTGTGTCTTATCTCTGCTTCTCCCTGTACATCACTTTTACTCTCTGAACTTCCTGTCTTCCTGAGGCAAGAAACTTGGCTCTCAGCAGCACCCAAGCTCCCATCCTAACTTCATTTCCAGGGAAGAAATGGGACTTTCTCTTAGCTAGAAAAATCCCAGGGAAAAACACTGACTGTCCTGACTGGGGTCACATGCCCACTCCCCTGATATCACTAGAGTCAGGGAGGTAGAGACACAGCTTTTATTCAGAGTGGGAGCTGGGGCACAATGCCCCCGTAAAAAGGGGGTGCATTTCCAAGAAGGAGCAGAAGTGTTCCAGGCAGACAAAATAATGGATGTCCACCATGAGGAATGCAATATAATACAAAGCAATGCCAGTGGCATTGTGATAATTACAACAACTGCCTCCCTAAATTATTTATGTGTCTTTGCCCCTAGTTAAATGTCTGGCATCTTGAAACAGAAACAATGCCTTAATTCAGGTAGTTTTCCCTACACCTCAGGTACACACGAGGCAATGAAGAAGTGTTTGTGGCCTGAGTCCACGAATGAACAAACGTAAACACCAAAGCCTTCTTTTATTCCTGCCGGTGCTTCTCTTTCCATGACAAACTGTTTCTGTGATCCTGGTCATCGGAACCATCAGCAGTCATGGCCCTTGTAGAGTCTCCAAAAATTTGGCTTCTCTCTCATCAGTTATTTATGTCTTAGAATGGTCTCTCAGATTTGCCCATTTCCTTTGCCTTGCTTGGCCTCTTCCATGAATTTCCATGTTCCTATTTATAAACCTCACTTGAGTCCAGATCTTTGGGCTGATTCCTCCCTCCCTTCTTCTCTCCCTCCCTCCCTCCTTCCCAGAGGCAGAATGCTTTGGTTAACCTGAAATGGCTTTTAGAGGAGGTACAGCCGTTCACCCAGCTCCCTACCAAGGAGGCAGCAGCCTTTCCCGATTGTCTATTAAGGCCCTGCTTCAAGGACAGAAGGGTCACTTAGCAGCTTCACCGTTGAATGCGTGGAAAAGTTAAGAGCCTGCAAGAAGTGATGGGGTTAGGGCTCCAGAGTCACAGACTAACCCAGTCCTGGGCCTAGCAAGTTCCAAGTCTCTAGGCCATGACTAAGCCTTGGACACCTTTCTTTAAGCCCTAGGCCCCGTGCAAGGTGCTGGGACCCCGCGATGACCAGACCACTGCCTGCCCTTAGAAGCTCTCCTCCTCTGGAGGTGGCTGAGAACAGAATGGATCACACAGGGATTCTCACACGTGGACTCTCTCCACTGGAGGTGGCTGAGAACAGAATGGATCACACAGGGATTCTCACACGTGGACTCTCCTCCACTGGAGGTGGCTGAGAACAGCATCCATCACACATGGAGTGTGACTTACCAAGGTCTCAGGCTGTGCAGCATTCAAGAGACGGGAATGCTGAAAATGGCACTTACACCTGGAAAAACTTTGGTTTGTCTCCAGAAAATCTTCCAGTGCTCATTGACCAAGTACCAGCTCCTGGGAACAAATGAAGAAAACTTTAAAATCACTTACAGTCAAAGAAACTTTAAAATGAGAGCAAACTTGAAGACAATCTGGTCCCAAACCCTTAGTTCACAGGGGAAGAAACCAGATCTACAACTATATAATTAAATCATTAACATGGGTTCCCCACTGCTCCCAAGGAGGTCAGCTCAAGGCACATCACTGTTTTGCTGTTGGGATAAAGGGAAGAAATTGAGTATTTATGTGTGAGGCCCTGTGCTACCCCTACAGTGATCACATTCAATCCTCCCAATAATAAAATGGGTGTTTTTATTCCATTTTACAAGTGAGGAAATGAAGCACAGAGAGGTTAAGTGCCATGCCCAAGGTCACACAACTGATTGATGGATGGGGGATCTGAACTCAGGCTTGTTTACAAAGCCTCTGCTCTTCTCTCTCTTATGAGAATGGAAATGTATTGAATTGACATTACCAAAATGGTGCCGAAACCCTGGGTTCTAGTCTTAAATCTACCATTAAGAAGTCATGTGAACTGGGACAGGTGTTTCGATTTCACTGGGACTTGGTTTTCTGTTCCATAAACAGAGCAGATTGAGCTGGGGCAGTGTTATGAGTTGAATTGTGTCCCCCCAAAAATATGTTCAAGTCCTAACTCTTGGTCCATGGAAATTAGGGTCCTTGAAAATGTGATTCGTTAAAATTAGGTCACACTGGAATAGGGTGGGCCCTTAATCCACTGTGACTGCTATCCTTATAGGAAGGGGAGAAGAGATAGACAGACACAGAGAGAAGATGGCCAAGTGAACACAGCGGCAGAGATGGGAGTTTCGCTGCCACCAGCCAAGGAACACCAAGGGCTGCCTGTCACCACTGGAAGCCAGGAGAGAGGCACGGAGCAGATGCTTCCTTGCAGACTGCAGATGGAGTGCGGCCCTGATGACACCTTGCTTTTAGACTTCCAGCCTCCACATCTGTGAAAGAAGTTTCTGTTGCTCTGAGCCACCAAGTTGTCGTGGCAGCCTAGGACTCTAAGACAGGACAGTTGTATGTGGCCCGTGGATGGCCCTTCACCACTTCTGTCCTTCCCCTCTCCCTAGCCCTGTGGTTCTCGAAGTGTGACCCCTGGGCCAGCAGCATCCATATTTTTTTCCCATTCCATCTCATGGGTAAAGTCAATTCAACATACTTCCATGCTTAGTACAAAGAGCAGAGCTTTGGAATTTGTTAGAAATACAAATTTTCAGACCCTGTTCCAGACCTACTGAATCAGAATCTCTGGGATGGGGCCCAGCACTGTCTTAACCAGCCTTCCAGGTGATTCTGAAGCTGGAGAACCACTGCTCTAGCTAAACAAGCTGCCCCCACCCCCATGGAGAAGGGGGCCTTGTCCCTCCTTCCCTTGCACCAATTCTACTTTGTTATTGAAACTCACAGCCAGTGATCCAGCCTTGCCCATCACAGGCACCAAAAGAGTCTGGCCTCAGACTGTGTCATCCTTTGTAGTGGGATAACAGGCCCTTGCAGCCTGGGGCTTACTAATTGCCTTAAATGACATGTAAGACTGATATTTGGGAAGGGGGATGGGGGAACTAAAAGGGAAGGAAAAATAAACCTCTCCCTTATCTCCTGATGCTCTGTCACTAGGAACTCGTAATTACGGTTAATAATAGCTACCATTTCTCTCAGAGCCAGGCAGCGTGGTAAGCACTTAATACATATCATCTCTCAGCAAATTTGAGAAATGTAGCTATATCATGCCCACATTACAAAAGAAACTGAGGCTCAGTGAGTTTAGATGTCTCGATGGCGAACTCTCTGTTCTTTGTGTCAGCGTAGGGGACCCCCACATCTGCCTGACACCCCCTCAGCTGTCCTGAACACTCACACGCCTCATTCCAGTAACCACCGTCCCTCCCCACCCCTCAACACTTGTCAAAAAGTCTTCTTGGTTTTGGGGGGCCCCAGGAAGACCTAAAATGTAAATGTCCTCAGCACAGCTGGTGGGGTTCTCCCCTCACCTTTCCACACTTGGTTGAGTGAGCAAGCCCGAGTTTTGTACCATTCACGGGCTGTCTGGCCGCAGGTGGGCGTCTACCCCTCTGAGAGTCAGTGTCTGGTTTTGTAAACCAGAGATCCTGGTATCTGTCTCCTGGGGGTGTCACAGGGATTCAACAAATTTGTGTCTGTGAAGTACACAGTATTTGGTACACAAGAAGCCCTGAATACATGGTAATTATTGCCTTACCATTATTGAGCCTAATTTTTTTAAAAAAAATGTGTGAGGAGGCAGGTTAGGCATTTTCTTGGCAGTGCCAGGGACAGCAAAACCAGTAGCTGCTACCCTTGCTTCCACTTTACAAACAGTGAAAACCAAGGCGCCGAGAATAAATAACCTGCCCGAGATCACAAAGCGCGCCAGCCAGAGCCAGAACATCAACCCAGGCAGTGGGCTCGCCCGAACCCCAGCTCTGCCTACCACACAACGTTGCCTGCCAGTGAGCTGTGGAGTCAGCAGGTTCAAAAGCTCTTCTTTACCTTTAACAGATTTTTTTTTCACCCAAGGGGAGAGTTACAAGATAAGGCCTAAAGCTCCTTGACTAGAAGGTGGTTCTAATTTTACGAGGCTGATTACCCAATCAAAGCAGCCTTTCTCAGTGGGACCGCTAGCGGCATTTTGGATGGGCCACTCTCAGGCAGATTCCGGATGACCAGCCTCCCCACCCATGGAATGCCCGGGGCTCCCCCAAGCCACTGGAATACACCCAAATGCCCCACCCTGCTCTCAAAGGTTTTCTAGCCAAAGGCAGGATTCTGCCGCAGGTAAGAACCACTGAAATAGGGGATTACCTGCTTCCTTCTCCTCTGTCCACCAATTAAATTCAACTAAAATTTATCAAGCAATGTAAGGGAAGAAAATAGAGATCCCTGAACCTCAAGAGTTGGGAGAAATGACTCAAACCCAGGCCAGCCAAGAGGAAGAGACTGGTTGTAATAAAGCACTTCTGGAGGAGCAGCCGTGGGCCTTAAGGACCCTGGTGAGGGGGGAAGACGCCCTACCCAAGTGTGCGTTCAGGACCTGCTCCATGGCGAGTCTCCTCATTGGATGTAGGAACCTGGGAAAGACAAAGCTGGAGAAGGAGATGAAACTTAAATCAGGCCACTTCACTCCCCCTTCACCGCCCTGTTGGCCAAGAGAAGGCTAGGGCACAGGAGGGGAGGATGGAGAGACTCCACTGGTGGGAGTCACCCTGCCACGTGACTGACCCTCTGTTATGGGCTGAACTGTGCCCCCCAAAAAAGAGCCCATGAAGGTGACCCTATTTGGAAATAGGGTCTTTGAAGATGTGCTTAGTTAAGAGGAGGTCGGACTGGACAGCAATGTGACTGGTGTCCTCATAGGAAGGGGACATTTAGATAGACACAAGAGAAGACGGTCATGTGATGCCGGGGGCGGAAACTGAAGTGCTGCAGCTGAAGCCAAGACATGCCAAGGGTAGTCAGCAAAGCACCAGAGGCCAGGAGGAAGCTCGGCAGGACTCTCCTCTGCGGGCTTCGGAGGGAGCACGGCCCTGCCAACACCTGGATTTCGGAACGTTGGCCTCCACAACTGTGAGACAATACATTTCTCATTTAAGACCAAGTTTGTGATCGTTTGTTATGGCATCCCTAGGAAACAAAGATGCCCTCCATTCCTCAATTTCCCCAGAGGCTTAGTGGTGACTTCCCCCACCCGTCTCCAGAGTTGCAAGCTCAAGTGACATCAGGAATGTGAGGGCACCTGGAAGAGTAAATAGCACTGCTATTTCTGTTGTGTCCAAAGCAAGCGTCCTTAGACTGTCACCATCCCAGAGGCATGTGCCATTTGCCAGGCACATACTCAGTGATTCGTTTGTCCCCTGTGGACACCAGAAGAGTGCCTTCTTCCCAGGACAATCACTGCCAAGTGACTGAAACCTTGAGGGTGGTGTGTCCAGGGTGTCCCCGAGGGCAGTGATGGAACCATGTCCCCCAGGTGCAAGGCAGGTGGGAGGCAGTGAAACCAAACTCTGAGCCTTCGGCTGGGCTGACCCCTCTGCTCAGCCTGTCAGGAGGTAGTGTTAAGGTTCGTTTTAGGGCAGTATGGTTCAGGGCACAGGCTTTGGAGTTCTGCATTGTGTATTTAGTTATGAGAAAGGAAAGAGAGTACTACAAAGTTAAGCATTTGGTATGTACGAGTTGCTGGGCTAAATGCTCTACACGTATTTATCTCATTTGAGCCTTACAGCAGCTCAGTGAGGTGCCTATCATTCCGACTTTACAGATAGGGAAACTAAGGACTAAGGAGATTAAGTAACGTGCCTACAGTAATACACCTGAAAGGTGGGTGCGTGGGAACAGAAAATGCCCCCCCACCAAAGATGCCCACAATCCCCAGAAGCTATGCATATGTTACCTAACGTGGCAAAGGACAATTAAAGATGCAGATGACATTCAAGTTGCGAATCAGCTCACCTTAAAATAGAGAGCTTATCCTGAATTACCAGGGTGGACCTGTTTAATCGCAAGGGTACCGAAAAGTGGAAGAGGGGGCAGAAGAGGAGAGGCAGAGGGAGCTGTGACTATGGAAGAAAGACATGGAGAGATGCAACACTGCTGACTTTGAAGCTGGAGGAAGGGGCCCTGAGCCACAGAATACAGGCAGCCCCAAGAGCTGGAAAAAGCAAGGAAACAGATGCCCCCTGGAGCCACCAGGAGGACCACTGCCCGGCTGACACTTTGATTTAGCCCAGCACGACCTATGTCAGACTTCTAACCAAGAGAACGATAAGAAAACACGTTGGTGTTTTAAGCCACTAAGTTTTTTGGTTTTTTTTTTTTTATTGTTATGACAGCAATTGGAAACAAATACAGGGATGTTTTGAATTTGAACTTGGGTCTGCCTGACTGCAGAGTCTGTGCTCTTAGCCATTATACTAATTGACCTGGCTTTGACACCTGGCTCTATCATTTGCTAGCTGTGTGATCTTGGGCAAAGTAACAGTGATGGAGAAATAGGCTTGTAAGCCTTCTTTGGATTTGGAAAGTAAATGTGCTTCCCAGATATATTTATCTAGTCTCCTATAAGGCTCTCCAGAATAGAATGATGCTTAAAAGCAAGAAATGTTTCCTAGCTGGCCCAGGGTGCAATTCAAGCAGCTCTGACTTTCACTTCTTATAATCCCATTGATTTAGTGTTGTTAGAAACATCAGTATTGTTAGAATTAATATTGGGTGGCTTTTTGGAAATTGGAGTAAGTCATGGAAGGATAATCATACTAGAGTCCCTCAGGTTTTGGAGTAAAGTCATGGCTCTTTGGCAATTAATAGCTCTTGGCTTGTTCCTGGGCCATGGGAGAAACTTCACGTATAGCCGTTGGGTGCCTTACTACTTACGCATCTCATTATGAACTAGCTATTGTCCTGGAGGGAATGCTCCTGTGAACACCCAGACACTTCACTGAAGTGTCAGGACACTCTGGCACATACATCTTATCAAGATGTCAGTGCACTTGCTTCTTCTGCTCTCCAAAACATGCCCACATTTTGTCATCTGTGTAATGGGTTAACGTGAGAGCAAAATGCTCAGATAGTCAAATCTCCTATTTACTAGGTTATGGCAGAGAGAGGTGACATAACCTTGAAGCAAAGTGGTGATGGCCACCTGTTGTCTCCTCTAGGAACTCACCTAGAGTTCCTAGAGCTTCTGATTTTGTCTTCTTATTGAGATAGAGAAAAAAAGCATTTGCCAAATATCTAACTGCATATCAGGGGCAAGGGCTGTGTTGATTTGTTGCAATAAGGAAAACACATATGGATCAGGGACAGCAATAAGAGTCTCCTCCTGATAAAGCTTTTGATCATCGCTGCTACTTTTCAGCCTCCAAGTGCATGGCTATCTCCACCAAACAGGTGTGTTAAATGGTAATATGACAGAAATAATCACCCGTGTACATTTCAAGAATTTGGTAATGCCACTCTCTGCAATTCTGCAAGATGTTATTGCTTTCAATTTACTATTCTGGAAAGGAGGGAGAGTTCCAGGGGCTTCTATTTTATTTTTCCTACAATAATAGCCTTTATATCACAGGTCTAGGAACCAATATGGGATTCTGATAGTGACTGAGCCTATATATTACAACTGTGTATAAGGAGCCGAAGAAATAGCCACAGGATGTGCTCAAGGCCCCAGTGAGTCAATTGTGAGGCAGCCTACAGTCAGAATTGAAGTGATTACCTCATACTGGGTTTTGCTCTCACATTAACCCATTACACAGATGACATACTGGGTATAGCATATGACCCCAAAACTTAGCAGCTGAAACAGCAAACATTTATTATCTCACAACGTCAGCGGGTCAGGAATCTGGGGGCAGCCAAGCTGCGTTCTGCCTTAGCATCTCTCACGAGGCCGTAGTCATTGCAAGGCTGGCCTGGGGAAGGAGCCTCTTCCAAGTGCAATCCCATGGTTGTTGGCAAGTGTGTTAGTCAGCCAAAGGGGTGCTGATGCAAAATACCAGAAATTGGTGGTTTTTATAAAGTGCATTTATTTGGGGTAGAAGCTTACAGTTACCAGGCCATAAAGCGTAAGTTACTTCCCTCACCAAAGTCTATGGCCACGAGTTGGAGCAAGATGGCTGCCAACGTCTGCCAGGGTTCAGGCTTCCTGGGTTCCTCTCTTCCTGCGGCTTGCCTCTCTCTGGGCTCAGGCTTGCTTTTCTTCACAAGGCCAGCTGTAGACTATCAGGCGAATGGCTCGTCTCTCTCCCCGAGGCCTTCTCTCCTTCCTTACCACCAAGCTCCTCTGTGTGCTTACTTCCCTGGGCTCCAGCATTAAAACTCAGCATCAGAACTCCAACATAAAAACTCCAACTAACTCCTCTGCTCTGCCATGTAGTTTTATCTCTGAGTCCCCACCCACCAAGGGGCAGGGACTCAACGTCCTACTGACGTGGCCCAATCAAAGCCCTAATCATAATTTAATCACGCCCAGAGGAACAGACCAGTTTACAAGCATAATCCATATCTAATTTTGGAATTCATAACTATATCAAACTGCCACAGCAGGCCTCAGTCCCTTAGCACATGAGCCTCTCTGTTCCTCACTACACAGTACCTGGCTTCACCCAGGGTGAGCAACCCAAGAGAAAGCGAGAGAAAGCACCCAAGACAGAAGCACTATCTTTCTATAACCTAATCCTAGAAATGACATCCTATAACTTCTGCCATGTTCTATTCATTAAAAGCCAGTCAGTATGTCCAGCCCACATTCACAGAGAGGTGATACATATATTCTTTTGGTTTTGTTTTCTCAGTCTAACAAATGAAATAGGACCTTAGCGATCTGCCCATTTATTTTGGCCCTAGGGCTCCATGATCAATGAACCACCACTGAAGGCCAGACCATTTGTTTACCACCTTGGCAAGACTGCTTACTCTGTCCCATACCTATTATCTCTGGTGGTTAAGTTCTGCTATGTGGCCACTGCCATTCCTGGATCCTCACTGAAATCAAGAAGCCCATCCAACTGCAGTGTTTTCAAAAATAGCGACTAAACCATTTTTCAAAGATAGTGGTTCTTTTTCCACCAATGTATTACTCAATGCCTGGTAAAAGGAGTTTCTTTTTAGTTCTCTGAAAAATATATTTAGGGAACAGTTAGTTTATTTATCATTACTGCGCTCCAGTATTTCTCCATGTCTATGATTTTTGTTTCTTTCTCTAAATTATACCAAGGAAACTCTGTCCTCTTAACTTCATTTTGCATGGGTCCTTTTGAGACCAGGTTTGTCAACCAACTAACCAACCAGTTAGAATCACTCAAAGATGCTCAAACTAGCACATCTAATCGAGAGTTTCTGACCATGCGTCCTTTCTGCCCTGGGCCCTAACAAGGGAACACTGAATGCTGCAGGGTCTTTCTCAAATGGAATCTAAGTGGTGGTTTCCCATATTTAAGCAGAAGGATTACACTCAGAAGCTAACTTCTTCTCTGACTTTGTGTCTGTGACTTCCCCAGCATCTAGGTGGTAGAATTCAAAGCATGGTCCACGGATTGGATCTGGTATACAAATATTTGCCACCAGACTTGGAAGAAGTAAGTATAGAAATTGAGAGTAGAAACATTTATATGAATTTGACTTTACCATGACATTTTGTATTTTACAAAAGTATCTGTTGCGGTGGTTTGGAAATTAAAATATCTGGTCTTTCACCAGATAATTTGAGAAGCTCACCTGTTATAGTCAGAGGGAGATTTCTTACATGTAAATCTGGTCATGCATAAAGCCTTTGGTGAGTGCCTGTTTTTCTTAGGAAAAAAACCCAGATCCTTAGCAGAGCAAGTCCGGCCCTTGATGATCTCGCCCCAGTGCCCCTCTGCAGCCTCCTTCTCATCACTCTCTTTCATAACTCTATGCCTTTGTCCAGGACCTTGATCCTTCCTGAAATGCTCCTTCCTCTTCTTTGCCTGGTGAACTCTTTTTCAGCATTTAGGGCTCAGCTCAAGTGTCATTTGCTTGTTGAAGCCTCCCCTCAACCCCCCACCCTGCTTTCAGCATTCCCCATCCTGTGCTCACCTAGCGCTTCACACAGGTGTAATTATGAGTCTGATCCCCACTCCACGTCCTTTCCCACCCTGTGTGTCTGACCTGAAACCTCTCAGGCTTCAAACTCAGCTCAAAGGAAGCCTTTCTACATCACACAGTTACCAGCTTTCTTCTTTGTGTTCCTATTATATATTGGGCACAGTCCATTCATTCATGCAATACAAATGTATTAAACACTTACTACATACAAGATCCCACAATAGGCTCTGGAGAAAGATCATGATCCAAAAGGACAAAAAGCTCATATTCTAGAGGAAAGAATTTTTTTTTAAAAAAAGAAACAAAAATAAACACAATAATTTCCAGTGGTGGTATGTGCTCTAAAGGATATGATATGATGGAGTGTGGTGGGGCAGGGGAGACCTGCTTGAGATGAAGAGGCCAGGGAAGCCTGTCCAGGAGGATGGCATGTTGGCTGAGGTCTGAAGGGTGAGAAGGAGCCAGCCACTGTAAGAACAGGGACAAGCATGTTCCAGGCAGGGGGAAGAGCAGGTGCGAAGCCTCTAGGGTGGGGAACACATTTGCCATATTCCAGGGACAGTAGGAAGGCCAGTGGGTCCGAGGCAGAGCGGGCAAGGAGGAGAACGGAAGGAGATGAGGTCAGAGAGGGAGGCAGGGGCCAGACTGTAGGACTTTGTAGGCCAAGGCAAGACAAGATTTTATTTTAAATGTGGTAGAATCCACTTGAAGGTTTAAGCAAAGGAGTGATACAATCTGGTTTATATCCCTCAAAGACTACTTAGGAGCCTATTGCAAGGGTCTAGGTGAGAGGTGGTGGCCTGGACCAGGGTGGTAGTGC
The DNA here is from genome assembly GCA_026826555.1 of Tolypeutes matacus. Classification (NCBI taxonomy): domain Eukaryota; kingdom Metazoa; phylum Chordata; class Mammalia; order Cingulata; family Chlamyphoridae; genus Tolypeutes; species Tolypeutes matacus. The sequence continues at coordinate 14,510,948 of JAKSZT010054489.1, forward strand.
TGGAAATGGGAAGAAGGGGAAGGATTCAGGATTTGTTCTGGAGGTTGGAGTGACAGGACTGGGTGATGGCTTGGATGTCCTATTGGAATATGACAACACTTAATTGTAGGGATGTTTGAATTGTTTTCAGCTTAGAATCTTGTATAAACTGAATGGTCCAAACAGAAAATATCCCAATTACAAAAATTTCCAGTAGGAAAATTTTGGTAATGGATTGTAGGAATAGTAGCACAACATTGTGACTGCAATTAACAGCACTGAATTATATATTTGAAAGTGGTTAAAATGGGAAATTTAGGTTGTATATATGTTACCAGAATAAAAATTTTAAAAAACCATGTAACTGTATAACACAGTGAACCCTACTGTAAACTATAGACTACAGCTGATAGTATAATTATAATAATATTGTTTCATTAATTGTAATAAAAATAGCACATTAATGCAAAGTGTTCATATTAAGGAAAACTGTGTGTGAGGGTAAGGGTGTATAGGATCTCTGGACTTCCTGCATGATTTTTCTGTAAACCTACAACTTCTAAACCAAGGACCACAACATTGTAGGAACTTAATAAATGAGAAGAATTAACTGAGAATATATGTGCACAGAGAAAAAATTCCAGTAGGGAAACAATGCACATCTGATTATGTGCTAACAGGAATGTTGGACCTGGCATCTAAATCTACAGGCATTTTCTGATCAAGCACTGCCCTTATGTCAGAGAAACCAGCCTTGGCCCTTCTTGGCAGAAGAGTCCAAATTCTTAGCCTCACTCCAGTGACTGCCATCTTGGTAGATAATGAACCAATAAGTAGCCTCATTTGAGTTCCATAGTTCTACCCTAATATTAATCAAGCAAAGATGTCCAGAAGGCAAACAGCAAGTCTCTGGACAAAGAAAGGGTGCGACAGTCAAGGCTTCCCTTTGCTGTTTGATCTTTGTTTTTTCCCAGTGTTCCACACCTCCTTAGAAAAATAGGGAAATGGGAATTTGAATGTGCATGACTCCAGAGATTGTACAAGGAACCTCAGGGGTCACATTAGTTGTGATTGTGTTCATTAATATGATGGATTTGGCCACAGACAAGCAGGCTGGTGCCAGGCAGACCTGGATGCCAACATGCTTCACTTTCCTGCGCTGAGTCTCTGCCCAGGGAAGAGGTTGGCTGCAGCTCTACCAAGCAGTGACAGTTGAAAACTGTGAGCCATCTCAAGAGATCAGATGCTATTTTTAAAACTGAGGCAGGAAAATAAAGAGGCTTAGCTGATGATGCACAAATGGACAGTGTGACAAATGTCAATTTTCTTTCTTAAAATGAGATTTTTGAAAAGGCTTCTTTCATCAAAATTCATCAGCATGGTATTCATTGCAGACGACTTTTCTGGAATACTGATATAAATATATTATGCACCTGCTGGGAACTATGTCTGGTGAGGGAATAGAGAGGTGAATAAGATGTGGTAAATGCCCTTGAAAAGTTCAGTTGTTCAACTGATGGACCTACCGTGGGTGAGGTAAATCTAGAGAAAATGAATATATTACAGGGGTCGGTGTGATCAAATCTCAAATGCTTGGTATAAACAAAGGAGCCAGAGAAAGACACCCACAGTTTGTGTGATATGCAGTGAAGTGTAAAGAACATTAGTGTTGTGGCCAAATAGACTGGGTTTGGAATCCTGCCTATACCATTTGCCAATGTTTTTTTTACCTTGAGCAATTCAACATATCCTCTCCAAGCCTCAGTTTCCTTATCCATGGAATGGAAATGATGCTTATATCCAGATTCTTGTAGTGAAAAATAATGAGATGAAGTAGATGAAGTGTCCAGCGATGTAGCACTTAGATGACACTCAACAAATGGCAGTAAATGCTAATGAAGATTCTCAGTGTGTGTGCTGTTCTACTAGAATATCTTTTCTCTCCGATGAAAGGTCACCATATTCTGGGATGTCTTGGATTCCCCAAGGATCTAATGTGAGTATCTGTGCTTATTTTTTTTTTTTTTACCGGGAGGTACCGGGGATCGAACCCCGGTCTCTCCATATGGTAGACGGACGCCGAACCTCTTGAGCCACATCCGTTTCCCAAGTATCTGTGCTTAAATACACTATACAACTATATTCATGTAATGGAATGGACCATGACTAATTAGCAGAGATTCTGGGCCTTGGAAACAATCAATAGATTCCAAACAAACAGTGGATGAAAGGAAAACAGTTTAGGTTCCCATGACACACCGTGTAGGACCTTGTGCCACAGTAGATCATTAAGTAGCAGGAGACTGTGGAGACTGTCAAATGAAAAATAAATCCAGACTTGGTTAGGAGAGAATTTATTTGAAAAAGTTATTGCCAGAAGGGAAGGGGACTATTGCATTAGGGAGGATACTGTCACCATAAGATTAGCAAAATCTCAAGGGCTAGGCAAAAAGGTGTGTTTTTAAATTTTTCAGTATTGTGCTTTTGTTTTTAGGGAGAAGTAAAGAACCAGGCATGAGGAAATGTGGAAGTGGGATGAAAGGGTCTAAGAGTAGATCAGAGACTGTTGTACCCTGCAGCCACTCTATTCTCCAGGAAGACCCTTCAGGAAGGTTCTATGCTGGCTCAGGTTGAGGGTGGCTGAAGTTCAGGGACTTGGGGGAAGAGCAAATCTTAACCAAATTTCGGTTAACAAGAATTTTGTTCCAATTGATCGCCAGGGGCATGTCGTTCAACTAATCATTTATGAGGCAAAGAATGGGAATTTGGAGAATCTGTATCTGACCTTGTTGTAGGTAATCAAGGGGGCATCCATGGTCTACTATTAGTCATGTGTGGAGGGTGATTCTTTGCAGTAGTCTGTTTACTGGAACACAAAGAGTAAGGGGTGGGGATTTCTTAACCTTTGCTATTTTTCAGGGCTAGGGTAAAGTTCAAGGTTGGCAAGACCATCTAGAAAGGTCCAAGCAAAAGACGGTCCTGGGACATCATTTAGCCCAGACCCCTGCCTTTGGGCAGGTGGATAATCACATTATCTATTGTCTATTCTTCTTGGTTAGCACTTTTGTGTCTCCTATGGACATCTACTTCTCCATGACCTTTCTACCACATCAACAAACTATATTAAATTTTACTCAAAAAATATTTGTTCACCTGAAGAATGGGTATTCCCCAAGACAAATGCATGTGATTCTGCATAAATTTCTGTTATTCATAAGCAATCAATACTAGTTAATCCTTCAGTAGGTTGTGGAATGGTACTTGGGGATAGTTTGGCTTAGAATTCATCATATGCCCTTTGATGAAATAACATATATATTCAGAGAAACCAAACTGACAGTATATCATATATAAAGAAATTTATTACAAAGAATTGGCTCACAAGACCTTGGCAATTTACAAATCTGAATTCTTTAGGGCAGGCTGCAAGATGGAAACTCTGATAAAAAGTAAGTCCAAATTCCACATGGGAAGCTGGATGACTGAAGTTAAGGCAGAAATTCTTCTTTCTGACTTCTGAAATGCTCAGTTCTGGCTTTTAAGACCACCAACTGATTGAATTAGGAGGTTCCTCTCATTGCTGAGGAAGAATCTCCCTTGTTGATACAGTCAGCTGTAGATGAAATCTACATATATATAAATATGTCTAGGAAATACTCTGAGTAACAATTATCCCAGTCCTTGCTTGACCAAACAACGGGATACCATAACCTAGCCAAGTTGATATATGAAACTAACCATGGATGCACATATATAATTATATGAATGTGTGTGTTTAAATCAGATATTTTCAAGTCCCCCGACCCATCCTCTTTGCGCATGCTGTGGCCATATCAGGTGATGTGGTCACACTGTGGTTCATTCTGGTGCTGGTTTGTTTATTTTGCATGATATGGTGAAAAGAGTATGGACCGTGGATCCATGCTGAAATTCCAGTTCTGCCTCTTTATTAGTCTCATTTGGCAAGTAAAGTGACTTTACTTGTATGTGCTTCAGTTTCTTCATCTGAAAATATGTGAGAAATGACACTTTCCAGAGTTGCTTTGAAGTTTAAATTAAACAATATGTATGCAACACCTGGCATACAATATTGCTCAGTAAATGTTGCCCCTTTCCCAGGTTAGTTTTGCTTCTTGTAAGTATAGTATCCTTCCCTACAGGATACAGCAGGGATTCTTAAGCAGGTGGCTGTGAGCTTGAATTGAAATTCAAAAAAACATTATTCTTGTGGGAACATGTTGGTGAAGGTGTGATATATTTATTAAATAATACACAGTATAGTGTGGACTTAGTATGATTTTTATTTTGATGTAGCATGTTCTGAGCGCAGTGGTGAACTGCCTGCAAAACGATTGGTAAGGATGGCAGAGATGGTTTTATGACGCCGTGGGAAAACTCGACTTTCTAAATGTTTGCCAAAAATGACTGTTTGAACAGATGTTGAACCGTGTTAGGTTATCAGGTATTGATATTATGGGAAAGTTGCAAAACGTAATTTTGAATAATCCTAAATTTTAATTTAAAGACATGCTGATATTGAGTGTCATAAAACTATCTGCCGCTGCTACATCCTGAGAATGGGTCTGTGGTTTTCACCTGACTGGCTAAGGGGTCTATGGAACAAAAAAGGTTAAGAACCCCTGGACTACAGGAAAGATTGTGAGTCTTTCTCTAGCCTTTAATTATAACAAAGAATTGTTGCTGGAGCCTGTCCCTCCTCTGCCTGCTTCTGCCACCCTCAATGCAGCAAGTACCTTGTCCGGAATAACTAGACACCGGTGCCTGGTCTGCAGGGGCCCATCCCTCTCTGCTCCTAAGGTAATTGGTGTAATGATAGCAAAACTCTGAAAGCTCTTTATTTATCCTTTTCTGGGGGTGCCTACACATGTTAAATTGAGCAGGTGACTTGCAGGAGGAGAAATCACCACGCTTGGCTTTTTCCCTTTCTTTGAGCTTGCTGTTAGCACCTTAGAGTAGAGTTTACAGTCCACAGCCTGGTGTAGGAGATCAAAGGGAAACTGCGCCTCGCCTCGGGGAACAAAATGAAAATTGCCTCCAAGTGCCTGGAGGTGAAATGAATGGTAATGACCAGCCAAGAGGGACCCTCCCCTAACACCAAATTTTCCACATTCCTGTATCTAAACCTATTGTCAGAGCAGTGCCATAAAAGACTGGCTCCAAAATTCCTGTCGCCAGCTCCTTACTCTGAGATTCTGAATCAAGGAGTGTAAGATATGACTTTGAGTGGGGATGGAGAAATTATTCAAATGTGAGGGTCCACTTGAGTCTGCCCCACAGCATCCTGTAGTAACACCTGAGAGGGAGAAGAAGGAGGACGTGACCTTGACCAGGGATCCCATAGGCCGGGATTTCAGGCCCTTCCAAGACCTTTCTGGGAAGAGTTTTCATGAACATCCCCCTTTCTGTTGGGTTGCTTATCTCTTCCCCAATTAATTCCTCCAGACATCTAATATTGAACACATAAACAGTGATTTCTGGTCTAGGTCAGCCATTCCATAGCTATTTATAATCCTGCTGGAAGTTATTACTCTTTTCATTTTAGGATGACTGATTTAAAAAAAAAAACAAAAAAAAAACACTAATTATGGCAGTCATAGAAACAGAATTTCAAAGGGTAGTTTGGGGACAGAGTGGCCTGATAAATAACTGTTTTCTCTGGCACCCAGCTATCTAACCACAGGAAGCCTTTTTCACTGTCTCCTAATCCCTGATTAGGGGATTTTAAGGATTAGCAGAGATTCAGAGAGTTGAGGAAGGAGGATGGGGCATGAGATTTGCATCAGTGCACAATGTTTTTAGGGCATTAATAAATCTAAATACATCCTAGGAGAAAGGGCAGCATGGCCACGGAGCTCGGGTGATATTTAGAAGTCTGCCAAAAGTCTCTTTAATAGATGTCAGAGAAGAAACTATTTGAGAGTTGGTATCAGGTTGAAACTGATAACGTTTCACTATTGTAAAATAAGATAAATACAATAAATCTCGGCCCTCATCCTCTGGAGCCACCAGGAAGACATTCTCTGCGACCTTGAGGATTTAGTCAAATGGGTAAAGAGAAGTTGAAGAGGACCACAAAGCAAGTCATTGTACCGGCTGGGAAATTCCATATCCCTACCCTCCTTGTCAATTAGTCTCTTAGTGGTTTTACAAATGTTCTTTTTTTTTTTTTTTTTTTTTTGCATTCACATTGTGCCTGCTCTGAGCTTGACACTGGGAAGAATACAGAAATCACTAATATAAAAACCCCTTTCTTTAAAGAAGTTTCCAACTTTTTGAGGGAGATAAGAATTATGTACAGGTAATTTTAAAGGCAATACATTTAGTGATTAAAAACATGAATATCTGACTTCTTAAATGTGTCATATTACACAAGCTATTTAAACTTTCTGAACTTTAGCTTCCTCACCCTATAAAGTGGGGATAGTCCTAGTCCATACCTCACAGGGTATTGTTTTGGTTATTAAATAGGTTTTGGACACCAAATGAAATTTGTAAATGGCCTTGTACAGAGTTTGTACTTAGCATCAAAGCAGTTGAGTCAATTATGATAATTATTATTTTTAAATGCCTAAACAATGACTTTCCATCTTCATAATAACACAGGGAGCATTATCCTCAATTTATAAATTGTGGAACCTGAGGCTCATTAAGTTAAAATAACTCCCTGGATCATATTGCTCCTCAGGTGAGAATGATTGAAGAAAAAGCTAGGACAGGACAGGAATTGAAAAGATATGGGGTCCATTAATAATTGTGGTAGCCAGTCTCCAAGATGGCACCCTACTGAACATGGTATTTGTGCCCTTGTATAGTCCCCTCACATGCTGAAGATGGGCTGGCTCTGTAATAAGATGTGGCAGAAGTGATGCTGCATGACTTCAGAGGTTAGAGAAGCTGCCACCTGGGCTCTTGGAAGGCTTGTTCTTCAGATGCTCCATCTTGGAGCTCAGCCACTATGCTGTGAGAAGCCCAAGCCCATGGAATGGCAACTACCTCAGCTGAGCTTCTGGCCAAGAACCAGCATCAACCAACAGCCGTGTGGGAAATCCATCTTGGAAGTCCAGTCCAGTCAAGTCTCAGGATGACTGAAGCCTGGCCAACATCTAATTACAAATGCATTTGAGAAGCCCAAATGAGAACTATCCAGCTGACAGGCCTCACTCTGCTTAGAGATATAGAATGATGCAAGGGAATCTTTCTCTCAATCTAACAAGAAGAAAAATTTGGATAATCTAAAAATATTATAACTTTTCTTGAGCCCATCAAGAGCTAAAGTCACAAGGCAACCAGGTAAAAAATAATTTTTGTCTCTGAGAAGTAATAGGACATGTGTAACTATTTCATTTGTGGCATAGCATGGGTGGGAAAAACAGCTAAAATTTTTAATTCTTAAAGGCCAAGTGTGGGCTAATGTGACAGTTTACAATTCCTGGGAGCCTCAGACACAGGAGAAGTCCATACTTGCAACCACTGGATGCTCAAAAGAAAGGGCAGGGCCTTTTCAATTCTTCACAGGCAGAAATCAAAAGTCTTAAGCCACCTGAAACCCTCTTGCTCCCAGGGTCCAGGTAAAGATCCACTATCACTGGGAGAGGGATGGAAGCAAATACCATCTAGTTGAGGAGCAGAAAGTCCCTTGGCTTCACCATTAGACTTACACTGAGGAACAAGCAACAGCAGTCTAGTACCAGGGTAGGGATAGGAAATCCTCCCAATCAATGGTCCCAGTCATAGGTAACTGTCCCTGAGTATAGAGTAGAAACAAAAGCCAGCTGTGTCTGGAGGAAGTGCAGATAATCTACTCAGGCCCAGGATCCCACACCAATGTAAAGCAGATTGTACTGTCACTGGGGGAAGAACAGGAGACTCTCACCTGTCAAAGACATCCTACACACAGAGAATCAAGAAATACTGACTGCCATGGGGGAGAGGTGCAGTGATGCAGAGAAAGCCCAACCCCTAACACCCAGGTACACAGGATCTGCCTAAGAGGCTGGAGCAGGAGAACCAAGAACACCTTTGCCACCATGAGCCTTACTCCGAGCAACAGCAACCTAGTGCAGGACAGAGACAAGGATGTGGAGAGACACTCTGTGGCCCAGGTGTGAAGTACCTGATAAAAGCTGAGCATGGAGCTGGAACCCTGAGAAAATCCCTCCAGGACCCTAGTCCTCCCACTAAACATTAGGTGGCAGCAGCCCACCATTGAGGAAGTAGAAGCCTGAAGGCAACTAGAGCAACAACAAAACCCCAAATCACCTCAATTACTGACTAGATTGACCCAATTCTCCACACTAACTGGCTGAAAAAGACACAGGCTCATTTCTGGACATCAGTACTATTTACCTCAGACTCCCCTATTCTTCTCTACACAATGGCCTGCATTCAATAAAAAAATAATAAGATACTTGCAAAAGCCAAAAAAAAAAAAAAAAAAAGCAACTCTATTGTTAATAGTAAAGCAGTTAACAGAACCAGAACCAGACCCAGATGTTAGACCATCAGAAAGGGACCTTAACAACAATTAATATGTTAAAGGATCTAATGGCAAAAGTAGACAACATGCTTGAACAGATGAGTAATTTCAGCATAGAAATGTAAAGAACAAAAAGAGTTAAATAGAAATACTAGAAGTAAACACCATGATATCAGAGATGAAGAATTCCTTTAATTCCTTTAATAGGCTTACCAACAACTGGATGCAACAGAAGAAAGTCTCAGTGAAGTTAAAGATATGTCAAAAGAAATTATTCAAATTAAAACCAAAGAGAAAAAAAGGGGAGAAAAATAATTACATGAGTAGATACTTCCCAAAATGACCTCAAATAAACCACACTTCTTACAAATTCACAATTCAGCAGCAAAAAATAAAAAATAGGAACTATCAATTAAAAAATAATCTCTAGTGGACTCATGAACTTTCTTTCTATAGGAACTCAGATTCTCCTTGAGAAGGTGCACTGGCCTGCTTGAGCCCCTGGCTTCTCACAACTCCCAGCAGTCATGCCCGCACAGCTTTATCCAAGAGCTTGCATATCAGACAATTGGATCCCAAAGCTGTACATTTAACCATTAGACCCTGCTACTTTTCAGGGTCTACTGTTTTTTTCATTTCACTTTTTAAAAATGAAAAAAAAAAAAGAAAGGAAAACAATGGATAAACATATTCTGATATTGATTGTATTCATTAAGTCATTAAATTTCCTTCATTAAAGGAAACAATGGATAAAACATATTATGATATTGATTGTATTCATTAAGTCCTGGATTTCTTTTTTTTTTTTTTTTTTTTTTTATTATTTATTTATTTTTTTATTATGGGTAAAAATCAAAATTCTCACAATACATACAAACATTTGCAAAATGATATGTAAATATATATGCATATATGTGTATTTGCTTACAAAAATGTTATTTATATATATATATATACATATATTTTAAGAGGTGCTTAGATTACCTAAAATATTACACGGAACCCACTGGGATTCCCATGTTGCCCACCTCCCACACCTCCCACCACATCCCACACAAACATCTCCCACAGTGTGGCCCACCAACCTCAATGAACTTACATATCCTGGAGCCTTGCCACCAACCATAGACCACAGTTCACACTGTAGACCATACTCTCTCCCACTCAGTTATGAGTGGTGTGTGCTGATTTAAAATGGCCTGCATCCATTGCCACAACAGTACTCAGGACAACCTCCAACTCCCAAAGAAGCCCCTGTATTTCAACTGCTCATCCCCTCCCTACCCAAAAACTGTCAAGTGGCCACTGGCTCCACCACATTGTTATAATTTCTTGCATTGCAAGAATCACCATATGTGAGCAAGAGAATACCATCAAGTCCACTCTAGTCCATAGTTCTTCCCCCAATCCAGAGGCGACTGGGATGGTGATGTCCACTCCAACTCCAAGTGAGAGAGGGCTTATATCCCATGGATATGGTGGGTGGGATGATCCTGCCTGCAGATGTAGGCCCTCTCCATTCCCTGGGATGGCCATTTCCCATCATTGTCTCCTCACCAGGTGACTTGGATGAGTCCATTGAGCTGTAGGGTAGGAGTTGCAGCTCCACCTAGATTTCATGCACACCTGGCACATAGGTAGGCGGGAGGCTCCAGTCTCTGGAAGTATACCTAAGAAACTCCAGCATCACATGTAGGTTTGAATAGAAGGGACTGGTGAACCATGTGCAGAGAGGACTTATTTGAGTCTAATTCTGTCACTCTCAGGAGCACAGATTCCAAAATAGAACCCACTGATAAGGCATCAGTCTCTGGGGCTATCCCCCCTTATATAGGACCTGGGTGTCTCGAGAGCTCTCAGGAACCCCACTGAGTGGGGTGATAGGCACTTAGATGTTCTATGAGCTCCTACTGAGGTGTGCGTAAGAGTTACCTCTGGGATGACCTCCCGACTCTCTTTGAAGTCTCTTAGCCACTTGAACTCATTTGTCTTTACCATTTCCCCCTTTTATTCAAGGTCTTTTTCCAGTTGTGTTGCCAGTTGGCACTTGGGAAAAGTTTTCAATTAGCAATAATCGTGCCTCGGATAAACCTCATTGGCTACGATACTGCCACTGTGCAAAAGCTGCCAGTTGGAACTTGGTATTAATCCCTCGTTGCCAGGGAGGCTCATCCCCGGGAGTCATGTCCCACGTTGGGGGGAAGGTAATGCAATCATATGCTGAGTTTGGCTTAGAGAGAGGCCACATTTGAGCAACAAGGAGGCTCACAGGTGGCAACCCTTAGGCACCCCACAACTGCAGGCTAAGTCTCATTTACAAGAGCAAAGACTCACAAGGGTAGTCATCAATAAAAAAAAAAAAAAATAAAACAACATCAGTGGGTCATCCTATCTTGACAGGGACTGTCCCTACACTCAGAGGACTATTGCTGCTCCCTTGGAGATTGTGGCAGAGCTCTCCAGGCTAGGAATTCAGATTCCCTCATTTATTGTGTGATTATCCACCCATCGTGACCATGCCCGATCCCCCGATCCTTTGAATGATTTTGTATATCTTTCATGTATATTCGGTTGAACCAATCCCCACAAAACCCCCCCCCAGACACCCTCCCCCCAATAATCCCCCGCAGTACCCATTGTAACCCTTCTGTGATCCAAATCCTCCATGAACATTTAGTCCATAAAATAATCAAATACACTTACTAGGAAAAAGAAACAAGTGTGATAAGCTTACATGCAGGAAACAAACATAAGGAAACTCAGGGGGAAAAAAAAGAGAGACGGAAAAAAAAAACAAATAATCAAACAAAGAACAAAACAAAATAAAATATAATTAGTGGATTGGGACATTCAAAAAATGGGCAAAAAAGCAAAGGAAATGCCTTTAAAATATATATATATATTTCATTTTTATTTCCTTTCTCTCTTCTTTTTTCCCTTTTTTCCTTCCCTTTATCACTGTGTTATCGGATGTCTGGTGTCCCATGACACCTTCCTCCTCTCAATCCCCATTGTCTCCCAATTTTTCATTTAATTTTCAAAGAAGTTTTAGGTCACAGCAAAGTCACACACGGAGTGCCGGAGACTCCCAGATACCAAACCACCCCCCCTTCCCCACCCCATATTAACTCCCCCTCCTTTTTTTTTTTTTTGGTTGTTAGCATTGTTATAACTGTTATGCAGATAGCAAAATATAGCAACTAAACATTGTCAGTGATTTACAGTATAGTTTACAATTTAGATGATACAGTTTAATAATTTTGATGATATTTACCATGTCCTGTGTCCATTACTGAAAGGTAATGAAAAACCTTCCCCATGACCACCAAACAACCCATTAGATCTTGACTGTTCCCTTCTCCCCAGCCCCCCAGGGCCCATGATACCCCCCTCTCCTAACCCATGGAATGTCAAGATTCACAGTTACATGCCCTGGGGATTTGAACCAGCACTTCCTAATCCACCCACCCTCCAGTGCTGTACCACCAAACCCAGGAACACCACCACTCATCTGCCCCATCCCCCAACATGCAACCACACTCTATCCCTTTACCATAGATTATGTCCATATGGGAGATGGCTCAGAGCCTGCTCTTCTCTTACTCTCCTTTGTTAACCTATCTTTCAGACAATGGTTCTCAGAGACTGCTCACTTTCCTCAGTTCAGATCAGTGAGGTCATATACTGTTCATCCTTCAGTGCCTGGCTTGCTTCACTCAACATAAGGTCTTCAAGATTCATCCACGTTATTCCATGTGTTAGCACTTTGTTCCTTCTTACCGCTGAGTAATATTCCATTGTATGTATGTGCCACATTTTGCTTATCCATTCGTCTGTTGATGGGCACTGGGGCTGATTCCAACTTTTGGCAATGGTGAACAATGCCGCTATGAACATTGGTGTGCATATATCTGTTTGTATTTTTGTTTTCAGTTCTTCTGGGTATATACCCAGCAGTGGAATTGCTGGATCATATGGAAGATCTATTGCTAGTTTTCTGAGGAACCGCCAAACTGTCCTCCACAGTGGCTGGACCATACCGCAGTCCCACCAGCAGTGGATGAGGGTTCCTATTCCTCCACATCCTCTCCAACATTTAGTGTCTCCTGTTTTTTTAATAGCTGCCATTCTGATGGGTGTAAGATGGTATCTCATTGTAGTTTTGATTTGCATTTCCCTGATAGCAAGTGATGTTGAGCATTTTTTCATGTGCTTTTTAGCCATTTGTATTTCTTCCTTGGAGAAGTGTCTTTTCAGGTCACTTGCCCATTTTTTATATGGGTTGTTTGTCCTTTTATTTTCGAGGTGAAGGATTTCTTTATATATGCAGGATATTAGGCTCCTATCGGATATATGGTTGCCGAATATTTTTTCCCATTGGGTAGGTTGCCTTTTTATTTTCTTAATAACATCCTTAGAGGTGCAGAAGTTTTTAATTTTGAGGAGATCCCATTTATCAATTTTTTCTCTTGCTGCTCGTGCTTTGGCTGTGAAGTTCATGAAACCATTTCCTATTACAAGGTCCTGTAGATGCTTCCCTACATTATCTTCCAAGGTTTTTATGGTTTTGGCTCTTATATTTAGATCTTTGATCCATCTTGAGTTGATTTTTGTATAAGGTGTGAGATGGTATTCTTCTCTCATTCTTTTGGATATGGATATCCAGTTCTCCAAGCACCACTTGTTAAAGAGGCCACTCTCTCCCAGCTGAGTGGGTTTCGTGGCCTTGTCAAATATCAGATGACTGTATATGCAAGGATCTATATCAGAACTCTCAATCCGGTTCCATTGGTCAGTAGGTCTATCCTTGTGCCAATACCATGCAGTTTTGATCACTGTAGCTTTGTAATATGTTTTAAAGTCAGGTAATGTGATACCTCCAACTTCATTTTTCTTTTTCAATATATCTTTGGCAATTCGGGGCTTCTTACCTCTCCAAATATATTTTGTGGTTAGTTTTTCCAGTTCCTTAAAAAATATAGTGTTGACTTTTATTGGGATTGCATTAAATCTGTAGATTAATTTGGGTAGGATAGACATCTTGATGATGTTTAATCTTCCCATCCATGAACAGGGAATATTTTTCCATTTATTTAAGTCTTCTTTGATTTCCTTTAACAGTGTTGTGTAGTTTTCTGTATATAAGTCCTTTACATCTTTAGTTAAATTTATTCCTAGGTATTTGATTCTTTTGTTTACTATGGTAAATGGTATTTTTTTTCCTGATTTCCTCCTCAGTTTGCTGGTTATTGGTGTACAGAAATGCTACTGATTTTTGAGCATTGATCTTATAGCCTGCAACATTACTGAACTCCTTTATAAGTTCTAGAAGCCTTGTTGTCGATTTCTCAGGGCTTTCTATGTATAGGATCATGTCATCTGCAAATAATGAAATTTTTACTTCTTCTTTTCCAATCTGGATGCCTTTTATGTCCTTTTCTTGTCTCAGTGCTCGTGCAAGTACTTCTAAGACAATGTTAAATAGGAGTGGTGATAGTGGGCATCCTTGTCTTGTTCCCGATCTCAGAGGGAAGGCTTTTAGGATTTCACCGTTGAAAATGATGTTAGCTTTGGGTTTTTCATATATACCCTTTATCATTTTCAGAAAGTTTCCATCTATTCCTATCTTTTGTAGTGTTTTTATGAGGAAAGAGTGCTGTATTTTGTCGAATGCTTTTTCTGCATCTATAGAGATGATCATGTGATTTTTTTCTTTCAGTTTGTTTATGTGGTGTATTACATTGATTGATTTTCTTATATTGAACCATCCTTGCATACCTGGGATGAAACCCACTTGGTCATGGTGTATAATCCTTTTGATATGTTGTTGAATGCGATTAGCAAGTATTTTGTTAAGGATTTTAGCATCTAGGTTCATTAGAGAAATTGGTCTGTAATTTTCCTTTCTTGTGGTATCTTTATTTGGTTTTGGTATTAGGGTAATGTTGGCATCATAGAATGAGTTAGGTAGTATTCCTTCTACTTCTATTTTTTGGAAGAGCTTAAGTAGAATTGGTGTTAGCTCTTTCCGGAATGTTTGGTAGAATTCAGCTGTGAAGCCATCTGGTCCTGGACTCTTCTTAGTTGGGAGGTTTTTAATGACTGAGTCTATCTCTTTACTTGTAATTGGGCTGTTGAGTTCATCTATTTCTTCTTTCATCAATGTCGGCTGTTTGTGGGTTTCTAGAAACATGTCCATTTCCTCTAAATTGTCATTCTTGTTGGCATATAATTTTTCAAAGTATCCTCTTATGATACTCTTTATTTCTGTGGGGTCAGTAGTGATATCACCTTGCTCATTCCTTATTTTATGTATTTGCATTTGTTCTCTCTTTTTCTTTGTTAGTCTGGCTAAGGGTTTGTCAATTTTGTTGATATTCTCGAAGAACCAGCTTTTGGTTTTGTTTATTGTTTCCAGTGCTTTCTTATTCTCTATTTCATTTAGTTCTGCTCTAATCTTGGTTATTTCCTGTTTTCTACTTCCTTTAGGTTTAGTTTGTTGTTGTTTTTCCAATTCCTCCAAGTGTGTAGTTAGGTCTTCAATTTTAGCTCTTTCTTCTTTTTTAATATATGAATTTATGGCTATGAACTTCCCTCTCAGGACTGCTTTCGCTGCATCCCATAGGTTTTGATATGTTGTGTTGTTGTTTTCATTAGTTTCAAGGTAGTTACTGATTTCTTTTGAAATTTCCTCTTTGACCCACTGTTTGTCTAAGAGTGTGTTGTTTAACTTCCATATCCTTGTGCCTAACCTGTTTCTCTGGCCCTTATTGATTTCCAACTTCATTCCGTTGGGGTCAGAGAAATTACTTTGTATAATCTCAATCTTTCTGAATTCATTGAGTGTTGTTTTGGGGCCTAGCATGTGGTCTATTTTGGAGTATGTTCCATGTGCACTGGAGAAGAATGTAAATCCCGCTGTATTTGGGTGAAGTGTTCTGTATATGTCTATTAAGTCCAAATCTTCTAATGTATTGTTGAGTGCCTTCGTTTCTTTATTGATTCTCTGCCTAGATGTTCTGTCTAATGATGATAGTGGTGTGTTGAAGTCCCCTGCTATAATTGTAGAGGAATTTATTTCTCCTCTTAGTTTTTCCAGAGTTTGCCGCACGTATTTTGAGGCACCTCGATTAGGTGCGTAAATGTTGATGATTGTTCTCTCTTCTTGAGAGATTACTCCTTTTACTAATATGTAGTGTCCATCTTTGTCTCTTACAATAGTTTTGCATTTAAAGTCTATTTTGTCTGATATTAGAATAGCTACTCCTGCCCTTTTTTGGCTATTGTTAGCTTGTAAAATGGTTTTCCAGCCATTCACTTTCAGCCTCCTTGAATCCCTAGGCCGAAGGTGGGTTTCTTGTAGACAGCATATAGATGGATCATATTTTCTTATCCATTCTGCCAATCTGTGTCTTTTGATTGGTGAATTTAATCCATTAACATTCACTGTTATTACTCGTAACGAATTTCTTACTTCAGTCATTTTTTCTTTGGGTTAATGTATGTCATATGTTGTTTTGTTTCTCTTTTTGAGTTTTCAGTTGTTTTTAAACTCTCCTCCAACTCTCTCTCCTTTGTTTTTTCCTTTCAATTTGTAGAGATTCCTTTAGTATTTCTTGAAGTGCTGGTTTCTTCTTGACATACTCTCTTAACTGCTGTTTATCTGTGAATATTTTGAACTCTCCATCATTTTTGAATGCCAATTTTGCTGGATAGAGAATTCGTGGCTGGAAGTTTTTTTCTTTTAGTGTTTTGACTATGTCATACCACTGTCTTCTTGCCTCCATGGTTTCAGCTGAGAAATCAGCACTTAATCTTATTGTGCTTCCCTTGTATGTGATGGTTCTCTTTTCTCTTGCTGCCTTGATTATTTTCTCTTTGTCTTGAGCATTGGACAGTTTGACAAGTATATGTCTTGGAGTTGGCCTGTTGGGATTTATACTATTTGGGGTGCGCTGTGCTTCCTGGATCTGCACATCCATCTCTCTCAATAGAGTTGGGAAGTTTTCAGCCATAACTTCCTTCAACACTCCTTCTGTTCCCTTTCCCTTCTCTTCTCCTTCTGGGATGCCCATAATGCGTATGTGTGTGCGTCTTGCATTATCGGTTAATTCCCTGAGACCATACTGGATTTTTTCTATCTTTTTGTCTATGTTTTCTACAATCTCTTTGATTTCAACTGTATTGTCTTCCATATCACTAATTCTTTCCTCTGCCTGTTCAATTCTGCTGCCATGCGAGTCCAGCGTCTTTTTCATTTCTTGACTTGTGTCTTTGTTCGCCATCATATCCATTACGTTTTTAGGTGTGTTAGTTATTTTTTCAGTATGTTCTCCCAGTGTCTTCTTTATATCCTTAATCTCTTCCTTCAGTTCTTTAAGTTGGTCCATGATATTTGTTTGGATAGCTTTGATTAGTTGTTCGATGTACTGCATTACTTCCTGGTTTTTATTTTGTGCACTGGACTGTTCCATGTTTTCCAGTTTTTCAGAGTCATTTGTATTTTTCTGTTGCCCTCTGGTCATCATATTATCTTGATGGGTTTGTTCAGTTGATTAGGTTTTCTCTATGCTCTAGAATTTTATTTAGCTGTTGGTTCTGCGTGTGAGTTAAGTTTTCTCTTTGGCAGTTTTTCTTCTTATTTTATTTCCTTACTACTTTCTATGTTCGCTTGAAGGCAAAAGGTTAGGGCCAGGGGAATCAAAAGATGTAAGGAAGGCAGAAGGATAATAGAAATATTGATAAAAGTTAGAAGAGGGGCAAAATGATACTTAATGAGATGAATATTTAACTTGTGTAGGCAGTGTAGAGTACTAGGAAAAAATATTGAGTTCCTATAATGGACTGGGAAAACAAATGGAGGAATATATACATATAGTGATTTAGAAGGCTAGAATTATGAGGAGGTAGAGAAATAGTAGAGAAAGGTCTGAAAGGAAAAAGTTAATACTAATAAAAAAAAAAGAAAAGAAAAAAGAAGAAGAAAACAAAATAGATGGGATAAAAATTGACACCCTTAAGTTGTGGGCCTATGAAAAAATGTTGTCTCTAAGAGCCACAACAGAAAACAGAAGGCAGAAAGATGCAGGAAGGATAAGCGATAGTTTGTAATACAGAATCAATATATACAGCGAGTGGGAAATTACTGAATAAGAAGCCCAGCAAATAAGCTACCAGCTGGCAGCACCTATTTAAAAAATAAAATAAAAGGAAAAAGGAAGGGGGGAGGAAAATGGGAATAATAGCAATAGACCAGAAAGTAACAGAGAGAAACCAAATATCCACCCAGGCAAGCAGTCAAACAGAGCTAAGGGGGGTCAATGATTCCCCTAGGGTCCACGTGGATCCTTCCTGCCTACTTGTGTTTATCAATGAATTTCCCCTCAGGGTTCTATATGCAGGTCCTGAAGCAGCTTTTAGCTATTAAACTAAATTAAAAAGAATTTATTTTTCATTTGTTGAGGTGACCTCACTTTTTTTTTTTTTTAAGCCAAATGCAGGACCCAAAATAATTCCTCTTCTAGACCAACCCCCTTACGGAAGGGACCCTAGCTGGGCCCGTGGAAATTAATCAAGCACGTCCCACTTTCCGGACTCCCCAGGTTAGCTGAAACTCTGATGTTAGTCAGTGATTGCTAAAGACGGCGGATTCTGCCCCTTCTGGCGCCGAGCTCCAGCGTCACCGGGCTGCTCAGTAAATCAGTTTGAGTGCAGATTCGCGTCTGCTCTCAGCCTAATGCTGCTTCAGGTCGGCTTATCTGCTCCCCAAAGCTATGGGGCGGTGCAGGCAGCCAGATCGATGTCTAAAAATATAAAATACCCTTCCCTGTCTTCCAACCGAACCCTCCCTTCTTTGGGAAGTGTCCCTTCCTCCTGGCTCCGCAGCGGCCCGGGTCTTATCCCTGGGTGGCTAGGGAAATCAGCTGCGTTCCCCGACCAAAATCCCCCCTCCGGTTCACCGGGTGCTGATTAGTTCGTTTGCTCTGTTCACACAAGGTCCAAGGGGCGCCAGGCAGCCAGCTCCCCAGAAAATAAAACTTTTTCGCCCCCGCCCGCGGCTCCAAATGGCCGTTTTATTTTTTATTTCCGTAACCGCGGGGCTCAGCCGCCTGTGCCAACCTCCACCGGCAGCCTCAAAACTCACGAATCTCCACCGTTCGGTCCACGCTGCCGATCCGCGCAGATAGATGTCCCAAGCCTCTCACTCCACGCGTGCACAGCACAGACCCCCGGGCAGGACCCCGTCCCCAATCCGCCTTGCTCTGGGAGCTTGCAGTGTGCACCCTCCTACACTAACGCCATCTTGCCCTCTCTATCACCTGGATTTCTTAGTCATTCAAGATTTAGTTTCCCCATGTGAGATTTTCAGGCTTTTTCTACTGAAGAACCCCTAATTGGTTTGTGGATGACCCAAAGGACCCTGATTGGAAATTTTCTTTGTCATCATATTTTAACCTAAAAAGTTCATATAAAATTTGCATTCCACTCTATAATAAATCCACATTTGATTTAATATAAAAACAATGTATTATTCCTGGTCAGCTAAAATGGAAGTTATGCCATATTTGTCCGTGTTTTTTAGTACTCTCTGACTCAACACCATGTGCTTTAGGGCCCTGGGTACCCTAATCCAAGGAGCCTAGAATGAGTCAAGAGGGAAACTTCAAGGGCTCTTTTAGCCCTGAGAAGCTGTGGTCCTTGCCACCAAAAGGAAAGATGTCTGGGGCAAGAAATATGCAAGATGAGCCTGGACCATCTTGAAGTGCCAGACAGTAAGGAAATGCTCAACACATGCGCACACACACACACACACACATTGACAGGCATATGTCAAAAGAGCATGGTAGCAGCTCAAAGAGTTCCCAATGGCCAAAGCTGGAATAATTTGAGCAACAAAATTAGGTATATCAGATTATAACCAAAAATATAAAATAAATATCCACAAGTCTCCATACTGATATAAATACATGATCAAATAAATTAATAAATAGGGAGAGAAGAGACTAATTTCCCAGGCATATTTCCAAATAACTACCCACTCCTCAGGGGTGTGCTGTACATGATGATGTCCTTAAACAGTGTGCAGTATGGAAAGGGGAAGGAAAAGATTAACTGTATATTGGAGAAATCGACATTCCTCAGCAGGCAATCAACAACAGTCATAAATCTTTTGAAAGTGTGTATGCTAGATCTGCTGTAATAAAAATGACACTTTATCAATGTGGTCTTCCTTTCAGTAACACATAACCTCATTCTTATCATGAGAAAATTATCAAACAAATCCCAATAGAGGGGCATCCTACAAAATCCCTGACTAGGCCTCCTGAAAACTCTCAAGGTCATCAAAAACAAGGAAAGCCTGAGAAACTGCCACAGCCAAGAGGAGCCTAAGGAGACATGACAACTAAATGTAATGTGGTATCCTGGGACAGAAAAAGGACATAAAGTTAAAAAGTAAGGAAATCTGAATAAATTATGGGCTTTAGTTAATAATGTATCAATATTGATTCATTAATTATAACAAATGTATCATCCTAATGTAAGATGTTAATAATAGGGGAAACTGTGGCATATTTTGGAACTCTGTACTATCCTCTCAATTTTTCTGTAAATCTAAAACTGTTCTAAAATATAACATTTATTTTTTAAAAAACCAGAAAGGTGAGCAATTCTGGCAGTTTGGTTGATTGCTGAGTTCCTTCTGAAAGACATTTACATATCACACTTGAGCAACAAAGAGCAAATGAATGACCTCCTGAGAATGGATAATGCACTTAAAGAATTTTCACAAAAGCTTCACTTCTTCTGCATCCATATTTGTCAGGTCAGAGCCATTTCCTCTGTTCTTGAGATTTCTTTTTCTTATCATCATTTCCAACCTTTTTTGTCATTGGCCTGGTGACAGATTTTATCCATAATATGGAAATAATAAAGAAACTTAAAATCATATATCCCTTTACAACAAAGATTTTTCACTTTTTTCATATTTTCTTTCCATCTTGACTCTGTAGCCACAATTTAATATTGTATAGTTTTCCTTAGTTGATAGGTACTGCCCTTAATTTCCATCTAAAAAGCTCCACAACCTTCCATTGTGTTGCTCTACAATGGAGTACTTCTCCACTCCCCATAGCTGAATATTCACTCACCCCCTTCCAATTTCTTAATGCTGTGCATAAAGTTAGAGTGGGTGTTTCCCCCCTGAGATTGGTATCTCCTTTAAAAATTAGAAGGCTCCACTGTAATTCAAACTCTGAACTTACTTACCCCATAGCTGTTCACTGCATGCCAGGCTATGCTAAGAATGACAGAAATGAGAACGCTCCAAGGACGTCATAACTACAGCAGGGCTGTGTGACAGGTAAGCTGTCAATGACAGGATTTATACTTTAGTAGAATGACATGCGTGCTGTCACATGTGTCACCACATCTCCCCAGGAGAGGACGGAGTAACGGGTGATTGGTTCTGAAGGGAAGCTGTATCTAAGCGGCTAAGGACATGATTATTGGGGATGATTTTGGCAGGAAGACAGTGGGAGGCAGAACATGCAGAAGTCCTTGGTAGCATCTTTCCTTAAATCGGGAGCCTCTGAATTTAGTGGTTAAGAGCATGGGTGCTGAGTTATACCGGCTGGGTTCCAAGGCCAGCTCCACCTCTTAGAGCTGAGTGGCCTCAAACAAGATACTTAATGATCTAAGCCTCTTTGCTCACCTATTAATGAGAATATTACTAGTCTCGAGTTTAAATGAGATACTAACACAGTACCTTGCATGCAGTATAAACAATGTTAATTTCAGCTATTATTATCAGAACTGTTCCACAAAAAAAAGTTATACAACAAAAATGCTATCCATGAGAAAGTTGTATTAAAATTATGTCCAAATAGACTTCAAGGCAAAAAGTATTGTTCTGAGTTGAATTGTGTCCCCTCAAAAAAGATATACTGAAATTCTAATTCTCAGTACCTCAGAATGTGACCTTAGTTTGAAATAGGGATGTGCAGATGGCATTAGGTGCGTTAAAATGAGGTCCTGCTGGAGTAGGGTGGGCCCTTAGTCCAATGTGACTGGTGTCCTTACAAGAAGAGGACATTTGGATGCACAGGTGAGAGAACGCCTTGTGATGACTGAAGCAGAGGACACTGCATTGCGGAAGTCACCACCAGAAGCCAGGAAAGGGCATGAAACAGATTCTTCCCTCCTGGCTTCAGAGGGGGGCACGGCCTGCCAACACCTTGGCTGTGGACTTCAGGCCTCCAGAACGTAAGAGAATAAATGGCTGTTGTTTTAAGCCTTCCAGTTTTTGGTATTTGTTACAGTAGCCCTAGGAAGTTCAGACAAGTGTTAGTAGGGATGAAAAGGATCATAACGTAAGAGTAAAAGGCTCACTTTATCAGAAAAATATACCAACTCTAAATTTGTATCCATGTAATAATAGGAATAGAGAGTGAAAACGCAAAATGGCAAAGTAGGAAGTTTTCCAAATCGCTCCCTCCACTGGAAAAATTAAAGAGCTGGGAAAGGGAGCTGGAATTAACTAGGTGACAACCCCAGAACCAGAATGGACATCTACGACAGCTACAGGGGTGCCAGAGGAAGGGAAAGGCTGCCACGAGCTCGGCTTCTGTAGGGGAAAACGTGAGCCAGGGCCAGCCTCCATTGCTCGGCCCCGAGCAGCGCCTCCTGAAATGGCTGCAGCTCCTGCAGTGCAGCCAGATTCTGAGTGGCCAGCTGGGGCCAGGGCTGGCACAGGGAACCTCCACCTCTAAAAGTTGGGGTTGAGGGTCGAGATGGGTCTGGCAAGCTAACAGGACCAGCATGGAAGCTGGCCTCCATTTCAGCCTCTGGGTAGCAGCGCTTTCAGCCTCCTACCACATTTCCCTGGATGTAAAGACGTAGTGTTTTTTTTAAGAAGAAAAAAAAAAAAAAAAACAGAAAAACAAAACAAAAAACTCCAACTGTGTGTGGGCATTTCCTGGTCTGGCAGATCCCTGAGGGCAGCACAGACTCTGGCCTTGGTTTCAGCCCTTGCTGCCCACACTTTCTGGCCACAAACCAGCATCTACCAGGACTTAAAAGACAAAGCACACTTTTTCATTGGCTGGGTTTCCTCTTTCCTTTCTTGTGTTGTTTAGTCTGGGAGACCCCTGAGAGCCCAGTGCTAGCCTTGGTTTCTCTCAAAAGCAATGTCTTCCTGCATCTACAGGGACGTAAATAGCCAATGTATCTCTCTCTCTCTTTTTCTCTCTCTTTCTCTCTCGTTGTTGGCTATTTTTTATTTTTACTTTTTCTGTTTTATATTTTTGGGTCTGGTGGATCCCTAAGGGACTAGCAGGTATGCTGGCTTTAGGTTTCAGCCTCGAAAGCAGCAGTTTCTGGATCCCAAACTGCACATGATAAGAGACTTAGAGAGGCAGTGCATTTCTTTATTTTTTCCTTTTTTTTTTTTTCTTGTTCTTTTTTTGGGGTAAATGTTTTGTCTGCTTGTTTTCCTTTTCTTTTTCCTCTCTTTCTTTCCTTCCTTTTTTTTATCCTTCTTGTTCTCAATCTGGTGGACTAAAAAGTGGGAGAACTAGATTTCCAGAATGACTATAACATTATACTCAGAATGTCCAGTTCTCAACAAAAAATTACAAAACATATAGAAGACAGGGAAGTATGGTCCAGTCACAGGAGAAGTAAAAAAAAACACAATTCAATGGAAAATATCTCAGAGGAAGTGCAGTCTCTGGAATTACTAATCGAAGATCTTAGAGCAACGCTCTTAGGATCAATGAACTAAAGGAAAACACGGACAAAGAACTAAAGGAAATCAGGAAAACAATATATGAACAAAATAAAATTTTCAATAATGAGATAGAATTTTAAAGAAGAACCAAATGGAAATTCTGGAATTCAAAAGTCCATAACTGAAGCGAAAGATTTAACATATGGGTCCAAGAGCAGATTGGAGATGGCAGAAGAAAAAGATCAGTGAACTCAAAGACAAAACAATTGAAAACACCCATGTTGAGAAGTATAAAGAAAAAAGAATGAAGAAATAAGAGAACAGAATCTGAGGAACCTGTGGGACACCATCAAGTGTACCAATATAGACTTCATAGGAGTCCCAGAAAGAAAAGAAAGAGATGGACAAATATTTGAAGAAATAAAGGCAGAAAACTTCCCAAATCTAATGAAAGATATGGCTATACAAATCCAAGATGCTCAACGAATGCCAAGCAAGATGGACCAAAACAGATCTACATGAGACACATTATGATCAAGCTGTCCAGTGCCGAGGACAAAGACAGAATCTTAAAAACAGCAAGAGAGATCTGTCACACATAAAGTATCCTTAATAAGATTAGCATGTGAGTTCTCAATAGAAACAATGGAGTCAGAAGGCAGTGAGAGGACATATTTAAAGTACTGAAATGAAAAAAATTATTACCCAAGAATAATATGCCTGGCAATGTTGTCCTTCAAAAATGAGGGAGAAATTAAGGCATTTCTAGATAAACAAAAACTGAGAGGGTGTTATTAGCACTAGACCTGCCTTACAGGAAATGCTAAAATGTGTCCTCATTGAAAGGAAAAGATACTAGACAGTATCTCGAAGCTGGATGAAGACATAAAGATCTCCAGTGTAAGTAACAGTATGGGTATATGCCAGTATTGTTTCATTTTTCATTTGTAATGCTGCCCCTTACTTCTTATAAGGCTGAATATTCAAATGCATAAAAATGAAGTGTAAATCCTTGTTACCAGGCACACAATTAATGAGGACAATTTGTGACATAAAAGGGAGGCCTGGAGAGATTAGGTACTATGTATGTGTAGACTATTAAAGTCATGTTGGAATCAACAAACTAAATTGTAATTGATTTAGTATGCTAAATGTAATCCCCATGTAACCATAAAGAAAAGATCTAAAAAATCTACACAAAAGAAAAGTATAAGTGATTCACAATGGCTTATTATAGAACTCAGGTCCTAGAGCCCATAGCAGGCATCAAAGTTTTGATTAGTTTGTCCTTTGGAGGAGCAATTGGGCTGATGTCTTTGATACTTAGATGTGCCCCTCCAATATACAGCCAATACTGGCCCCTCTTTGTTCTATTTTTTCACATCCTTTCACCTATTCCATACCACATAGCAAGAAGATTAGTGGATGATACAGATGCTATGAGTAATGCTTATAAGGAACTTGCCATATTTCTTACATCAGGCATTGCTGTCTCAGCTTTTGGATTCCCAATTGTATTTGCCAGAGCACATCTGATTGAGTTGGGAGCTTGTGCACTTGTTCTCACAGGAAACACAGTCATCTTTGCAACTATAATAGGCTTTTTCTTGGTCTTTGGAAGCAATGACAACTTCAGCTGGCAGCAGTGAAAAGAAATTACTGAACTATGATAAAATGAACTCCCTGCCATTGTTAGCTATCCATGCAGACAGGTGATTGGGCAATAATGCTGAATGGAATAGCAAGCCTCTGGGGGTGCTCTAGGTGCTCCCTTTTCACTTTTATTGTAAGCACACTATCTTTACAGAGACTTACTATTGGATTAAGAGATTGTTTTCTTTTGGAAAAGCTTGACTGATTTCACACTTAGGTACAGTATGCATTTCGTGTTATTCTGCTGAATTTAAATATTTATGTGTTTTTCCTGTTCAGTTTTTTTTTTTTTCTTCTTCTTCTTCAATATGCAATGTTAAACATTTTTTAATGTACTATCCATTTGCACTGGTTAGGAATTCAGAATTCTGCTGGTGTTTCACTGGGTTAAAGTAAACTTTTTTTCCTTAAAGTTATTTAACCTCCATCATTACAAAAAGCTATAAAAATAAGCTTCCTTCAATCAGGGTGACATCGCTCCCAATTTTATGCAAACATGCAGACGGTTGATCTAGCTTGTAGAGTATATACTAAGGCAAAGCTAGCTACATTGTACCTCATAGGGGTTAAGTATTAATGCCCAGGGTCTCCGTAAGGGTTGCTGATTTTCCCAATAGGCTGGTGTTTTGTGAGTTGAAAATTATTTTATGAAATTGCTACAAAGGAGTGCATTTTTTCTCAACTGTTAGAAGAATTTATTTTTAAACTTTAAGGTAAGGATACAAAAGTGGGTTTTTGAGATACAGTTTTTATTTATGTTTATTGTAAAGTAGAAATAATGAGTTGCATTAAGGGAAGAAACAGTGTGAAAATTCCATTTTTTAAATCCTGTTTCTATTTATAGGTGAAATTTTTTATCTTTTACCAGCCTTTCATATTTTACCCCATGTAAAATGGACACACATGGAACTATTGATGAGGGAAAGTTGAGTGTTTGCATCATGTCTACAAGTAAACCTTTCCCTGCTTCCTCCTTTAACTTATTTCATGCATTGTATATTTAAGTAAAATAAATTTTCAAATATAGTTTAGTAACACTTAAAACTAGAATTGTTGATCTCACTTGGAAAATAATCACCGTGCTATACATTCAGAGTGCCCCTCCCCCACAAGGCCTTGGCAAGATTAACTTGTGAGTCTTGCAGGTAAGTCATGCACTAATAATTTAAAAGTTAGACCATGGTAATTGTAGTTCTTATTCTCTAGGGTTGTATCAAATGTAATTTTAAAATATTTAAGACAAGTTTCCTGTATGTCTCTCAACTGTTTTGATTTTCATTATTTCATCATGATTGTGATCTGCTGTTGCCTTATAAAAGGTATTTATTGGGTGAATTAATGCAAAGTACCCAAACCCAGCTGTATAGCAGCTTCAAACACAAACCTGACCAAAAAATCCCAGTATACAGGCGTGATCAAATTGTAGTGGTCATTTGCATCTCACAATTATCAGTAGTCTTTTCAGAAGCTGGTTATGAAAATGTTCAAGTTGGTCTGACAGTATTTTGTTAAGGATATTTGTATGTTTATTCAGTGTACTTACATAAAAATTGTTTTTCCTTAAGTCAAAACTGAATGATCAATCGTGACAGCTATCTTTTGCTGTTTTATAGTTTATTCCTCAAGAAAATGGGAACAAATTTTGTCTTTGTTCAGCTTTTTAGGAAAGATGCCTAAAGCCACAGCTTTTATCGCTTAACCTAGGTTGTTACTTTTAGCCATGAGATGGGAAGCAGGATGAAATATATGCATGGGGCTATACCATTGACACATTAACCTGAAAATGGTTTACAGTGTTACAATGTTCTGGACTCATGGTCCTCCTGAAAGAAGAAGGTACAAGTACACATAAACTAGATGGCTGGGGACAACTGTGCCTGGCTTATACTCCTTTTTTTTTTTTTTTTTTTTTTTACAGGAAGTGCATTCTCTGGTTCTTCCCCATTTTCTGTGCTTTCAGAATGTCACTGCAGTGACATTGCACTGCTACTTTTTATTCTTTTGGCCATAGACTCTTTTTCTATCAGCTGCATATTCTTTCTTTGAACTAATTGTATTAGCAGCATTGTTTCTTTGATCTTGCACACTAGCTTGACATAGAGCTGTCTCTGATTTCTGGGCTAGTTACTTGAGGTATGAATTTTCCATAGGCTATGCACTGATACAACATTGCCATTCTTCTATGAAAGAAAACTCTTGATGATGAAACAATAAAGATTTTAAATATAAAAAAAATGACTGCGAATAGTCTCACTGTCCTGATTTTGCCATAATCAGGGTAGGCTAAACATTCACTATATTAGAAACAATGTGTCCCCAAACTAGTTTTTCTCCCTAGGTCTGGTTTTCAGAATGCTGGTGATTTATTATGTGACCTGATTTATTATATGACCATCCTATATGGAAAATGACTGTAGCTCTAGTTATCTTTGGTCAACCTTAAGAGATATAGCAGGGGGCAGATGTGGCTCAAATGGTTGGGCATCTGTCTCCCATATAGAGGGACCTGGGTTCTATCCCCAGGATCTCCCAGTAAAATAAAGAAAAATATAGAAGGTGTACGGGCATGCCGTCAGGCCCCGTGAGCAGGTGAGCCCCCAGGCCCCATGAGCGGGTGAGCCGTCTGGCCCCGCTGAACCAAGCACCAAGATGATGACGTAACAGGAGAGAGACACAGGGGAGAGCCAAGACGAGATGTACTGAAAAACCAGGAACTGAAATGGCACAGATGGCAGAACGCCTCTCTCCCACATCAGAGGTTCCCAGGATTGAATCCAGGTGAAGACATGAGGGGAAGGATGAGAGGAGAGGGCAGGAAACAGACACAGAGAATTTCTCAACGAATAGACACAAAAACAGCAAAAACAGGGAGGTGGAGGTTAAAATGGATAAAAATTAAATATATTTATTAAAAAATAAATGTAAAGATGTTCAAAAAAAAAAAGCGGGATGTAAATGTGAAACAAGGGTTTTCTGTAGAACTTTTTCCCATAAAAGAAGTTTTGTCTAGAATTATTACCTCTTTGAACAAAAAACACATTTTTGTTTCAGAAAAAAAAAATTATGCTATTCAATTTGTGGCTACAAAGATGTACTGTAATATAAAGTAATAAAAAAGAAAAAACAATATAAAAAACTAAAAAAAAAAACACGACTTATTATAAAAGATTAGCTAAACAAAAAAGAAGTCAGTAATGGGGGAAAGGAGGCAAAAAAAAAAAAGAGTATAAGATTTACAAAAAACAACTAGCAAAATGGCAGAAGTAAATTTTATCTTTGATAATTCCCCTAAATATAAATGGATTAAACTCTTCAATCAAGAGGCAGAGATTAGCAGAATGGATAAAGAAAAATGACCCAACTATATGCTATTTATAAGAGATCCATCTTAGATACACAGATACAAATAGTTTGAAAGTGAAAAGATGAAAAAAATATTTCATGCATGTAGTAATCAAAAGAGAATGGAGGGGAGTGGATGTGTTTCAAGCAGTTGGGTGCCCACCTCCCACATGGGAGGTCCTGGGTTCAGTTCCTGGTTCCTCCTGACAAAACAAAAACAAACAACAAGCAAAAACAAACAATAAAACTAACTCAGTGA
This sequence comes from Tolypeutes matacus, assembly GCA_026826555.1. NCBI lineage: Eukaryota > Metazoa > Chordata > Mammalia > Cingulata > Chlamyphoridae > Tolypeutes > Tolypeutes matacus. Next base: position 14,539,406 of record JAKSZT010054489.1, read on the forward strand.
AGCTGATGTGGCCAAGTGGTTGCATGCTGGCTTCCCACATACGATGCCCCAGGTTTAGTCCCCGGCCCCCGGAAAAAAAGAGAGAGAGAGAGAGAGAGAGTGTGGCTGTGGCTGTATTAATATTAGACAAAATAGATTTTGTCAAAAACTGTTAGATGCTATAAAGAACAACTTTATAGAGAGATAAAAGGATCAATTCAATAAGAAGATTTAACAACTATAAACATATATGCACCTAACAGCAGATCATCAAAATATATAAAGCAAACATTGACAGAATCAAAGAAAGAAATAGACAGTTCTACAATCATGGTTGGAGATTTCAATATGCCACTTTCAAGATCAACAAGGAAATAAAGGAAAATACTATAAGCCAACTAGGTCCCACTGAAATATATAGAACAGTTCAACCAACAATGGCAGAATACACATTCTTTTCAAGTACACATGGATCATTCTCTAGGATAGACCTCATGTTAGGGCACAAGAGAAGCCTAATAAATTTTAAAACATTGAAATCATAGAAAGTAAACTCTCTGACCACAATGGAATGAAGCTAGAAATCAATAACAGAAGGAAAACTGAAAAATTTACAAATATGTGGGAATTAAACAACACAATCTTATACTACCAATGGGTTAACAAAGAAATTACAAGGGTAATTAGAAAATATGTAGAGACAAATATAAACAAATACACAACATACCAAAACTTATGGGATGCAGTGAAGGCAGAACTAAAAGGGAAATTTATAGCTAAGAATACCTATAGTTAAAAAGAAGAAAGGTCTCAAATTAATAACCTAACTTCATAACTTGATGAAATAAAAAGAGCCAAGTAAACCCAAATTTAGTAGAAGAAATGATATAAGATTAGAGCAGAGATAAATTATATAGACAATAGGAAAACAATTGAGAGAATAAACAAAAAGTTAGTTCTTTGAAAAAAATCAATAAAATTGACAAACTTTAGCTAGACTGACAAAGAATAAAAGGGAAAAGATGCAGATAACTAAAATCAGAAATGAAAATGGTGATATCACAACTGACTTTACAGAAATAAAAAGGGTTATAAGAGAATATTATGAACAATTGTATAACAACAAACTAGATAATCTAGAAGAAATGGAAAATTTCCTAGAAATACATTATTTACCCAAACTGACTCAAGAAGAAATATAAAACATCAACAAACATATAACAAGTATAAGGATTGCACCAATAATCAAAAACCTTCCACCAAAAAAAGAGTCCAGGATCAGGTGGCTTCACTGGTGAATTCTACCAAACATTTAAAGAAGAAGAAATAATATCAATCTTCTCAAACTCTTCCAAAGAATTCAAGAGGAGAGAATACTTCCTATTTCATTCTATAAAGCCAGCATTACTTTGATACCAAAGCTTGGTAAAGATATCACAAGAAAAGAAAATTACAGACCAATTTCCCCTATGAATATAAATGCAAAAATCCTTAATAAAATACTCGCAGACCAAATCTAGTGTCATATTAAAATTATTATACACCATGATCAAGTGGGATTCATCCCAGCAGAGCAAGGGATGTTCATTTAACATACGAAAATCAATTAATGTAATACAGTATGTGAGTAGAATGAAGAAAAAAATCCACGTGGTTATTTTAATAGATGCAGAAATGGCATTCAACAAAGCCCCCAATACTCTTTCTTGATTTAAAAAAAATTAAAAACAACTCAGAAAAATAGAGTTAGAAGGGAAATTTCTCAGCATTGTAAAGGCCATTTATGAAAAATCCACAGCTAACATTATACACAATGGTGAAAGACTTAAAGCTCACCCCCTAAGATGAAGAATGAGAAAGGATGCCTACTTTCATCACTGCTATTCAATATTGTACTAGAACCCTAGCTAGTGTATATTCTTGAGCCAGGTCCAGGCAAACCCTTTTTACAATGTGCCTCATTCCCACAAGCTTTCTGATGATTGATAAATGCCACCAAAAGCCACAAAACCCACCAGGAAAGGAAGAAAGTTTGAAGCAATTCTATTCATATCGTTTAGAATAATCAGTAGGATGAGTTTTGGGTTTTGGAGTTACAACTGGAATGGTATCCTTAGACCACACTAATTATTTGGGCTAAGTTGCTTAACTTTTCTGAGCCTCACTTCCCTTATCTGTAAAATGGGAGAATATTCTCTCCATTATTGAGTTTTTGTGAAGATAAAAAAAGAAAATGTATGTAAAGCACTTACTATAATGGTGTTAAGTGCTCAATAATACACTGAATGTGAGTGCATGTGCACACACAAGAAGACTGTCTCTCCCACTAGGACTAGGCTGTGGGGCCCATTCTTGTGGGGTCTGTGTCTTATCCCCAGTAACTGGGGTATTCTATTTGCTTAATAAATATATAACGAATAAGTGGATGGATGGATAGATGGATGATGATTTTTGCTTTGCTAAGAAGGGCCAAAGGGAAAAAAATGGACTTGAAAATCATGACTTTAAATAGAAGTTAAGTGAAGGACATACATAAAGAGAAATCACTCAAAGCTGCTGCAGCTTTAGGCTCTGCCAGGTTTTTGTCCTTGGTTGCACAGGGTTTGTTCTTTCAGCACCACACGTCTATGAATTTCCTTCACAGACTTTTATAGCCTTTAAATCCCTTTCATGAACATAAGGTTATAATGTCATTAGATCTTTGCAATAGTAATTAACTTGAATGTTAGTGTCCCAGTTTTACAAACAAGGAAAGTGGGGTTTAGAGATGCTGAGCACTCTGTCAAATGCTGGCGCCAGGATTCAAACACAGTTCTGATTCCATCATGTGACCAATGCTGCTAAACAGGGGTGCAGAGATCCGCACAGGCTGTGAGAAAATTGCTTTTCCATTACAGCAAAATTAAGGGATCCTGCAGCCTGGTTTTATGTACAAGCATGAGGCTTCCAGAGGGGGAGGTAGGCCTCTAATTCTGGCCCTGCTTTTATTAGCTGCCTTTTGGGGCAATAGCATGGACTTTCCCACCAAACAGATCTGAGTTTGAATCCCAGCTCTGCCACTAATTATTTGTATAAATTTAGGCAGGTTACTTAATCTCTTTGAGTCTCAATTTTTCAGTCTACAAAATGAGATAATACCCAATTTTGAAGCTTAATTGAGACCACTTATCAAAGTACCTGGAACCTTGTAGGGGTTCAATCAATGATCACCTTCTATTCTCATTTCTCTACCCATTTCCTCCTCTATGCCTTTCAGTGCATAGAATTTGGAGCCAGAGCCCCTGAGTTTAAATTCTAGCTTTGCCTCTTAACTACGGTGTGACCTTAGGCAAATTACTTAACCTCTCTGGGTCTCAGTTTGCTTTTCTGTAAAATGGGGATAACAAGAGTACCTATCTCACAGAATTGCTATGAGGAGTAAATGGGTTAACTTTCGCGAAGTGTTTAGAACAGTTTCTGCCAATAATAGGTCCAATCTACATTTTATTAAAGAAATATATTATTAGTCTTTTTTCTCAAAAAATTTTTCATAGATTAATTGAAAGGATTTTTTTTAAAAAGCACTCCTTATCCTAATCAGTCTAGAAGAGTATCATATTTCTGTAAAAGTAAAAAATTTCAGAAAACCATTCAGATTGTCTTATGCAAGTAAACCTTACAGTTTATGGAAAGAATAGCTGTGAACATATTTTTTCATAGGCACTTAGTAAGGTACAAAATGATTAAGTGAGAATCATTCTTTCAGTAAGTGTGCAGGACATTTTTCCCAGCATGGGAGATATGGTAGTAGACAATTCCACCCTACAATCCTGAATACCTTTCAGGTAGAGGGAGATGGACAATTTAGAAAAAGGGAAAACGTAAATAAATAGGGTAAGTATAGTTTGTAATAAGTGCTTGGAAGGAAATAGATGCTGCACTGCAATAGAGGACATTGGTAGGAAGGGGATGCTGTAGATAGGGAAGTCAGGGAAAGCATATCTGAAAAGGTGACATTTAAGCTGAGACCTCAAGGCTATGGAGCCTACTCAATACTTAAAACAACCCAATCTAGTGGTGCTGGGAGGATTGGGTAAGTGCATGAATACAGAGGTTCTAATTGACCTTACCTCACAGGACTGTTGTGAGGAATAAATGAAATGAGATATGAGAAACACTTGGCACAAGGCCTGATACCTAGTAACTTACAGGTTATTACTGTCTCCCCAGGTAAGTGTGTCACTTCCCAGCAGCATCCGCATTTTCTGCATGTGGCTGGTGGACATTGCCCCTGGGCCCAGCGAACCACAGCATCGAAGGCTCTACAGGGCAAAAGACATGGTGGTTCCTCCACCCATCTTTCTATCCATTCAGGAATTCATTCAGCTCTTCACTCAAATCAACACATATTTATTAAGTGGCTTCTATGGACCACATAAAAAAATCCAAATATGATTAAAGACACCAAAAGGACCCCAACCCTGCCCTCTAGGGACTTACAACCCAGTGGAGGAAATGTCACTGACTGCAGCCTGCCATTAGGCTAAAACTGTAAAAATATATATATTACCCCATTATATTCCCTTTCTCCAAGTATCAACTTCCCTCTCAAAGCTGCCCACTTTTGTTCACTCTCCATTGACTTTAGATCATTATTTTTGTTTTTGTTTTTGTTCAGAACTTATAGTTGTTATCTCCAGAAGAGTTAAGTCCAATAGAAGCTGCTAGGCCATATCAGAGGAAAAACTCCAATATTTCCACCAGTATTTTTCAAAAATTTCTCCAGTTGATTACATACACAGCCAGGATCCAGAGAGAAGAGTTTGAAAGAAGAGAAACCAGTTAAGAGGCAATTACATGGGGGACATTATCAGGAACAGTAGAATAAGGACTTCTGGAAATCTTGTCCTCCTTAAAAACAACAAGAACATTGGAAAAAATCATCAAAATCAACTTTTTTAGGACTCAGGAATTTAGCCAGAAGCTGACGACAATCCAGGAGTGTTTATTAAAGAAAAAAAGACTGAATCTAAGTAAGAACAGGAAGCTTTGCAGCGTTTTAGCATGACCTACTCCCATCACCCTCTCCCCAGCTCCATAGTAGCCTTGCAAACCAACAGCCCGCAATCAGGGTAGAAACAAGAAACCTAGAAGTCATTGCAGTCTGAGGGTTGGAGCCCTTCCAAAGCCCCATTATCAAAGAATTGCCATTATTTGACATGTTTGGCAGTTCCCTGGAAAACTCCACTCCCAAGACTGTTTGTATGCATAACCAGGGCTCAGTACATGTTCAGGAAAGGGCTGGAAAGGCCCTATGATCACACCTCTCACTGGCCTTGGAAGTGAAGGATAAGGCAGAATTCTAAACTGCCTGTCTGAGTGGTAAAGGCATGACCTAAATGTACCCAGAGCTCCTCAGCAAAAAAAAAGAAAAAAGAAAAAAAAAAGGGTGTGGGGGGATACTTACTGGTTCCAAGCATTTAGGGAAATATCTGTCCAGTCATTAGCTGACCTCTAAACTAATTGAGCAGAGATTTCAGTGGCCACACATAACAAAGAATGCAAATATTACAGAATTACTTCAGGAAACTCATTAAACAAACAAACAAAACAGCAACAACATAAAGCAACATCAGCAAACTCTGAGGTGAGAAGAGGATCTTATTTCCAGAGTTATAATATTATATTATTTTAAATGTCCAGTTTTCAACAAAACAATTACAAGAAAGTATGGCCCCATACAGAGGAAAACAGCAGTCAAGAAAAATCTTCCCTGAGGATGTCCAGATGTTGGGTTTATTAGAAAAAGACTTTTATGTTAAATATGTTCAAAGAACTAAAGGAGGGAAGTGGCTGTGGCTCAATCAGTAGGGCTCCCGTTTACCATATGGGAGGCCCCGGGTTCGGTTCCTGGGTCCTCCTGGTGAAGGCAAAGCCCGCCTGCACGGTGTGGTTAGCTGACCCAGTGAGCACAAGCAGCAAGGGGGGGATAAATGAATAAATAAATAAAATCTTAAAAAAAATAAAAAAAAAAGAACTAAAGGAAACCATATTTAAAGAATTAGAGGATAGTATTAAAATGATGTCCTACCAAATAATAACAACAAAGACAAAGAAATTATTAAAATCAACCAAATAGAAATCCATCAGTTTAAAAGCATAATTAAAAACTCACTAAAGGGTTCAACAGCATATTTGAGCAGGAAGAAGAAAGAACCAGTGAGCTTGAAGATAGGCCAATTGTGATTATCCAGTCTGAGGAAAAGAAAGAAAACAGAGTAAAGAAAAATACAGAGCCTCATAGATCTTTGGGACACCATCAAGCATACCAACATATGCATAAAAGGAGTCCCAAAGGTCAGGAGAGAGAAAGGGAACAGAAAGAATATTTGAAGAAATATTGGCTAAAAAACTTTCTAATTTTGATTTTTAAAATATTAATCTTCACATCATAGAAGTCAACAAACTCTAAGTAGGGTGTCTTAGTTTCCCAGCTGCAAATACCAAATGATGGGTTTGCTTAAACAATGGGATTTATTGGTGTACAGTTTTGAGGCCATGAGAAGTCCAAAATCAGGTGTCACCAAGGGGAAGACACCTGTCTTCCCAAAGGCAGTGGCTTTCTGGGGCTGGCTGCCAGTAATCCTTGGGTCCTTAACTTTTCTGTCCCATGGCAACGTACATGGCAATGTCTTCACCTTTCTTTTCTAGGTTCCATTGACTTCTAGCTTCCAGCTCTTCCCACTGCTTTCTCTCCATGGCCTTCTCTATAAGGCCTCCGGTAATAGGATTCAGACCCATCCTGATTCATTTGGCCACACTTTAACTAAACATAACATCTTCAAAAGGTACTATTTGCAATGGGTTCACACCCACAAGTATAGATTAAGATGAAAAACATGCTTTTCTGTGGAACGTAATGCAACCTACCACATTAAGTAAACGCAAAGAGATTCTTGCCTAGGCACATCATAATTAAACTGTCAAAAGACAAAGAATGGGAGAATCTTGAAAACTGCAAGAGAAAAGTGACTCATCAAGTACAAGGGATTCTCAAGAAGATGAACAAATGATTTCTCATGAAAACGGGAGACATATTCAAAGCACTGAAGGAAAAAGACTAACTAAAAAAAAAAACTATATCCAGCAAACTTTTCTCCATATTCAAAGCACTGAAGGAAAAAGACTAACTAAAAAAAAACTATATCCAGCAAACTTTTCTCCAATAATGTAGGAGAAATTAGGACATTCCCAGATAAACTGAAACAGAGAAGATTCATCACTGCCTTACAAGTATACTAAATGGAGTATTCTTTGAAATGAATGGACACTCGACAGTGAGTGACTCAAATCTACATGAAGAAACAACCAGGAGATCACCTAGAGCCTGCCCCGCTTTGGTTTTAACCTTTGTTATTGCTGATCTATTTTAATTGTTCCCTTACTCCTAGAGTATAGACATTACTCTTAGGGAATGATCCTTATTCCAAGGGTGTAGCATTTACTCCTATGACTCAGGCCTCCTGGGGTCTTAATTGAAAGCCCAGGGCATTTACCAAGGCCCATCTGCTTTTCCAAAACTTTAACCCCATCCTCTGTCTTCCCAGCACTGTGCAATTGCTGAAATCTCTGCTTAGCTCTTTAGCCTCCTTGCTGCTATGTTATGCTGGGTCTCTGGAAATCTTACCCTTTGCATGGTGCAATTTAGGAATCATCCAGTGACTTGAAGGAATCTGTTTGCACATTCGGGGGCTCATTTCTTTGTGTTTTCCTCCACTCTGCACCCCTGAATGCTGCGGAGACCTCTGCCTCAGTCCAGCAACACGATGCATTTTGCTTGGACTGTACTCCCCTTTCTGAAAATGAAAAATATCCTCAGGTAATAAGGTGAGATGGATGTGGAGCTCATCTGATTTGCTGCCCTTCTCTCAAGAATTGTAACACCTAACTTCCTGCCTGTGTTGGTTGTTCCCCCAAAGCTTTCAAATTTATTTTTAATGTTTTGCCCAGCTTTCATAATTGTTTTTAGTGAGCACAAGTTATTCCACCAAAACAAGAGAATAAAAGATAGATAAGGAATGAAACTTGGAAATCTAATTGGGGAGAGGGGTCAGAAGAGGAGGGATCAGAAATAAAAGGAAGAGCGAGAGAAGATGAAAACCAGAATATGACAATCTTTTGAAGGACAAAAGAGAAAAGCACCCTGGAGTCAACATTATTGGAAAGAAAGAAAGGCCATGAAGGGAAGCCCAAGATAAGAACCTTGTCCTTGATGAGGAGCAGGGGGTCATTGGGGAGTGTTTGCTGATTGTTCCATGTGTTTATCTTCACCAAACTGTAAAGTCTTTGGGGTGGGGTACAAGTCTTACAATTGTGTGTATCTTCACAGAACAGTTCTGAATATTCACAATATATTCTGCTCATAAATTATATGATGAAGAGAAGTTTTGAATATTTGAAAAGTATATGCCTGAGACAGGCAGGTATAAAGCTGACAGAGGTCGGGTTTGGAGTGTCCGTAGCTGACAGGTGAGGAGACACTGGTTTAGCAGACGGCCTGCTCTGCCAAACTATTTATATCCTCCAGCAAATGTGCCAGGTGCACAGCACTCAGTTAATGACTCTGGAAGGCAGAAAGTAAATTTAATTTCAAGGATCCCAGCTCACATGTGGAAAGAAGTTTGACTTACACTTTTTCTCTCATCCCTTGATACCTTTGCAAATACCCATAAAGTTATGCAGATGCCTGTGCACTCAGAGCCCAAGTGGCCAGGCTATGGGTCTATATGACATGTCGTTTCCTCTGCTTTATCTATCAAAACACTTTTCCTGTGCATTTGGTGAAAAGAATGCCAGTGTGTCCGCATTTAAAACAGAAGTGACAGTGGAAAATTCCAAATGTTTTCTGCTCACACACTCTTGGCTTTCCTTCCAGAAGGGAAAAAGCTTTGTCCCTACTCTTTTCCTTACCCCGACTCCAATTCCAAAGATGCCCATTCTCACCATGCCCTCTCCATTCCAGTATGAAACCAATAAGGTTCACGCTTAGATAGACTGAGCTAACCCAACAGAGCTTTTCAGACTAACAAAGCCTTGGGCAAGTGGACCTGGAAGGGGCCACGTGGGATCAATGGACACAACAAAGGGCATGGCATTCCGTGGTGATGGGTGTAGACTACTGGAGCTGGACTGCCTGGGCTCAAGCCCTAACTTTGCCATGTTTTATCTTTGTGAACGTGTGTTAACCATGTAGCCTCTCTGTGTTTAAGTTCCCACTTTAGTAAAATAGGGAAAATAATAAAAATATTTACTTTGTAGAGCTGTTGTGAGGAATAAGTAAGTTAATACAGTACGTGGCTACTGTTTCTAAGGCATGAAAAAGCTCATTATAAACTATAAATCACAATATCAATATGCAACATGATTAATTTTATTACTCTTGCTGGCACCTCCAGTTTTTATTCTATCTTTACTTTGCTGGATTTAAGGAGACAGAATTTGTGGACAGTTCGGCACATGGGCGACGCAGCGTTTGTGCAGTGCAGGGTCAGAGGTCCCTCCAAGCAGCACAGAGGGTGCTCGTGGCCAAAGGGTGAGAAGCAACTCTGCTGAGGAGCTGAAATGCTCTCGTCTCAGTGCTGCTTGGATGAGGCTGCCCCCAAAGCAGCCAGGGCTAGAGAAGTGCCCTAGTTGAGGAGCCAGGAGTCAGAAATAGGGGGTGGAGATAGACTTCCTGAGAAAGCCATCACCACTTGCTTTAGGTTGGCCTAAACAACAGGAGTTTATTGGCTCACAGTTTCAGAGGCTAGAAGACATGCTTCCTCCAGGGTCAGTATCTTCTGGCTAGCTGGCATTCTTTGGGGTTCCTTGGATTTTCTATCACGTGGCAAGGCATATGGTGGCATCTTCCCCTTTCTCTTCGGAGTTCCATTGTCTTCCAGCTCCTGGCTGCTCCCTGTGGCTTCCTCTCTCTGTGACCAATTGCCTTCACTTATAAGGACTTCAGCCATATAGAATGAGGGCCCACCCTCATTCAGTTTGGGCTCACCTTAATTAATAACATCTTCAAAGGTGTTATTTACAAATGGGTCCCCTTTTGTGGGGGACATGATTCAATCCCCAACTCTACCCCACCCAGCAAGAGAGAGGTGATTGCCACCTCCAACTCCCTGCCCCATGTTCCTTTATGAGGATGCAATGCACATGCTTTAGGCTGATAAAAACATGTTCCCTATCAACGTTTTGTTTGATATTAGAGAGTCTGGAATGCATAAGCAGAAAGAACTGTGGAGGCAAACATACTTAGGTCCAAACCCTGACTCTGCCATTTACCAGCTCTGTGACCTTGGAAAAGTTACCTAGCTTCTCTGGTTCTGTTCCTTTGTCTGTAAAATGAGGATAATAATTTTCACTCCACAGGATTACTGTTCTGTGTCAAATGAGATGGTGTATATAAGATACTGTACTAGACTTGGGAGACCAACAAGTCAATGCCCATGTGTCTGTGCCTTCCCTTCCTAAATGATGCATTATGCCCAACTGTTCATAGGTAAAACTTACACCTGCTTGTTAGCATATCCATCTCGTGGTATCTCAGATGTCTCCAAAGTTCCTAGAATTAAATTATAGTTCTCAGAACATAACAAAACTCTGGGTTATTTTGTTTCATAAGGTTTATATTTTTACAGATTTCATTGTCATAACTCCATATTTTGAACTTACCTATTTAACCATGTAAAGGATATTGATTTTCTTTAAATGGACCTAGGTATCTTGTAACCAGGTAACAGGAGGTACTCTACCTAAAGCTATTTCAATAATTTCCTAAATTCAGGACCTTGTATAAATTTCCTTTATGGAAGTCACCATGTTTCATGTTTATCTTTATGTCAGTATTCCCTATCAGCTGAGATATTTGAGAGCAGGAGCAGGTACCACTGCTCTTTGTATTTTTACAGCTTCACTTAGCATTTGGCACATAGGCAGTGCTCCATAAACATTTTTAAGTGAACTCTGAACTGAGCTGTTCTTCCTACATAAGCTCTTTTTTTTTTAAATCAAATTCAATATTACTCTTTACACAATGACCAAGGATAAATGGCGTTATATCCAGTAAACACCAAAAATAAAGTTCATATCAACATCTCATCATTAATAAAAGATGCTCACAAGGGACGTCAAAAGATTCTGATATTTTGAAAGTAGAAAGTAGATTCTCTTTCCACCCATCTTCCTTTCCTACATGCTTGAAGATAACTTTTCATGGACTCTCACTGGCTAATAACAACAAAAGTAACAACAATGCTGACTATGTGCCTCTGTGAAGTGCTTTACGTGGATTGTTTGACTCCTTCTGCCACTTCGAAGAGGTCAGAGAGAGAGCACATTGGATGCACTTTGATGCCCAGTGGGTCACTCCAAGGTCACTCCACTAGTAAGCCAAAGCTCCAACCCAGGTGGTGAGACTCCAAAGCCAGGACACCATCACTGCACAGAAATGCCTCTCCAGCCTGGCATGTGGGCTTCCAGGATCTATTCCCAAAGACTTCTCTTCACACCTCAGTTTTTCCCTTTTGTACACATTCTGCTTTAGCCAGGAGGAGCTACTTACTGTTTAATATACACTTTCCAAACTCTGCCGTGGCTTAGGGAACTTCTGCTGCCTGAACACTTTTCTTCGTCTTCTCTGCACACTCAATCCCACCATCCTGCAAGCCTCAGGTCAAACGTTATCCAATGCATGCACACAACCCCAATGGCATCTTTGGCTTCTTCTCATCCTCTTCTAAACCATCAGAGCATTTTCTCTGCACTGCTCCTGTGGCACTTAGCTCCTTCTCCCTGGTAAAGTTTGGGGTATTGAGGCCCCACCCATCTTTACTGGACACTACTCACCTTGGAAGCAGAATCCATGAAGGATTCAGACTTGGATTCTCCCAAACATCCACTATAAGAGGTTGCAGGATGGAAGCACTGTCCCATTGCAGCCTCATGTCCCAGGTTGCTTTGTCTGACAAGCTAAGTCATGGAATAGATTCCCTTTACCTCCTGTTTACTGCCCCCACTTCAACTTAATGGGCTTTTCTAGGACCCACCACTGAAGCATGAAATGGACTCACATGCTACCAGGAGCCACCCAATTAATCAAAGCTAGAGAAAATGACAATGCTGGATAAAACTAATAAATAATTGCCAAGTTAGTCACATCTGTGGCTTGCTGTCAATAAATAGAGCTCATGACAATCATTTCTCTCCCTACCTGCTCAGATTGTACAATAAGGACTCAACCAAAAGGAGTGAGTAAGGAACTGAAAGTGTTCCAGAGACAGGCTGTCCCCTGACATTATTTGGGGGAAATTCCATCAACTCAACTGCCATTTATGAGGCACCTACTATATATTGGACACTACTGGGCACTGGAGATAAATGGTGACAAAGGCACTTCTGCCAAAAAGCTTGACACATGCGTACACTCATAGAGAGACAGGGCAGGGAGAGATGAGCAGCTTTTGTCATGTGACCTTGGGAAGCTCCCATCACTACTTTCAGCTTTGCTGTCTTCACCTGCAAGGTGTGTCCAGGCTCTGGTGAGGACGGAATGTGATAACATTGACATGAAGGCCTGGCTCATGATAAATGCTTCATAAATGTTCCCTCCCTTCCACCTCTGCCTCAGGAGTCCATGGGTGTAGTGCCGCCCTCCTACAAATGCTATTGGTAAAGGGAGCATGAAATGTACAGTTCAGGAAACAAGCCTATGGTGGAGACCTCAGGTGACTGCCTTCCTTAAGTAAAACTTGAGCTAAATCAATTTTATTTTCTTTGTATTTTCCTCATGAAATAAATCATTTCTCTTTCTATAAACCTCAGGTGGGAGCCTTCCAAATGAAAATATCTCCCAAAGGTTCTAAGATCCAAGCCTCCATTTCCCCATCTGTGAAGAGAAGAGGATAATATCCATCTCATCAGGTCCTCATGAGAGATGAATGAGATCATTCATATATTTATTCAGTAAATTTTTACCAGATGCCTATAACATGCCAGCACTGTTCTAGCTGCTTGGGCTACAGATTTAAAAATTCCCTGTTCTTCTAGTGGGCGAGAAGAGTAATAAATATCGACATAAAATACATAGTATGCCAGATGATAAAATGCATGTAAAAAAACTTAGTTCAAGGCATAAATTGTAATAAAGGCTCAGTAATGGTCAGCACCATAAGTAATTTACCAAACAATAAAAGGCAGCTTCTCCAAGGTCAGGCTCAAAGATATGTTGTAGGTAAGAGATAGAGGCTCTTAACACCATGTCCACTTAAGTGGCCCACAGCCACCTAACACCATGTCATCCGTGAGAAGAAAGGACGGAGCTCAGCCTGGGGAGATCACTGGGGTGACAAAGCCAACAGTGTTTTTCCTTTATATTTGAGAACAACAAAGGAAATGATTTTCACACTCAGTCACCCCTGCCTCTAATTTGCTTTCTCATGTGACTCACTCAGTGGTCCAAACACCCCCAAAGACTTTTGCATATGAAAATGAAGTTATATTGACCATATATATATATACACACACACATATATATATAATCTGTGACCCTTTGTTTTCTGATGTAGAAAGAAATGAATCAACTTACATTAATAGGTGATAGTCCTTGTTGTTGGGACAGGATTCAATGTCCAGTAAAACTGATCAAAGACAAAACAGCTACCCCAGGAACAAGATATCAGACTTGAAGTCTACATCTGAAAAAGAGAAGAGCTGCCTAGAGTTAGCATATACATCTTCGAGCAAAAATGCCTCACCCCAGGGAAATAAGTCTGTTTGACCATGAAAGATGGAAGATGTGAGGAAGTGGATGTGCTTTTCCACCTTCTCTACTTCTAATCACCAGCATCCTAGGAACCAATGGGCCCTCTGGGCAAGTATGCAGCAAATCCCTGAGTTTCACAGGGTTGAGGCCATTTCTTGTTACTCTTGGAAACCCTATCATCTAGCACAGTGTTGGCACACCATAGATATGTTGGTTATTCATTTGTCCCTCCTGCTCTACCCTACACCTTGCTCCACCCAGCTTTGTGCCCTAGAAGGCTGATTTTATGTTCTACATCAAAGTGCTCTCTTGCCCTTTGGCTGCTGGCTGAGTTTGGTCAATAGTGAGATCAGGCTGTTTATTTCAGCTCTCTTCTTGTGGCGTTGTTGTGGGTTGATGATTTCCTAGTGGAGGCTATTTGCCCTCACAAGGGAATTTCTCCATCCATCTCTCTTTAGGTTCCAGTAACTGCTTCCTCCCATTGTGCTTCTGGCCTAAGATTATTAATAACACCTGGCTGGAAGTCCAGTCCAAACTACTGCACTATCTCTTTGTTTGTGTCTTAACTTTACCCTACTTTAAAAAATGAAACAGTTTATTAAACTCTTCAAGATACCCAGTAGGAACTTGCCATTGGTTCCCTTCCAGCACCCTGACAGAGAAGATGATTAGTAAATGCTCACGGAATGAATTAATTGATAAATGGACTCAAAAAATCTTACCCTATCCACAGATTATCCCATTATAATCCAGACTAAGGATCCCCAAACCTGCTTGATCGTTGAAATTATCTGGAGAATGTTTGAGGGAAAAAAGCCAAATATTGTCAGGCCCATCTCAGGGAAATCTAGAGATGGAGTCTAGGAAATCTCTGAGTAGAGTTTTAAGGCTCTCACATGATTCTAATGATCAGGGAGGTATGAGACCCTCTGACCTAGGAAGCTTCCTTGGAATGGTGACTGTCCTGGCCTAGAATTAGAGGCTGTTGGTAAAGACACCCATGCTGACCTGTGGCTGGTTCCCAGAGTAACCACACCCAGGCTAGAACAGGACTTCTCATCTGTTACGACATTTCTCTTTCTTCAGCTGTAGGGGAGAAGAGGCAGTCAAGAGCTTTCCTTCCATCACAAGCAGCTACTGGCTGTTGGATGAAGTCCTGAAAGGAAAGAACTACTCTAGCTATCTATGAACCAAACTAGCCTTCTACCCAGAGAGTCCTCATCATAGGGAACAGTCCCACATCATCTCTAAGAGGTGATTTTGATTTGATTCCAGCTCTATCAGCAGCACCTGTTTGACTATGGGCCCATTATACAGCCTTTCCAAGCCCTACTTTCCTCATCTGTAAAATGAGGATGGAAAAGGTGTTCATCTCAGAGGGCTCTTCTGAGAGTTAGATGTCATTGCCCACATAAAGTACTGAGCATTAAGCCTGACCTATAGCAGATACTTACATTTATATACTATTTAAATTAGACTATAAGGTATTCAAGATTGTTCCTTATTTCTAATATCAACCCATTGTCACTCGACAACACTGGAATGCTTTGACTTTCTCTTCTCGTGACGTAGAACGTTTTTCCCACCTAGAAATGTCCCTCAGTCTTTCATACAAACTGAGCCCTGGAGGGGCCTGAATCCTAGAAAGAACCCAGCCCAGGCTCTCAGGCTGAATCCCTCACTGCATGTGTGTCCTCAGAATTGTTCTACAATTGTCCTAGGTCGTGGTTCGAGCCACTCTACCTACTCTCCTGTCTCCACCTGCAGATTCAGATCTGCCTCTAATTCTCAGGATCTGTTGGGATTTAACCAGCTCCAGGCCCACCAGCTAGAATCTCAACCATTCAATTTTTTGAGCCCTAACTTTTCCCTTACTCCTTGTTCTTAGACCTCAGTCCCTCCTTGAACTCTAGTGTTAGTAACTGAGATTCTGCCTTAATCTCAGTACCTGCAAGCCTGGGACATCTATGGTTGGGGTGCTCTTTTTTCATTCTGTTTTGTCATCCTTGGACTGGAATCTTCCCTGAACTCAGATTGATTCCAGAGGCTTAATACAGGATGACAGATTCTCCTAAGGCTGCCAGCCTATACTACTAATAATATCAATAACAAAACATTGAGCACATACTATGAACTGATCCCTTTCTAAGTGCTTTACTAGTAGGAGCTTATTTTATCATCACAATACTATAAGGTAGGCATCATTTTATCCTCATTTTATGGATAGAAAAACTGAGTCTCTGAGAGGATAAGCAGAGTCAGCACTTGATGCGGATCATCTAATCAGAGATCATATTGTTAGTCAACCAGTTTATGCTTCCTCATTGACCATACCACTGTGATTGTTCTCCACTAACTCAGCTGGTGTTGATGATGCAATAGAAGCAGATAGCCTAAAAGCATCACCATAAACACTATTCCTCTCTCTTAATGGGGGAGATTAATCCCCCTATGCATCCAGCTACCCACCTATTTTTCAATCCATCCTTCTGTCAGTCTATCTACCCATCCACACACTTACCCATCCATCCTTCCATTTTCCATCCCTCTTTCCATCTTCCAACCCATAAATCCATCCATCAATCCATTAATTCATATACCCTTCCCTCTAGCCAGCCAGCCATCTATCCATTTACCGATCTATCCAAATCATTCATCCATGGACTATAATGTCTAATGCACATTTGGAGCTTATTACCTTTATGGTCCCTTACAGTCTTAGATTCTGTGATTCCATAAGAAGTTACTGAGAGGGAGATAACCATATACAAAATGAAGTACAGTCTCAACAAGGTCTCCAAGAGCTCTCACACAGGAGGGAAGATGAGAAGATAATACACATATAACTACAGCAGAAGGCAGAGAATGAAAGCCTAAGGGAGGTATGTGTGGCAGCATGGGGGACGGGGACACAGGCAGGGTGGCAGAGGATAAAATGGCCTGATCCACATAGAGATAGGTGGCCCTAATTATTTTTTAAATACATTTTATACATTAAATACATTTAAATATATTTTAAATAAGGATGGCGGATTTGAAGGCACCAAAAACCCAAATCTACCTCCCCCAGTAGGCAGCACCATGCTTCAAATTCCTACCTTCTTTTGCATGGAAGCACCTGCTTCCACGTGGCCCTATTAAAATCACCAGTTGCCTAGGAAACACATCAATCAGTGCTATCTACAAGATTAGCAATCAAACCATCTGTGATTATAGGTGCCTCTTTTTCTGGGTACCAGATGAGGGCATATAACAAGCACATGTGGAGATAAATAAAATATCTATTTGGAATCTGAGCTGCTTTGGAAAATCTGCCTTGTGTAGATGTGGTTGCAGAGCAGCTGAGCCTGGGAGATCAAGAATTCTGTTTGAGAAATCCTGTTTTCACTTCCATTTTGAGACAATGTTGGGCAAGACCAGTATTTAGCAGAGAGCAAAGGATACCCAAACAGTAGTGAAAAGTCATCGAGTCAGATGAGACCAGGAAGAGGAGAGAGGAAATGTGAAGAATAACACATTTTCCTTTCCTTGCTTTGCCTTATTTCCCTCCCTCCCAACTTCCCTTCCTCCCATCTTCTGTCCATTGCTTACATTGGTCCCTACTGTGACCAAGTACCAGGCTAGTCACCAAAGTATACAATAAATAATAAAACCAAATAGAGTCTATTCCCATATTCATTCACTTATTCAACAAATAGTTATTACATGCACAGTCTGTGTCAGGCACATTCAAGGTACTGGAAACTTCTCTCAGAGCTTACAATAGCTCTAGTTGTGTATGATGATGAAAACACACATTCATCAAAACATCACATAAATTATTGCAAAACTACAACCATGACAAATGCCAGGGAGGAAAGGCAAAGGTTTCTATAAGAACCTGTATTTGGGAATTTGATCTAGTTTGGAGGAGCCAGGGGAGGGGTTCTTTGGGAAGCTGATACTTGGCTTCAGGCCTGGAGGATGAGCAGGAGTCCACTGGACCAAGAGGGAAAGCAGGAACATTCTTGGGGGAGGGAGTAGGCAAAGAAAGGTCTGGCAGAGGGATAAAGATGGAGGACTGAAAATAGGCCAGGGGCACTGAAAGCAAGACAGCAAGAGATGGAGCAGAAAAGGTGGACAGGCCAGGTCATGCCAGGTCTTGGAGGCCGTTTCAAAAGTTCTATTTATTCTAAGTGCAATGGGGACCCATTGACTGATTTACACAAGAGGATGAACAGGTCTGATTAAATGTTTGAAAAAATTCACCTGGCTGATGCCTGAGGCTCTGGTGGTCAGAAGATTGAGTGGAGGCAGGGAGATTAGTGAGTGCACATGAGGAGACCACTTGGTAGGCTTTGGTGATAGGTCGGGCCAGAGATGGAGAACACTGGACAAGGCTGGTAGAGAAGTACCTTCCTTTGCTGTCCATTGCTTAGTGGACAGCACACTTGTCCAAGGGTCAAGTTCTTGGGTGACATTGGACAAACCCCTTAACAACTTTATTTATTTATTTATTTATTTATTTTAAGATTTTATTTATTTTATCCATTTTAAACCCCCCCTTCCCTGTTTGCTGTTTTGTGTCCATTTACTGGGCAATTCTCCGTGTCTGTTTCCTGCCATCTCTTCTCATCCTCCTCCTCCAGTCTTCACCAGGATTCGATCCTGGAGACCTCCGATGTAGGAGAGAGGTGTTCTGCTGCCTGCGCCACCTCAGCTCCTGGCTTCTGGAGCTTTCGGAGCATCTCGTCTTGTCTCTCCCCTGTTACGTCATCATCCTGCTGCCTGGCTCCCGGGGCCCGACAGCTCAGCGGCACACAGAGCCTGGCAGCCCATGCGCCTTTTATATATATATATATTTTTTATTTTACCGGGAGGTCCCGGGGATAGAACCCAGGTCCCTCCATATGGCAGACGGACGCCCAACCATTTGAGCCACATCCGCCCCCCCTACCCCTTAACAACTTTAAGCTTCATTTTCCTCATCTATAAAATGGAATTACTACCAATTTCCTAACACAATGGTTTGCTATACCAGGTATAACAATAATAGTTGTATGGAAATGCTTAGTAGATTCTGAAGCCTTGTTCATATGTTCAACTCTTCCTTGGGTCAGGTCTACAGCAGAACTCTTCTGAACCAACTGGTCACCTGACCAGCCCTTCTGCCTCCAGTCTCACCCAAACCAATTCCTCTTGATAGTAATGCCAATTGATACTAATCAGTTGATTATTATTAGAAATCTAGTCAGGTAATTCCCCTGTCTGTAGCTACTCCATTCCTACTTGGCCTCCAAGGGCTTCTTTAATCTGTCAGATTTAACTTCTACCCAATATTCCCACCTCCGATCCCCTTCATTCTGCTCATGCCACACTGGGATGCCTGCTGCTTCCTAAATTAGCCATCTCTGTTCAGACCTCTCTGTCTTTGCTCATGTGATCCCTCTGCATGGAATCCTTTCCTCCATTTCTCTCTCTCTCTCTCTCTCTCTCTCATTCTCTTTTAATTTTTAAAGAAGCTTTAGATTACATAAACGTTACACCAAATACCCTGTCCCCTCCCCCTCCCACACTTTCCCCATTAACCACGTCTTTCCTAGTGTGGTACATTTGTTGCAATTGATGAACACATATTGAAGCATTGTTGCTAACCATGAACCATAGTTTACATTATAGTTTACACTTTGCACTACACAATTTTATAGGTTGTGACAAAATGTATAATGGCCTGTATCCATAGTTGTAATGTCATGCAGGACAATTCCAATGTCCCCAAAATGCCATGTTACGTCTATTCTTCCCTCTCCATCCCCTCAGAATCTCTGGTGGCCACTGCCTTTATATTAATGGTACAAGTTCTTCCATTGCTAGAATAATAGTAAGTCTACTTTAGTCCATAGTTGCATTCCCCTTTTATGTTTGTTCATTCCTAAATCTTGAGGATTTTGGGATGGTGATGCCCACTCTATATCTGATTGAGAGGGGGCTTAGATGCCACAGGGTAGATGGATGGAACTGTCTTGCTTGCAGTTGCTGATACTCTGTTTTTTGGGATGGGCGTTTGATATAAATATATAAATGTAAATAAGGAATGGGTTAAGAATTGTGAACCAACAGTAAAGAATGTGCAGGTGCCTGGAGTCTTCTTCCCACGGGCACAATGTTAACTGGGGTCTGGTCAGTGGGAGGAATCCCTTAAAAGGGGCAGCCCCAAGACTGCCAGTGGAAGTCTCGCCCAGGAGAGGATGCTCTGCCTGGTGTTGTACCCAGGGCCTGGTGTTGTGTTGTACCCTGGAAGGGGCTGTTGCTAGTATGCTCTACCCAGGTGTTGTGTCCAGTCAGGACTCTGGTCGGCTGTTAAATAAGACTTCCCAACATTGTGAAAGACCAGATGTTGAGTTTCCCCCCAGTTTGGTGAGTGTTTATAAATATTCTCTCTCTCTTTCCTTTGTACTATCTAATTGGTTTAGTGCATTATATTGTGAGTAATCAATAATTGTGATTATTTGACTGTTTATTAATGTTGGATATAGATTGCTAGTCTTTGGTGAGTGATTGTACATATACTTTCATCTTTCCTCTATGTTATCTAATTAACTCATTTCTCTGTTTTATTGTTATTACTCAATTACTGTGATCGCTTGATCTAAATTCTAACAAGTATTCTCCATTTGGCTAAATAAAGCTCTCTTTTAGTTAATATTCTGAGTTTCTGCCTCTTCCTTAGCAGAACAGCGCTGTCCATCATCACTTGTTAATTGTCCTGGGGGAGCCCAATGAGCTGGAGAGTAGGTGCTGCAGCTCTGCTCAGATTCAGGGCTCAACTGGCATATGAACAGACTGAAGATTGAAGTCTCTGGTACATACATTTAATGAATATCATTATAATTATAGGTTCAAATAAAAAGGGCAGAAGAGCCATGTATAGGGAAATTATGAATGAGTCTACCTCTGTTACATTGGGGAACATATATTCCAAAGTAAGGCCCACTGTCAGGGGGCCAAATTCCTGAGATTGTCTGACCTGCCAATAGTGTCTAGATGGCTCTAGAGCCCTCAGGAGCCCCCTGCTTGGGGCACTGTTTACTGCAGCAGTCAGTGAGATCCTGCTGAGACGTGCATAAGTGTAACCTCTGGAATGACCTCCCGACTCACTTTGAAATCTCTTAGGCATAAAAACTCATTTGTATTTAATATTTCCCCCTTTTGGTTAAGGTCTTTTTCCAAATGCATCACTAGTTGGTTCTTGGTAATAATCCCTTGATGCCAGGGATACTCAACCCTGGGAGTCATGAAGATAGTGCATTTATACATTGAGTTTGACTGGGAGAGAGGCCACATTTGAGCATCAAGGAGGTTTTCAGGAGGTAACACTTAGGCAATATATAATACTCGGCTACATTTCACTTTCACAAGAAAAGGTTCATAAGTGTAACCATCAGTGTAAAGGGCCTGGCATAACAGTCTGTCCTCCTGCGCTAGGCACTGCCCTTGTACTTGGGGATTCTTGCCACTTGATTATTTTTTTTTTTTTTTAAGATTTTATTTATTTATTCATTTCTCCCCCCCTTGCTGCTTGTGCTCGCTGGGTCAGCCAACCACGCCGTGCGGGCGGGCTTGCCTTCACCAGGAGGCCCCGGGAACCGAACCCAGGGCCTCCCATATGGTAAACGGGAGCCCTACTGATTGAGCCATAGCCGCTTCCCTTGCCACTTGATTAGAGAATGTAGCAGGACTTCCCAGGAGGGGAAGTCAATATTCTTTCAGTTATTGTGTGGGTCTCCACCCACCAAGACAATGCCCCATGACCACTCGGACATATTCATATGCCAGAAAGGCATGCCGCAGGTGCATCCCACCCCCCCCGTCCCCCATCACTGACGCTCCGCACCAGTGATCCTCCCCTGCCACAGTTGTGACCCTTCTACAATCCAAAACCTCCCCAAAAACAAAGCCAAAAAATAATAAGAAAATAAAATAATAATAATAAACAAAATACAAAAATTAAAATATAAAAGTAAAAATTTTTAAATAAAATTTTAAAATATTTTTCAATGTGTCTTTCATCACTGTAAGATCTCTTATCTTTTATGTACAGGGACAATTTCTTCCATATGTCCCCCCATTGTCTTATTTTTTTTCGCTTTATCTTCAAAGAAGCTTTAGGTTACAGAAAAGTCACATAGAAAGGATAGGGGATTCCCATATACTCAACCCCCTCCCCCTTTCCCACTCTCCCTTATTAAAAACATTTCACATATGTATGGTACATTTGTTAAAATTGATGTGCAAATATTGAAGCATTTCTACTAACCATGGCCAGTGGTTTACATTATGGTTTACAGTTTGCACCGTACACTTTTACAGGTTTTGACAAAATTTATAACGGCCTGTATCTGTCATTGCAAGATCATGCAGAACAATTCCAATGCTCTAAAAATGTGCTATGTTCCATCTATTCTATTCTTTCCTCCCTCTCCTCTCGGAACTTATGGTAACCACTAAGTTTCAATTTTTGAAGAATAAGGTTCATAGTTACATGCAATAATATTGAGGGCTTGACATATTAGTCTGTTTTCTTTTATTAGGCACTGCTTATGTTCTCAAGACATTCTTGCCCCTCTAATTGAGAACATAGTAGGACTCCTCGGGATGGGAGTTTAATATTTTATTGTTTTTGTGTGGTCTCCACCCACTGAGATAACACTCTATGACAAAATGAACACTTTCATAATCCATAGAAGCATGCCCCGGGTGTGCTATGTCCTGCATATCCCCCCATGCCCAATGCCCTGCACCAGTAACCCTCCCCTGGCATATTTGCCAAAAGAACTTCCCTACCATTGTAGTTTTAACCACAGACCTACAAATCCCCAGAGTTTACCTGCTCCTTCCTCCATCTCTCCCCTCAGTTCCATGGATAGTCCAACTCAACCCCCCCACCCTACTCACTCTCACATTCCAGCACCATCAACCCCCCCTCACATCCCTGCACGAACATCACCCCCATTCACTGCCCAAACACTCTTTTCCACCTTATCATAGATTTTGCCCATAATGAGCATTGGCTCACCACCTTCTACTCCCTTTCTGTCTCCTGATAACCTATCTTCCAGACTCTAGCTCTGTGAGTCTGCTCAATTGGCTTAAGTCATATCAGTGAGGTCATGTAATATTTGTCCTTCAGTGACTGGCTTACTTCATTCAACTTAAGGTCTTCAAGATTCATCCATGTTGTCCCGTGTGTTCATACTACATTCCTTCTTACAGCTGAGGAATATTCTATTGTATGTATATACCACAATTTGCTTATCCATTCATCTGTTGACAGACACTTGAGTTGCTTCCAACTTTTGGCAATAGTGAATAATGCCACTATGAACATTGGTGTGCATATATCTGTTCATGTCTTTTCTTTCAGTTCTTCTGAAATCCCGGAAGTGGGATTGCTGAATCATATGGCAGTTCTATAGTTAGCTTCCTGAAGAACCGCCAAACTGTCCTCCACACTGGCTGCACCATTCCACATTCCCACCAGCAATGAATGAGGATTCCTGTTCCTCCACATCTTCTCTAACACTTGTAGTCCTCTGTTTTTTTCAATAGCCGCCAGTCTAATAGGTGTAAGATAATATTACATTGTACTTTTGATTTGCATTTCCCTAATAGCTAGTGATGTTGAGCATCTTTCATGTGCTTTTTAGTCATTTGTATTTCTTCTTTGGAGAAGTGTCTATTCAAATCTCTTGGCCATTTTTAAAATTGGTTGTTTGTCTTTTTATTTTTGAGATGTATGTAGGATTCCTTTATATATGCTGGATATTAGGTCCTTATCAGATAAACAGTTACCAAATATTTTCTTCCACTGAGTAGGCTGCCTTTTCACTTTCTTTTTTTTTTTTTTTTTACCAGGAGGTCCCGGGGATTGAACCCAGATCCCTCCATATGGGAGATGGACGCCCAACCATTTGAGCCACATCCGTCCCCCTCTTTTTCACTTTCTTGACAAAGTCTTTTGAAGTGCAAAAGATTTTAATTTTGAGGAGATCCCATTTATTTATTTTATCTTTCATTACTTGCGCTTTGGGTATAAAGTTTATGAAACCATTTCCTACTACAAGATCTCATAGATGCTTCCCTACATTATCTCCTAGGAGCATTATGGTCTTGGCTCTTATATTTAGGTCTTTGATCCATCTTGAGTTAATTATCAAGATGAGATAGTGATCCTGTCTCATTCTTTTGGATCTGTATATCCAGTTCTCCAAGCACCATTTTTTGAGGTCACCATTCTGCCCCAGTTGAGTGGGTTTGGTGGCCTGTCCAATATCAGTTGACTGTATATTCGAAGATCTATGTCAGAACTCTAAAGTTGGTTCCATTGGGCAGTATGTCTATCCTTGTACCAACACCATGCAGTTTTGACCACTGTATATTTGTAGTATGATTTAGAGTCAGGTAGCGTGATTCCTCCAATTTTAGTTTTCTTTTTCAATATGTTTTTGGCTATTTGGGGCCCCTTTCCCTTCCATATAAATTTCATAATTAGTTTTTCCAATTCAATAAATAATGCTGTTGTGATTTTTATTGGGATTGCATTAAATCTATAAATCAATTTGGGTAAGACAGACAGCCTAATGATGTTTAGTCTTCCAATCCATGAAGAGGGAATATTCTACCATTTATTTAGGTCTTCTTTGATATCATTTAACAGTGTTGTGTAGTTTTCTGTATACAAGTCCTTTACACCTTTAGTTAAGTTTATTCCTAGGTATTTGATTCTTTCAGTTGTTATTGTAAGCGGATTTTTTTTTCTTGATTTCCTCCTCAGATTGTTGGTGTACAGAAATGTTACTGATATTTGCATGTTGATCTTATATCCTGCCACTTTACTGAACTCATTTATCAGCTGTAGAAGTTTTCTTGTAGATTTTTCAGGGGTTTCTACATACAGGATCATGTCATCTGCAAATAGTGAAATTTTTACTCCTTCCTTTCCAATCTGGATGCCTTTTATATCTTTTTCTTGCCTAACTGCTCAAGCAAGTATTTCTAACACAATATTAAATAAGAGTGGTGACAGTGGGCATCCTTGTCTTGTTCCAGATCTTAGAGGGAAAGCCTTTAGCATTTCACCATTGAATATGATGCTAGCTGTGGGTTTTTCATATATACCCTTTATCATGTTGAGAAAGTTTCCTTCTATTCCTATCTTTCGAAATCTTTTTTTTTAATCAAGAAAGGATGCTGTATTTTGTCAAATGCTTTTTCTGCATCAATAGAGATAATTATGTAATTTTTTTTTCTTGCAATCTGTTAATATAGTGTATTAAAATGATTGATTTTCTTATGTTGAACCATCCTTCCCTACCAGGGATGAAACCTACTTGGTCATGGTATATAATTCATTTGATGTTTTATTGAATATGATTAACAAGTATTTTGTTGAGGATTTTAGCATCGAGGTTCATTAGAGAGATTGATCTGTAGTTTTCTTTATTTGTGGCATCTTTATGTGGCTTTGGTATTGGGGTGATGTTGGCAACATAGAATGAGTTGGACAATGTTCCTGCCACTACTATTTTTTTGAAGATTTTAAGCAGGATTGGAGTTAGTTCTTTCTGGAATGATTGGTAAAATTCACCTGTGACACCATCTGTTCTGGTTGAGAGGTTTTTGATGACTAATTCAATCTCGTTACTTGTAATTGGTCTGTTGAGTTCATCAATTTCTTCTTTCATCAATGTAGGCTGCTTATGTATTTCTAGAAATGTGTTCATTTCATCTAAGTTATCCATCTTGTTGGCATATAATTTTTCAAAGTATCCTCTTATGATACTCTTTATTTCTGTGGGATAAGTGGTGATATCCCCTCCCACTGATTCCACAGAAATAAAGAGTATCATAAGAGGATACTTTGAAAAATTGCATCTTCTCTCTTTTTTTCTGTTAATCTAGCTAAGGGTTTATCAATATTATTAATCTTCTCAAAGAACCAGCTTTTGGTTTTGTGATTCTTTTCCTGGAGTTTTTTGATTCTCAATTTCATTTAGCTCTGCTCTAATCTTTCTTATTTCCTTATTTCTGCTTGCTTTGGGATTAGTTTGTTGTTCTTTTCTAGTTCCTCCAGGTGTGCAATTATATATTTGATTTTAGCTCTCTCTTCCTTTTTAATGTAGGTGTTTATGGCTACATTCCCTCTCAACACTGCTTTTGCTGCATCCCATAGGTTGTGTTCCCACTTCATTTGTTTCAAGGTAGTTACTGATTTCTTTTGCAATTTCCTCTTTGACCCACTGATTGTCTAAGAGTGTGTTGTTTAACTTCCATATCTTTGTTCATATTCTTGTTTCTGCCCCTTATTGATTTCCATCTTCATTCCATTGTGGTCAGAGAAAATACTTTGTATAATTTCATTCTTTCTGAATTTGTTGAGAGTTGTTCTGTGACCTAGCATGTGGTCTATCCTGGAGAATGATCCATGTGCACTCAAGAAGAATGTATATACCACTGTATTTTGGTGTAATATTCCATATATGTCTATTAGGTCTAGACCTTCTAACATATTATTCAAGGTCTCTGTTTCTTTATTGACCCTCTGTCAAGCTATTCTGTCTAATGGTGATAATGGTGTATTAAAATCCCCCACTATAATTGTAGAGGCATCTATTTCTCCTCTTAGTTTTTCTAGTGTTTTCCTCATGTATTTTGGGGCACCCTGGTTAGGTGCATAAATGTTTATGATTGTTTTTTCTTCTTGATTGATTACCCCTTTTATTAATGTATAGTGTCCTTCTTTGTCTCTTACAATAGTTTTGCATTCAAAGTCTATTTTGTCTGATATTAGTATAGCTACTCCTGCCTTTTTTTTTTTTTTTTTTTTTTTTTTTTTTTTTTTTTTT
>JAKSZT010054489.1:14566457-14844433 GCA_026826555.1 Tolypeutes matacus
TTATGTTGAACCATCCTTCCCTACCAGGGATGAAACCTACTTGGTCATGGTATATAATTCATTTGATGTTTTATTGAATATGATTAACAAGTATTTTGTTGAGGATTTTAGCATCGAGGTTCATTAGAGAGATTGATCTGTAGTTTTCTTTATTTGTGGCATCTTTATGTGGCTTTGGTATTGGGATGATGTTGGCAACATAGAATGAGTTGGACAATGTTCCTGCCACTACTATTTTTTTGAAGATTTTAAGCAGGATTGGAGTTAGTTCTTTCTTGAATGATTGGTAAAATTCACCTGTGACACCATCTGTTCTGGTTGAGAGGTTTTTGATGACTAATTCAATCTCGTTACTTGTAATTGGTCTGTTGAGTTCATCAATTTCTTCTTTCATCAATGTAGGCTGCTTATGTATTTCTAGAAATGTGTTCATTTCATCTAAGTTATCCATCTTGTTGGCATATAATTTTTCAAAGTATCCTCTTATGATACTCTTTATTTCTGTGGGATAAGTGGTGATATCCCCTCATTGAGTTTTTTGATTCTCAATTTCATTTAGCTCTGCTCTAATCTTTCTTATTTCCTTATTTCTGCTTGCTTTGGGATTAGTTTGTTGTTCTTTTCTAGTTCCTCCAAGTGTGCAATTATATATTTGATTTTAACTCTCTCTTCCTTTTTAATGTAGGTGTTTATGGCTACATTCCCTCTCAACACTGCTTTTGCTGCATCCCATAGGTTGTGTTCCCACTTCATTTGTTTCAAGGTAGTTACTGATTTCTTTTGCAATTTCCTCTTTGACCCACTGATTGTCTAAGAGTGTGTTGTCTAACTTCCATATCTTTGTTCATATTCTTGTTTCTGCCCCTTATTGATTTCCATCTTCATTCCATTGTGGTCAGAGAAAATACTTTGTATAATTTCATTCTTTCTGAATTTGTTGAGAGTTGTTCTGTGACCTAGCATGTGGTCTATCCTGGAGAGTGATCCATGTGCACTCAAGAAGAATGTATATACCACTGTATTTTGGTGTAATATTCCATATATGTCTATTAGGTCTAGACCTTCTAACATATTATTCAAGGTCTCTGTTTCTTTATTGACCCTCTGTCGAGCTAGTCTGTCTAATGGTGATAATGGTGTATTAAAATCCCCCACTATAATTGTAGAGGCATCTATTTCTCCTCTTAGTTTTTCTAGTGTTTTCCTCATGTATTTTGGGGCACCCTGGTTAGGTGCATAAATGTTTATGATTGTTTTTTCTTCTTGATTGATTACCCCTTTTATTAATGTATAGTGTCCTTCTTTGTCTCTTACAATAGTTTTGCATTCAAAGTCTATTTTGTCTGATATTAGTATAGCTACTCCTGCCTTTTTTCCTTTTTTTTTTTTTTTTTTTTGTTATTACTTGCATATAAAATTGTTTTCCAACTATTCACTTGCAACCTCCTTGTGTCCTCTCGGTCTAAGGTGAGTTTCTTGTAGACAGCATATAGAGGGATCATATTTCCTTATCCATTCTGCCAATCTGTGTCTCTTGTTTGGAGAATTTAATCCATTAACATTCAATGTTATTACTGTCAAGGCATTACTTACATTAGCTATATTTTCTTTATGTTTACATATGTCATATTTTGTTTTTTGTTTCTCTTTTTACCTTTTTAGTTATTCTTTCTAATAATCTTCCTTTCTACACTCCCTCCAACCATCTCTCTCCTGTTTTTTTCCTTTCAACCTGCAGAACTCCCTTTAGTATTTCTTGAAGGGCAGGTTTCTTGATGACAAACTCTCTTAATTTCCATTTATCGATGAATATTTTAAAATCTCCCTCATTTTTGAATGCCAGTGTAGCTGTTTGGCAATTTGATGTAATTATGAATTCCAAAAATATAATTGGATCATGCTTGTAAACTGATCTGTTAATCTGGGCATGATTAAGTTATGATTACGGCATTGACTGGGCCACATAAGTAGGGCATTGAGCCCCACCCCTTGGTGGATGGGGGACTAGAATATAAAAGGCAAGGCAAAGGACAGAGGGAGCAGTTTTTGAGTTGCAGTTCTGAAGTTGGAGTTTTGATGTTGGAGTTTTGATGTTGGAGAGAAGGCCTCAGGAGAAGGGAAGCAAGCTGTTTGCCTGATAGTCTACAGCTGACCTTGTGGAGGAAACAGAGGAGCTAAGCCCAGAGAGAAACACAGACCTGGGAAGAGAGGAACCCAAGAAGCCTTAACCCTGGCAAATGTTGGCAGCTGTCTTGCTCCAACACGTGGCAATTGGACTTTGGTGAGAGAAGAAACTTATGCTTTATGGCCTGGTAACTGTGGACTTCTACCCCAAATAAATACCCTTTATAAAGACCAACCCACTTCTGGTATTTCACATTAGCTCCCCTTTGGCTGACTAATGCAGCCAGCTTTCTATATTTTTATCTATCTGGCCTACTACCTATCTGATTTCAGATGTACTATCTTCAACATCACTAATTCTTTCCTCTGCTTGTTCAAGTCCACTGTTATGTGCTTAGAGTGTATTTTTTAGTTCTTGTATTGTGCCATTCATCACAATCAGTTCTGTTATCTTTTTATGTATGTTTATGATTTCTCTAGTATGTTTCCCCAGTGTTTTCCTAATATCCTTTATCTCTTCCTTCATTTCATTAAGTTGATTCATGATATTTGTTTGGACATCTTTGATTAGTTGTTCCATGTTCTGCACCTCCCCCTGTTTTTTAGTTTGTTCATTAGGCTGGGCCATGTCTTCCTGTTTCTTAATATGGCTTGTAATTTTTTTGTTGGTGTCTAGGCATCTGTTTGTCTTGATGGGCTTATTCAGATGGTTAGCTTCTCTTTCTACTCTAATATTTTATTTTGTTTTGTCTTGTGTTGTTTCCTTTTAGACACTTGGTTCCACTTATTCTATATCCTTTTAGTTGTCTGTGTTCCCTTGAAAAATTATTAAGACCATAGAAAAGGAAAGAGAGAAGAGAAAAAAAATAATAACAATTTTTTTAAAAGATAGAAAAGGAACCATAAAAGAGCCAGGAAAATAAATAAGTAATAAGAATGAAAAGATCATTAAAAATAAAAAGGAATAAGAATAAAAATGGTGAAATAAAGAAAAAAAAAAACAAGAAAAACTAGAATAATTTAAAAGACTGGAAAGATGATGTAGCCATTTGGCGGTTTGATGTAATTATGAATTTCAAAAATATATATTGGATTATGCTTGTAAACTGGTATGCTAATGTGGGCATGATTAAGTTATGATTAGGGTGTTAACTGGGCCACATCAGTAGGGCATTGAGCCCCACCCCTTGGTGGGTGGGGGAATCAAATATAAAAGGCATGGCAAGAACAGAGTTGAAGCAGTTTTGATGTTGGAGTTTTGATGTTGGAGAGAAGGCCCAAGGAGAAGAGAAGTGAGCTGTTTGCCTGATAGTCTACAGCTGACTTTGTGGTGGAAACAGAGGAGCTAAGCTCGGAGAGAAACAAAGCTCTGGGAAGAGAGGGACCCAAAAAGCCTGAACCTGGCAAACGTCGGCAGCTGTCTTGCTCCAACACGTGGCAATGGACTTTGGTGAGGGAAGAAACTTACGCTTTATGGCCTGGTAACTGTGGACTTTTACCTCAAATAAATACCCTTTATAAAGACCAACCCATTTCTGGTATTTCACATTAGCATCCCTTTGGCTGACTAATACAGATGAGAAGAAGATAAATAAATAAATAGATAGATAGACAGATAAATAAATAAATAAATACCAAACAAGAAAAGGTGGAATGAAAGGAAAACAACAGAAGAGGAGAAAAATGAAAGAAAGAAAAGAAATAAAGAAGCTAAGGAGAAAAACTAAGGAAAAGGAAAAAGGAAACAAAGAAAGAGAGAAGACAACAAACAAAAAAACAAGACAGAAAACAAAGGTGTGCCTCTTAGGTCCCTAGGAACAGTCTCAGGCTGCCAGAGCTCATTAATTAATCACCCTGCCCTCCACAGATAAGGTAATTGGTTTTAGCAAATAAAATAAAGAATGAAAAAGAAAATAAAATAAAAACAATTAAAAAAAAAAAAAAGAGAGAGAGATTGAAAAAACCAAAACAAAAAAAAAAAAAAAATCTCAGTCTATAGGGTCCCTATCATAGAGTACCAGCTGGGTGCCTCACAACCTGGTAGATCACTCTCTGGATACCTTCTTTCATGAGGTACCAGGAATCAAACCAGGGACCTAGTACACATGAGGCAGGCTTTCCCTACACTGAGCTACACCCACTCTACAAGTTAGGTAAGCTTCTAAAATCTTATCTGGCTGTCCCTACCCCGTTTCCCCCAGGCAAGTTGGGCTTCTAACAGTTTGCTGGCTATCTCTCCTGGCTTCCTTCTCTCCTGGACTGGTTCGGCACATGTCTCCATTGACCTAGTTCCTCTCTCCCAGGGTGGCTGGGCATGACAGCCTTCCTGATCAGATTCACCGTCCCCTCTCCTTGTGGCCGCTTCAGTGCTGGCTGGGTCTTTTTGAGATTCAAAGGGGGCTGAATTGGCCAAACTCACTGAAGAGCAGCTACTCTCCACCCTCTGCCAGATCCTTCTTCCTCCTAGGGCAGAGAACGTTCTATCCCACTCAGTTGGCTGCAGCGAGTCAGGG
This sequence comes from Tolypeutes matacus, assembly GCA_026826555.1. Taxonomy (NCBI): domain Eukaryota; kingdom Metazoa; phylum Chordata; class Mammalia; order Cingulata; family Chlamyphoridae; genus Tolypeutes; species Tolypeutes matacus. Next base: position 14,571,095 of record JAKSZT010054489.1, read on the forward strand.
GTTTTACTGAAGCTATTAGCCTTGAGAGTGGGGTATATGTGTCATCCCCAGCCACAGAGGTGGGTAACTCATGGTTTTTATTTGGCCTATTTGTATCTCTGCCCCTCTCCCTCCTGGATGATGTGCAGCACTCTCCTGGTCTGCAGATACCCAAAGCAGCTTCCTCAGATAGCTTTTTGTCCTTCTTCTGTTGTTTTTGTGAGACAGTTGAGCCCTGCCTACCTACTTTGACCTCCTCCATTGTCTCTTATTAGAATGGAAATGTTTTCCATTCTCTAAGGCCCATTTTCTAAATCAAATCTCCATTTTTCCAAATCAAATGCTTCTATTCAATTCTATTGGGGTCCTAGTAAAATTGATTTTTGCCTCATATTTAGCATTTAATAAATTTTTCTATGTGTTATTTTTTTTCATGTATATGAATCTCCTCTCCCCAAATTTATTGCAATAAGGGAAAGGGCAGAGCCTCATCCATAAAGTGCTAGCCACACAATTTCTCAGTGTTTATACAATAATTGTGGTTTGGTTATCAATATATCAGACTTTAAATGGAATTTTTTGATACTAGACTATCATTATCAAGCAGGTAATAGAAAGCTGTTTTTTTTTCCTGAAGTTCTCTAAGATTCGTCTATCGTATGAATATAAAATAGCTCATGGGTATAAGATATAAGGCCAACTGAAGAAGAAACACCTTGGTAAAATTCTAATTTTGTGTTTTCCTCTTAAAGTCAAACAATTTAAATATTAAAAGGACTTCAGAAGTCATCCAGTTTAGTGTCCTCATCTTACAGACAAGTTTATATAATTTCAACTTAGTCATCCTTCCAGTTAGGTCTGTTACGAAGCTACAAATGCAGTCACAGTTCTAGACCTCTCTCTCCCAGCCTTGCCTTGATAAGGTTCAGTCAGTGGAGCCCAGGTACATTCGGGTCATAACAGCACAAGGTTCTCATCAGCCCCAGGAAATGGGTGACACCTCCTTACCTCCCCACCCCCCTTTGCACCTCCACAGGAAAAAACTAAGCAAGAGCTCTTTCAACTCTTACAAATTTGGACTTTTTTTCTTTTCTGCCCAAACTAGTCATTTTAAGAAAAGGGGAAAGGAAATTTCTCACTTCTGGGGTTAGTTACACGCCCAAGTTCAATGTCAAACCAAATCACAACCAACACTTGGCCAAGACTTCTTCCTTTGCAAGGTGGATGGGAAGGGAGAGTGAATGAGTCCCCAAAAAACTCTGCAGGCTGGTTATCTGGGAAAGAGAAGAGCTACCCACTCAGCAAGTCATCCTGAAGCCTTGTTTTGCAAGGTTAAAGCCAATGGTGGAGGCTCTGGGTGTGGCGGGCACAAGGGGAGGAGGGGGAGAGTAGTATTGTTACTGTAGAAAATATGGCCAAATTTACAACTTGGAGTCCCATGCTAGTCTCAAGTCCAGGAGCAATTCCAGTTCTGGCAGTGGCATTGAGGGGTGAAAGCCTGGGTTTCTATTCTGTTTGTTATAGAATAAGCCTGTGATGCCAAATGAGAAAGGCTTGATTTGCACAGTGGTTTTGCTTGTCCTCCATTATTTTATGGGCTTCTCTGGACTGGGAGATAGACAGGGTTATAGTGCCCATTTACTGGCAGGACACAGAAGCACAGAAGTGTGTAAAGCCTCTCCCAAGTTTAGGCAGGGGCTAGGGACAGAGCAGGGACTCAACCCCAGGCCTCTGACTCCTGGGTTCAGGGCTCTTCTGCGACACTGAAAAACCATGTATTGCCAACCTGGTGGGTCCTTTGGAAGGACTTCTACTTTCTCCCTGCTTGTCCATTATCCCATGGGGTAGGGGAGGCCTGACTGTATCCTGCTTCCCCTCTGTAGCAGTTTGGCAGTTTGATGAAGTTATGAATTCCAAAAATAGGTATTGGATTATGCTTGTAAGCTGGTCTGCTAATCTGGGCATGATTAAGTTATGATTACGGCGTTGACTGGGCCATATCAGTAGGGCGTTGAGCCCCACCCCTTGGTAGGGTGGGAATTATATAAAAGGCATGGCAAAGAACAGTGTTGAAGCAGTTTTGGGTTGGAGTTGTGATGTGGATCCTCCATGCACTTGGGCCTAGAATGGGGCCAGAAGACAATAGGAGCTCAGTAAACATTTGTTGGCTCTTTTGAATAAATGAATGAGTTATGAGCTTAAAATGCTGGTGCCCAAGGTTATTACTTGGTTTGTATTTATTAGACATATAACGAATATTCAGTGAAGAGTTAATCAGGCAATGTTTCAATTAAATCATAATAGCTACCATTTAAAAATATCTATTATGTGCCATGTGCTTTACTGACATTAATTCTGGAAATAACTGTGAAAGGTAGATATTCTTTTCCCCATTTCACAGAATCTGAAGCACAGAAGGTTAAGTAACTCAACACACAGGTCGGGAAGCGGCTGTGGCTCAATCAGTAGGGCTCCCGTTTACCATATGGGAGGCCCCGGGTTCGGTTCCTGGGGCCTCCTGGTGAAGGCAAGCCTGCCCGCATGGCATGGTTAGCTGACCCAGCGAGCACAAGCAGCAAGGGGGGGATAAATGAATAAATAAGTAAAATCTTAAAAAAAAAAAACAACAAAACACGCAGGTATTTATTGGTGGGCCTGACTCCAAAGGCGTCTCCTTCCATCTTGCCAATTGCTTGTCCATCCATGCAGTGACCATCATTCTACTTACCTACTCCTCCACCCCATAATTTTAAATAAATGTTTGAGGCAGCTTGCTGAGAAATTTGTCCTAAGTATCTTTCTAGTCTGTTTAGTATTGTTTAGATAGAAAGCTCATCCACTAGGGGGTGAAGCCCTACGGCCTCTATGTAATCAATAAAAAGAACCAATTAAACTTCACCATGTGCCTATATAGGTGCTCTGGGGAGGTACTTCTAAGACCCCTTAGACTGACCTTAGCACTTAGCTGGAGAGACAAAAATAACACGCATAACAATAGGCCAATGGTAATAAATGATAGTATTTAAGTAGTCACTAAACACCATGGTGCCCACAGAGCCTAGTGTACATCCTTTTGTGTATTCTAATTGTTGACAAAACACTCGCTGACTGTAGATTTGAGAATCAGAGGTTGCTGAAAGTTATCCAGAGTCAAGTGTGGGGAATACAGTCAAAGAAATGGAGTAAATCCTATTTTGATCAAAGAACAAGGCAATGATTAAGTAAGCTTGGAAGACTGTTTAAAAATAGACTTCTAAGAGTTCTGAAAAAATACCTCTCATCAAACCTTGAGCAATGGCAACGTCACCAAAACAGGGACATCATGCCCAAAGAGATTTATTTGGAGAAGGAAAAACTCACTTGAATGTATAAACTCTGGGGTGTTTGTTTAAAAAGATAAAATCATGCTAATTTATTACCCAAGTAGGGTAACTCTTAATATACATAAGAAGCTGTTTTCATTTGCTAGGCTGCTACAAGCAAGTACCATGAAATGGGTCAGAGTAAACAATGGGAATTTATTTACTTATGTTTAGAGTCCAGGAAAACGTCCAAATCGAGGCATCTTCAAGGCAATGCTTTCTTCCAGAAGACCGGCTGCTGGCCATCCTTAGTTCCTCGGCCTCATGGCAGGGCATGTGGCAGTGTCTGCCGGTCTCGCTCTTCTCTCCCAGGTTTCATTGATTTCAGCTTCTTGCTTCCGTGGCCTTCTTTTCTCTCTGTAGTCATTCCGTTTATAAAGAACTCCAGCAAGAGGATTAAGACCCATCCTGAATGAAGTGGGTCACACCTTAACTGAAATAACCTTGTCAAAAGGCCCACTTACAATGGGTCCACACTCACAGGAATGGATAAGATTTAAGAACATAATTTTCTGGGTTACCCACAGCTTCAAATCACCATAGAAGCTATTGTAGAAAATAAGTTTGTTGTATTCAGAATTCATTATTTCTATATTTGGAGCAAAAAATGGACTGTTAGTACCCAAGGAGACAAACATGGGTAAGACACTGGTCAAAGGTGCTCCTCAAAGTCAGACTTTCTAGGGAATTCCTTGTAAAAGTAGCAAAGGTTCCCACTCCCTTCTAGCTTGTAGAAATGCTAGCTTCCATGTTGGTGGAGAGCTTTGGGGACTGGACGAAGTTTGTTTTTGTTGTTGTTCGTTTGTTTAAGAAAAGAAGATTGCATTTTGAGGGGCCAAAACACCAAAGCTAAATCTCCATTGACAAAGGGCACACCCATCTGCATATGCCTGGGTGCCTGGGTTCTCTGGAGCCTCATTCAAGTGTATGGCAGATGTACTCACTTTTGGCTGCTATTGGAATCATTTGAAGAGCTTTCAAAAATCCCAATGCCTTCTCAGTCCACACCCCAATCCAATGACATCAGAAGCTCTAGGGAGCGCCCAGGCAAGTCCAATGTGCAAATGACGTTGAGATTCCTGCAGTTTTGGTTGTCCCCTGATGCCCAGGCTGTACCAGGATGACTGGATATCAAAATTTAACAGGATCCATCATCACTCATTAGCCTGATGGGTAGCATCCAGCATGTGAATCCTGCCTCCATTGGGATTCTGACTGGGGGACTGTGGGCAGTCTGGTGAATATTTCTGTGTCTCCATTTCCTCATCTGTAAAATGGAGGCAAGACCTTCTTTGGAGGTTGTGGTAGGGATTGAGTAAGATAATGTGTATAAGGCACATAAGCATACTGCCTGGCCCATAGTGAGTGATCCATAGTCATCATTTCTGAAATCCCTGGATTCCATCTTGGTAGAGTCCTGAACTAAGACATAAAGACAACATGGGGAGAAAAGTGCTTGGTGATCCCGGAGGAACTGGCTATAATTTCTGTTTCCTCTTACTTCCCTCCAATAACCGTCACCTTAGGATTATGGGGTGGAGTACAAAAAAAATGTTTGAAAGTAAAAAGCTTTCAAACTTTCTTTTAGCTGCAAAATAGCTTATATCCTTTGTCTTAGGGCCTTTAAAGATTGCCCCAGTGGGCAAAGGAGAACATGTCTAGGTGGTAGAGAAATAACAGCTGCCCCTGGGAGACCTGCCCGGTGTCCTGGAATGCTTGGGTCATGGGCATCTAACCCTGGATTGAGGGTGTTTTCCGTGTCCGAGGGGCTGTGTGAGAAAGGGAAGTGTCTTACCATCTTCCTGCCCTTATATGAGCAAAGTCACTATGAGCAGGCTTCAGTTAGGGCCCTAAACCAAAAAGCATGTGACACCAGCTTCCTTTTTTCTGAGAAGTGGAGATAATGAATCACAGTGAAAGCTCTGTGATTCAGATTTTATATCCAGATAAGGAAGGTCACACTTAAACTGTAATCTTTAAGTTTTAACAGAAGTAACTACTTTTTGAGCATAGATTTTTCACTCCAACTACTAGCCAACAAGTTGTAAGCCACTGAAAAACTGGTTTTATGGGAAGAGGACAATTCAGCATCCCTGACGTGTGCCAGATGCTTGGCATGTCCATGTGAGACTGAGGCTCATGGAAGAGAAATAACTGGCCCAAGATCACTCAGTGGGAAAATACTGGATTCTAGAAACTAGGATTTTCCATGGTTCTCAAACTTGAGCACGCATCAGAATCACCTGGAAAGCTTGTTAAAGCACAGTTGAGCACCACTGTGCTCAGAGTGTGGACTTCAGTAGGTCCAAGTAGGCGGGGTCCAAGAATTTGCATTTCTAACAAGTTCCCAGGAGATGCTGAAGCTACTGGTCCAGGGACCACACTTTAAGAACCACTGTCTTATAGAAAAAGCATCAATGACATAAAACTCAGCAGTGAAGGAAAGTGGAGAAAGTCCTTAAAGATAACTCTAAAGAGGTTAGGTTTCCCCACACATGCGTGCACACGCACTCATGCTTTTTATTTGTTGAGCAAACATATTCTTAGAGAGAGCAGATTTCTGCTTTGTCCAGATCCAACCACACCCTCCAGAATGGCAGAGGATGGAGGACTAAAGTTTCACCAGCTTCCCACAGTTTGTCATTTGATCAATTCCCTGAGGAGTTTTCCTTGGGCTGGGTAGGAGAAAAATCCATGAGAAACAAAACAAACTGACCAGGCTTCTCAACCAGAGTTCTCTTAACTTCTACAGAAGACCCTGGCAACTACTGAAGCTTCATTGCAATTTGTGGCCATTAACACAAGCTGGGCCTCAGGTAACCCCAGAAAGCCCTTTCTCTGATGGATGCATTGTTTGTCTGGTTTCCTAGCAATTTAGACTTTAAAGAGCAGAGGGGAAAACAAAAGGTTCAAGGAAATCATCTCCTGCTGCCCTTGACCAGGTATTGGAAGGGATTTCAGGGGCATTAAAAGAGTTTCAGCAGCCAGAATAAATAAGGTCTGTTATCCCCATCGACAAGCTCTACACAAAACCACAGACCAATGACCACAGTGCCCTATCACACTGTAGCCACACAAAAGCACAATTGCAAATTATGTGCAACTGTGAGCTGATGGCAGAAAGAAGAGTTTGGTGTGCAATAATCTGAAATAAAGCCAGTATTCTGAAGCTTAAGGCTTTGAGAAAAATATGTGTATAACTCATGGCATTTTTTAGAAGACAATATTGTGAAATAATTGCCATCTACCCAATAGCATGAAATGGACCAAAATGCAAGGAATGCTGTGCCAGTGAGAAATTTAGTCCTTAACAATGATGTTGGGAGGTGTGGATGTTTGGAGAGGAAATGAGATTGCAGGGTTTGGAGTCAGCCATGTGTTCAAACCAACTCTGCCATTTATCAGCTGAGTAACTTTGGGTATATCCCCTAACTCTCACATCCAGGCTATCAATCAGAAAGTCTTTTGGGCTCTGTCACCAAAAGATATCCTAAATCTGTCCACTCTCTCATCTCCATCGCTACCCACCTAACCCAAGCCACCATCATCCCTAGTTTACTATCCAGTCTGCCTGCTTCCTTTGTTGTACGCCCTCCCCCCAAGCAGCCCACTCTCTACCCTAGAGCCAGAGCATTCTTTCAAAGATCACAGCACTTCTGACAATTTGGGCTGGGCAATTCTTTGTTGTGTGGGGCTGTCCTGTGCACTGTAGATGATTAGCAGCATTCCTTGGCTGCTTACTAAAGGCCAGTAGTATCCTCCTCCCCAATCCCAGTTGTAATAAACAAAAATGTCTCCAGACATCACCAAATGTACCTTAAAGGGCAGACTCATCCTTGGTTGAGAACCACTAAATTAGATCAGGCTCTCCCCATATTAAACCCTTCCAAACCCTTTTCACTGTACTTAGCATGAAATCCAGACCCTCCCATGGCCTACAAAGACCTGCCCTGCCCTCTTCTTAGATCTCATCTCCTCCCATCTCCCAGGGGCTCACTGGCCCTTGGCTCTAGTGACTGTCTTTGGTCTTTCAGACACAACAGGCTGACTCCCGCCTCAGGGCCCTTGCACTTGCTATTCCTGTCGCCTGGAATACCACCTCAAGGTCTCGGCAGAGCCAGCGACTTCTTGCCATTCACCTTATAGCTAGGATGTTGCTTCTTCAGGGAGGCTTTCTTTGACCACCCAATCCAAAGCAGCCAATAACTCAATCCCACTAACTCAACCACAGTATTTTGAAGCTTAAGGCTTCCAGAAATATGTCTATCTTCACACCAATTTTTAGAAGATAATATTACGGGTTTCTCTTTTCTTCATTGCCTTTATCACATCTGAAACTATCTTGTTTATTTTTTACATATTATTTATAGCATTAACATATAATTTACTATCCAACTTAGGACATTTTGAGAGTAAAAGGGGGTGTTAAAAATAATTAGCAAGTGCGAGTTATCCCAGGCAAACCAGGGGCTTTGGGTGTCCCTAATGTCTCCTAAACTAGAACCTGAGAGCAGGGACTTGATCCGTTTTGTTCACCGTGTTTCCCCAGCGCCTATGACAGTATGTGGCACAGTGCAGGTGCTCAGTAAAGATGTACTGAATGAGTGTCCAAACTCTCTGACCTCATTTGCTTCAACTATGAAAATGGGTGTGATAACCATGACGATCTAAAGAGAGATGGTTGTGAGGAATAAGCAAAATTACAAATGTGCCAACAGATCCTCAAGCAAATGTTTATTTCCTTCTGTGCTATTCCCACAGAAAACTAAAGTTTGGAACTAAAGAGACCTTGGCCCCTGAAAGTGGAATTTCAGAGCAGGGGGATATGGTCTAGGGCCGGGTTTCTCGATCCCGGCCAAACAGGAGAATGACCCGGGATGTGTTAACAGTGCCCAGGCCCCACTCCAGGCCAGGTGAAACAAAAGCTCTGGAGGTAAGACCCAGGCAGGTGTGTGGTTTTTAAAGTTTCTCAGGGGATTCGGATGCACAGAGATGACTGGGGCCTAAGACCAGATCACACCCCCAAATTCCCCGGGCAAGGAATCAGGCCCAGAAAGGGAACCTGCTCAAGGTCACACATTCTTCACGGCAGAAACTGTGCTGGGACCTGGGTCTGCTGGTGCCTAGCCCAGTGCTCTTCCTGCTGTAATAAGGGCTTCCCCACCAGCTGTGGAAAGATCCCGAGGACATTCTATGAGAGGAGTTGGATATAAAAATGCCAAAATTTACCTGCAACTTAAGAAAGGAGTTTTTATTACAAAGCTTCATCCCTGCTCCTATTTCCCCTTCTTTACCCTTTTTGCTTTTTTTTTTCAATCTTTTTTCTCTTCTGTCTCTCAGGGCATGGCATTTAATGCCACATATAGTCCTAAGTTGATGTCAATAATAAAAGGGAAAACAAAACAAAACACAACAGATCTGCAGGATCAATGAGCCAAGCTCAGAGCCAGGCTAAGTTCCTTGTCAGACCACCCCTGTCATCACGCCCCACCTCAAAGCTCCCAGCACGGGCTCTGCGATGGACAGTGTCCATTGCCCCTCTAGCTCCAGCCTCCAGATTCACCCTCCACTCTTCTCCTCCATGTCCGGGAGGCTGGCCTTCAAGCATCGAGTCCCCCAGGCTCCCTCTGGCTTCTGATTCTGCTCAGCCATTGGGCGGCACCAGTAGGCAGTCAGAAGACGAGAAAATGAAATTAATTTTCCTCACTGCACTGGACTCTGTGAGCTTGACCTGAGCAAGTGACTGCACAGCCCCTAGCAGACTATTTCACACAGTCGGTCTACAATAAATAGCCTTCGTTTCTGATGTACAATAAGATATGTGTAAAATCTATCCAATGCTTGGGCCAGGAAACAGAGATTAAGCCCATATTTATCGTGAAGCACTGACACAAAAGAATCTTTTAGTAAAATAAAACAACAATGACAACAAAAATAAACATAGAAATTCAGCTTTGTTCTCAGTTCCCTTTGTTTATTGTTCCTTTTAATTATACCTTTCTTCTCTGGAACAGGGACACTTTCATTTTTCCTTTCCCAATCTGTTGCTTTATAAACAACCTTCAGAGCTTTTTATAACCTCTTACGGGACTTTCAAAAGAGTCCCTGTACTTAGAGTGACTCTTTCCCATCCTTAGGAAAGTTATTTCCTGGGGACAGCAAACTGGAGCTGGACTCGTAAGGAGAGTTTTATGTTCCCAGCTTCCCAAGCTGGACCAACAGTCTGGGGTAGATTTCGAAAGCACTTCTCAGAGTGGTGGGAGCAATCTCAGGCTATGTCTCTGGCTGCAGTAACTTGGATGAGCAGATGCCCGCAGCTTGGCCTAGGTGGGAGAATTTAAGGAGCTACAGCAGTTAGCGCAGTTAGAGCAGGAACTGAACAGGCTTTTGAGATGGGCTGCTCTGTGGTCAACTCACCACCACTGTGAGTTCTGGAACAACTCTCTGAATATCTTCACATCTCAGGTTTGTCATGTGTAAAATTGGAATAATCATCATTTTTATTCTGAGAACCAGTGATGGATAAGGAACTCTGATTTGGGTTTCTGGCCCCTCAGGGCCATCAAGGAAGGGATTTGTGAGGGTTGGCAATAATGAATGTTGAGTTCTTGGCACATAGTAGGTAATCAATAAATAGTAATTATTAGTTCATAGAGCTTCTGAGTACTGAATGTCATAATGTGTAAAAAAGAAAAACCAAACAGTTGAGGCTAGGCATACAGCCTAGGTCTAAGAATATCAGTGAAGAAATCTCAAAAGTGAAGCACTCTGCCCCAAGCTTGACTTGGATTATTCTAACACCTCCATTGCCCTTGAGCAGTATCCTTTGGAGTCATCTTCTCATTAAAAACAGCTGGGGAAAAAAAAAAACAAACAAAAAAAAACAGCTGGGACCCTGACTGACAGAGCTTAAGAGTGATAACAATTACACATAGAGGAAGTTAAATTTTTTTTTAGCTGTAGAAAATGTGAAACCCCAGACACTTGTCAAACCTTAAATTCCAAATCAGTTGAAAGTTGGAGTGGGGCATGTTGGGAAGCAAAGTTTTATAGCCTCGGTTTGCGGGTTGTCACAGTCTTCATACTTCTTCTTGTACAGGATGCTGCTTTCTGGGGATTGGGTCCTGGGCCAGTCGGCGAGGAGCTGGGGGCTTGGTCCTGGCTTTACCATGAATTGTTGTGTGAACGTAGGGCCTTGGTTCCTCATCTGTCAAATGACAAGCTTCGGCTAGAGTGTAAGTGTGTGACTTTCCATTTTCCCAAAACTTAACTGACAATGAAGTTCCTGAACAGCTGAGGTGGGATGGGAGTCAAGTCTCCCCCCAGAGCCAGGAGGGACCCCACTCCCTGCTGAAAGAACCCAACTCGGAATCCCGAGAGAATGGGAGGGGGAGGCTGGTAATGTGGTGGGATGTGGGGCAGCCAGCAGGGTTGTCGGGGGAGCATCCTGCTCCGAAGAAGTGATCTACTGGGGCAAGTGCTAGAGAGAGGTCAAATAAGATGAGACTGCACTGGCGATAGGTTCAGTGAGGTCATTGGTGATCTTGACAAGAACTGTTTTGGTGAAGGGGTGGGGCTAAAAGCCTGACTGAGAGGGGTTCGTTCTGGAAAGAGCGGAACTAGAGATGGTTAGACACAGCTGGAGGAGTTTTGCTGTAGATCTAGAGACTCTTCGTCAGGAGTAAAGAAGGTAAGATGTGTAAACACTTAGAGCAATGCCTACCCAGTTGCAAGAGGTGCTATTGTTCCCTATTTTCTCAGCTGACCCTCACCACATCCCTGTGAGGCCCAGAGGTCAAGCTTTACCCATGACTGACTGGAGAAAACTGGGGCAGATATATATTGTGGCTTTCTCCCATCTGGCTCATTTGTTTAGTCATTCATTCCACACAAGTCTGCTGAGTGCCTCCTGTGCCCTAGGGAGAAACAGATCACTGAAGAGCTAGGGCTGGAGCCAGGCGTCTTACCCTTTCCAATTTCTAGGGAAAAGTTAAACTTATTTTTGCTATTAAATATGTGAGTTACAAATCATCAAAGCAACTCAATTCCTTGAATCATCAAAGCCTTGTCAATCTAGTTACTGGATATATTTATTTGATACTCCCTATTTCTTTAAATGTATAAATAGCATCTTCTTCTACAGGCCAGCAACTACCCTTTTATATGTTTGAGCTTCTATTAACTGGGAATCAGTCATCAATGTTGACCTCTACTCTCATGGACAACCACCATCAGCATCTCCATACTTTGCCTTTTCAGGTTATAGAAACCCATCAGATGTTGGGCTTTTGGCAGAGTCTAATAAAAGAGGTTAATTAGTGATCATTCTCTGGTTCCTTTAGGGAATGGGGCTGAAATTCTTGGTTCCTCAGTCATCCATCACAGTCAAACAGGCAGGATTTAATCAATCGTTTAGCACTGAAAAGGCTGAACATGCTAGTGTAATCCATCTCTTTGGATTTTATAGCATATGTTCCCTTTCTCAGCCTCTTAAGTAATCCCATCCTCTGCCCAAGGAATGTGAATATAGATTCAGAGAAGAGGCACCAGTTAGTCCTCCCCACCCACCCACCACCACCATCACCATCGGGATGCTGTCTGCAGGCAGAGAGACACTTAAATTTCTCAATAGCAGTCCTTGCTTAGGGAATCTAGGGAGCTTTATCACCTTGCTGGGGATGCATTTCCACAAGGGTCCTTTCTCTGACATAAAGGAAGAGCCAGAGGTAAAGATGGCCCAAGTGGCCACTAGGAAAGCTGAGATTTCAGTCCCCAGATCCTGCTTTCTAGATCTTTCTCCACTAGACCAAAGCCTAGTGGTTATATGTATTGTTGGAATAAGCCTGGGTAGGGTTCAAATCCTGGAGCTGGTGCCTACTTTCTGCTTGACTTTGGGTTCTGAGTCTCAATTAAAGCCCAAAGTGTTGTACAGATTTAAGGAGGTAACATGTGTATGAACCCCTAACATAGTTCCAACATGCAATATAATCAGTGTAAGGATTATTCATTGCTATCATCACTTTCACACAAATAAGAAGGACCTTATGGAAGAAGGATTAATACAATAAACCCAGTTTAAACATATATGGCTGATTAAACATCTGTCAGTCACTCTAACTCATCACCCCTCTCGTTCAGATGTTGCATATTGTATTCAGGTACCTAGCCTTTGTGAACTGGTGCTGTCTGGGGCCAGCAGCCCTACAACTTCAATATAATCTCTCACTCATTGAAAAGATCTATCCTTTTCTATTTTTTCATCTTGGTGATGGCCCCCAAGTTGGAAGCATTCTTTTGCCTTGCTATGATATTTGCAAATTCCTTGGACTCCTGTCCCAGCACATTCCTCCAGATAGGTTTGAATTTAGCCCCAGACTAAAGGACTGATAGCTCTTTCTTGGTAAGCCTGGACACGGCATGACTCAGACTAGATTTCAGTGAGACATGTTGCACTCCACCTTCTGGCAGCCATTCGCTCCCTCCCTCCAGTACAAGCTCCATTTTCCTTAAAATGTTTCAGGTGGCTGTTTGTATTTCCCAACATCCAGGCTCGTCTATGACATCAACTCTCAAGTTGAGATAAACTGTGCTGACTCATATCTAAGACGCTTTGGGAAATTCTGTTTCCAGTCATCAAGGAAAGAAAAATGTTCTTCAGCTCCCTGGATCATACCATGTCCGTTTTGGACTTGGTAATTTCCCAGAGAAATAAAATGCTCAGATTTACATAGTTGTATTTGTGAAGGGAAGAATTTAGAGACTACTTGAGACTTTGACATTCGTCCATCACCTAGAGAATAAAATCTTATCTACTTAGTGAGAAGGAGGCCCTTCATGATTTGATCTTTGCTCTCAATCTTTCCCCCCAACCCTCTCCTGCATTTCACATTCCACCACTTGCATCTATCCCAGTTTCCTAAATACAGCTTATGCCTCTTATGCCTCCCCTACTGTTGGGGGCTCTGCCATCAAAATCAGGTAGCTGAATCAACTTGCACTTGCATTTCTGAGACATGGGGCATGCAAATTGCAGGAACTGGCTGTAAAGGGGCTCTATGAGAGGCTCCTTCCTTGGAGCACACTAAGATTCATGCCTCCAGGTCCTTGAAGACCTTTGTCTCAGCATCTTGCAAATAGAGCATTCCTTGGGCTCACCTGAAGGACCCTCTGGAAGGCCATGGAAGAGGTGGTTGTGGTCCTCACTCTCCTACCCAACCTATCTCACCTGCCTGCAGTCAGTAGCCTGGGGTCAGGGGAGAAGACATCCCTCCCCCGGGTAGATTGGAAATCAAGGGTTCTGCCATTGTTCTGTGCAGGGTAGTGGGCTAAGAGTGTGGCCCCAGCAAAATCAGACCAGGCCCAGCCCCGACTCATCGCTAACTAGCAATGTGACTGTGGCCATGTCTCAGAGCCCTGTTTCTTCATCTAGGGGAGACGCATGGTAATAACACCTCAAAGTGTTATGGGTGGAATGTTTGGCATATAGTAGGTGCTCAATAAATGTTTACTATTAGAATTTCTGGAAATAGCAGGCAATGTCTTCCCTAAAAGGCCACGGGATTATAACAAGTTTTTGAGCTAGATTTTAAGCCTTAAAGAGATTGATCCACTCAAATAGATATATCTGTAGTTCAACATTAGAAGATTGATGTTATGTCCTCTGCTTTCATCGTTCCCCTCCGGAGCATTCTCTGTGCAAATTACCAAGCAATTTCCATGTAAGAGCCATGTAAGACACTTCCCTGGAGAGAAGCATCTCTGCACTCCAGGGAACATGTTCAAGAATTCCACTTTGACACTTCAGAGCTCATTATGTGATGTGTGGAAACGGTATGGAAAGAATCCTGGGTTCTAGTCCTGGCCCCGCTGCTGAACAGATGATCTTGGCTAAGTCACTTAGCCTCTCTGAGCCTCAGGTTCTTCATTTATTATTTAAGAAGTTGCCTACCTCACAAACAAGATGATGGGAAAGAAAGTGTTTTGCAAACCATAAACTATGGTTCAAGGCTAAAGTTCTTGGATTTCTCTCTTTTTCCTCTTTGCCTATTTTGCTACTAGTTAAAAATCTCTTATTTACAATTCCAAAATCCAAAAACATCTGAAAAACAATACTTTTGATAATTCGTTTGGCTACAAAACTAGACCCAAATTGATGTGACTCTCTTTATAGACTTTATCCCACTAATGGTGAACATTCAAATATTTTACTGCAGAAATAATAATGAGTTTGATCTGTCCCAGTTACATCTAAGGGTGTCAAGTAATGAATGGGATAGTCTGAATTCTGAAATATCTGGCCTTAAGAGTTTTGCTGAAGGAGTCATGGATTTACATTCTAGGAGTAGATCCTAAGCTTTAGTCATTCATGTACCGCTTCCATGACTTTTGTCATATCCTTATACCACCTGTATTATTATTTCCTTAATATATATTTTTAATTGACTCGAGTTTTTACTTATTTTTCAAGTGTATGTTATAAAATATACATTAAAACAAATTCCTAATTACAAGTAAAAAATGTTTACTATATGAATCCCAAATTATTTTGCATGTCACAACATACCCCACACTTTGGGCAATGGTGATCTCAAATCAGCACAATATGAAGCTCTTCGATAGCCAGGACACAAGGGTAATGTGACATCTGTGAGGTCCTGACTCTCCTGTGAGGTTCTCAATTATCATAAACATTCAGTAGTTCATTTCCACCGGGTGCCTGTTGCACAATGGCTGTGAGAGGATACTGCACTTCATTACGGCAGCTTTGACTTTCTGCTTAAAAATCACAAAGTAACCAGCAGAGACAGCAGGTGAATCTAACTGTGTAACAGCTTACATCTGGTAAGTGCTTTCACAGGCATTCTCATCTGATTCTCAGCTTGACCAGTGGGAGAGGAATTATTTGTATTATTTAAAACACAAAGCTGAGCGCTTTGCCTAAGATCTCACAGTCAGAGGCAGAGCTGCGAGTTCGAGTCCCCGCTGCTGATCTAGGGTTCTCGTCTCCCTGCCACCTCATAGGGCCTCACTCTTGCTGTTCATGGCACTGCCTACACCACTTCTGCTTCTGGCTTAAACGTTAGTATTCACAAAAGCCACTGGGAATCCGGCTGTTTATAAAACCAGTGTGCTCTCAGCCTAAAATATCCCCTCATGGCTAGGCTATTATGCTTTGCCAGCTCAGCGATGGTTGCACAGGTATAGCAAGGCTTTTCAAGATCCGTGAATCTTCAAAATGTGCTGAGAAGGGTTATGTAACCGTCTTAGCATATGTCACAAAGTTAGGGGAATAGCAGTTTGTGGGAAAAGAGCAGAACTCAGGATGTCGTCTCTAAAGCCACATAGAACAGCATAACTTGGACTTTGGGTAAGTTGCTTTTAAAAAAGAAAGCACACTCTGGAGACACCCAGGTCCTATATAAGGGGGGATAGCTCCAGAGATTGACGCCTTATCAGTGGGCTCTACTTTGGAATCTGTGCTCCTGAGAGTGACAGAGTTGGACTCAAATAAGTCCTCCCTGCACATGGTCCATCAGTCTCTTCTATTGAAACCTATATATGATGCTGGAGTTTGTAGGTATACTTCCAGAGACTGAAGCCTCTGGCCTGCCCATGTGCCAGCTGTGCCTGGAATCTCGGTGGAGCTGCCACTCCTACTCTACAGCTCAATGGACTCACCCAAGTCACCTGGTGAGGAGATAATGATGGACAACGGCCATCCCAGGGAATGGAGAGAGTCTGCAGCTGCAGGCAGGATAATCCCACCCATTGTATCCATGGGATATAAGCCCCCTCTCACTTGGAGGTGGAGTGGACATCACCATCCCAAACTCCTTAGGACTGGGGGAAGAGCTATGGACTAGAGTGGACTTACTAGTATTCTGTGTAGACATATTGTGATTCAAGCAAAGGAAGAAATTACAACAATGAGGTGAAGCCAGTGGCCACTGGAAGCTTTTGGGGCAGGGAAGGGAAAAGCAGTTGTAATACGGAGACTTTTTCAGGGACTTGGGAATTATCCTGAGTGACATTACAACGACAGATATAGGCTATTTTACATCAGCATATACCATGCAGAACTGTGTGGGAGAGAGTGTGGTCTACGATGTGAACTGTGGTCTATGCTTAGTGGCAAAGCCCCAGGATGTGTATATCCATTGCAGGTGATGTGCCACACTAATGAAATATGTTTATGTGGGATGTTATGGGAGGTGTGGAGGTGGGGAACATGGGAATCCCTGTAATTTTTGTGTAACATTTATGTAATCTATGCATCTTTTAAAATATATATATATATAAAAAATTTAAAGTAAAAAAAAAAAAGCACATGTAAATCCCATTGTACATGCTAATAACAATTGAATAATAACTGAAAATTCTTCATTTACAAAAAAAAAAAAAAAAAGAAAGAAAGAAAGCACCATTTCTAAAGGAATCAAGTATTTTCCAAATTATCTAAATAACTAAGGGAAAATTAGGGGTCTCTCTCTTTTTCTTTTTATAAGAATTAATCATTAATGTTCCCAGCTTTCCTCTTCTTTTCTGCATGTAAGGTCATGAAAAGAAAATTGGGCTCATCCTACATTCTGCTCTGAGGGCAACTAGCCGTGAGCTCCAAGCATCTGTCATCTATAAAATGAGGAGGGTGATCTGAGGACTGGCCTGCAGTGTAGTATGGAAAGCCAGGTTCTGGGATGAAACACACACATATTTTAAACCCCGCTCTGCCTCTTGGACAAGCGATTCAGATTTATCTGAGCCCACTTTGCTCATCCGTAAAACCTACCTCAGCGGTATTAAAGGACAAAACGGAGTAAAACACTTTGCACAGCCCTGGTGCAAAGGCACAGCTGTCGTTACCCCTGCCAGTTAAGGTAATCTGCACCTTCAGACTGCACTGTATGAACACGTACGATGGACAGCTCTTGCCCTCAGTGATGATGCATTTATCAACCAGAACAGAATGGCTTGAGGTAGCATCATGCCGCAGAAAGATAAGCTCCTCACAATTCAATTTCCGAAGGCAAGCATCTTTCTGGCTCTGAGGAGCTATTCACAGTGTGCCTGGAGAAAGAATCAATCCAGTTTTAAATACAGCCCCTTCTTGATTGTCTGTGGAAAAGGAAGTTAGAGAAAATGGGAATAAATAACATCAACATCAACAAATAATTTTTCAGTTTGTACCTTCGACTGTCAGAAAACTTTTTTTACCCAAATGTGGTCCCATGATTTGAATTCCATCTAATTACCTTCCCTTGCTCTCACTTTACTGGAGGGAAACAGCCCAGAGTTAGGCAGCAGGAAGCAATAGGAGACACAAGAAACCCGGTCCAGTAAATTGTAAAATGGGGTCTCCTGACCAATTGCATCAGGTGACTTAGGCGTATGTTAAATTGCAGATCCCCCAAATGAGTGACACTATCTGGAGTTGGGTTTTAAAAATATGTATTTTAACAAACACCCCTGATGCAACCTAAACTTTGAAAACCATCACTCTTAGGCCATGTTATAATCATGCAACATGTGCCACATGTGATTTATATGGCATCTCAGCAGGACCTCGTCCTGTCTCCAGTAGAAATTCATTGTCTAGAACAAGTAAAAGATAAGCAAATAAACCACCCTAGTAACTATATGGACGTATAATGGAGGTGAAGACAAGGCATAGTGGTATTCCAAGGCAGGGGGATCAGCCCTGCTGGGGAATACAGGGCACAGTTGTCAGGAAGGTCTTCACCAAGAGGACCCTTCACCTGCACATTTTCCAGGACAAAGTGGGTGGAGTGTAGAGGGTCATGGATGGATGGGGACAGGGCACACAGCAGAAGAAATAATATAAACAAAGTATGTGAGAGATCCTGGCCTGTTTGAGGAGCTGCAGTTATTTTTTATGTGGCTAAAAGGCAGAGAGTGAGATCTAGAGGGACAATAGAAACATTTCTTTCAGCTGTGCAAAATTACAAATTATACTTTCCTTCCTCAAGGAAGAGAAGCAATAAAAAGCATAAACATATCCCCATGCTCTACTATGACTTGTTTATGTCCTTTTCCAGATTTTCTAACCCACTTGCATCCTATACCAAATCCCAAGTAGATGCTATAGTCAGCAGTTTGAGCCTGCTCTATATAACTGGCAAGTCAGTCTTTTTAATTGTGATTTATGCTCAGATTGTGATGGAGTCAATTTAGTCAATTAACTTCAGTCAAAACAACGGTTTATTTTCCATAATAATTTCCATTCTTTTTCTTATGAAATATTGTTATAGTATAACTAATTATTTCAGTTATATGTTCATGGATCGGCTTTTCAAGTTGGGTCTGTTTCGATGTGATTTTGGTTCTGCTCTCTGAGTATTCCTTCTTTTCCCTTAAGAAATGGCCTACATTTGTAGCTGAATAGCTTTCTCAGCCCATTTCCTGCCTTAGAAAGAGGGGGACTAGAGGCCTCTTTTCATTTTTAAGTGTCTGGGTCTTTTAGCCCAACTCATTGTGTTTCTGCTAGTAAAATTCTCTTCAAAATGTTTTGGTTTCCCTATCAGTTTTATTAGGGTTCATTCTATTAGTCAAGAGCCATCTCACAAATCTCTTTGTGACAGGTCCCTCCACACTTTGGGTTGTGGATCATAGTCCTGTGGGAAGATGCCCTTTAGATTCTTATCTAACTGAGAGCTTCTAGGAGGTACTGCCCTGAATCTTTTTGAAGTTTTAGAAAAGGGTCTTATAGCCCTTGATTTGTTCTTGATCTTGATGTCACATCTTACTGGCAGCTCTCTGGATTTGAACTTTTCCCCAATGCCATTTGAGAACCTTTTGCCAAGTGGAGAATCTGAGAATCAGAGTTTTATTTTCCAATTCAATAAGTCCTGGGTTGAAAAGTTTTCCTCTAGATTCTCTTGGACACTTTCTTCTTGGATTCTTCTCTATCGGTGCCTTATCATACACAGCTTGTTTTTTAAAAAGTGTTGGCACATTCAACATTCTGTCTGAAGATCTTTTTAGATCTGCAAGTTCCTTAGATACATTTTCTATCTTCCACGGGCAACAGACTGCCAAATTTTCAACTACTGTATAATACAGGTTATCTTTTCTCCAGACTCCAATGCAATTTCCTCACTGCCCTTCCAGCCTTCACTAACAGTCTCCTTGGGCCTCTGTCAGCTTCCACCCACTCTAAAAGCCAAGGCCACACATTTACATTTGTTTTATGGCAATAACCCACTTCCAAGTACCAATCTGTGTTTTGGTTAGCTATTGCAGCATAACAAATCTCTCCAAAATTTACTAAGTAAAATAACAACTATTTGGTTTTCTCACAATTATGAAATCTGGTCTGGTGTTCCACTGAGCAGTTCTGCTGCTGGTGTCACCAGTAGCCACTCCTACAGCTGCATTTTGCTGGCACATCAGCTGGACCTGGGGCCAGCTGTTGTTCTGGAACAGATGGACTTCTCTCACTCTCCATGTAATCCCAGGGCTTCTCTCCCCTTGTGGCCTTGCCATATGGTCTCTGCAGCAAGGCAACTGGATTTATTACATGGCAAGAGGATTCCCAAGAGTGCAGGAGCAGAAGGCATCAGGCTGTCTTCAGACTGAGACCTGGAACAGGCACAGCACTACTTCTGCAACAATCTGTGAGATGAAGCAAATCACAACCCAGCCCAGATTCAAGGGGAAGGAAATACACAAGGGGACCACCAAACCCAACAGACATCACAGAGAAATTCTTCTCATGTACAACCTTAAACTTCAGCAGCAATTACAGATGTCTGCCAAGATTCAGTTCTGTGGGAAACGCAATCAAGCATGTGCTTTACTTCCATGCACACTCATGGCACTTCTACTTACCTCCCTACAACTCATCAACATGCACTAATTGGGCTTCTACCTAAGTGGGAATTGGAACAAATTCAAACACAATAGCCTGAGGATAGTTTGATTAAAATCCAAAATCCAATAACAAGTGAGTATCATATAGATCACACACACAAAAGGCTCAAAATGTTTCTACCGCAGCATCAAGTGCCATTGAGTTGACAGCTGAACTTGTGTGACTAATGCATGTGGGCGACACCAACACTGGCACATGGATGTGGCCCCCAAAATTGCATCTGGCACTTGTTCAGGCTCATGAGATGATTCTCCAGCTCTGTGAGACCTTCTCTAACTGCCCCACGAGCTGACCTCCCACCCTGCTTCTACTCAAAACACTGCAGCATCATTGCTTTGAGTATCCATGTTCCCCCTTGACTGTGTTTCTGTGAGGGCAGGGATTATTTCTTGTCTTTGTTGTAGTCCAGGCCCAAGTGCAGTAACAAGCACAGAGTGGATGCTCCATGAGTGTTTATAGAATATAAGTCTCCTAACTGACCTACAGGAAGCTTCAGAATAAAACCATCAGCATTACCTGTGTGTTTGAACTTGGACTTTTGACACACTTGGACTCATGCCTACCTGCATACAATATAGAATGATTCCAAGACATGAGTAACCTTCCTTCTTGGGCTAAAGTGTGATATGGGGTTGTTGCAGAAAAACAGAGTTATATTTTCATTGCTCATTTGTTTTTTAAATGAATATATGTCTAGACAGTTCTGGGAGGGAAATAGTATTTGTTGGAGAGCTTGTTTGTTTCTTAACTTTAAATTCTACAACCTAATTTATAAATGCAACATGTGCCAGGACAAAAAAATGATGACCTGTTAGCACCATAAAAATCTCTTGCAGAATGGTATATATTGTAGCATCCATTAAGGCACGTTTTTTTGGCTGCTAAGGAAAACCAAAGTGGCCAAATAAGGGGCATTGATGTATACAAGCATGGGATCCTCCAAGTACCCTTCTTTTCCTTTCTGTCTCCCTACCAGATTCTAAGCCCCTTGAGGACAGGTCAATACTGTGGACAAGAAAGTGTATTCTAAAGCCAGAGTTCAAATCCCAGCTCTGCTACCTAGTAACTGTGAAACCTTGGACTAATTTTTAGTTCTCTAAGCTTCATTTTCCTCACAGATAAAATGGGATGATGCTAGCACCTACTTCACAAGGTTGTAGTGTGGCTTAAGTGAGGTAATGCACGTTAAGTGCTCAGAACAGTGGCCAGTGGGTACTCAGTAGACATGGACTTTTATTATTCTCACTTCCTTTGAGTATTTATTGAGCACATTGTTCTGTGAATCAGGTATTTTACTGGGTACTAGAGATATCCAGGTGAGCACCTCTCCCAAGGGGTCAGGAAAAGTTTCTCTCTCCAAAGGCACCTTTCCCTTGGAAAGGTTTCACTGACTCCTGAGCTGAGACTTGGGATGGGCAGGACTTTGTTGGGTGGTGGTATAACTATTAAAATTTTGTGTGTGCTCTCTCCATTCATTTTACTTTGGCTAAGCCACTTGCCTCAAAACTGACCTTTGGCCTAGTTAATGAAGAGCTTTCCAGCCCAGGAATAAACTCCTTCAGAGAGCAAACCTGCATGTGCAGTCACCACCCACACCACCCATACACCTCACCCCAAACCCACAGCTGATCCCCACTGCCTTCAGACGCTATTCCTTTTCCCTTTTCGTGTGCATTCACGTTAAACTAACCAACCCTCGACTCCTGCAAGAAATCTACAAACCTCCACCCCTGAACCACAGCAAAGGCACAAGCCCACGGGTCCCTCTCGCTCTGCCTGTGTGCTCCCCACCTTCTGGTTGAGCCACCCGTGCCAAACACACTTCCCATCAACCCTCACAGCACCTCTCTCTCTTTGGACCTGTGAGTAACACACTATCTTTTGTCACTCATAATGGCCTCGGTTTCCCATAGTGTTGCACCTGACCTCCACCAGGACCCAAATTCAAAACTCAAGTTAATCAATTCAGAACTGGTGGGCAAGGAAAGACAGGCCACTTCAGGCAGAGAATCCCAATGCAGAGGTACAAGGGAAAAGACATGGCAAATTGAGGCAGCTACAAGAGGATTTATAAAACTTCAGCAGAAGCAGTGCAAGGACAAGGAAGATTTGAAGTCTGGAGGATGTGGCAGGTAGGGCCCAGATCATAAAGGACCTCGGCATCATGCTTTGGAGTTTGGTCATTATCTTGTAAGGCCTTGCTTCCTAAATGGGCATGTGGTGGTATACTATGGAGTAAAAGAAGCTATGGCATAAACAGTGCATTTTTATGGATTGTACATTTTACTCCAAGATTCACAGAGAAGAAACATTTTTTATTAATACATAAGGGATATTTTATGTAATATAATCCTGAATTCACGTACATTTAAAAAGAGCAACAGGATAAAACAGGACTTCAAAGGAATTCTGCTACTGCAAATAGCCTCTACAAGCTCTTTCATTTGACCAATAGATTCCGTACTTGCTCCTCTACTTCAAGGTCATATACTTTGGTGGAAAGTTTAGGATCCTCATAGTTTATAGGAGGCAGTGAAGAATTTTATGCAGGCAAGTGGAATGGTTAGATTTATGTCTCAAAAAGAGTACTCCTTTAGAGTATAAGCAGCTTGCCTATCAGCCTGGGAAGAAAAGGGAAGATTCATCCTTGTAAGGAGAAATAAAAGCAATCAAATGGTTTGAGATGCTAGGAGGAGTCAAGGGAGAGTGACCCAAATTGATCTACATCAACACTTTCAGTTTGAGGCACACATGGAAACATGTTCATTTTTCACAAGTCAGGAAGATATTGAGAAGGGAAGGCTTGTAAAGTAAAGGCAGGGACGTGGCCTGGGATCCTAAAGTAAGAGCAGAGCACTGGCTGGGAAGCAGGAGGCCTAGATTCTAATGGTTATTCTATAGGTTAGCTGAGGCTTCTTGGGTACACTCTTGGCTCAGTTCCTCACTGGTAATGTAGGGATGAGGGAGGAATTGGCCTGAGGGATTCCTAAATTCCCTACCAGTCTAATATTCTCCAATCCCAGGTTCTTGGAAAGAACATGAAGAGGAGGACAGAGTCTAAGTAACCAACACTGCTTTCCTCTCCATGTGCTCCCTCTGTGCTGCCAACACTACAGAAAGGCCTTCTGCTAGGATTCCAGTGCTCCCCCAAGGAGCACACTAGGATCCCATGAAGCACATTGGTATTCTGCCACCTCCTATGCTGCTTGTCTCCTGATATTAGCTGTTTCCTCCCAGGAAGTCCAAAGTATATATACCCTGCGTGTACCCTGATTGCATGCCATATTTGTTTTTAAGCTCCTAAGGGGAAGACATTAAGTCTTATCCTCTTTGGAGTCCCCATTACAGCACTTCTCCATCTTCACTGTCCTTTGAAGCTTTAAGTCTCTCAATTTAGGCCCCAATCCCTTGAGTCATTCTCTTTGTTTGACCCCACTTCCACTCCAGACATAAATTCTATCTTTCAATACTCTTATTAGTTTGCAAAAAAGGGAGCTCCTTTCATTTCTGGGCTCCACATTTAACCCCACCCCACTTTAGCTTCAGGTCCAAATGGATGTGTGACATCTCTGACAACTGGTGTGGGCACTGAGTCATTTGCTCAGACTGTCATCACATATTGGGTGTTGTCTCCAGTTTAGAGTGTCATTGAATATTAGGGCTGGGAGGGATCTTTGAGGCCATTCAGAATAACTCTCCTTAACTCACTTCTTTATTTATTGAAGGTATTTCTCAAACACACATCTTACTACATCCCTCATAAAGGTTAATTCTCACCCCAATCTTATGAGGTGGGGATATATGATGCCTGTTTTACAAATTAGAAAGTCAAAACTCAGGGAAGTTAAATAACTTGCCCAATGTTCCCAAAATGATAGAACCAAGATTCAAATTCAGGTCTGGAGGCACCAAATCTGTACTCTTTCCATTGTTCTATACCACCAGCTTTAGAACCTCTCCTGCCTTATAGTGCTCCACAGCTTCCTTTGGGTTCATTTATCCATCCTCTCTCTCACCCTACTGTCTCCATAAGTCCCTCAACTTTCACTCTTTACAGCTCTACTCGTTGCCATCATAACCTCACCTGTTTGATTCAAACTAGAAGTTTCCTCTCTTCTCAACAGCAGACTCAACAACATTAGAATGAAAAAATACAGCCATGACTTCGATCTGGCAGTTCCTGCACTGTTTTTATTTTTGAAATTTTCAAGACTCCACACCTAACATTTTATATCCTGTACCTATATCCCCACACCCAACATAACTATTTAAAATCATCCACAAACCCCTTTGGAGGGTCCTATCTCAGAATATATAAAAAGCTATTTACCCAGTATAATATAGTTACACTAATTTGTAGGTCAGCTAATCACGATTTTTCTACTTCTTTTATTTGAAACTATAATTTTCAATATACTTGTTATACTTCTTGGGGACTTGAAGCCCTTGGATTTATCCTATGCTGGTTGAGCCCTGAAACCCAGCAGATATGTGGCCAACTCCTACTCTCCAGTTCTTCAGGCATGCCCTGGACAACTAACAAATCAATGGAGAAGGACCAGCCCATCCCAAAAGTGAGGATTGTCTTCAACTGCAAGCAAAGTAATTACATTCTTCTGTCCCATAATAACTACAACCCTTCCCAGCCTGAAGCAGTCAGAGTGCACATTGTCCCAAATCTCTCATCATTGAGGAATTAATAATAATAAGGGGGGGAATGGAACTGCTGACTAAAGTAGATTTACTGTTATTGTAGTTATTCTCTTGTGTTAACTGAGTAACTTGTAACATTAATATAAAAAATAAAGTTAAAAAATTTAAAAACACATACATAAATTACTTTTGGAAGAAGACAATATTTTTACTCCTGGACCTGGATGTCATTATTTCCAACCTGATCTGTACAATAGGGACAGCTTCTGCTCAGCTATCTTCAAGACCAGAGTGGGTGGAGGGTTAGGAAGTGGGAATGAAATTAAAATGAGATCCTCTGAGTTAAAGTACATCATGAAGTGCCTTGGACTAGACCCACGTCTGGCATTATCATGGTCATAGTCCCTCCTTGGCCCCTGGAGTTCCCATGAGTGCTGGAAGCGGCTTGACTACTGACCAATGGCAGCTGCAATCCAAATTTAATTTTCAGCTTGCAGCAATGTAACTTATCAACTAATGGAATCAAAATTTTTTAAGTAGTATATGTGTACATGCCTCTTTCTTTTAGCATCTGCTTCTTTCTCATTTTTCCACCTGTCTTTAGCTATCATCCAGTCTTCCCTTTGGGCTCTGACAGCAAGATTCCCATTTTTCCAGATCCATCCAACCAAGCATTTTTTCATCTTGCAATTGCAGTACCATTCAGCATCTGAATGCTGCCAATTCCATTATCTCTTTTCATCAGCTTCAGTGTAATTTTGAAAAATCTACTGAAAAATACTCTCTAGAGAGCATATATAAATGGGCTATTTTTATTTACAGCAAAATCTATCACGAGAACTGCTACCTGGGGTTAAGAAAAAGGTGGAGAAAACAAGCCATTCAACTATTCCCATACTTACAAGGGAACCAGTGGTGACCTAATGGATGTCTGTGGAACTACCAACTCTTAGAAAAAGGTTATAAAACAAAATGTATGAGATTAAGAGGCCATTAACCTGGGTATCAGAGAACTACCTCTATCATTTATTGTCTGTGACTTTGAAGTTTTCTGTAAGGTTCAGGTTCCTTGCCAATAAAATGGTTGTCGTTGCTCAGGGTTGTTGTGCTGGTCAAATGGGATAATTTGTATGAAATTTCTTTGTCAACTAGAGAGCTCCAGGCAAATTATGAATGGTATTTTTGATCAGATAATATTGAGGTTTAGGGGTGACAGTAACCAAAGGTGAATGAACAAGCAGGGCACACACAAGCCTTCTGGAACATCTGTTGGTTAGGGGGAAATTTACAGAGACAAGAGCCACCACAGGTGCATTCACTGCATTCAAATAACACACAACTATCTAGCCAAACTTCAGGCATTGGAAGAGAACCCCCCATCTTTGAACTGTTAAGCTACATAATTGAGAGTACAAGGCCCTCCTGTGATGTGATTGAGAACTGGGGTCCAAACCTGGATCCCATAGATATGATGTGGCAGAACCTTGGCTTCCATCCCTGTGGTACCACCTGAGCCTTCATCAGTTGACAAGATCAGAGGCTGGGGTCAAAGCCTTGGGCTTGTTATATAATCTGGCAAAACTTCCTCACGAAGCCCCAGGTCTGCTACCTTGGCATTCACAGTTGGGGGAGCACCAGTCCAACTAAACTTACCCTTCAGAGTTTTACTGTAAGTCGGATTTGATTGTCTTATATTCTCAGTTGTAGCTGGTTTACTGGAGTTTTTCAAAAGCCAGCCTTTGGGGAATCAGTCTTGGATAAGTTAACACTTACTTTTCAATGGATAATAAAGAATATTCCTTTTTTCTCACTTGAGTTCTGAACTTTTTGAGAACAAGTAAGGTAGGCAGATGAAGATAAAAATAGCAGCATTGTTGCTGATAATGGTTAGGTGGAACCAAGGGTTCAGAGTCCAGCTATGATGTATTTCCTATTTTGGCATCCCACAATTAGGCAGACATGGCCAAGTCACGGGTATCTTCTGTAAATTATAGGTCTCTCCCTGCAGGGGCAAAATCTTTTCTGCCAAAATTACCAAATGGCCAGTTTCTCTGTAGGCAGGTAGATCCCAAAGAGGACTCAGGAAGTGCCAAGATCCTCCCCAAATTCAACCATCATTTAAGCCATTTACACTCCCCTGGGAAGGAGTCAGGTTAGGGGCTGAGAGAGGCTAAGACTATTAAAATGGATGGCCTGTGATGAAATAAGCATCATGAGAAAAAGCATCTCCTCTTAACCGAGTATGAGGAATCCAATGGAGTGTAGTCAGTTCAATTTCACATGAGAAAGGGGGTGTGTCTGAAGCTTTCCATCAAGTGGAAGCCCCTATTTTTACCTCTACAGAGTATTATTATAACGAAGATAACAGCTATCCCAGTGATAAAGCATTTCTTATCAATGTCTCATTCAATCTTAAAAACAAACCTAAAAGATAATATTAATGCCTAGTACTCATTTTATAGATGTACTAAATTATTGCCTAGATCAAACAACTAGTAAATAGGAGACCTTGGATTTAGCTGTAAATATTATCTCAACAATAGAGACTCATAGGGTCTTACAGTTTTTCACAACACACAAGAAAAAAATATTGGGAAGATCCAAATTATTGCACTTTGGTGTAATTATTTAAGAGATAGTAGTGGCACAAATAACTTCAAAACCACATGGATGTGATTTGGATTATTCTTTGGTTGGCACTTAACTTTCATCAGAGAAGTGTTGATGGCCTAGATTTCAATACTTAAAACCAAATAATTAAATCACACTATAAATGCCCAAAGAAAGAAAAAGTGGAATGTGTCACTTTCTTATTATTCCTCAAGTCTAAAACATTCAACAGGTTTCAATGCCCCAACTTTTTCCCCCATATATTGTACCAACAAATTGAAGGGAGGAGAATGAGTCCTAAAAATGACTATCTTCAGTACAGCCATGTCCTGAGTGCCTACTATATGCCAAGCATTTCACCAGGCACTATTCACATACACTCTCGGTCCTTACAACTCTTCAAGAGCGGTATTACTATCCCCACTTGGAGAGCTCAGAGAGGTTAAGCATCATGTGTAACGCCCTCAGTTAGGAATTGTTTGACCTAGAACTATGACTCCGCATAATGAATGCCATTAACATCACTTCAGAAAAGCTGTGGAAGTGCACCTTCCTATATATCCAACAGCCACGTCTGTTGGCAGCAACCATTTCCTTCAGAGATAGATGCCGAACATTGAAGATGGGTGAGTAGTTCAAATCTATCCATTCGTTGTTTTTTTTTTATCGGGTTTGTTAGGCCAGTAATTTATTAAGGTAGGGAGGGAAGCGAAATGGGAGAAAATAACAGATCATGGGTCCCAGAGAGAGGAAGGGGCTGAAGAGTGATAAAGTGGGCTGATTTGCAGACTACAATTGCCCATTATAGAATATAAATCCCCAGATTTTACTTGCATGTTGATCCATGCAGGGGAACACGGAAAGTGCAGGGCACAGAAGGCAAGAACAGGGGTCCAAAAAGGCAAAAGAGAGAGAGTATCCATTCATTTTTTTTTTAAAACAAATCAATTTTATTGATACATATTAATAAAGCATACAATTCATCCAAAGTTTACAATCAGTGGTTCCATTCATTTTTAATGAGTTTACAGTCTGTTGTTAAACCATTAGAAGTTCAAAATTGTTACTGATGCTAAAAAATAGAATCCCGTACAGGTGGAAGGATATCTTATAATATGGTGTCGTGATAAATACCAATGACATAACAATGAACTAGACATAGACTTTGCCTTAGCAGCTCAGTATTGAGGCATGACACAGTCAATGAAAACTACATATTAATTGCAACCACAGGGAGCCATGGGACAACAGAGAAAGATTTGAATCATGAATTGAAACTAAGCTGATCTCTTGCCCTCTAAGAGTACAATATTTCATTCATACTGTTTCTGAATTGGAAGTAATAATTCAATTTTTTAAAAATTATTGCAGAGTAAAGACTAATATGAATAGTATCAAAATCACTGTATTGCCAAATAAGTTGAATTATGTAAAAACAAAAAATATAAACTATAATACTGAATTACAAGAACTTACCAGCAACATTGTGAACTTTCTGGGTCATTCACTTATAAGAATCACTGAATCTGGAACTTGGAAAGTATCCAAAGATTGCCCGTCAGATACCAAAAGATCCCCAAGGGTATCAAGGGAAGCCTCTCATGATTCTTTTGATCCATGCTCCCTCATAATTTGGTTCATTGCTGGATACCAAATGCATAATGGTAGGAAAGGGTGTCGAAAATACTTTTTTCTGAATTGAACTTTGAATTTCTAAAATTTGCAGAGATGATGAGAAAAGCTGAATGTTAAATTAGTCAGTTAAGATATTTATTAGCTGTCTGAGTGGGAAGAATATTGCAGGAAGGTCTAATTATAAAAGTTGAATACAGCCAGGATCTAGCCTTGATTTTCAGTTTGTTTATAAAATATGCCAAATATCAGATGGCATGGAAAGGGTAATGTGTTAACAGCAGATAGGCAAAACACTGGCTGAGAATTCTAGAGGAAAAATGAAAAAATTTGGACTAAGCCTTTGGCAGAGCCATTCTACACCATAATTTTTCTCTGGAAATGCTCAGGAATAGAAAGGATTTGAAATAAATGGGGAGGGGGGGGGAGTTTATTCTAAGCCTCTCAAGCACTGTTCTTCTAAATCTTTCCTTTTCTACACTGGGAAATATAAAGGTACCAACCACCAGAATGCTTAGTCTACAAATTATAAACTCCTGAACAATTTAGTCCCCTCTTCAATCACTTACCATAATGCCACCCTAGAGTTCCAAAATTTGATTGAAAAAAAAAGTCTGTAAGTCTAGAATTATTGGATACATTTTTTTGCAAATATTTTTTCTACTTTGTGGTTTGCTTTTTCATTTTCCTAACAGTGTCTTTGAAATTTAAAAAGTTTATTTTAATGAAGTCCAATTTATTGATCTTTTTTCTTTTATAGTTCTTACCTTTTGCATCCAATTTGATAAACATTTGCCAAACCCAATATCACTAAGATTTTCTCTTATGTTTTATACTTTTAGTTCCTATATTTAGGTCTGTGATCCATTTTGAATTAATTTTTGTATTTGATGTGAGGTAAGGGTTGAGGATCTTTCTTTTTGCATATGGATATCTAATTGTTCTAGCACCATTTGTTGTAACGATTAAAATTTTCCCATTGCATTCTCTTGGCACTTTTGTTGAAAATCAGTTGATCACATATGCATGGGTCTATTTCTGGACAAATTCTGTTCCAATGTATATATCTATCTTTATGAAAAATCACATAGTGTAAATCCTTCACTTTGTTCTTTTTCAAAGTAGTTTTGCTATTCTGGTTTCTTTGCATTTTCATATAAATTTTAGAATCAACTTGGCAATTTCTTTAAAAGTGTGCTAGAATTTTTATTGTGATTGTAATGAATATAAACAGTTTGGTTTGAGGATAAATAACATCTTAATATCGAGTCTTTCAATAAATGAATGCAGTATGTCTCTCTTTATTTGGGGCTTTAATTTCCCACAACAATGTTTTCTACTTTCAGTGAACAGGTCTTCTGAGGGCTGGGTGCTATGCGGGGTTCATTGCCACCTGTTGGAGGCAGCAGAACCAGTGATGGGTTCCCATTTAGGAACCACATCCTCTGGGAAGGCTTTCCTTTCTCCCCCTCAGAGTGTCTCTTGTGCCTGTGCTCTGCAAGGGCTTTACAACAGTACTCACCCAGATGACCTTGCACTACAGGTAGGTGCGTGCCTGCTGTGTCTTTCATGAGATGGTGAGCTCCTTGCAGGCAGCAACAATATATGTCACCACCTCCCATAGCGCCTTGGAGCCTACACGTGTAGAATGTTTTGAAACTAAATAGAAAAAATGCAGCACAATTAAAATTTGCCAAATGCTGAATCAACAATCTTTCACCCTGACATTTTAGTAGCACTTGAAAGGGTAGTTCCAAAGACTTTGTCAAACAGCTAAGCCACCACCCTGACTCAATGTGGTGACCCAGGGTAGAGTTTTAGAGATTTGGGTTGCTACTGTTCTGTGTTCTTTCCTTTAGGCATCCCCACCCACATTCTCTGAAAAAAATCGTAGGATAGTTCAGGAATATGACTTCTGGAAGATTCCCTCTGCCTAATGAGACCATCAGTCTCATTATTGTATATCTTTCTATAAGTCATGATTTAGTGTGTCTGAAAACAATTTTTTATCTAATTTGGTTCATTGGCACGATGCAAAATAAGGCTGATCATGTCTTCTGTGGTCATTTATATTTCTTAAAATCTTCTCTAGATTAGTTGCTCATACACAAGTAGTACAGCCAGGTATTACAGACCATTTTAGATGGAGAGACAAAATAACTCTGAAGGACTCATGGCCCTAGGGGTGAGGGCAAAAAGAACTTCAGTGAGTGAAAGAGCTTTCTTCAGATTCATGCCTAAGAATTTGAAAGTTTCAATACTACTTTTTATTTTAATTTCTGATTGCTCTTTGCCACTATATAGAAATACAATTGATTTTTGTATATTGACCTTGTATACTGTTTTAGTTTGCTAAAGGCTGCCAAGGCAATATACCAGAAATGGGATGGTTTTTACAATGAGGATTATTAACTTAAAAGCTTAACAGTTCCAAGGCCATGAAAGTATCCAAATCAAAGCATCAGGAGATGCTTTCTCATTGAGCTGTAGCTGTGGGCGATCAAGCACATGGAGGAGTCTGCTTGTCTATAGTCGCTCCTCCAGTCCTCGTTGCTTTCAGCTTCTGGATAAAGTGGCTTCCTCTCAGCTTCTTGGTTCCCTTGATTTCAGCTTCTGGCTCCCAGGGACTTCTCTGGGTCATGCAATCTACTCAAAGTCCTTTAACTGAAGTAATTTAATCAAAAGGTCCCACTTACAATAGGTTTACATGAACAGGAATGGGTTAGTGCTAAGAATATGATCTTCTGGGGTCCACCCAGCTTCAAACTGTCACATATGCTATCATCTTGAGAAACACACTTATTAGTACTAGTAGCTTTTTAGTAGATTTTATAATCCATTTAAAAAATTTTTAATGTAAAATCAGAAAAATATCTGAAATCAGAATTTTAAAAAAGTAAACCCCAAAATAATATGGGATTTCTCAACCATGGCACTAATGACATTTGGGCTGGATAATTCTTTGTTGTGGGTGGCTGTCCTGTGCACTGTAGATGTTCAGCAATACGACTGGCCTCTACCCCCTAGATGCCAGTAGCATCCCTTCCTGTCAACAAAAAAAAGTCTCCAGACACTGTCAAATGTCCCCTGGGGTGGGGGTGGAGGGCAAATTTGCACACACACACACCGGTTGAGAACTACTGGTTGAGAACTACTGATATAGTCACTTGTAGTAGATCATTGCTCCCATGGAAAAATCACCAGAAAAGCCAAACTTAAAACACACACAAAAACAAAATCTGTTTGAAGTTGCTGAGGAGCCTCTTAGCAACTGAGTTGTAAGGGGACAACATTTAGCAAACTGAGAATCTTAGAGAGATGAATGCTTTTTGCAACCACGTTTTTCCTTAGAGAATTTCGCCAATTCTGGGCATAGAATAATTAGCTGAGGATCCATACAAAGGGCCAAAGCTACTAAAAGGCAGAAGTCAGGAAAGCTTTGGGAAGGTTCATGGGGCTAGAGAAAAACAATTAAAGAATAGAGAGGACTTGAGAGGAAGAAACTGAATGTGGGTTCTTGGCCAGTTTATATCTCAACAAAGTTGCTGAATTCTGAAGGTGTTTGGGACAGGAGTCAAGAAATCAAGCATGACAAAGTCTCTGAAAAGCAGAGCAGAGTTTTGGCATCTCATAGTGCTGAAGAAACAAGGACAACTTTTAGAATCAGCTGGAGCAAGGAACCCAGTGAACACTCTCAGGCTCTCAATTGGACCACTTGAGAACTACTCCCTAAAAGCAAAACGAACCAAAGGGATGAGTCTTTTTAAAAGGAAAGATAGATTACTAACATCAAGCATAAAAAGAGGGGCATAAAAAAAAAATAGAATATTAAAAACAAGTCTGTCAATAAATTTAAAGATTGGGATGACATGGACAAAGTCCTGTAAAAAACATAAATTACCAAATTCAAACAATAAATGGAAAAACAGGAATAGTACTATATATACATAAAATTAAATATTTAATTTTAAAACTTCCCAAAAAGAAATCTCCCTCACTGGTTGATTTCTTATAAACATCTAAGAAAGAAGTATCATCAATCTTATAAAAAACTGTTCCAGAGAATAGAAAAAGAAGGAACACGTAACAACTCATTTTATGAGGTCACCTTATCTTGAGACTAAAGCTTTGCAAGTATATTACAAGAAAGGAAAATTATAAGCTAATCTCTCTCATGAATACTGATGCAAAAATCCTGCACAAAAATTGAATCCAGGAATATATAAAAAGGATAATGTATCACTATCAAGAAGGATTCATATCAGGAATGCAAATTTAGTTTTACATTCAAAAATCAATATATTCTGGCCCTCCCTTTCCCCCTCTTCAACCCATCCCCTTTTCTACTCCCCCTACCCATCCACCCCTGATTTTGTTTTCTTTGGTTAACATACTTTTATAGTTTATGTACATGGGAATCTTGGTTTGCTGGAATGGCTTTCAGTATCAGTAGTGATATTTATCTCCTCCCACCCCTCATTTGGCTGCCCTACACCCTTTACCTTCTCCCTCTTTGATCAGAAACATGATATATGAACAAGCACACAAAAAAATCATTTAATATACAAACATTTAAAGAAAAATTAACATCAATACTGTTCAAACTCTTCCAAAAACTCAGAGGGAACACTTCCTAGCTCATTCTATAAGGCAGCATTACCCTAATACCAAAGCCAGTTAAACACATCACAAGAAAAGCAAATTAAAGAATAATATCCCTTATGAATATAGATGCAAAATCCTCAACAAAATATTAGTGAACCTAATCTAATGGCACATTAAAAGAATTATACAACATGAACAAGTGGAATTTATCCTAGGAATGCAAGGTTGAGTCAACACAAGAATATTAATCAATGTAATATACCACATGAATAAAATGAAGAAAAACACACACACATGATCACCTCAATTGACACAAAAAAGACATTTAACAAAACCCAGCAAGCTTTTTTGTTGAAACACTCAGAAAACTAGGAATAGGAGGAAACTTCCTCAACATGATAAAGGCCGTTTATGAAAAGCCCACAGCTAACATCATACTCAATGCTAAAAGACTGAAAGTTTCCCCCTTAAGATCAGAAACAAGACAAGGATGACACTTTTACCACAGCTTTTCTACATTGTAGAAGAAAGTTCTAGCCAGAGCAATTAAGCAAGAAAAATAAACAAAAGGTGTCCAAATTGGAAAGGAAGAAATAAAACTATCTCTATTTGCAGACAACATAACCCTATATTTAGAAAAATCAAAAAGACTCCACAAGAAAGCCACTAGAGCTGATAAATGAAGAATTCAGCAAAGTTGTGAAGTGTAAGATCAACTCACAAAAATCAGTTGTTTTTCTAGACACCAGCCATAAATAATCCAAAGAGGAAATAAAAAAAACATTTCCAACCAAAGTAGACTCATTATTGTAGTAACAGAAGAGCATATAATATTGATATAATGTAAGATGTTATTAATAGGGGAAAATGTGAGAGGGGGAGGGGGGCATATGGGAATCCCTTATACTTTTGATGTAACTTTTCTGTAATCTAAAATTTCTTTTTAAAAAAGTTTATCATATGAAAAAAAATTACAAAATAAAACAATTCCATTTATAAAAGCATATAAAGAACATCTAGGAATAAATTTCACCAAAGATATAAAAAAGACTTGTATACTAAAAACTACAAAATATTGTTGAAAGAAATTAAAGAAGACCCAAATAAATGGAAAGATATCCCATGTTCAGATATTGGAACACTTAATATTGTTAAGATGTCAATACTACCCAAAGTGATTTATAGTATAGATTCAATGTGATCCCAATTAAAATTCCAGCAGCGTTTTTTGGCAGAAATTGAAAAACTAATCACCAAAATCATATGGAATGACAAGGGGCCCTAAATAGCCAAAACCATCTTCACAAAGAACAAAGTTGGAGTACTCATACTTCCTGATTTCAAAATGTACTACAAAGCTACAGTAATCAAAACTGTATTACTGCATAAGAACAGACAAATAGACAAATGGAATAGAATTGAAAGTTCAGAAAAATATATATACACCTATAGTCAACTGATTTTTGACAATGGTGCCAAGTCCACTCAATGGGTAAAAAATAGTCTATTCAACAAATGGTGCTGAGAAAACTGGTTAGCCACAGGCCAAAAAATGAAGTTGAACCCTTACGTCATACCATGTACAAAAAAACTCAAAATGAATCAGTGGTCTAAATAAAGAGCTAAAAATAAATTCTTTGGAGAAACAATGGGGGAAAATCCTCAAGACCTTATCTTAGGCAATGGCTTCTTAGATATGACAACAAAAGTACAAACAACAAAAGATAAAATAGATAATTTGGACTTTATCAAGATTAAAAACTTTTGAACATTAAAGGCCATTACCAAGAAAGAAAAAAAAAAAAGCCCTACAGAATGAATTTTAAAAGCTTTAATGAGCTGTCCTGGTTTGAGCCTTCTGTGGACCCCAGAAAATTAGGTTCTTAAAACTAACCCATTCCTGTATGTATAACCCTATTTCATGTGGGATCTTTTGGTTAGATTCAGTTAAGGGACTTTTTTTAAGATCACTTCAGTTAAGGTCCATTAGTTAGATTATGGGATCCAAGGTGGGTTCTAATTCTTTTACTGGAGTCGTACAAACCGAGGATTGAAAGCAAAGACACACTAGAGCAAGAGAACTGCCATTTTTACCCTGCCATGTGAGAGAGGACTCCAGGATTATCCACAGTTGAGCTCGGGGAAAAAGTGAGACTATAGAGAAACCCTGAGAGGCTGAATGCTGGAACCAGCGGAGCAGCCTGAAACTGAAGAGACAAGACCAGGGGAGAGACGAGTCATATACCTGATGGCCCACAGCTGAGTTCAGGAAGAAAATGAGCCCATAGGAGAAGGCAGAGACCGGCCACCATTTTGACTTTCCATATGGTAGATGTCCAGGATCTGCCAGCAGCCAACTTTTGGTGAGACAGCATCTCTGATGATACCTTGATTTGGACATTGTCACAGCCTCAGAACTGTATGATTTCACCCTGATAAATTCCCATTATAGAAGCCAACCCATTTCTGGTATTTTTGTATTGGCGGCCTTTAGCAAACTAAAACATAAGCCAAGAAAAAAAATCCTGTCATAAAGAGGATAATTATTTTCACATTTAACACTTCCAAAAAGGGCACAAAGAGTTGAAAAGAGGTTATTTTTAAACAACATTATGTCATTCTAGTAAAAACTCCTAAACTTGAAAAATCTTATAAAAATATTTGGGAATCATATATCTGGCAAGAGTTTAATATCCAGAATAATAAAGAATTCCTACAATTCAACAACAAAGAATTTGGCTAGGATTCTGACTAGCATTGCATTGAATCTGTAGTTAAATTTGGGGAGTACTACCTTCCTATCAATGTTGTCTTCCAATTCATGCACATGGGGTGAAGTTCCATTATTTTTTAAATATTTTAAATTGGGAAGCAGCTGTGGCTCGATCAGTGGGGCTCCCGTTTGCCATATGGGAGGCCCTGGGTTCGGTTCCCGGGGCCTCCTGGTGGGGGCGGGCCCGCCCGCACGGCGTGGTTGGCTGGCCCAGCAAGCACGAGCAGCAAGGGGGGGATGGATGAATGAATAAATAAAAATAAAATCTTAAAAAAAATTTTTTTTAATTTATTTTATTTTTAAAGAAGCCTTAGATTACATAAATGTTACATAAAAAATATAGGGGATTCTCATATATGCCATCCCCTCCCCCTCCAACACTTTTCCCCACTAACATCTTTCATTAGTGTGGTACATTTGTTACAATTGATTAATACATATTGAAGTATTGCTACTAACCATGGTCTATAGCGTACATTATGGTTTACACTTTGCACTGCACAATTTCATAGGTGTTGACAAAATGTATAATGGCCTGTATCTGTCATTGCAACATCATGCAGAACAATCCCAATGTCCCCAAAACACCCCATGTTATACCTATTCTTCCCTCTCCCTCCCATCAGAAACTCTGGTGACCACTGCCTTTATATCAATGTTACAAGTTCTTCCATTACTAGAATAATAAGTCTACTTTAGTCCATAGCTGCAGTCCCCCCTTAGGTTTGTTCATTCCTCAGTCCTGAGGATTTGGGGATGGTGATGCCCACTCTGCTTCCAACTGAAAGGGGCTTAGATCCCATGGGGCAGATGGATGGAACTGTCTTCCTTGCAGTCATACTCTGTTTTTTGGGATGGGCATTGTAGTAGTTTGATATTATTTATGAATTCCAAAAGAGATATTATGTTTGTAAACTAGTCTGTTCCTCTGTGTATGATACTTTTTTATTGCATTAAAATCAACAGTTTTACATTTACTTGATTAAATCAAGATTAGGGCTTTGATTTGACCACATCAGTAGGGCGTGACTGCAGGTTGAGTCCCCGCCCCTTTGTTGGGCTGATAGAAACAAACACACAGAAGAAGATATAGAAGAGAGAATTTTGTCAGTTTTGATCCTGGAGGCCCGTGAGCCATTTGTCTGATAGTTTACAGCTAACCTTGTGAAGAGAACAGAGCAGCTGAGAAGCCCTGAGATATGAGCTCTATACTGGCCAACAGTTGAGATCAGAAGCAGCTGGGCCCATGGAGACTTAAGAAAAAGGAGGAAGGAGAGACCAGGAGAGATCACCTGCCATCTTGCTTCAACACGTGGCAACTGACTGGTGAGAAATCAACCTTGAGTTGGACTCTTTAGGGCCTTATAACTGTGAGGTTTTACTTCAAATAAATATTTTTTATAAAATACAACAGATTTCTGATACTTTGCATCAGCACCCCTCTTAGCTGACTAATACAGGCATTGCCCATCATCATCCTTTTATTAGTTGTCCTGGGAGAGTCTGATGAACTGTAGAGTAGGTGCTCGCTGCAACTCTGCTGAGTTTCAGGGCTCAACGGGAATATAAACAGCTGGAAGATTTAAGTCTCTGGGACACACATTTAATGGGTATAGTGTTAATTATACGTTCAAATAAAAGAGGCATAGGAAATATGTAGGAAAATTATAAATTAGTACAACTCTGTTACATTGGGGGGGATAGTTTATCATATATTCCAAGGTAAGGCCCACTGACAGGTTGCCGAATTCCTAGGGTTGTCACCTCTCTCCACACATTCCCCCACCACTGACACCCCACACCAGTGATCCTTCCCTGTCACCGCTGCAATTCTTCTGCAATCCAAAACCTACCCAAAACAAAGTCAAATAAATAAATAAATCCACCCCGTTTATTTTTTTCACTTTATTTTCAAAGAAGCTTAGGTTACAGAAAATTCACATAGAAAATATAGACCTAACCCCATCCCCTTCCACATTTCCCCATATTAATAACATCTTACACGAGTATGGTACATTAGTGGCAATTGATGAAGCACTGCCACTAACCATGGTCAATGGTTTACATTCTGCATCACTTTTATAGGTTCTAACAAAATGCATAGCGGCCTGTATCCATCATTGCAAGATCATGCTGAACAATTCCAATGCCCTAAAAATGCCTCATGCTCTATCCATTCCCCTCCACACCTTGAAACTCATGGTAACCACTAAGTTTCAATTTTTGAAGAATAAGGTTCATAATTACATGCATTAATATTGGAGGGGTTGACACATCAATCTGTCTTCTTTTATTATGTGCTGCCTATTTTCTTGAGAAACTCTTGCCCATCTATTTGAGAACATAGCAGGACTTCCCAGGATGGGTGTTTAATATTTTCTTGTTCACTGTGTGGGTCTCTACCCACTGAGATAACACCCTATGGCAAGATGATCACTTTCATATTCCATAGTTATTTTTGATTTCTTCAAACTTTTGTAGTTTTCAGATGATAAAATTTGTACTTTTATTAAATTTATTTCTAAGTATTTTGTCCTTTTTGCTACTATTGTAAATGGAAATATTTTTACTTTCATTTTCAGATCACCAGTGTAACACTTGATTGATTTTTGAATATTGATATTGTATCCTGCAACATTACTGAATTCAATTCTTAGTTCTAAGAATTTTAATGGATTCTTTAGTATGTTCCATATACAAATCATATCGTTGGTGAATGCATTTTTACTTCTCCCTTTCCAGTCTGGATCTCTTTCATTTTTTTTCTTGCCTAATTACCCTGGCTAGAACAATGTTGAATAAAGTAGCAAAAGGAAATATTCTTGTTTTGCCCCTGATAATAGGGGGAAAGCTTTCCATCTTTCACTATTAAGAATGATGTTAGCGATGGATTTTGTGGATTTTTTTTTTTTTTTTTTTTTAGGAGGTACCGGGGATTGAACCTGGGACCTCATACATGGGAAGCAGGCACTCAACCACTGAGTTACATCTGTTGCCCCCTTCTATTTCTAGTATGTGGAGTGTTATCTTGAGAGGGTGTTGGATTTTTTTCAAATGCTTTTCTGCATCTATTGAGATGATCATGTGATTTTTAAAATTCCATTGATACAATTATATTAATTGGTTTTCAGATGTTAAATCAACTGTTTTCTTGGGATTAAATCACTTGATCATGCTCTGTAAATCTTTTTATGTGTTGCTGGAATCAGAATGCTATTTTGTTAAGGATTTTTGAGTCCATATTCATAAGAAATATTGGTAATTTTTTCTTCTGATGTACTTGGTTTTGGTATCAGGGTAATAATCATCTCACATGAGTTAAGGGTTATTTTTTTGTTTTGTTTGTGAAGAATTGGTATAATTTTTTAAACGTTTGGTGGAATTCACTGGTAAAGTCATCTGGCTTTTTTACTACTAATTAAATGCATTCATTTGTTATAGATCTATTCAGATTGTCTATTTCTTCTCAAATCTGTTACAGTGGTGTGTGCTTTCTAGGAATTTATTCATTTCTTTTACATTATCTAGTTTGTTGGCATGTAACTATTCATAATATTCTTTCTATAATCCATTTATTTCTATAAGGTCAGAAATTATGTCCCCTCTTCCTAGTGATTCTAGTAATTTCAGTCTTTTATCCTTCATCAATCTTGCTAAAATATGTCAATTTTGTTAATTTTTCAAAATATCATTTTGTTTCATTGATTTCCTTTATAATTTTTATATTCTCTATTTCATTAATTTCCACTTTAATATATTATTTCCTTCCTTCTGCTTGCTTTAGGGTTTGCTATTCTTTTCCAGTGTGTTAAGGTGGAAAGTTAGATATTTTAGAGTTCTTATCAGATAACTTCAATATCTGTCATCTGTCTGTTTCTCTTCTTTTTTTCTCTTGGCATTTGGACATGTGGTCCTGACTTTTGGCATGTCTAGTAGTCTTCAAATAATTGCCAGGTGTTATGTAAAAAATTTTAGAGGCTTCTGGTAAGACCTTTCTCCAAGAAGGATTTATCTTTCCTTTTGCTAGGACAATAGAGTGATCACCTTACTCCAAACAGGAACCATGCTAAATCAAGGCTGAGTTGCAAATTTTGGTAAAAGACTCATTCTACCTCTGATTTGTCCCCTGGACTCAGTATCATATCCTAGGATATTCTCTAGAGCAGCTTTGTCTGGCAGATCCTGAATTCTAATCTTTGTTTATGAGTCTGCTTAATTTGGTCTTTTGTCCTAAACAGTTATACAGTTTTGCTAATTTTTGATGGGGAAATTGCCAGAGAGATATGGCTCCTCCATATCTCTACCAACAGCTCTGTTTGTTTCTGTTCCCTAGAAGAGAGCCTTGAAAGTGAAACCAAAATCATTAAACTCCTGCCTGAAACCAGAATTGATGTCCCCCAGACTAAAAGCAGCAGCAGACATCAACTCACCTCTAAAATGTTCATTCATACTCCTCTCTGGAGTCTTGCTTAGGCATGTTTTCACTGCTTTCAAATAAATTCTATATTTTATCCATCTTTTGGGCTGGGTGGCTGTGGTGGTGGTTTGATAATTAAAAGGAAGTAGTGACAGTTATGTTGCCCATTCTCCCAATATGAGTGGCAATTGTTATTGTCTACTGGGTGTGTAGGTAGGGACAGATATTTTTACCTTTTCACTGATAGGTCATCAGATACCACAAGGCCACTTTAAGACCTGATAGAGAGAATGGTATATTTCCAAGTTTGTAAATAGTCACTATGGAACCTTGGGACTCATCCCCACAGGATTGATGAATGTTTTCCATATTGAGGTTAGGCATGAGTACTTGGTACCCAAAGTACCAAGGATTGTGACAGCTAGTTGTTCCCCAATATAACCTTCCGTTCTTCCAAGTGTTGGCAATACACTTGGAGACATTTCCAAACTTTTCAGTTCATGTGATGGAGGTCAGACAAACTGGTATATAGATGTGTCATGTAGAAACTTAAGATGGTACATACTCTTTTCTTTTCTGTTCCATCCTCCTGGATATGATAACTGATGTTGGAACAGTCATTTTAGATCATGGAATGACTTTGAGAATGAAGGCTATATATATATATAATGAAGCAATAAACTGTGTCTGGTTCTCCGACCAGTCCTGGAAAACAAATCTCAAGACTTTTTACATGGAAGAAATAAATTTCTATCTTGTTTCAGCTACTGTTATTTTGGGGTTTTGTTAATTTCAGTTGAATCTAATCTAAACTAAAAAGAGAGTTTAGAACAACAGTTCTTGAAGTGTGAAAGTGGATTCTGTGGGCCACCATGGATCACTAAAATGTTTCTTGGAGAGTCTGTGAGGTAAAAATTATTTTCATAATATACTAAAATATTATTTACATTTTTCACTGTGGTAATATGTGCACCAATAGTGCAAAAACAATGGTGGAGGAAAAAGCCAGCACCTTAGAATGAATCAAGGCACTAGTAGTCATTGTATTCTTCATTGCCACACATTCTTAATTTTTTTTTAAAGCCAGTTTCATTCAGCCCTTGATGAAGCTGTAAACATGATTTATTTTCTTAAATCCTGACCCTTGATTAAATAATGTCTTTTTGATATTCAGTGTGAAGGAATGGGAAGTGTGCACAAAGTACTTCTGGGAATACCAAAATATTGTGATTGTCTCAAGGAAAGCACTTTTAAGATCATTGAGTTGCAAGCTAACCTAGGTTTTTCAGACTAAACTGATGGTATTTGTTGCTAATTATAAAATTTAAGTTTTCAAGTGAAAATAAGAATTTTAGAAAACTTATACTTACCATTTGTTTGACAGCTTCTCAATACTTCAGAGGTTTTTTTTTTTTTCTTTGAGGAGACTGGTGGTAATATTAATAAACATTTTTTATATTTTGTATAATAAAATGTGTTAACATTTGGAAGATCTACATAACTCAGTGAACCAATTTTTTCCAAATGCCAAATAAATGCATGTTTCAAAATCATGCATTTAAAAAGATCAAAGTGCAAAGTAGACAAATGGATTTTAATGTAACTCAATACAAATTTCTTGACATAGTTTCTGATTCTACATTCCAACTAACCTTTTAGAAACTACCATTTGTACAGTTTTGGGGCAGTGTCCAAGAATAATATCTACCATCATCTCAAAAGGCATTTTTAAATACATTCCTCTCTTTTCCAACTGGATATCTGTGAGGCTTGATTTTCTTCATATGTTTCAAACAAAATAACAATTCAAACAGATTGAATGCAAAAACAGATATGAAAATCTAGCCACTTTCTATTAAGCTAGACATTAAAGAGATTGGAAAAAAATGTAAAACGAAGATACACTCCTCACTAAATTTAAAAAAAATAATAATCTCATAAAATTTGTACTAGTTAATATTAACATGAAATGGCTTTATTTTTAAATGACAATACATATTTTTTAATTTCTCAGTTTTAAATTTTAATATAGTAAGTATTTATATAACCTTTAAAAACAAAAGCTCTTTGGGGACCTCAATATTTTGTCAGAGTGTAAAGGGGTCTTGAAGCCAAAAATTTGAAAACCTTTGGTTTAGGGTATTGAAAGAATTTGAGATATAATCACAAAACTGTTCTCTGTGAAACCAAGAGAACAGTAAAAGGACCATAAATTCTGAGTTGGGTAAATAACGTCATGTTAATAAAAGGGAG
This sequence comes from Tolypeutes matacus, assembly GCA_026826555.1. Lineage (NCBI taxonomy): Eukaryota > Metazoa > Chordata > Mammalia > Cingulata > Chlamyphoridae > Tolypeutes > Tolypeutes matacus. Next base: position 14,614,267 of record JAKSZT010054489.1, read on the forward strand.
GGAGGCAGATAGTCTAAAAATTGTAGACCAATATATGCTTGATATTAACCCTTAGGGAAGAAAATTTAGAACAGATTAAACAGATTAAGTAGTAAAGTGGTAACCTTTAGGACCCAACACAAGTTCACTAAGAATAAATCATATCAAACCAAGGTATATTGATAACTGATAGAATAGAGAACATATACACATATTGTATTTCCCATGATGCATTATGGGAATGTAACAGCCAAACACATGATTTGGCTGTTACATGGGTCAAAACATGTCAGTAAAAGAAACAATTTGCCTGAAGCAAAATATGATAAAGTTCAGAAGTGATAGTTTTTTTATTACTGATACTGAATGGGCTAGGAGACAAGCCAGAATTCAAATACCTAGAGACTAAAGATCATAGTGATGTGGGTAGCAATGAGTCAATCATTAAACTAATACCAGTTGAACAACCACTGTGTGCCAGGCACTGTATGAAGCATTAGGGATATAAAAAGTTTCAAGATACATGAGATACCTTCCTTTGTGCAGTTTACATGTAAAACATAGTCATATCTTTTCTCTCCTTATGAAACTGTGAGTTCTTTACCTGAATAGGTATGTGAGAAAGAATAGTTAGAACTATTAACACATAAAAGAATGAACTAAATTAGTTTAGATTTGTTCTCTTCACAAGTGGGGGTGGGGAATAAAACAGAGAGTGTTTGATTCGCATGCTTTTAAAATAATAGCCTAGAATATAAAATTCATTTTTAAAATTGCATTTTTACAGTCTGAGGTTGAAGGAAAAAAGAAGAAAATATGGAAGAGGAGAAATGCATTTGAAAGAATCAATGTACTGCAGAGGGGGGTGGGGAAGAATCAATGCATGCAAGGAGGGAAAAACCCTAACTAATAAAGGTGCCTCACAATTTTGTTTGACTCAACTATCTCTCTTAAACCCTACTTAAGTGCTTTATAATTAGTAAAACAGTATACAAATGTATTCCTTTGGTATTATTAGCAAGTGCTAAGTCTTTCACTAATTTTCTCAATTCTCACACACAAAAAAATCACTTTACACTGAAGTTTTTGAGGGTTTCCAAAAAGCAGTTCCTTTAGGTTTAACTCTTTAGTCATTATTCTCATAATTTATTCATTTAAACGAAAAGTCTGACTTGTAGTTGTAGAAAAAAACTTTATTTTCTCTGATGCCTACTCTAGGTCTTAAATCTTCATGCCATTAAAAAAAGAAATGACTCAAATTTCTTTCATTCATAAACATATGAAAACATGTCATTGATATTCACATATTTAATTGCCTAAAATTTCATAGGAAAATCAATACAAAACACTATGGGTTCCATATGATTATCAGCATCAAGATTAGCAGACTCTGAAAATGCTGAAACTTCAAAATTAAAATGTTACATGTTCTTATTTTAATGACTACTCCATATCTAAAAGCTAGAAAAGAAAAACTACTTTCAGAGTTAGCTACAACTAATACACCAATAGCATTTATTGCTTTGATAAAAACAAGTGATCTGTTAGTAAGGTTTCATTATGAGCACACAACAAACTAAATTATTTGCTGAGGGATTATCTACAGACTCTTGAATTCCAAGGGAGCTTCCCCATGCTTCTGGGCCATTTCCTTCAGTTGCTGTCAGGAAATTAAGTAATTTGCAGAGATTAAGTAATAATCTCAATACAAAAGCACTAATCTTAATGCTTAATCCAGAAAACATTAGTAATTCAAAACAAACAAGAGAACACTTTACAATTCAATCCAAAGTAAAATATATTTCATATATCTGAGGTTCTCTTAACATCAATTTTCTGTAACCTACCATGATATCCTCTATTCCCAGATATCTGTATTGTTTATGCTCTCACTTCTTTCAGGACTTTTCTGACCATTCTACATAAAAATACCCCCAACATATGACCACCAGTACTTCCTATTCTCCTTATCTTGTTTCATTTACCTCTATAGCACTTATCACTATCTGTCAAAAAAAAAAATGGTTAGGGATATATTTGTTTTTCTGTGTACTCATTCCCTACCCACACCCCTAAGTATAATGAGGATAGGGATGTTCTGGTTGTTCACTGCTATATCCTCACTGCATCTTGAAATGAGTCCCTAGCTCATAGTATACAGTTAAAACACAGAGTTTATTAAACGAATCTTGAGATTAAAAATACAATTTCCTTAACTAATAGATGAGAAAATGACTCTGCAAATCTGGAGGTAAAAAGGAACCTAAGCAGAGAATAGCTTTTACAAAGTCCATATCACTGATGCCCCTATTGCATAATAGTTAAGAACAAAGGCTTTATACAGACTAAGGTGGATTCCAGTCCCAGCTCTGATAGTTATTTAGCAATGAAGTCTTGGGCCTCTCCATGCCTTGATTTACCCAACATAAAATGGGGACCACAATAGCACTGACCTAACATTGTTATTAAGATGATAAAACGACCCAAAATATGTAAGCCACTTAGTATAGTACATAGTAACAAATAAGTGCTTAATAAAAGGGAGAAAAAGAAGAAAAACAAAAAACAAAAATAAAAGGGAGCTGCTGTTGTTGTTATGTATTAACTCACAGGATAACACCCAGGCACCAGAGCCTATCTTCTGCTACTTCCCAATTTATGTTAAGACTGGCTATCTAGTTTCTAAGTCCATACAGCTAAAAAGCAGTGAATTAGGGAGTTAAAAGCAGTTTTTAGAAGTGAAAGCAGCAAATATGAGAGGAAAATGAAAAACCACGAAAACTAGATTCCCAAGGTATTGCATTATAGCACAATAATGTCCATGAAGATGATGCCTAGCCATCAAGAAAAAGGTTACATTACATTTAGTATACTGTTTTAAGATGGCAAGAAAAAATATTTTTAAAATTAGGAGGACTTACTTCAAAATAGTTAAACTTTTGGTGTCTAAATATAAACTTCCATTACCTTCAAAATGTACCTTCTAAAGAAAAGGAATAAAGAAAACAAGGGTTAGTGTATAAATGACTTGGATTTCTCTGCTGTAAACATCCATCAGAGTGTGCCACGCCAATCTCTCTAAAGTTTTTTTTAATGTCCTATTAAGGATCAAATTATCTCAATATGGTATCACTCTTCTCTCATACTCTGTAATGTATCTCAAGTGGGAATTTCAGAGAGGTGGTAAACAGTTCCATATTATTGTTTCAGCAAAATTGCTATGACCCTTGTAACAAATTTGTGTTTATTAATCCTATTTCCTTTAGTGACGGAATAACCAGGACCCTCTGAAATTAGGAATAAAATAAAATTTCAAAATCAAAACCACATTCCAAATTTCTTAAAAGATATTTTTTGTTCAATTCATCTTTGTAAAAACATTGGTCACCATTTAACATACAAGGGCAACAAAATGCACTCAATTTACATGCATCAACAAGTCAAAAAGTCATAATACACAGACAACATGAATTTCAAACATACAGTACTGAAGCAGCTCACGTTGCATTTAACCATAGTTCTAGTGCTTCTAATAAAGAAATAACTAATATGAAAAACAAAGAGTTCCAGTTTCAATCTGAAATAAAGTTCTCTGTGAGTGACAAAAACATAAAATAATGATAATAAGAAGTAATTATCTTAAAGGAAACAGTTCTTCAGAAATCACTTTGGGCAAAGCACCAAACTAGTGTAGAATAAGATCTTACATGTACCTTCAGTTAAGGACAAAAGGGCTTTTTAAAAAAATTTAATTACCTGAATGATCTAAATTTTTATTGTGTCAATAATTTAAAATATCTTTCAATATGAAGGTTATATATTCATATTTTGACACCTAAATAATTCTGAAGATGTTCAACTGACAGATTCTGCAGGACTGGATTAGTTTCAAGAGCAAAAAAAGAAACCAATTGTCAAAGCCCTTTCTAAATTCACAGGCAAGGCTTCTAGATATGGGATTTAATTAAAAGAAAAAAGTTTAAGCACCACAATAAAATACTTTTTTTAGAAAACAGAAAAACTGGCAACATACAAGTTAGGGGCAAAAGCACTTAAACATTTACAAACATATTTTTTTAATAAGCACACTAATCCTATTACTATCAATGAATCAATGATCAAAAATTGGGGGGGGGGGAGTATGAGAGTACAATTATGTGGAAGATACATACCACAATTCTGTGTAGTTCTGAAGTTCTGTAATTCTAATTGATCAAATGAGACTGTCAAATTATTTTTGCACAATAAAGATTTTATGTATTTATTTTTAAAGTGTATAATTTAGTTTCATAATTTTTCCCTTAATTCTATGATTAAAAGATAGCACTAAGTCATCTTCAAGTGTACAGGAGAGAATTTATGACACATTGCTTTGTGGGGAAAAAAGTATCTCCTCTGAAAATAAGAACTTTAAGTAAATATGTGCAAATGAAACTTTAAAATAAGATTGGTTTAAGTACAGCCATCTTATAAGTTTCTCTTCTTTTGCATCTATTTAGCAGCATACATAATTTCAGTGGCCAAAATAATAATTTAAATTTTAGTTTCTCTCCTCCATGATGTCTTAAAAGAGGAATTTTTTTTAGTATCTGTAACAGGCTACAAGCTTAAAAAAACTTTAAGGATTCAGAAATTAAAATTAATGATTCACACATGGTTATATTTAAGTCAGATATACAAGGCTAGAAAAAGTACCTTCAACATAGAATATGATTTAAACACCAAAAAAAAAAAAGACCAAAAAAGGAAGAAAGGATTCTTCTTCATGTAACTTTTAACTACTAAACTATATGGCAAAAAAAAAAAAAAAAGGCAAAATGTAAAATACTTAAGTTTTTACCTCAAAAGAAGTTATTCAGAAATAAAATTCACTAAACAAGATATAATGATATCAAGATTATAAGTATGGAGTATTCAGACTGATCATTCAGTTCAGATGAGAAGAAAACACTTTTTGGGGGGGGGCTTCCAAACATAATTTGTATCTCATTAACCTTACAAACATCTTTCAACTTCATCACTTATAACCATAAATCTTCTTGACATCTCTTATTTTCTACTTCTCCAAAAATAATTTTAGCCTCTTAATTTTCAAGTATCATTGTAAATCTCATCCTAATTCTGCAGACCTGATTAAGAAGAACCTAAAATAACAATTTTCTTCCCACCGCTAATTTTTCAAAATTGGGAAATTAAAGGTAAAAAATCAGCTAGATGATATGTTAACATATATGGTTTTATGTACTAGGGAGACCATACAAGCTCATTCTTATTAACCTCTGACTCCTAAAACAGTAAATTCAGAAAATTAAAATGAGTAATAGATTAAAGTACTTTAAAAATTGTGTCCATTTTGAAGAGATATGAGTTAAGAAAATGACTGAAATTATATGATTGGAAATGTTTACTGTGAAACAGTACAAAATTGATGCTGCCTAAAAGAGTAAAAAAATCTTATAACTGATATTAAACATCTTGAGTAATTTGGAAAAATCCTAAAGTTGAATTGTATATATCAAGGAACAACAACAAAATAATGCTTTCAAGCATGTACACATGTTAAATAACAAATAAGCAAACCCCAAGTCAGTACAGTACATCAATGACTGATACTTAAATATTTTTGATGTATAAAGAAAGAAAAGGAGAAAGTAAAATGTTGATTGCCATTGATGAAAAAGCATTTCAACAATTTACATAAAATGTTACTAAACAGTTTTTCAAAAAGATGTCCTAAGAAGACCAAGCCACAATAAGTTAGTGTTTTCCATAATACATGCTGAGTTATTTGATCCCATATCTATACACTGTTACTGTCTTAATTCCTAAATGTTGTGACAGCATATTTAATAATTGAGGTACATTAGTTTACATCTTTTTATAGGTATTCTAAGTGAGTTAATTTTTCTTTTCCAGTTTTTCATCTTCTTCACCTCCTCCAAAGAAAAGCAAAGGAAACATTCCTAGAATGCAGCCAATAGCCACCCCAACAGCTTTTCCCTAAAGAAACAAAAGAGAACATTTTTTTAAAAGTTACTTTATCCCTCAAAGAGGTATGTATCCCTGCCCTGCTTAAGTATCTGTGAAAACAATTACTATGTACTGTAAAATTAAAGTCTACATTTCTTCTGATCATAATTACTAAATATAAAAATAAACCATAAAAATGTTCTAGAACAAATTAAGTTCAAAATGTTTTCTTCAAATTGCCATAAAAGTAAATACTATTAAAACTGTACATACATTTTAACAACAGAAGATGTTGAGGAAAAAACCTCTTCCACTACTCTCAATATAGTTGCTACTATTGGATATATTCCTTTTCCATGTTTAGCACCATGCATACCTAATTATATGTCAGTATAATCATTCTGTAAATACCCTTTTTGTTTTCTCCTCTCCCTGCCCCCCATCACCACACATATTATATGTTATAACAAACTCTTTGTCAAACTGCTACATAAGCTTAATATAAAGACTTCTAAATTCCAATGAGTTGATGGGTCTATAATCTACTATACCTCTCCCTACTGTTAAAAAACCATTGCTAAATTTTTACCTTTAGGAGTGATACAACAATGAACATTTCAGTGTATAATTCTCTTCCAATGATTTATTTAAAAATCAAATATATGAATATTTGTGCATTTTCATAGGGTATTACCATGCTGTCCACCCTGACACATACATATATACCAATTACAATACATGTACAGTATATATGGTTACATGCATACACACATATTTTTCTGCAACCTTACCTTCATTATTAAACTTTGTTAAATTTTATTTTTATGAACGATTGTTTTACTTTGCATTCCTATGATGACTATCTGGTCCAAGTTAAATACACTTAAATTAAATTCCATTTTTAGAACCTAAACTCTATGCTAGGTACCAGGTGGACAGGGATTAATCAAATGCAGTCTGTCCCTCTCCTCCAGGAACTTCTATTTAGGTGAACAGGAAACAAAGTCATTTTAAAACCTTCACCAAAACAAATTAAGTTTAACTTCATTTATATAGATTAATGTTTATATTTGGCTCTACTGCCTCACCTCCCATTAATTATTCAATCCATTATCATTTGATATTTCTTATCTCATCAGTCCATGGAAACTGTTCAGCAATGATCACCAATGCACAATACAATACCAAATCCAACAGAAGTCTAAGAAGTACCAGGAGGCTGGGATCATGTGGGCCATCATAAAGTCTGCCTGCCACAGATTTATATGATTAGAAATTCTGTAGGTGGGGTCTAGCAATTTGTGTTTTAACAAGTGTTCAGGGTAATTCTTCTGCACACTAAAATGTGAGGACTAAGGGGCAAGATGTCGGCAGAGTAAGGCGCTCCAAGAGTCAGCTCATCCTACAGGCAGTTAGTAATCACCCAGAACTATCTAAAGCACCTCTTTGGGGGGCCCAGAAGAACAGAAGAACATCCTGCAAAATCCTTGAAAGAATGGAAGAAGACTGCCCATCTGCAGAAAAGATTTGTGAGTGGAGCACTCCATGCTGCAGAGGTCTGTGCCCATAATCCACTGGCAGCACAAGCCACCTCAGGATCTATTCTGTGGCTGGAGTTGGAAGCTCCTTTTCCCAAAAACGGGGTAGGAAAAGATGGTTGGCCACTGACTTCAGCTACTGATTAGTAAATTCAGCTGACTAAAGTATAATCTTAAGAACAGCTAAAGTTTGAACCTGTCCAAGTCGGAAAGAGGCTGGTAGCCGCCATTTTTACTCCACCCCTGGCATGAGTGGAAGTGGGGCTGGTTGAAAATCACAGTGATGGCAGGGACCAGCTTCTTTCCACCCAGACCGGATTACAGCTGTAGCCTAACCACCAGCTCTACCTCCAGCAGGGAGGAAACTGGAGGGACCTGCACCAGCCTCTGCAGGAAATTACAGGAGCTGTTGGCTGCTATAGACCGAGTAGTAGGACCTGGGGCTCCATCCACGCACCCCAATAGGATAGGAGAGGAGTTGTATTTCCTCAGCCTCTCTGGGCAACTGCATGTGCTTCAGGCCACATGAACTGGTTTGTTGACCTCCATCGATTCTATCTCCAGCCCTCCACCCTATTGGATTGAAGGGGTGTGGCAGTTTGAAATTATTTATGAATTCCAAAATGAGAGATTATGTTTGTAAACTAATCTCTTCCTCTGAGAGTGATCCCCTTTGATTGTACTAGATTAAGCTGTCTTTGATTAAATTATGTTAAGATTAGGGCTTTGATTTAACCACATTGGTAGGGTGCAACTCAGGGTTGAGTCCCCGCCCCCTTGGTGAACTATATAAATGGACACTCACACAGAAGAATACAGAGAGAATGGAGAAGGCTCAAACAGCTAAAGCCCCAGGAAGAGAGATGAGCCTTATGCCAGCCTACAGCGGAGACTAATATAGGAAGCCCTGAGAGACAAGCCCAGAGGGGGAGCCCAAATCCTTGCAGAGATCAGCGACCATCTTGCTTCAACACGTGGCAACCGACTTTGGTGAGAAAGTACCTCTTATGGTACTTGAGTTGGACTCCTTAGGGCCTTGTAACTGCAAGCTTTTACCCCAAATAAATACCCTTTATAAAAGACAACAGATTTCTGGTACTTTGCATCAGCACCTCTTTGGCTGACTAATATAAGGGGGCTGGTGGTTTTCAGCCTCTCCAGGCAACCGCAGGCACTTTCAGCCCACACGAATTGGTTTGTTGCACACCTTCGATTCCATCTCCACCTCTGTTCCCCCCATAGGATAAGAGGGAGCTGATGTTTCCTCAGCCTCTCAGGGCAACTGCAGGTACTTTTGGCCTGCACAAACTCAACTGCTGGGCACCTGTGGTTCTACCCCAACCTGTAATAGGACAAGAGAGGATCTGTGTTTCCCCAGCCTCTCTGGGTAACCACAGGTGCTTTCGGCCTACACAGCTCTGAATAGCCAGACACCTGTAGCTCCATCCCCACTCTCAAGTAGAATAGGATGGGAGCTGTGTTTCCTCAGCCTTTCCGGGCAATGGCAGGTACTTTCGGCTGCATGGCCTGAATTGATGGGTACCTGTGGATCCACCCCCTCCTCCCAATAGGATAGGAGGAGGCTGGCATTTCCTCAGACTCTCCGGGCAACAGCAGGCATTTTCGGCCACATGAACTGAACTGTTGGGTGTCAGTGGTTCCATTCACACCCCCTAAAGGGCAGAGGGGACAGTAATCCCTCAGACTCTAAGGGCAACTGCAGGTACATTAGGCCCACATGGATGAGACTGCTGGGTACTCCAGAGGGTCCATCCTCATCTCTGGCAGGGAGCGGGCGGTGCTACATCAATCTACCTGGGCAACTGCAGTCATTTGGACCTGCACAGCATAGACTGCTGTCCACACCTGTAGCTCCCATGCCTGGGGCAGGAGAGGAAGGGGTGTGAAGCTTCATCAGTCTCTCCAGGCAACTCCATATGGTCTTGGCCTGCATAATTTGTATTATTACACAGGCTGTGCTCTGTCCCTACCCTCAGCAAAGGAGAAAGGTAGAAGATGCTTCATCAGTCCCTGGGGCAATGCAGGCAGCTTCAGCATCCACAGCTTACAGCACCAACTACATACTCAGCTCCTACTACACAACTAGCAAGGGAGAAAGGGCAGCAAAGTCCTAAACTAAAGAGAGAAACTGCACCCAGAATAAATACACCTAGCAAGCCAGATGATAAGACACCAACAAAAATTTATAATTTATACCAAGAAACAGGAAGATATGGCCCAGTTAAAGGAAAAAGATAAGCCTCCAGATGACATAAAGGAGTTGAGACAACTAATCATGGATGTTCAAACAAATCTCCTTAATAAATTCAATGAGATGGTAAAGAGATTAAGATTATTAAGAAGACACGGGGTGAGCACAAAAATAGTAGACGATATGGGAATGAAGGGCACAATAAATGAAATTAAAAATACAATGGAAGACTATAACAGCAGATTTGAGGAGGCAGGAGGAAGGACTGATGAGCTTGAAGTCACGGCCTCCATACAAAGATACAAAAGAACAGATGAAGGAAAGAATGGAAAAAATTGAAAAAGATCTCAGGGAAATAAATGACGTCAAGAGATGGGCAAACATACATGTTATGGGTGTCCCAGAGGGAGAAGAGAGGGGAAAAGGGGCAGAAGGAATATTTGAAGAAAAAAATGGTAGAAAATTTCCCACCTCTATTGAACGACATAGATACCCGTGTTGAAGAAGCACAATATATTCCTATCCAAATAAATCTAAAAAGACCAACTCTGAGACACATACTTATCAGAATGTCAAATGCCAAAGACAAAGAGAGATCTGAAAGAAGCAAGAGAAAAACGATGCATAACATATAAGGGATACTCAATAAGATTAAGTGCCAATTTCTCATCAGAAGCCATGGAAGCAAGAAGAGAGTTGTATGATATATTTAAGATACTGCAAGAGAAAAACTGTCAGCCAAGAATCTTATATCTGGCAAGACTGTCTTTCAAATATGAGGGTGAGATTAGAATGTTCACAGATAAACAGAAACTGAGAGAGTTTATAACAAAGAGATCAGCTTTAAAGGGAATGCTACAGCCTAAAAAGAAAAGACAGGAAAGAGAGGCTTGGAAGAGAGTCTAGAAATGAAGATTATATCAGTAAATGTAACTAAAAGCCACAAAAGAGTGGTGAAAATAAAATATGACAGATAAAACCCAAAGGTCAAAATGGGTGAAAAAAGAACTGCCTTTACAGTAATAACATTGAATGTTAATGGATTAACTCCCCAATTAAAAGATACAGACTGGCAGACTGGATAAGAAAATATGAGCCATCTATATTTTCTACAAAAAACTCACCTTACACCCAAGGATATTAATAGGTTGAAAATGAAAGGCTGGAAAAATATATTCCAAGCATGCAGTAACCAAATAAAAGCTATACTTATATCAGATGAAAGAGACTTTAAAAGCAAAGCTATTAAGAGATAAGGAAGGACATTATCTCTGGATAATAGGATTATTACAAAGATGGAGGAACTAAAAAAAGAACAGCAAACTAATCCCAAAGCAAGTAGAAGGAATGAAATAACAAAGATCATATTAATTTTATATTAATAAAAGGGGCAATTCACCAGGAAGAAATAACAATCATAAAGGTATATACACCTAACCAGGATGTCACAAGATACATGAGGCAAACACTGGCAAAACTGAAGGGAGAAATAGATATCTCTACAGTAATAGTTAGAGACTTCAATACACTACTCTTGGACAGAACATCTGGGCAGAGGATCGATAAAGGAACAGAGAGCTTGAATAATATGATAAGCAGACTAAACCTAATAGACATATACAGAACACTGCACCCCAAAACAACAGGATATACATTCTTTTCAAGAGCTCATGGATCCTTCTCCAGGATAGAACATATATCGGGTCACAAAACAGATCTCAATAAATTCAACAAGACTGAAGTTATGCAAAGCACTTTCTCTGATCATAATGGAATAAAGTTGGAAATCAACAAGAAGCAGAAAAAGGAAAAATTCACAAATACATGGAAAGTAAAAAACATACTCACACTTAAAGCCCTCAATGCTTACATTAAAAAGAAGAGCTAAAACCAATGACCTAACTACAAAGATGGAGGAACTAAAAAAAGAACAGCAAACTAATCCCAAAGCAAGTAGAAGGAATGAAATAACAAAGATCAGAGCAGAAACAAATGAAATTGGGAACAAAAAAAAAAATAGAGAATTAACAAAACCAAAAGTTGGTTCTTTGAGAAGATTAACGAAATCAACAAACCCTTAGCTAGACTGACAAAGAAGATAAAAGATGCAAATAAAAAAATGAAAACAGGGACATTACTACTGACCCCACAGAAATAAAAGAGATCATAAAAGGATACTATGAACAACAGTACACCAACAAACTAGACAATGTAGATGAAATGGAAAAATTCCTTAGGAATGTACAAACAACCTACACTGACCCAACAAACCAATTACAAATAAAGAGACTGAAACAGTCATCAAACAACTCCCCAAAATGAAAAGCCCAGGAGCAGATGGTTTCACAGATGAGTTCTACCAAGCATTCAAAGATTTAATACCAATACCAATCTTACTGAAGCTTTTCCAAAAAACTGAAAAAGAAGGAACACTACCAAACTCATTCTACGAAACCAATATCACCCTAACCCCAAGCCAGATAAAGATATTACGAGGGAAGCGGCTGTGGCTCAATCAGTAGGGCTCCCGTTTACCATATGGGAGGCCCCGGGTTCGGTTCCCAGGGCCTCCTGGTGAGTGCAAGCCCGCCCGCATGGCGTGGTTGGCTGACCTAGTGAGCACAAGCAGCAAGGGGGGGATAAATGAATAAATAAATAAAATCTTTAAAAAAAAAAAAAGATATTACGAAAAAAGAAAATTACAGACCTATTTCTCTAATGAATATGGATGTAAAAATTCTCAACAAAATACTTGCTAATCGAATCCAACAACACATTAACAGAATTAATCATCATCAAGTAGGTTTTATACCAGGCATGCAAGGGTGGTTCAACATAAGAAAATCAATTAGCATAATATACCACATTTAGAAATAAAACGAGAAAAACCACATGATCATGTCAACTGATGCAGAAAAGGCATTTGACAAAATACAGCATCCTTTCTCGACAAAAATACTACAAAAGATAGGAAATGAAGGAAACTTTTTCAACATAATAAAGGACATATATGAAAAACCCACAGCTAACATTATACTCAATGGTGAAAGACTGAAAGCTTTCCTGTTGAGATCAGGAACAAGACAAGAATGTCCACTTTCACCACTGTTATTCAATACAGTGCTAGAGGTTCTAGCTAGAGCAATCAGGCAAGAAAAAAAATAAAAGGCAACCAAATCTGAAAGGAAGAAGTAAAACTTTCACTATTAGCAAATGATAAAACCCTATACCTAGAAGGTCCCGAAAAATCTACAACAGAGCTAGATTATTAGCTAGAGCTAATAAATGATTTCAGTAGAACGTCAGGATACAAGATCAATACGCAAAAATCAATGGTGTTTCTGTACACTAGTAATGTACAATCTGAGGAAGAAGTCAGGAAAAAATTCCATTTACAATAGTGACTAAAAGAATCAAACATTTAGAAATAAACTTAACCAAGGATATAAAGCAATTGTATTCAGAAAACTACAATGCATTATTAAAAGAAATCAAAAAGACCTAAATAATTGGAAGAATATTCCATGCTCATGGATTGGAAGACTAAATATCATTAAGATGCCAATTCTACCCAAATTGATATACAATTTCAATGCAATTCTGACCCAAATTCCACCGGCATTTTTTAAACAAATGGAAAACACAATTATCAACTTTATTTGGAAGGGTAAGGGGCCCCGAATAGCCAGAAACATCTTAAAAAGGAAAAGCAAAGTTTGAGGACTCTCACTTCCGGACTTTAAAATCATATTACCTAGATACAGTGGTAAAAACAGCATGGTACAGTGTATTAGTTAGCCAAAGGGGTGCAGATGCATCTGTTGGCTTTTATAAAGGGCATTTATTTGGGGTAGATGCTTACAAGGTCCTAAAGAGTCCAACTCAATGTTACTTTCTCACCAAAGTCGGTTGCCACATGTTGAAGCACGATGGCAGGCAACCTCTGCCTGGTTCTTCTTCCTTCTTCCTCTTAAGGCTCCTGGGGCCCAGCTTCTTCCCAATCTCAGCTGTAGGCTGACATAGGGCTGGTCTTCTCTATTCCTAGGGCTTTCCCTGTTTGAGTCTTGTTCTTTCTATCACATGGCAGGATCAAAATGACCAAGTTCTCTCCTCTTCCGTATCTTCTTCTGTGTGTCTTCTTGAGTGAGTATCCATTTATGTAGCCCACCAAAGGGGCAGGGACTTAAACTGAGTTATACCCTACCGACGTGGTTGAATCAAAGCCCTAATCTTGATTTAATCAATGAAAATGTAAAACTTTTGAATTTAATACAAACACAGGATATCATGCCCAGAGGAACAGACCAGTTTACAACCATAATCAATATCTTTTTTCGGAATTCATAAGTAATATCAAACTGCTTCATACTGGCATAGACACATAGACCAATGGAACCGAACTGACAGTTCAGAAACAGACCTTCACATGTATGGTCAAGCGAATTTTTTTTTTTTTTTTCAAGTGAATTTTGACAAGCCTGTCAAACCCACCCAGCTGGTGCAGAACAGTCTATTTAACAAATGGTGCTGGGAGAACTAGATATCCATATCCAAAAAAAAAAAAAAAAAAAAAAAAGAAAGAGGACCTCTATCTCACACCTTATACAAAATTAGCTCAAAATGGATCAAAGACCTAAATATAAAAGCAAGAACCGTAAAGCTCCTAGAAGAAAACATAGGAAAACATCTTCAAGACCGGGTGGCAGGTGGTGCATTCTTAAACTTATACTGAAAGCATGAGCAACGAAAGAAAGCATGGATAAATGGGACCTCCTCAAACTTAAACACTTCTGTGATTCAAAGGACTTCATCAAGAAGGTGAAAAGGCAGCCCACCTAATGGGAGAAAACCATATCCGATAAAGGTTTGATTTCCATTCTATATAAAGAGATCATACAACTCAACAATAAAAGAGCAAGCAATAAAAATGGGCAAAAGATTTAAATAGACATTTCTCTAAAAAGGAACTACAAATGGTAAAAAAGCACATGAAAAAATATCCCATATCACTAACTATTAGGGAAATGCAAATCAAAATGACAATGAGTTATCATCTCATATCTCACAGAATGGTCATTATTAAAAAAACAGAAAACAATAAATGCTGGAGAGGTTGTGGAGAAATAGGAACACTCTTTCACTGTTGGTGGGACTGTAAAATGGTGAAACATGTGGAAAACAGTTTGGTGGTTCCTCAGGAACCATATGATCCATATGATTCAGCAATTCCTCTTCTAGAAATATATTCAGAACTGAAAGCTGTGACATGAATAGACATCTGCACACCGATGCTCATAGCAGCAGTACTCACAATTGCCAAAAGATGGAAACAACCCAAGTGTCCATCAACCAATGAATGAATAAACAAAACGTGGTACATACATACGACGGGATAGTATTGCTACAGTAGGAAGAAATGAAATTGGGACACATATGATAACATGGATGAATTTTGAAGACATATGCTAAGTGAAGTAAGCCAGACACAAAAGGACAAACATTGCATGGTCTCATTACGAAGAATAAACGCATGGAGTGAAAACCTAGAGTATAGGTTCTTAGGAGATAAGAGGAGGGCTGAGAAGGACTACTGATGCTTAATGTATGTAGAAGTTTTAATTAACTTGACTACACAAGTGTGGAAATGGTTAGAGTTGATGGTAACGTATTATAGTGAGTAGCAGCTGGTTTATAAATGGGATTGAGGCTGAAAAGGGTAGTTTAGGGATGTAAATAACAATTGAAAGAAAGCTAGAGAATAATCTAGGGACTGAATAACACAGTGAACCCAGAGGTGGATGAGAACTGTGGTTGATGGCACAGAAACAAAAGTGTCCTTCTGTGAGCGAGCTAAAGTGGATGTACATCACTATTGCAGGGTGGTGGGAATGTGGAGAAATATGGGAAAAATACAACTGGTGTGACCTACAGACTGTAGGTTACACCTACAATCTGTTTAACAGCAATACTGTAACATTCTTGCATCAATGTCAAAGATGTACTGTGTTGATAATGGGGGGGTATGGAAAAAGTGTGTCAAATATATGCTATGAACCATGTTTGGTGGTAACAGTCTGATGATATTATCTCATAATCTGTATCAAATATTCCACTACGGTGTACTGTGTTGGTGAAGGTGTGTTGTATGGGAATTCTATACATGGGCATGATTGTTTTGTAAGTTCACAACTTCTGTAATTAAAAAATATTTTTTAAAATTTGAGGACTATTGCTTCAGAGGAAATATGCAGGATAAGAAAAGAACCCTAGAGAAAATCAACACTGATGAGGAAGCAAAGGAAGAAGATCCAGAGACAGAACTAAGATAGATTAAAAAGGAGAATAAATAAGAGGATCTTGTAATCTTATGAAAGCTTGGAGGAAAAAAGCTCTAAGAAGCAATCAGTGTAATTAGTTTTTCTTACTGAGAAACCTTACTGAGAAACAAGGAAATGAATTCTTCCAGCTACCAAAGTGAGCTTGGAAGTGGATACATCATTAGCTAAGCTGCCAGATGAGAACCAAGCCATGGATGCATTTTGACTGCAGCCTTGTAGAGGACCTAGCTAAGCTGTACCTGGTTTCCTGACCCAGAGAAACTATGAGAAAGTAAATATGTGTGTGTTTTTTTAACAAGTCAATTTTATTGATACATATTTATAAAGTATACAATTAAACCAGAGTGTATATTCAATGGTATTTGGTATAATCACGCAGTTGAGCATTCATCACCTCAATCGTTATTAGAGCATTTTCATTATTTCAATAATAATAATAATAATAATAATAATAATAATAATAATAATAAAAACCAGAAAATTTTTCACCCCTATTTTCTATGCTTCCTCTGCTGTACATAGCTGCTATTTCTAGCTATTCTTGCACAATTAATGTGTTGTTTTAAGCTTCTATGTTTGTGGTAATTTGTTACACAGCAATAGATAACTAATACAACGTCTGAGGTGAAGCCTAAAAACTTGCATTTCTAACAATTTCCCAGGTAATACTGATAGTCCGGAGACCACACACTGAGACCTACTTCCTTATACAATCTCACCTTTGCCCATGGTTTTAACTATAACATCCCTTTTCAGGGAGTATCCAGCATTCTATTTAACACTGCAACTTGCCTCCATGCTAGCATTCTCAACCTCTTTCACTGTGATCTCCTTTCTTTTTTCATCCCCACAACAGTTATGAACTTCTAACATACTAAATAAACTACTTGTTTTATCAGGTATATTGTCTATTTCCCTCCCGTTGTAACGCAAGATGCATCAGGAAAAACATCTTGTTTTGTTAACTAATGTATTCAAAGTTTCTAGATCTGTACCTGGCATAGAGGTAAACGATAAATATTTATTGAATGAATGAATGATGATACTCATTAACTGTAATTCAGGCCTCTCTAGCTTTTGACTTTTAATCCCAATACCTACTAGATATCAAACACTTAAATGTCACAGTGGCATCTCAAATTCAACATGTCCAAAACAGTACTCATTTTCTTCCCCTACAAACTTGTTCTCCCTACCTTTTTCCCTTGAACTTAATTGGTGGCATCATGATTCATCCGGTTTCCTTCCTATTTAAAACTCTTCACTGGCTCTCTATCACTTAGATATGATGTTCAAGCTCTTTAGCACAGCAAATACAATGCCTTTTCTATCTGATCCATGCATGCTTCCCCAATGCTATTTTCTACTGCTTCCTCTACCCAAAATTCCTGCATATATTCCAGCAATACGAAATTTCTTGGCTTCTTCGGAACACACCCTGTTTTTATCATGCCCTTATATTTGCTAGTAAACATACCTGGAATGCTCTTGTTCACCTTGTAAATGTCTCATCAATAATTCAAAAATCAGCTTAGATCCAATAATCATGAAGAAATCTCAAAGAACTTTCTCCCCACAAGTAAGCGTTAATCCCCTTATGGCATTGCTCTATCTTACGGACACTTCCATTGCTGAATATGTCACACTAAATTATAATCTGTTTATATGTCTAGCTCTCCACCTAAATGAGTTCCCCCAAAATAAATATAGTTTATTATTCATTTTATGTCCTTTAGTCTCTAACTCATAGCAGATACTACTTGATATAAAATGAGTTGTGTAATTTTTAAAAACAAAGAAAGAAAGCAAGTACACCCACACAAAATAAGGAGTTAATCAATTTCAGTCTCAAATTTCTTAAGGGAATGACTGATACGGGGTCTTGCCCTAGCTATCCAAATTCAATATCATATACTATATAAATACTTACCAAATGTGCACTAACACGTGTTTGCCACATATCAACTTGCTTTGGTGTGAGATCAGGAATTGATAGGCCTAACCTAGAAGCCAAAGCTTCAACATAACCTGCAAGTCTTTTAAAAAAAATAAAAAAATTTAAAAAAAAGACAAGAAGGCAGAAAATAAGGTAAGTTTTTAAAAAGACACACAAATATTTTCAGATGGTAAAAAGCTAATTACTACAAATGGAAACATGATAATTTTGTATCTGTAACTGGCTCCAGAATTTGGCTTAAACATTTTTCACAACCTTCATTTTTTATTGTGCATAATATATCCAGTCAAAAAATATTTTCATTTTAACCTATATAATACATAGGTTGATTAATTGACTTAGAGCAATTATTCTCTACCATTCCTAAAAAGCAACCAACTCAAGGGACATAGAAATATTTTACATTTACAATTTCTGTACTTATTCCAATTTCAAAGCAAAATACTTTAACATATACATAAATTAATAATTGGCATCATAAGGCAAAAATTTCCAAAACTCATCAGATTGATGCACTAAGAAAAACAGCCTAGAATTTTCAAAGCAATCTCAAGTATTTTATCAATTCTAAGTTGATACTACTTATTGAACACTATCATATTTAGGAATTATAAGAAAGAAAAAATACTGTCAATTAAGTAAAAATATGCATACCATCTATTTTAATATGGATCCCAATATCAGAGGTGTTAAATTATGAAAAAAGTACATCTAAGAATCAATAAGATGTGGCATTTGTTATTTAATGATATAAATAAAGAAGGTAGAGGGGGAAATAGTTCTTAAATATACAGACACAACAAAATCTTCATGTCTAATAAAAAATAATTATTTATTATGCACTCTGAAAATAAATGCCTTAAAACTCTATTGGGCCAGGGGGACAGATGTGGCTCAAATGGTTGGGAGTCCATTTCCCATATGGAGGGACCCAGGTTCGATCCCCTCTATTGGGCCATTTGGTTCCAGTAAATATATCAGAAAGCTGTACCAGTGGCTATAATATTATTATGAACATCTAATGCTGGAAACTGGGAAATGGAATGTTTAAGGGGTGATATCATGATAGACTTATGCCAGAAATCACAGTAATATAAAATTTCTGCCTTGGCCCAGAAGCAAAGAAACTTTATTTTTTTAACAATAGCTCAGGCCTTAAACCCCAGTGCATACGTAAGTCTAATATACAGGGTTAGATCATTTATAAAGCTACCTTTGCCTAGATTCTATAGGACTAAGTAGATGCCTACCAAGCCCAACTCCAAATCTCAAAACTTATCACTCTAATGAACCAAGGAAGGAAGAAACAAAGCCAAAGACAGAGCAAGAGGGAGTGTGTTTATCACAGTAATTAATGCCAATTTCGTCTAATTTATACACTGCAAGCTTTCCCCTAAACTCAGAAAGCAGCCCTAGGACATCTGCCACTTGGAAGAGAAGATATAAAAAGAGAAAGGAGAAAGCTGGGTCTTTTCTTAGAAAGTAGACATCCTCAATTTGTCTCATCATTCTTGCCACATGGAATACAGAGAGGAAAAAAAGGCCCAAACCCACATTTGCTTTGGACATTATTCCCTTTAAAAGTTCCACTCTCTAGAAAATATGCCCAGTTAATAACCTCAAACTTGAGCCACATCCCTCATCTTTGAACTTAGTGGAAAGTCAGTGAGGTGGAATGATGTTGAGAGCTTTTGCTTTTAATCCTGTATTACCCTTGAAGATATCCGAAAAATAGATATAAATACTTCAGTAAATGAAAATTCAATTTTGCTTACATTATGATAGTTTTAGAAAAATTTCTGAATACATCACAATCCTTTGAGAATATTATTAAACAAATGGGAGGGCCTACCCATCCCCATAGATATCAACTGTGTTTGTCTGGGGGCCAACCAAGGCATCTATATTTTCACATAAAGATTCTGATGCACATAAAGATTTGGTATTATTGATTTAGAATATTAAATTTAAAAATTCAGTTCTAAAACACAGAGAAAAATATATGTTCCCCTTTTTCATGCTTCTAAGAGGAAGGAGAAAAGAGAGTGAGTACACAAATAAATGAATGAACCTACCCAAGTCCAGCTAAATCTGACACAAGATTTCCCAAAGCAGCAGCTAAAATATTGAAAAATGGACAAGTGAATTATAACCTAAAAGTCAGAAAATCCTTTTATCACTATATAATCAATAAAACACTGGAAAGAAGAGCCACCACATTTCTTAAACGACAACTATATCCAAAGTAACTGATTGGATATCTCTAAATCTCAAGATTTTTAAAAATAGAATACAATTTTTCTGAGCGTATAGTATTCTATCTCCATTAAGAAGTAGATCTTTTTCTGTTTTGGCAGCCAGTTTCCATTTTAGTTTAAATATTAAAACACCTACACGATATTTTGTAGTTGTATCTTTCAGAAAACATTTGATTAAGGGAATTTGGATATCTAGAAGTTAAGAATCAAAGTCTTCTGTATGGCTCTGAAATTCAAGAAAAAAAAATGGCTCTGTAACTCACGTACCTCATGCTCTGTATACAAGAAACACAACATAGAACCATTCTCAAATTTAAATTTCACCACCATCAAGAATTGAATGATAATTGTGGGAGAGAAGGAGATTAAACCAAATTAGATTTTCAAACTTGTATTTCCTTCTTTGATTTTTCTACCAAACTGGAAAATAAATAATTTAACGGAAACACAGAGTAGGGAGGTTTGTGGGGTAACATTGCATTAAGAGAAAAACTTGTTTTAACATAGTCAATATAGCAGAGTATTGTTGCCCATTAGCTAAGATAAAGTACCTAAAATTTTTCAGAAAAAAAGTGGTACATATACAAAATTAGGAGGAAGAACAGGATTATAGGACAAACAGACATCTCAGTGAGTAAATCCATTCAAGTAAATTAGCCTCTTCTAAAACATAAACTACTGAAATATTTCACAAATATATAGCCAATGGAATACTATTACTATTATTAAATACCTGCCATAGTGGAAATTCCCAAAATAATTCCAATAGACATTTCAATTTGGGTTCCCTGAAAAAAGATAACAAAAAAATTAATCTTAAAATTTACAGCTGAAATGACTATAAAAGAATAGCAAAGCATAAACAAAGACAGATAAGGCAACATGTTATTGCAGCTAAATTATATACACAAATAATACAGTAATTCATTATTAAATATATGCATTCATGCAGAAATATCAATAACATTTTATTAATTAAAATTAGGCTTCCATAAAAAATAGCAACATATATAGCAAGGTCACTCATCATTAAGACTCTAGAATTGATCTTTTTCTATCACAGAGAAAGATGCTTTAAAGCTTTTTGAACACAGACCAACTCATACAATTTTAGATAGGATTAAATTTAATATAAGAACAAATTTAATAGGATCTTAGCATGTGCTCCAACTGTCACATTCTGATGTTAAGGGCCATCATAGTCTAAGAATTTTGCCTTAGGATGCAAGGAGTTCAAGAAACTTTATAACTTTCTCATTTGTGTGATACTTGGAATATGTTAAATGACTCCCTGCCCCTCAGATGGACATTCTATTATTTGCCATTGAAGCCACCAGAAAAAACAGATGCATTTGAACAATTATATGAAAACTGATTGCTTAAAAAAATAATAATAATACATTTATACCATTCACTCCATAAAAAAGACAGACTAAACTAGTTTCCAAGGACTCAAAAGATCAGACTTCTTAAATTATCCTTGTAATAATTAGTTCTTTGATCACAAAGAGTAAGAGTATGTGATTCATGTATAAACAGCAACAGCATTTAGTATCATAAATTTACAGTAAAAATAGGACCCATTGTATTTCCACTGAATTTATTTTATTTATTAAAATAGTTTAACACATTCTATATATCATCATTCCTCTAAAGTAAAGAGGGGCTTGTAGTTTTACTTCCACTTCAAAGAAGAGGTAACTATGGTAAAGAGATAAAACTCTTCTAATTAGTTACTAAGTAGAAAAAGGAAAAAATCCTAGGGTCTGTTGTGCCTAACCCAATTCTAATCCTTGGGCAATGCTGCCATAAGTAGACTTAATTTTCAAGAACTTCTCTTAAATACTAACACTTGAAACTGTACAGAAAAAAATTTTAAATCTCTAACATTTGTGGAGGAAAAAAAAATACAACAACAAAACTCTGAAGTATCGTATTATCCATCAAGTCTTTACAAAACTTTCCTTGATATTTAAGTTTTTCTCAATTTTCTTTCCTCTAGGACTTTTAGATCCACCCCTTTAAGTTATACTTCTTATTTAATATGGACCAAAAAGCCTGATACACAAAAGGCTACCAGGCACTTAATATTACAAGGTTGTGGGGGGTGGGGGGAGAGTGGAGCGGGTGTAGCTCAGTGGTTGAGCGCCTGCTTCGCATATATGAAGTCCCAGGTTCAATACCCAGTACCGCCAAAAGGAAAAAAAAAAAATTACAAGGTTGTGAAGCTATCCAAATAAATGGATTTCTGAAGAACAGTGACAGAAAGAAAACTGAAAAGAAAAACAGGCCCGGAGAAAAAAGAATGAAGATGTGTATCTTTATATATAGATTCAAAAGAACTGTAGCATTATAGAAGAGAGGTACATGATAGCTGCAGTGTATAAAAAATAAATACAGTCTCTTGAACAGCAGTAAATCATTAGGAATGATGCAAGAAGAATCTTTTGAAATATATATATTTAAGTGCTTAAAATTTGGTTGAATTTAAGAAACCTGAAGCTCCTAACAGCATGAACAACCTTATATAAAGTCAAAGATGGTTTGAGGGCAATGGACTATCCACCTCCTTACTATTTTTCATAGTTACATGAAATTTTATGTTAAATTTTATGTTTATGTAAGGTAGAAATTATAAATAAATCTAGTTGTCTTAAACTCATACCTGGTTTAACACATTAAAACAATTAATCTCTTTGAAAATTCTAGTAACTTCTATCCTAATTAAATAGTAAGAAAAATAATCCAAAAAACACTGCTACAATGTGTTATAAAAAGCAACTCAACTAGAGAGTGTGTTGCAACTCTGCTGAGATTTGGTTTATAACAGACCAAAGATTTAAGTCTCTGGGATATATATTTAACAACTGTAGTGCTAATTATAGGTTCAAGTAAAAGGGGCAGAAGAGCCATGTGTAGGGAAACTATAAATGAGTCTAACTCTGTTACACTGGGGAGCATAAATTCCAAAGTAAGGCCCACTGACAGGGTGTCGAATTACTAAGCCTTTCTACCCTGCTTATAGTATCTAGATGTCTCCAGAGCCCTAAGGAGCATGCCTGTTTGAGGCACTGTTTACTGTGACAGTCAATGAGATCCTGAGACATGCATAAGCATAACCTCTGGAATGACCTCCCGACTCACTTTGAAAACTCTCAGGACAACTAACAAAGAGATGATGATGGACAAAGCCCATCTCAAGTTGCAGGGAGTGCCTGCAACTGCAAGTAAGATAGCTCCATCCATCTGCCCCATGGGATCCTCAAGATTGGGGAATGAACAACGGACTAAAGTAGACGTATTATTATTCCATTATAGCCATTATTATTCTAGCAACAGAAGAACTTATCACTTATAAAGGAAGTGGCCACCAGAGGATCTAAGGGGAGGGAGAGGGAAGAATAGGTGTAACATGGAGGCATTTTCAGGACACTGGAATTGTCCTGTGCAATGAGGGATACAGGCCATTATACATTTTGTCAAAACCTAAAAAATCATGTGGGGCAGAGTGTAAACTGCAATGTAAACTGTATTCCATAGTTAGTAGCAATGCTTCAATATGTGTTCATTAATTCTAACAAATGTACCACACTAATGAAAGATATTAACGTGGGAAAGTGTGGGAGGGGGAGAAATTGGGGCATATGGGAATCCTCTATACTTTTGCTGTAACATTTATGTAATCTAAAGCTTCCTTAAAAATAAAAAATTTTAAAAACATTAAAAAAAAAAAAAAAAAAAAAAGGCAACAATTCTTTGGCTTGTTCTGGACAACTAACACAACGATGATGATGGACCAGAACCATCCCCAAAACAAGGATTATCTTCAATTCAAGTAAAACAATTCCTTTCCTCTGCCCCATAATATCTATGAACCTTCTCAGCCTGAAACAGTAAGAGTGGACATGGTCCCAAGTCCCTCAAGACTGAGAAATGAACAAAAATAAGGGAAGAATGTAACCACAGCCAACTCGGATTTTAGTAATTCTAGATAGGGCAGTGTGGTTCTAAATAGTTGAATAAATTTATCACATTTGCAGATATATAAATTGGTCAAGTTGATATCTATCTATCTATCTATCTATCTATCTATCTATATTAGAAAACGCCATAATCAGTAAACAAACAAACAAACAAACAAACAAAAAAACTACCATTTTGAAAATATTTTAGGGGCATTCATTTCATCTTTAGAAATCCAGTCTTGCTAGGCTACTCTGCTAAAGAGTTCTCCACTGGGTACACTTAACCTTCAAGTTGTGTACACACTAAAACAACTCCTGGGATTGTTTACATAGCAGGGTATGTTTAAATAGCAGGGTACCCTCCTGCTGTTTGAACCCTCTACTTTCCTCAACAAGGTGAATGCTTGGCCATTCTGGATGTCTGATCCTCACTGATATGGAGATAAGGTCAAACAAAACTATTCCTGAATGAACCAATTTTAGGTATTCTTTAAGCTAATTTTATAACCTATATTCTATTCCTATTTTGAAATGAAATCCTCTACTTATGTCCACCTATGAAAACATACCTCTAATATATATTTCCCTCAAATTCAATAATCCTAAAACAGCCATTAAGTACTTAAAATATATACTAAAAATTCATTGCCTTCTTAATTAGACCATGATCAACTCATTTTATTTAGACAAAATAAAAGAGACGTGGAAAGAACACTGGGCAGCTTTAGAAGACTTGCATTTTAACTACGAACCTACCTCTGACTTTAGAATCTGGACCCAATATTGGTATCCATTAACAAAAGGTGCTATGGAACAAAGGCAGAAGGGGGATATGCTCACAGTGTTCACGATTGAAACCTAAAACACCTTTGGGTTAAATGGTTAGATTGAAGGGTAGACTGTATATCCCAACACCCTTTAAAACACTCTGCATGGGAAAACTGAAGAAGAAACTAATAAAATAACTTACATATGTGATGAGAACTGCCTATACAATTAAAGAAAATCAGAAAAATTTTACATGCTCTTTCAAAAATAAGAAAGTTGAAATTAAAACAGGATAATATCGACCCAATAAATACATTCATGATAGGCTAAATGCTTTACAAAAAATCTTATATATACCTGATATCTTAAAATTTTATATAGCCTAATTTATATGAAATAGAGTAAACATTAGCCTTATTCATTATGTTAATTAAACCTTTATAGATACAGTATACAAATTGTTAAGAAAATTCAGAACACATTAATTTCTTCTCAAAATAGAAGGGGTAAAGAAAAGGAACTTACTGCAACAATCATAATTGCATTGTCCAAAAAACCAAACCCTACGAAAGGTATCGCATTGTGGATGAATACTGAAAAACATCAAAAACAGAAAAATATATATTTTAAAATTTCTAAAACTTTAGAATGACAAAAATAGACCACAAGATTAAGATCTCCTAAAAAGGCTTGAGAATCTTCAGAATTTGCTTTCAATTCCCAGAGCCAAAAGATCTTACTAAACTATATTTGAAAAAAATAATAAATACACATATATGAGAATTATGTTAGGCTTTTGTACTTTCTTACTGGTCACACACACACACACTCAGACATACAATTAACAGCAAAACAAGTTAGTAAATACATGTAAGTACCACTACCTGTTTGTTTGCTATTGACATCAACGTGTTTCTGTTTCAGTATGAAACCGAGCTCAGAATGAGAAGTAATGAAAAATCCCTTGAATCAAATTTCAAGTCACTTTTATTCACTAAGCAATTTTTTAACAAACTTAGAAAAAATGTGATCTCATCTAGATTAGACATCTGTGTGCAGTACTTTTTCCTCCTCATAAAGTCATTATCCATAATTGCTTTTGTAAACTATAAACAAACAATATTTGATTCAAATCAAGATATAACTTGGACTTTTCCTACCAAAAGTACACCACAGTTTATCTATTAGTACATAATCAGAATGACTTGAGATGATGTTAGAAGTGTAACTAGGATGAATTAATACCTATACATTTTTTATACATGTAGCCTCTTCCTCATTGTTTTCATATTTGCATCTTTGGCACATTGCAGAATGCCCAGTGCATAGCTGATGCTTAGATATTAGTTAATTAAGTTGAGGACCACTAACCTGGAAAGGAAGAGAATTCCAGATTGAGAAAATTGAAGGCATACTGTGCAACAGATTAAAAGCTGGGGATAGTTAAAAGACTTTATTCTAATCAATCTATAAAATTGCCATGTTACAGTCAACATCAGTTGAACTGTGGTCTTTTTTAGATAAGCATCAAAACTCCGAGTTTCACACTACATCCAAAAATATATAGTCCCTTTAAGCCAACTTATTATGTGTTCAGTACCATCAGAATCTTTTTCTTTTAATGCAATCCTGAGAAAAAATATCATTAAAATATAGTCCAGAAATTATGAAAGTTTGGTATTACAATGATGAGTTCTGTACCAACAGTGGAAAGATAAACTGAAGTAGTGAAAACATCCTTTTACTCACAATTACTATTAAAGACTAAGATCAAGGGGAAAATAATATATATTCTAGGTCATTTCAGATTTCTTTATGTTATTAAGATGTCCAAGATAAAAAGGAGCATATTTTAAATTATAAAGAATAGTATTTTAAAAGCTATTGAAAATTATAAAATAAAATAGCAATTAATTAAATGGACTCTTTCAATTAAAGTGCCTAGCCTTGGTTCTTTGACTCTCTGCCCAAGTATAGATGCTTAACTACGAGACACACAAAATTTTACATAAGTAGCTTCCAAAACATATTCACAATCCTAATTCTCAAAATCAAAATACAAATTTGATAGGTTAAAAGAGTATAATAAAATGTTTTAAATTTACTAAATGAAACATTTAAAGAGATGAGAAAGTTACTTAAATATATATCTCTGGAAAGAAGTCTCCCAAATCATTTTTATGATCATCTTTGAAACATAAAAATGGCAAAGTAAATAAGAAACCTTTAGGACTACTTAATATTTTGGGGTAATGTGATGACATCTCTAAAACTGAGCAGTTATAAATATCTTAAATTAAGTGTTAAGGCCTTAATTAGACTAATTGCTATCCTAGTAAAAAACTTTGTCAATTAAACCAAGGCACATTGCTACAATAATCATTTTGAATTATAAAAATACATCATGTTTTTATACTTACACCTAGATAAATGTGTCCTGAGAATAAAACTTTATTTTTAACCCAAAGGAAAAAATATAAATTTTCAAAAAGTTAAATAAACATGGTACTGGATGCTCAATATGTACACACACTCCATTAGACATTTGAGATGCAAAAATAAGACTTGATACGCAAACCTCCAAAAATTTAGACATGATAACATAAATATATAAACAGTTAATTTCAATATGATTTTAAAAAATACCGTAATAGTATATACATATGGTGCTATGGATATAGATTTAAGAATCTAGGCTGGGAGAGTCAGGAAAGATTACTTAGGGAAGAGAAGTAAGTCTTAAAGGATTCTTAAATTGCTTTGGTATTTAGGGAAAGTTAATAATTTCTAATATAAATTAACTTCTACTCATGAGAGGAAAAAGAACTGGCTGTTATGGAGATTTTTAAAAATTAAATGTTTGCTCTTAAGTATATATCTCAATCTTTACTAACTTATTATTTCTTCAATTTCCTCTGGGAAACACTATTCTATAACTAAACAGTTGTTAGCAAATCACTTTGAATATTTAGCTTTAATTTACAACCTACTCAAAATCTTTGCACTAATAAATAATTTTCTTCTTCCTTTGTCTTTATAATAAAATTCCAAATTACTTTACATTACTTTGGTACTCTATTGCAAATATCTAGTCAGAAGTAATTTCTCCACCAGAGAACACAATTCTAGTTAGTCTTGAGCCTAGAAATTCTTTTTTTTTTTTTTGAGGTACCAGGGCACCAGGAACTGAACCTAGGACCTCCCATGTGGGAAGCAGGTGGTTCAACCACTTGGGCCACATCCGCTCCCTAGAAATTCTTATTCTGCAGTTACCCAACTTAAATCCAAACTAAAGTAACTATATCATTTTTCTGGGAATTAAGGAAACCTCTATCATAAATTATTTCTTAATATTTTAACAATATTAAGATATTTTAACAATATTAGATATTCCATAACATTGTAATATTTCTTAATCCAAGTTTATAAACTTTCCTCTTCAGCGTAATAAATAGGATAATCCGCTCTATCTAGAGAGATTTAATTTACTGACTCCTCATACTATCAATGAATGATACAGTTCTTTCAAGTCCAAAAGACAGATGCATAAGTACACAAATATAGAACCATTACCATATCTCAGCTGTCCTGGGGTAGGTGGTGGAGCTTCCAATTTTTCTGAAGGGGGAAAAAGGGTTTGGGGTAATAATTAGTTTTATAGTATTATCATTTTTATTACAATGACAATTTACAAAGCAGATTTACAAAGTGGGAGAATATCAGAGTTTATTCATAAATTAGGTAAATGGATCAAAGTTATCCATACAAAAAATAGTGTGGCTTAAATTACAACACCTAAAAACAAAACTAAACTTTTATTACAAGCATAACTTGGACTAAATTATTTAGTTTTTGGTAAGTCCTTGCATCTATATAACGAGACTGTATGCATGAGTAACAGTAGAAAAATTCCAGAACTGACATCTTCAGAAACATTGTTGTTCAAAACAGAAACCCTAGATGACTTTTGAAATGTATCTATGAATATACATTATAGATAGCAGAAAAAGGAATATTCAAATAGATCTAGATGCCCTTTAAAAACAGTAAATTAATAAAATAATACATTAATAATAAAAATCATAATAAGCACCTTGTTACAATAATGACTTTCCTGGAATGTGTTGTGATCCTAAATCTCCCTTGATAGTATATCGCGTATTTCAATTTTTAAAACGTATACTATTGGATAATAGAGATTAAAGCATCTTTATTATCCACAATAGAACAATCAAAACAGGTAGGACGGTAATTAAAATCCCAAGTAACAAAAGAAAATATATTATTTCTAATACATGTCATAATTACACAGTTTTTCCAAGTATAAATCATAGTATTTTAAAGCACCTTTCATCCTATTTAAAAACAAAACAAAACAAAAATAAAACAATTATTAGAAGGCAGCAACCTACCTAGTCTCATAACAATAACCATCTCACCATTTGTATAAGAGTAAACTATGGGAAAATGGTAGAGAATTCTATCTTCTTTAACCTCAACCAATCTAAAAGAATCCCTCAGGATCACTATTCCAAAGAATTAGTACAACCAGATTGTCCAAGGAAACACATTAAAATGGATACAAATTCTCTAATTATTTATAATTTAAGACAACATAAGAACAAAAATTTTAGGCAAAAAAACTTAAAAGCAAATAAATCTCCACTGATAAACTATATTAAAAAAAAAAACACATTATGGTCCATATTTGTGATGGATATTTTACTTAAAAAGCATATAGTATCATAATGGCTCTCCAATAAGAAATACACTAAAATCTAGAGTTTAATCAACTATCATATTTAGAAAGTTCTAAGAATGCAAGTTATTTTTTCCATTTAGATGAGTTAAGAAACAAAGTGATATTGGTCTTTGTATAACTGCACATTTGATTAAAATAAATATCACATTCTCCATTATTTGACTAGATCTATCACATCAAAATCTACTTTGAAAGCATGCAAATGGTTTTCCAAAATTTTAACAGGGAATATGTTACCACTCCACTCCAAAGAGTTTTCTGGTGAAGTAAGCATGCAAAAGTGATTACATACCAGCACTATTTGTTAGCTGCATTACTCTCATCACCACTATCGTTCTTACACTGTGAGGAGGAATCCTTGTCAGTTGTCTGGAACATCTTGAAATACCTAAAAATTCAACAAGCAGGACCTTCCCAATAGAATGAGAGTATACAGAGTCCTTGCTTTTACTTCTTCAAACCCTCTAAACATTGAAAAAATATTTAAAATATACTACAATCCCTAAGAAAAAAGGATAGGGCTAAATGGATAATGGATAGTAGTAAAGAGAAAAATTTAAAATAATGTAATCAGTATTCATAATCTTTCTTTTCTATTACACATAAGGATTGAAAAATTAAAGATAATGAATTTTAAAAAAAGAGAGAAAAATATAAAGTAAAGGAGATAGAGTAGGGAGGAAAACCACTGCCACAGGAAGAAAGCAAAATCAAAGCATAGATTCTGCCTCCTGCTTCACAAAGGACCTACAGTATAATAAGAGAAATCATTAAAGGAACATTTCCTAGAAAACGGAAATTTTCCTGGAAAGTAGGCATCAAAATTTTTTGTCATACATATAAAAATTGATAAGTTTGAGGACTCTCTCTGACACTGTAAATTATCTTCTTTACTATATAAATGAACCAAAAGATAACATATCAGAAGTAAAAACATTAGATGTATAATAACACAACAGAACTCAATCTTGAAAATAAACTCAAGGTTTCAACAAATCTATACAGATTTTTAAATGCAATGGCTGCTAATACAATCTATCTCCCTGAAAAGAATGAAGCTGAACCCCAGAAAACTTTATTTTCCCCACATATATATCTTGCCCATAAGAATTTTCTCCTGACACATGGTAAACTATACTTACATTGGAAATGTACCCTAATCTAATGTTTTATTAAGTAGACTTTGGAATTAGAAAAACCAGTTCCTTCAGTTATGATTACATATATGTTACCGTATATTTAAATGCATGTTACTGTATATATGAATGTATATGTGTGTGTATATGTGTATGTGTATACATATATGGAGACTACTTTCTCTCTTCCATTTCTGGATATTTTAAAATAATGACTTACCCATTAAGGCTCACCACATCACATTTGTCAATCTTTTACAGCTGAAAGAAATTCTGGTTCTACTGATATTGGCTGAGTAACCTATTAGACCAATCTTCCTGCATATAACAACCATGCAACCATACATAGGTGGAAGGAAAAGAGGGAGAAAGGACAGATGGACTACAAAAGTACTGGAAAATGACCAAAAGCAGGATGATTCATGAGTGGAAGGGCATTAAGTGAGTTATCAGTTTGTTAAAGCTTTTAGCCTGAGGGCAGGCCCTGGGCTAGGTAACCAAAGGCACTAGTTGGAAAGGAATCCTGAAAAGGAGAGAATCAGAAAGGAGAAGCCCTAAATTCTGTGCATGACCTTAGTTCAAATCTATGGCTGACCTCTGAAACACACATGACATGTGAGTAAAACTCCAAACATCCCAGTTAAAGTTAAAAACAAAAACTGAAGTCCAAGAGAGAGAAATTGCGATTTGAGTCCAACCATTAATCGGAAAAAAAAAAAAAAAACTCAAACTTTTCAGAAGAATGTAAGAGAATCCAGAGTTTTTAAAACATAATGGTCACAGCAATAACTGGGATACAATCCAAAATTACTTCACAAAGAAATAGGAAAATGTGACCCATTTTCAGGAGAAAAGGCAATTGATGGAGACCAATTTTAAGATGCATCAAAGTTAAAATTAGCAGAAAATGATTTTAAAGCAGTAATTATAATGATATTCAAAGTTGTAAATGAAAATGTATTCCAATGAATCAAAAGACAAGAAATCTCAGCAGAGAAATAAAAACTATAAAAAAAAGAACCAAATGGAAGCTCTAGATCCGAAAAACTACAATATCTAGCATTTTAAAATTAACTGGATAGGTTTGAAAGCAGAATGGAGATGATGAAAGAGTTAGTGAACTTGACAACAGATCAATAAAAATGATCCAATCTGAAGATTGACGAAATGACTGAAAAATAATGAACTAAAGCAAGGTTAATCTGGAGTAAGCAGTAGAAAGAAGGAAATAACAATAAGAGCCAAAATCAGTGAAACAGAAAACAAGCAATAGAGGATATAGACAAAGCCAAAAGATGGTACTTTGAAAAGATCAGCAAAATTAATAAACCCCTAGCTAAAACGATGAAGAAAAAAGGAATGAAAAAACACATATTACTAAAATCAGGAAGAACATCACTACAAATCCTACAGAAATTAAAATAAGAGAATATTATGAATAACTTTGTGCTAACAAATTTTAAAACATAGATGAAATGGGAAAATTCCTTTAAAAATAAAACTTACCAAAATTGGCATAAGATGAAACAAAAAATATGAACATCTACTAACAAAACTGAATTTGTTATCAAATGCTTTCCAGGTCCAGATGGTTTCAGTGGTGAATTCTATCATAATATTTAAAGAAGAAAAAATTCACCTCATAAACTCTTTAAGAAAATAGAATATGAGAAAATACTTTCCAACTACTTTAATGAGCCCAGAATAATCCTAAAAACCAAACCTAAGCAAGAAATTACAAAAGAGAGAGAGAGAGAAATTGCAGGCAAATATCCCTCATGAATAGTCACAAAAATCCTTAACTGACTAACTGTTCCACTTTTCTAAAGTATAAGTATTTATTCATAATAAGTAGAGGCAAAAAATTGAAATCTAGATCTTATTTTTGTTCGATGTTTTGTTTTTTTCTACTATTTGGAGGAGATCTTACTCTGAATAGGATTCCATATTTAGAATGATATAGTTTTAAGAAATAATCAGCAAGAGTGTATGAGATAATACTTACATGTGGGATATCTCTCCTTTTGAAGCTACATATACTTAAAAGTCTTTCTTGGAGGATAAATAAGACAAGACAGCTGCTACAAACTGCTAATTGGTCAAATCTTCTCATAAAAAGAAAATAATTTGAAATGGGTCTACCTCTTCCTCCTAGCTGTCCTTCAGAATTTAAAAATATCTTATCATTATATAAACAATCTTTTCCTAATACAAAATAACCCAGATATTCACCACAAATCCTAAAAAAAAAACCTTGAGTTTTAAATATAAGATTTTTCGAAACTTATATTTTTCCTTTGATTTACTAACCCAGGAATATTAGAGAAAAAAATTAAAATTTTAAAGCAATTTTACTATTTTTATTAAGTGAAACTCTAATTTCTTGGAATGTCCAAAGAATGAGGTATTCCATATAGTTTTCCAATTAACTAAAGTGACCAAAAAACTTCATAGCTTGTAAAAATACTATTTGCTACTAAGTAAGTAATACTGAGTTTTAAAAAGAATATTTCTTTGATAATTCAGAATATTACAGTGTATCATAATCATCATTTTAAAGCTCAATTATTATATATTTAGGAAATATGAAACTGAGGGGGTGCTGACACATAAAAAAGAAATCAGGAGGATCAGAAGAGAACACAAATTGCGTTTTTTCCCTGCTACTTCAGGTATTTTCAGTTACTTTGTATATTTTGTTATATAAATCAAAGTACAAATATTTTAAGTTTTATACTGTATTCACTTACAGAAAGGGAAAAATCAGTTTAGAGGACAAAGACAAAGGAAGAAATGAGAAACAGAAAAGATAAGAAAAATGGGTGGGGAACAAATGCAGAGATTTAAAAAAGGAGAGGGATTTTTAAAAAAGGAAACCTTAGAGGACACACAAAAAAGAGACTCCCTAGATTTTCTTTAAACCTGGGAAATCCTACTAGGTTTTATCAAAATAATTATAGAAAACTTCATAATCAAAATGTGTTTCATATAAGCATATCAAAATATACCCTCCTGAACCATAGCTTAGAATAAAGTAGAAGACTCTTTAAATTGTAGTTTCAGGAATATACAGCTTGCAAGTTTTAGAATAGAACCTCTGGCAATACAGCAACTGCCTGCAGCCTAGCCATACAAATGCCTTGTGCTAGCTTTTATCTGTAGCTGTGGCCATTTTTACTACATTCTCCTCCTCTTAAAGTCTGGCTTGGCCACTCTCTTAACTTTTTATAAGGAAATACTATAACTAACACTCAGTGCCTATTATGGAGGTAAAATAATGTACGTACTTTGGGGTACTGGATGGTAAGATAGTAATTTTTTGTTCTACTGCACTAGCATAAACATAAAGATTTGGAAATATCACTCCTGTAGACATTTTAGGAGTAGCCTGGTGCAACAGCAATTAAAATCTTAATGCCAACCATTACTACACTGTTATGTGAGAAAAAGTTATACTAACAGTTCCTCTAAGAACACCAAACAATAGAATTGAAAATTAGAAAAACTTTCCAGATTTTCAATGACATACCTCTGATGATTTACCTATAAGAAACTGAACTAAAAACAACTAGGACAACAGCAACAATCGACTGCCAACAGCAAACACCATATGCATGCCCCTAGGTTTGACGTTTTTTTTCTGGCATGGGAGATGGAACTTCACAGAAAAACCTTCCAGATACTGAGATACAATTTCCCTTCTCAAGGGGAACTCAGGCCCCAAAGAAAACCAGAACTGTTATAAAAAGAAGTCCTCAAATTAAGCGCGCACACACACGCACACACCACATACACACATATATACAGAATTATGTCCAGTTAAGAGACACAGATCTTTGCTATAACTGACTTTGACCTGTAGTGACAACTTCTATGGAATTGGTTTCCTTATTGATAAGTGAGGTAACATTTAGCTCAGTTTTATATGGTAAAGCACTTAGGTATATAAGTTATACAAAATTACAACATATACCACATCTGACTTTAATATTTCTCAAAAATCTAATGTGTTACATATCCAAATACTCCTTTTTCCTTGAAATTAGTTTTTAGTTTGACATCAGCAAAAGGTAAGTAGCACAGTTGGGAATAAAACCCAGTTTTGCTGATACTCTGTTCTGCTATGTCTTTCATTAGATCACATTTTTTTTTTAGACAAAGAAATTAATTTTATTTATGAAACTACCAAATCCTTACCCCACTTGAGTAAATGATTTCCTGAAAGAAGATTCCCAAAATAATTTATTCAAAATGAGAAAGATCATTTGCCTTGCTGTTTTCAAAAACTAATAATTAGTATCACTCACAACAAAGTATTGTTAAAATAAACTATACAAAAATAAACAGTATATATTAAAATGTAAAATACAGCCACTCCTGATAATTTATATTAACTGGGAAAGAGAGAAAGCAGCATTTTTTTTTATCTCCTATCTTTCCTCATCAAAGTTATCTTTTATAACAAAAATTCACTCTTTTGAATTCTAGCTCTGCTTTCTAGTAACTTGGGCAGGTGAAACTAAAACTCTGGGGAATTGGCAAACTAGACAGCACTCTTAAACACTCACAAATTTTAATAAAACACCAACTTTTACCAAGTCAACAAAATCTATGTTCCTTGTGACTCTGCCTTTTAGTCAAAATTGATACTGTAATAGGAAATGTACTGCAAACATCAACCTAGGTTAAAGCAATACATCTATTCAAACACATATAATTTATATATAATATTACATACATAAAAAAGGTGAGGGTATTGTGTTTTTTCACTTATGAGGAATTTTGAAGTAAAAATTAGAAAATAACATTTAAAATACTAAATTTCTTTGCTGTATCTAAAGGAACCTGTTATGCTTTTCAACTATAAAAGTTATACAAGATTATTGAAAAAAGTTAAACAGATTTAGAAAAGCAAGAAAAGAAAAACATAAAATTACCCAGAAGTTATCAGAAATAAGAATTAACATTTTGATGTAATGCCATTCAATCTTTTTCTATAAAAATGTGTACACAAAATTGTATTCTGCCTTTTTCACAAAGCATTATATAATGGACATTTCCCATGCCTTTAAATATTTTTCAAGGTAATAATTTTACAGGTGGCATTTTATTTCATCATATAGATGTACAATAGTTTAATTTCCTATTATTAAATATTTAAGTTATTTATTCTTTTTCATATTTATGAGTAACACTAACATAAACTAACTGCACCTAAATCTTTTTGTTTCTCTGAAAGTTCCTTAGGTTGGATTCCTATAAGTAGCATTATTTAGCCCCAAAATAAAAAAGGCGTAAATTTAAGAATTTTAAAACTTCTGCAAAATTTCTCTCAGAAAAGGTATGCTAAGGGGACAGATGTGGCTCAAATGGTTGGGCGTCTGTCTCCCATATGGAGGGACCTGGGTTCGATCCCTGGGACCTCCCGGTAAAAAAAAAAAAAAAAAAAAAGGTATGCTAAATTATTTCCTAACTTGCTGGATTTACATTTTTTAAATGGTATATTCTTTGAAAAATACTGTCAAGTTTTCAGAAGGTAGGTAAAAATGCCATTTTAAAAAGCTACACCATTATCTCAATAGACATAGGAAAGGCATTCAACAAAACCAGCACCCTTTCTTGATTAAAAACACTCAGAAAATTAATAATAGAAGAAAACTTAATCAACATGCTAAAGGTCACTGATGAAAAACCCACAGCTAACATCATACTGAATGGTGAAAGAATGAAAGCATTTAAGATCAGGTACAAGACAAGGATGCCGGCTTTCACCAATGATACTCAGTATTGTATTAGAAGTTCTTGCCAGAGCAATTAAGCAGGAAAAAGAAATAAAAGGTATCCAAATTGGAAAGGAAGAAGTAAAACTATCTCTATTTGCAGATGACATGATCTTATATGGAGAAAATACATAGGAATCTACAAGGAAACCATTAGAACAATAAACAAGATCAGTGTGACGGTTAGGCTAATGTGTCAATTCGGCCAGGTAATTGTACCAAGTTGTTTGGTCAAGCAAGACTAGGCTAATTGTGATACAAGGACATTTACAGTCATCAGTGACTGAGATTTTATTGCATAGATGGCTAATTACATCCACAATCAACCAAGGAGATTGCCATCAGCAATGAGTAACGTTTTATCCAATCTGTTGAATGCCTTAAAAGGGGAAGTGATTTCAGCATTCTGAGAGAATTTTCCAGCTCAACTTTGGACAGCCAACATCTCCTGGGAACTCAGCAAGGCCTTTTATCAGAGCCCCTGGTTGGTAGCTTGCCTGTAGAATTTGGACTTGTGCCTCCCCATGGTCACGTGAGAGAATTTTATAAAATCTTATACTATTTACAGATCTTTCCTATTGATTCTGTTTCCCTAGAGTACCCTGACTAATATTAATACTAATACAGTCAGCAAAGTGGCAAGATATAAGTTTAACACATAAAAATCATTTAAATTCCTATACACTAGCAAGGAACAATTTGAAGAGGAAATTTAGAAAACAATTCCATTTACAATACCATCTAAAAAAATAAAATATCT
The DNA here is from genome assembly GCA_026826555.1 of Tolypeutes matacus. Classification (NCBI taxonomy): domain Eukaryota; kingdom Metazoa; phylum Chordata; class Mammalia; order Cingulata; family Chlamyphoridae; genus Tolypeutes; species Tolypeutes matacus. Next base: position 14,651,690 of record JAKSZT010054489.1, read on the forward strand.
AGGAATAAAATTAAGCAAGAATACAAAATATTTGTGTAACAAAAACTACAAAACACTGCTTAAAGAAATTAAAGACCTAAATAAATGGCAAAGCCTCCCATCCATGAAATTGGGTGAGGAATGTTTTTAAGATGTCAATATTGCCCAAAGCAATATACATATTCAATGCAATCTCTATCAAAATTGCAGCACAACTTTTGCTTTAAAAGCTTCTGTACATTTAAGAAAATTATCAAGAAAGTGAAAAGAGAATCTACAGAATGGGAGAAAACTGTTACAAACCATGTATCAGACAATGGGTTTAATATCTAGAATATATAAAGAACTTTTACAAAGCAACAACAAAAAGAAAAACAATCCAATTTTAAAGAGGGCAAAAGACTTGAATAAACATTTCTCCAAAAATATATACAAATGAGTACTGTTGTGGCAACGGATATAGGCCATTTTAAATCAGCACATACCACTCAGAACTGTGTGGGAGAGAGTGTGGTCTACGATGTGAACTGTGGTCTGTGGTTGGTGGCAAGGCCATTGTGGGTGGTGGGCCACACTTGTGGGAGATGTTTGTGTGGGATGTGGTGGGAGGTGTGCAACATGGAATCCCGGTGGGTTCCGTGTAATATTTTAGGTAATCTAAGCACCTCTTAAAATATATTTATATATATATATAAAAATAACATTTTTGTAAGCAAATGCACATATATACATATATATTTATATATCATTTTACAAATATTGGTATGTATTGTGAAAATTTTGATTTTTACCCACAATAAAAAATTAATTTAAAATATATATATATACACACACACACACACACACAAATGGTCGATTAGCATATGAAAAGATGCTCAACATCAACAGCCATTAGGAAAATGCAAATCAAAACCACAATGAAATACCACTTCACACATACAAGGATAGCTATTATTTTAAAAACAGAAAATATGGGAAGCGGCTGTGGCTCAATCAGTAGGGCTCCCGTTTGCCATATGGGAGGCCCCGGGTTCAGTTCCCGGGGCCTCCTGGTGAAGGCAAGCCCGCCCGCACGGCGTGGTTAGCTGACCCAGCGAGCACAAGCAGCAAGGGGGGGGGGGATAAAAGAATAAATAAATAAAATCTTTAAAAAAAAAAAAAAAACAGAAAATAACAAGTGTTGGAGAGGATGCAAAGGAATTGGAACTCTAGTGCATTGTTAGTGGAAATAAAAAATGGTGTAACCACTGTGGAAAGCATTATGGCGGTCCCTCAAAAACTTATAGAATTATGATGTGACTTAGCAATTCCACCTATAGGTATATACACAAAGAAAGTGAAAACAGGGTCTAAATAGATATGTGTACACCCATGTTTATAGCAGGATTATTCACAATAGCCAAAGGTCGAAACAACCCAAGTGCGCATCAACAAATGAAAGAATAAACAATATGTAGTACATATACACAATAGAATATTATTTGGCCACAAGAAAAAATGAAGTTATGAGACCTGTTGCAACATGAACGAACCTTGAAAAAATTATGTACAGTGAAATAAGCTAGGCATAAAAACACAAATATTGTATGATATCACTTATAAGAGATTACTGAAAATAGCAAATTCACAGAGGTAGAAAGCAGATTAGAGGTTATCAGTAAAGGTGATGTTTGTTTACAAAAACAAACAAACAAACAAAAAACCCACAAATATTTAACAGGGACATGGTCCACATACTGTTAAATTTAGATAATCTCATTGTAGCAAGCTAATCCATTTATCAAAAAAAAGTCATTCAAACACAATCCTTGAAAGAAATGCCCAAAACCCAATTAATTACCAACTTATTTTAATTGGCAATTAAACACAAGAAATAGATAGGATAGGTCTAAGAAGTTTATTACAATATTTAACCTGTATCTCTCTTATTTCTTTTTCCCTTTAACAAAAATCTTCAGACCAATATTACCAAATGTTTCCAGGATTTATTTTTAGGATAAGTTATGTCTGACATATTTCTTTTTTAAATAGATTACCCTACTAATCAAGACTTTGGTAGAAGAAATATAGGTGGAAAACCTACAGTTTCTACATTTTAACTTCCATTATAAAATTATAGAATGTGTTTACAATGGTGGTACTGGAAAAGAGAACTGAGCCCTCATGTTTGATAGTGAGTAGCATATTATTTAATAGAAACTATAATTTGTCATTTTCATTTTTTATCATCCCATTAAATTTAACCACACTTTACAAGGTACAAATCTAAACTTCAAACAAAAGAAAATGTGAAAAACAAAACAAAGAGTCATGTTTCCTATTCTATTATGCTTTAATGGAAATGATAATTCTAAATATGAAAATATATTTCTGTCTCTTACCATCAATATAAACATGAATATAAGATTAAATTTTGTAAGATTAAATTTTCAAGGGAAAATTTTTAAATCATATATAATAGACTTAATAAGAAAAGTACCAAAACAACTTCACACCAAGATAACATAAAAGGAACAGTTCAATGCATGCACTACTCCTTTACTTATAAATAACTCAATACTCTTTTATTGTCTAATTGTCCAGCTTCTGATCTTTTGACAATCTAATATTTGCTCCAGGGCCTAACCACAACATCTTCTCCAAGAAACTATAGTAAGTAGACTTGTTAACAACCACAATCTAGCCTAGTAAGAGATTTATGGAAAGAAGAGATGAAATTATTGGTTTAAGCAATAATTTGGGAACTAAGTGTTTCATTTACCCATATTCCTCAACATTATGAATAACAGCTTAGACTTTAATAGAACAAAACTTCACAGGGTAATGGTTGAAAATTACCACAAATATACAGCACATTAAAGAATACAAACTTAAAATGCAAACCATGCTGAGTAAAAAATAATTTTACACAAATCATCTGAATTAAATGCCACAAAGTTAAACATGCACCAAAAAGGGTTTACAAAGGTACAGAAAAATATTCTTTAAAAGAAACAAATTAATACAGTTAAGTAATATACTTATAAAAACTGGCATTCAAAATTACAAAGTGAAAACACTCCAGAAATAGCAAGGAAATAAACTTTTTAAAATAGTAAATTTCAATTAACACATCTTTAAAATAAGGGCTATAAAATTATAGGACTTTTTAATTATTTTTTAAAAGACATGCCTTACCTAAGACTAATAAAAGCATTTGAGCGTGATTTTGTAATTTTATTTAGCATTTAAAAGTGATTATTGCAACATGCACATTATGTAGAAAAGAAATTTCATATTGTCACATCATTAACCTTCTGGGGAAATTACCATGTGACCTAGAGCTTCACTGCAATCTAGAATGGCATTCAGTTTACTGAGAGGCCACTACATGATTCCTGGGCTGGGAGACCAGTGACATGGCATAGCTACGGACAGGAGTTAGCCAGTAGAAATGATAAGAAAGGCTGTGATATCTGATTAATCACCTTTATTAATCACATTAAAGTACTAAGTCATTGTTTATTGAAAGGCCATCTTTTAAAAAAGCCACTCTGGCTAAAGTCTTTAATTTCATGCCCCTCCCCCCCCCCCTTTTTTTTAGCATAAACAAGCATTCTATTGATTTGTATTTGTTTTTACATGTCTAACAGTATACTTAGAACAATTATACATATTACTTAACACAGAGACTATATTCCTTCCCTTCCTTCTAACCAAAGGAAGATAGTCAAAGAAAATGATTACTATATATAAAGATGTTCCTTTAAAAAAAAAAAGCCTAAGATATTAAAACCACAATTCAACTTAAAAAAAATTTTAAAGTCAGATCTTGTTAATTTTACTTATTAGGTTTAGAGACAGCATTATATAATTTTTGGTTTAAATAAAAATTATGTATATTATTATAAGCAGAAAACTTAAAGTGGGATAGAAAAAAAATTCATATTGAACTATCATAAGTGGTCGATCTGTCTGTATGACTACATATATTCCAAAAGACATTCCATTTTAAATAAAATTGCTTAATATTCAGGAAGCAGCAGAAACTTTTCAGTCCATACATTAACTTTTTCCTTTTAGTCATTCCCCAAATAAGGATTCTTTCACAGAATGTTAGAGGTGAAAGAAGCCTTAGAAATTATCTGTCAGTGGTTCTCAACCTGGGGTGGGGTACATCCCCTAGAAGATGTTCGGAAATACGGGATTAATTTTAAATGTAATAATGTCTGGGAAGTGCTGCTGGCATTAGGGATTCTAAATTTCCTATAACACACAAGACAGTCCTTCAAAATGAAGACTTAACCAGCCAAGAAGACAGTAAAACGCCCTCTGAGAAATAATGACATAATTCTCCACTTTGAAGATGCAGTCACTTAAGCCTAGAGATGTTAAGCAACTTACCCACGGACATACAATTGGGTCTAGTACTCACAGTCCCATTCTCCTGTTGCACTTCTCTTTCAATTAATAAATTCTCAATAGAAAAACATAGAAGAACCAAGAATCAATCATATGTAGATACATAAAACATTGCCTAACCACCGGCTATGCATTAATATTTGAAATCAAAATAAAATCAACAAAAATGCTAATATACTTTTCAAATTGTTTTTTATTTTCCTCCAAAAACATAATTCCCCTTCAGATACATCATTTTCAAAAAACCATCAAAGTAGAAGGGGAAGAAATCAAATGACTTGTTAAAGTTACCAAATAAAACTTAATTTTTCAAATGAGACTAGTACATGGTTTCTGCTTATTTCCACTTTTAATCCTGAGGAAACATATAATGAAAAGAGAACTGCACTAAAAATCCAAAGGCTTTGACACCAATCTCTGACACCAACCAACATGTCACAAACCTTCTAGGTCTCTTTCATGTTACATAAAACGAGGTGTTTAGATCTCTGCAATCCCTTCCAGCTCTAAGAGTCTCATTCTATATGTCTTCTTTTCTTTATTATGTAACTAGCAGGATAAAAAAAAAAAAAATACATAGGGGTATCATATAAACATTCATGAAAAAGTATACTACAATGAATAGGAAACTAGCTAAAGACTGAGCTTCAAAAGGTGATCACTGACAGTTAAGTCCTATTATTAGTTTAGTTATCATTCAGCAGCACCTGTCTTCCTAGTGATATAGTTTTCCATCATCTATAGAATAAGGATCATTCCTTTTATCTACATCATTCTAAAACTGAGAGCTAATTACACAATCTTCAGAATAATTCAACATCAAAATTTTATTATTCAAAAGACATTCGGATTAAATGTCTAACTTCCTCATACACAGTGAGCTTTAAATTTTAAAAATTTTAATGTTTATAATTATATTAGAACTAGTAAAGTAGAGTATACTGGTGAATTTTTGAAGACAATGTTAAATACATATATATATACTGTGTTTGTGTGTATGTGTATTTTGTGTGCATGCACACACTATGCCTCTACATTTCTCCGACATTCTTAAAGCTTGTTTTTCGTCCCTGGTTTTATTTATTTTTTTAAACAAAACCGAGTTATATTTAAACTCTTATCCTTTCAAATTTTCAATTGGTCTATAAAATATTTCTTACTCATATTCATACGTTTTGGTACACTTCTTAGGGAATGTATCTAAATTAAATAGCAATCAGAAATAAATAAAATAGGGTCCAAGTTATTTATTTTAAACTTATATACCTCTCAATCTACCTTCTCTATACACACACTTAAACATACACACACACACAATTCCATCATCACCTCCACACCATGCAACCTAAGTTAGAAAGCAAACTATTAAATCAAACTGCAGAGACCAAATTTTAAAAAACTTTCATGAATGCCCCAAGAATATATAAGGCTTTCAAATTATTCAAGAATGTGTTTTTTAACTACTGAATGCTTACTGTTTACAATATACTAAGTTACTTAAATACAATTTATTTTTGTAATATTCTGTAGGCTTTCCTGTTTGTGGTTCTTTTTTCCTATTCATTCATTCTAAAAAAATTCATAATATTTGTTGCTTATTATGCTCACTTGTTGGGGTTATTTCAACAATCTTCAAAACACATTATTTAAATATAAACGGTTTATGTTGGAGTTTCATCTTTTGCCAAGGCCAGAAATTTAATCCTTCAGTTAATTAATCATGCAATTGTTAGTTCATCATTTCCCCAAAGTCTAAAATTAAATAATAAAGCACTAATGCAAAAAAAGACTATCATCATAACCAAAGCATTGTTTCAAACAAGCAAGAAGTTCTGTCCAAACAGATGCTTTGCTACTTGCATTAACATCTGACAAACAATCAATATTATAAGATTGTACTGTACCAAAACTATGAGAGGTCTCTGCTGATGATACCTCCTCTGCATGCTTGACAATGGCAATCTCAGGTTTGGGATATCTGCATGCTAGAAATATTTTAAAACCAAAATGTATTAAAGGAATAAAATAAATAAAAGGTGTATAAATTTAAAATGTACATGAAATTTTCAAGTGCCATAAAAAGTAGTCCTCACTTTGCACAGTACTGTGGGGCCATAAAAATGACCATGCAAATTGAACCACGCAAAGCAATCTTAATAAAATTAGTATTTTTCTGTGACTTTTAAAATTTTTTCTCAAAACATTTAAAACTCTCTTACTGTTGGTAGTAATTTAGTGAAATTTTTTAAATAGTAAAACTGGTACTATAGTTTAAAACATTAGAAACATTGAGAAAGTGTTTTCTTTTTAAAAAAAAATTTATTAGGTAAGCAAACTGTGGTACATCCACATAATGGACTATTATTTAGTGATATAAAAAAATAAGCTATCAAGCCACAAGAAGACACAGAAGAACCTTAAAAGCATATTGCTAAGTGAGAAAAGCTAGTATGAAAAGGCTACATACTGTATGATTCTAATTATACAGCATTCTGGAAAAAGCAAAACTACAGAAACAGTAAAAAGAGCAATGGTTACAATGGGCCAGGAGAAGGGAGGAGTGGAGGGAGTGGGAGAAGAATAAATAGAACACAGAGGATTTTTTTAGGGCAGTGAAACTATTCTGTATGATATTGTAATGGCAGACATATGACAAAATGCATTTGTAAAAACCATAGAAGTGTACAATACAAGAATGAACTCTAATGTAAAGAATGGACTTTAGTTAATAATAATGTACACTATTGGTTCATAAATTGCAATAAATACATCATGCTAATTTAAGATATTAATAATAGGGAAACAGGGGAAACGGAGTGTTGGGGGGTGGTATAAGGGAACTGTAGTTTCTGCTCAATTATTTCTGAAAACCTAAAAATGCTCTAAAAATAAAGTCTTTTAATTTAAAAAAGCAAACAGGCAGGGAAAAAAACTTATCAAGAGTAGTTTGAATAATGCTAGCCCTCTTCTCAGCGTAAACATTTTTTCTATGCCTTAACAAATTGTCATACTCCTTTCGAAGTTTTGGATCAGTTTACAATATTTTGTCCTTTATGCTTTCAATGTTGTAAAATATCTCAGAGTTCCTTAATGCGAAGTTTTTGCTAGAGTAACTTTTTCTGGAACATCATCCTTTTCATCACAACCTCCTAATTCTCCTCACGTATGTCAATAAGCTTTCCTTCGCTGAGCTCCTCTGGCTGCATATCTACAGCCTCTCAAATGGCAGCAATGCCAACATTCCCACAGTCAGCTATTTCTTCTATAACCTCATTTATGCTTGACTGGAATTATTTCACTTCAATATTTTCACTTTTTATTTCTTTGTTGCACTTCAATCTTTGTTGGCCAATTTGCTCTTTTGATGATTCATTTTTGTCACGTCACGTGGGTTTATCAGTGGGAGACAAGGAGGCAGCACAACTACACACTTTGCTATCTGTGTGTGAACTGAATAATAGATGTGCAGGTGACCAATCACCAACAGACTTTTAAAGAAGTGGTGTGATTGGTCACTGATCATGATGCACATCTGTTATTTTCATAATGATTTGTAGACTGAGGCGCTAGCAGCCAAGTGTGTATTTTATGTAATTGTCTGCATTAATATGCCATGGTAAATGAAACTAGTGTTGTTGGAGATCTGGTGTTATTTAATGTAAAACATAGCAACTGTCAGAACTGAGCAAAGGGGAAACTATTTGTAATAACAAAAAATTATTTATTTAATGAAATAGGCATAAATGCAGAAAAAACAGGGCAAAAGAAATTGATATACATTACAGATATACTTTTATTTTTCTACATATATAAAGAAGACAACGCCATGTGACGGAGGCAGAGATTGAGTTATAGACTGCTGGCAAGTCAACACCAGGACACAGTGGACTTTGGAGAAAGCATGGCCTACTAATAACTTGACTTTGGACTTCTAGCCTCCAAAATTATGAGACGATAAATTCCTGTTGTTTATGCCAACTACTCTGTGGTATTTGTTACAGCAGACCTGGCAAACTAAGAAAATTAATATATGAGTAGGATTACCAAACTTGTATCTTACTTTGGAGTTTCAGGGTCAATAAATCCAATTAATTATTGGATATCTTTATATGATTACCTCAAGTACCTAATACTCAAGAGGTTAAAATGAACCCATCTTTCCCATTCCAAATCTGCTTCCCCCCGATATTCCCTGCCTTATGCAGAATATCACCAACCTGTATCAACTGCCAGACCAAAAATCTGGGTATCATCCTTGGTTCTTCTTTTTATCTCATGCCCCTACATGCAACCAATTAAATGTTCTATTACTCGATTAAAATTCTATCATTTAATTGCTAAATAATCTCTCGAGTCTACTTCTTTCCATCCTTACTTCCACTAACATAGTTCAGGCCTTTATCATTCATCTCTTGCTTTGATTTTCTGCAGCTTTCCTAACTAGTCTCCCTGGCTTCCCTGCTTCTAATATCATTCCCCTACTATTCATTCTTCATCCTGTATGCATAATAATCCTTCTAAAATGCAGCCACTCATGTTTTACCTCCACCCTCCACCCCACCCCCAACCCCATTCTGGCTATCTCCTACTGAGCTCTAGATCTCAACTTAAATATTACTTTCTGTAGGAAACATTCCCCTGGCATTAGGTATCCCTCTTACGCACCTCAATACATTCTAAAGCCTAATACAGTACCCATAACAAAGTATTATAATTGCAAGTAAAATGATCTCTATCTTACCTAAACTTCATAATATTAAGAACCATACCTAAAAACAATTTTTTTTTTTAATTTAAAAAAATTTTTAAAAAAAGAAAAAAGAACCATACCTAGTGCCTCAAGTGCCTCACATGTACACAGTAGGACCTCAAAATGTTAAATAAATTTTTGAATAAACTGCCAAGCACCAGAACGATGACAATTGGCCTGAACTTCACTAAAATTTTATCTGGAGATTTTGTAACTCCAAGTTAGTTACCCCAGTCAAAAACAACATAATGATTATAAAGTTGTATGATTAGGCTCCATAGGGAGTTAGGAAAATAAGGTCCTAACATTTAAGATAATTACAATATAGCGATTTCATAAGATTTTTAAAAGACAGTACTATATATTATTTTTAAAACATGCTACTGAAACAGAGCTGGTAGAGATCTTAAAGATCATATAACTTAAACCCATAATGTTACAGTAAAGCCAAAAAAATGTCAGTGACTTGTTAGCCCAAAGTCACATAGCTTGCTATTGACAAAACTTTTACTAAATATCAATTCTCACAATGCAATTAAAAAGTGGAGGGAAACGGACGTGGCTCAAGAGGTTCGGCGTCTGTCTACCATATGGAGGGACCGGGATTCGATCCCCAGTACCTCCCGGTAAAAAAAAAAAAAAAAAAAAAAAAAGTGGGCGGAGAATATATTTGGAAATCACATATCTGATATAAGGTTTAATATCCAGAATATATAAAGATATCCTTCAACTTAACAACGAAAAGACAATCCAATTAAAAATGGACAAAAGACTTGAATAGATATCTTTCCAAAGATATAGGAATGGCTAGAAAGCACATGAAAAGATGTTAAGGGAAATGCAAATCAATACTACAATGAAATACCATTTCACACCCACTAGAATGGCTGCTATTAACAAACAGAAAATAACAAGTGTTGGAGAGAATGTGGAGAAACAGGAACACTTATTCATTGTTGATGGGAATATAAAATGGTGCAGCCACTGCGGAAAGCAGTTTGGCAGTTCCTCAGAAAGTTGAGTATAGAATTATCATATGACCTGGAAATCCCACTACTCGATATACACCCAAAAGAACTGAAAGCAGGGACACAAACAGATATTTGCACACCAATGTTCATAGCAGCAATATTCACAATTGCCAGAAGATGGGAGCAACCCAAGTGTCCATCAACTGATAAATGGATAAACAAAATGTAATAAATACATACAATGGAATATTATTCAGCCATAAAAAGGAATGAAGTTCTGATACCTGCTGCAACATGGATGAACACTGAAGACATCATATTGAGTGAAATAAGCCAGAAACAAAAGAACCAATATTGTGTGATCTCACTGATATGAAATAATTAAAATAAGCAAACTCACAGAGTCAGAATCTAGAATACAAGTTACCATGGGACAGGGAAGGGGTAGGGAACAGGGAGTTAAGGCTTAAAATGTATTTTATTTGAGACAATGGAAAAGTTTTGGTAATGGATGGTGGTGATGGTAACACAACACTGTGAATGTCATTTACAGCACTGAATTATATATTTGAATGTAGTTAAAAGGGGAAATTTTTAACCACGTTACTAGAATGAAATTAAAAAAAAAAAAAAAAAAATCCATGAAACTGCACAACACAGTGAACCCCAAGTTAAACCATGAACTATAGTTAATAGCACAATATAAAAATGTGCTTTCAGCAATTGTAACAAATGTCCCAGACCAGTGCAAGGTGTTCATTATTGGCTGGTAAATGAGAATCCTGTACTTTATGCATGATTGTTCTGTAAACCCACTTCTCTAATTTAAAAAAAAAACTGAGAAAAGGAAAAAAATCTTTAAAAAACTCAATTCTACCACTCCAATGTTCTTTCCATTATACCTCTGTATGTATGTGTATGTATAAAAGTATATGTGCATGGTATTTTTAAAAACACACACATACATATTTCATAATTTAAAACAGCACTTTCCTTTATGCTACATGCTATAATTAATGTTCAATGTTTTCAATAAATAAGTTATAAATAGGTATAAAGTCTACAAAAAAATTGAGATCAAATACTACATACTCCATTATTAAAGGTTGCAAACAATGGTCTGAGGGACAAATCCAGCCTGTTTTTGTATGGCCAGTGAGTTAAGAATGGTTTTAAATTTTTAAATGGTTGGAGAACTGCACTCAACCACCATTATCAAACACTGAATACGTTCGGAAATTAGCTATAGATTTGATGATGTTTCTTGGTGAAATCAGCCCAAAACTACAAGGCAAAACAGGATTTAAATGCAAAATTTATACCACAGTAAAGTCATTTAGAAGACAGCTAACATTTGATCACAATAAATGTTAAGGCACTTTACACACTTCTCATGCTGGCAAAAGTTAAAAGAAGAAACAAGATCTTGATTACCATGCAAATTTACAGCAGGTATTATATTCTGAGCTCAAACCACAGTTCCAACAATGTAAGGTGGACCTAATGCAAGTGAAAATAAAATTTCTGTATTTCAAAATCCGCTTAACTGTCCAACTGAGGAGCTTGCTCCTAATCATCAATAGGAAGGATTAATCTGCAATGTAAAAACATGTTAAAAGGCAAATATCAAGAAAAGAATCTAACAGAATTCCATCAATGCCTTCCAAGCAATAAATACATTCATTTTAAAAAATAGGCTTCTTGGAAGAACAGATAAATAAAGTTTATTTACTATATGAAAAAAAAAAAATTTTATATATAAAAAAAAAAATAGGCTTATGGACTGATATCAGTATTTGGCAGTAGTTATCTGTGTGAAAAGACACTTCCAAAGATGAAATAGGTAAAATCTCATTATAGATCAGCATCAGCAGATGAACATTTGTAATCAATTTTGACAACAGGGAACACTAACTGTGAACACCAATTAAGCATAAAGTTACCACCCCCCAAATTCCATTCTTCTCTTTAATAGACCTGTATTACAAAAAAAAATCATACTCAATAATTATTATTTGAATTCTGTCAATAAGAAATCTGTGGAAATTTGTCTAAGTACTACATAATATCCTTGATTTTGTCTCTTGGCCTGTAAAACCTAAAATACTTACTATCTGGCCCTTTTTAAAAAACAAACTGCCCACCCCCTTCTCCATAAATAGGTATTTAATATATTTTTTAATTTCTAAAAACGAATACTAAAATTAACACTTAATGGTGCTTTTACTTATTTTCTATTCAACTAAAATCTGGTCGACCACTGAACAGATCTTTTCAAGGTCACCAGTGACCTTCCTGTTAATGAATTATATCTTACTTGCCCTCTCGGCAACATACATCAAAGCAGATAATTTACTCATTCCAGAAACATTTTCTCTCTTGGCTTTATAAGGGTTTTCCTCAACGGATGTTCTTTCTCAGTCTCCTTTGTCAGCTCCTACTCTTAAATTTGACTTCAGAATTTCAGAGCTTTCATCTGTTCTGTGACTTTTTCTCTTCTCTAACTAGGCCAAAGATCAGCAACTTTTTCATAAAGGGCCAGATTGTAAATATTTTAGGCTTTGAGAGCCCCATGGTCTCTGTCACAACTACTCAACTCTGCTGTTATGCACTAAATGCAGTCATACACAATATGCAATCAATAAATATGACTCTGTTCCAATAAAACCTTATTTACAAAAAGAAGCAGTGGGCCAGGAATAGATGTGGCTCAAACAGTTGAGTGCCCGCCTCCCACACAGGAGGTCCCAGGTTTGGTTCCCGGTACCTCCTAAAGAAAAGAAACAAACAACAGACATAAGCAAAAGCAATGAGCAGACAAGGAGCAAAAACAAAGGAGCAGAAAGTAGATTTGACTCAAGCAGTTGAAGGCCCGCCTCCCACATGGGAGGTCCCGGGTTTGGCTCCCAGTGCCTCCTAAAGAAGAGGATCAAGACAGAGAGCTGAGGCAACAGGCTGGCATGGTAAGCTGATGCAATAAGATGATGCAACAAGGAGACCCAACAAGGAAACACAATGAGAGACACAACAAGCAGGGAACAGAGGAGGCAGATCCCAGGTTTGGTTCCCAGTGCCTCCTAAAAAGAAGACGAGCAGACACAGAAAACACACAACAAACACAGAGAGCAGACAGTGAGCACAAACAACAAGAGGGGGAGACATAAATAAATTAAATAAATCTTTAAAAAAAAAGAAATAAATAAATTAAAAAAAAAACAGATGAGCAAAAAACAACAAGCAGACAACAAGCAAAAACAATGAGCAAAAACAGACAAGGGAGTCATGGGGGTGGGGGAAGCAGTGGGCCAAATTTCATCCATGGGCCACAGTGTGTCAACCCCAGATCTAGACTCTTGTGCTTTGATTGTCTTCCTCTCTTTCATGACTAAGTAGAATCTATATACAACTACTGACACCTACATTTCCATCTTCAGCCTAAACTTCTTCTATAAATTCCAGATTTATATATAATACACATTTGCATCTATTTACCTGACATCTCCATTTACAATCTGAAAGGAATCTTAAATTTGGCACATTCAAAATTAAACTCTTTGTGGGGAGCAGGTATAGCTCAGTGGTTAAGCATTTGCTTCCCAAGTACGAGATCCCGGGTTCAATCCCTAGTACCTCCAAAAAAAAAACAAAAAACAAGAAAAAATATACCTGAGCATCTCCCATATTTCAAATGGCAGGTCTTCAGTTTAATTCCTTTGAAGACTGAAGAGAGGTTAAATAATTAAACACTAAAAAAAAAAATTTTTTAATTAAAAAAATATTAAACGCTTTAATTTCCATCCCCTAAAATCAATTATTTAACCAGTCTTCTCCCTCTCAGTTAATGACACCACCTTTAACTCAAGAGAAAAAATATATATATATATCAGAAACCTAGGAAAAGAAATACATGATTTGAAACTTGGAAGAAAAAAAAGAAAAGAAACCTAGGAGTTATTTACTATTTCCTTTCCCTTAATTATCTACCCCTTCTAACCCATAAGTTCACTCTCAAAAATATATCTTAATTCCATCTACTTCTCTTTATCTCCAAGACCACCTAGTCTAAGGTACCATCATCCCTAGCCTAGACCAACAGCTTCCTAAATGGTTTCCCTGTCTGTATATTTGCATCCTCCAGTCTGTTCTCCAATAGCAGCCAAAGCACTTTCAATCCCATTGTTTCATTCCCATGCTTAACCTCTCTAATGGCCTTCAATAGTTTATCTGGAAAAATCCTAACTAATCTGGCTTCTGCTACCTGCAGATCTCATTTCATTCTATTCTCCCCTTTATTCATTAAGTTCCACTCATATTTGCTTTCTGTCAATTCCTAGGCTAGGCCAAATTCCTTCCTATCTCATGGTCTTGGCATTTGCTTTCCTTTTTTCCTTTCAGAATGCTCTTCTCCCAGCTACCTGCATGATTGGCTTCTTCTCAATCAGGGTTTAATTAGGGATGGGAGGGCCTTCTTGCCTTGTGACTTCAGTTAGTAGGGAAGGGATTAAGGTCAGTGTGTTCTGTCCCCACCGGTTGGGTAGAATAAGATGTTACCATTTGTTTTTTGAGTTTCGTATGCAGTAGCTCAGACTTGGCTACCCACAATAGCACACATCTGGCTACCTACATTGTTTTTTGTTGCCCCTGAGATTTTGTGCTCACTGTCCCTCACCCCTCTACACAGTTTGCTATTCTGACCAGCCTCACTACCACAGAGCAGACCACCCCCAGACTCTCATGGCACCGTTATCCTTTTACTTGAGGAAGGTCACCTGTCTCTCACACCACTGGTGTACCTCCTGAAATATTTGTAATTAGTTTCCCAAGTCTCCTCTCAGTCTCTCTCTCACTAACCCATTCTTCGCACAAGGGTTGCAAAAGCTTATGCACTTTCCCTGCTCACTAACTTGCCCTGCCTTCAGTGCCCGCCATCACCTTTGGGGTCCTTGGTGGTTGCAGAGCAAAATTATGTTAAAACGCAGTATATAAGGACTTACATCTGGCAAATGCTAAATTATATTTGCACTAAGGCAGAGAAACATGCAAAATATACAAATACATTGCTATGAAAGCGATCAAAGTAAATGTTTTAGAGTTTAAAAGGAATGATTCTTTGTAACCTGCCAAGTCTTTTGTCTAGAAGAGCTTCTCATTTACCAGCTCAGTTGATGTAATTAAATTATATTTTAACTTATAACTACTTATTTTATGTGGTTGTTTTTATTAACTTAAAGCAAACATAAACCTATGAGTCAAAGACAAGACTAGAGTCCTATAAATCTGCATACTAATTAATTCAGCTGACTTGAGCAAGATGCTAACAAAATCTGCACTCAGAGATTTGATCCCTATTTTTTTTTCAGTTAGTTTTACACACTATACACCAATGGAAATCAGACAATTTTTAGAAAAACTGAAATAATCTCCACTAATAATGGTTCAATATCAAGTTATCTCCAACATTCAAGATCCATTATCTCTAATTACACCTGGCCCTCTATAAGACCCTATAAATTACAGACTATATAATTTCAATTTTCCCATACACAAGTTTGTTCATCAAAATTCGCTTGTCACAACTGCTATAAAAAATAAGCAATAAGTTACTATTGAGATGGACAACAAATTAGTTACTGGTGAATTAAACTATCACAGTATTTGATTCATGTGGAAACCATATTTCCTAAAATCTTCAATAGTTAGAGTTTAGTCAAGACCTTAGAAGTGAAAAGACATCAGAATCAAGGAAAAAGTTATCACAAACACTTATCTGATAGAGTGGTGAGGAACTCCCTTCTGCCCTTATTCAGAGACAAATACATGTAAAATACAGCAATGAACTAGAAGCAAAGAGGATACACTGATAATAGCAAGTATCAATGGATTACAGAAGAGAGAGACAAAACAGAGGAATGAAAGAAACAGTCTACAGCATTTCCTATAATATAGTGGTTCTCCAACAGAGGTGATTTTACGCCTGCCTCTCTTTTCAGGCAAAATTTGGCAATATCTGGACCATTTTTGGTTGTCACTACTGCACGGAAAGATGCTACTGGCATCTAGTGGGTAGAGTAAAAGGATGCTGCCAAACATCCTGTGTGGGGGACAAGCACAACAAAGAAATATCTAGTTCAACATGTCAATATGGCTAAGATTGAGAAATCCTGACACAAGGGAAATAGTCCTAATACATCTCAATATATAAAAGGGATTATTGTACTAATGCCCAATACAAGTAATGAATGCTCAAAGTAAGGGTCCTAAGTCTTATAAATAAATAAGTTAATAGTCTGTTTTATGAGAGAAAAAAGAGGTGGTATATGGGGACTCTGTATTTTATGCATGATTTTTCTGTAATCCTACTTCATGTATACATAAAAAGAGAGTAGTAGGTAGGTAAGATGTAATACAAGATTTTCAACAGAAATGATTAATTTTTAAAACACACACTGATATAAAAGAATAAATTACAATTATTAGGTATGGCCACTTACATGGAAAGCCTTTTCTTAATTTCTCTCCCCTTGAATCTGGACTGGTCTTATTGGCTTACTTGACCAAAGAGTACAGTAGGAATGATGTTCTGGAACCTCCAAGGCTAAGTCATAGCAAGTCTGTAGAAGGCTGAATAATGCCCTCACCTACCTACTCCCAAAGATGTCCACATCCTAATCCCCAGAACCTGTGAATATGTTACCTTACATGGCAAAAGGAACTGTGCAGGTATGATTAAGGATTCTGAGATGGCGAGATTACCCTGTATTACCTGACTGTGCCCTAAATGCAATTATAAGTGTCCTTATGAGAGGGAGGCAAGAATGTCAGTGAGTGAGAAGGTAAAGTGACGATGGAAGCAGAGATTGGAGTGATGTGGTCAGGAGCCAAGGAATGCCAGCAGCTTCTTGAAGGTGGAAGGCTTCTCCCCTGGAACCTCCAGAAGGAACCAGCCCTGATGACACCCTGATTTTAGCCCTTAAAAGATTTAAGACTTATTTTGGAGTTCTGACCTCCAAAACTGTAAGATAATTTGTGCTGTTTTAATCCACTAAATTTGTGGAAATTTGTTACAGCAAATTTCTATTGTTACAGCAGCAACAGAAAACGAATATAGTCTTACAGCTTCCACCCAGCTACTCTTGACACATTTTCTTTGGGGGGTCTGATCCATCACCTAAGTGTTAAAACTACCCTTAGGAAAAAAACAAAACAAAACAAAAAAAAACTACCCTTAGAATGCCATGTTGGTAAGGCCATGTACATCTGCTCTGGTCAACAATCCCAACTGAGCCCAGCCATCCCCACCAAAGTGCCAGATATGTGATCAAGCCATCTTGGACCCCTGACCAGACCATCTGCCAGCTGAAGTTTACCAAATGACTTCCAAAGACTGCATGTGAAACAGACAAATCATGAAGCCAAATCCTGCCTATAATCACGATTCCACAGGAATCATGAGATATAATATAATGGATGTTGCTACGTCACACATAAACTCTGTACATCAAGTTATATGTAAGTGGTGATTAAATATTATTAAATAGCAGATATCCATTTTATAATGGGAAAAAATCTTAATTGAGTTATATTTTTTCTGCTAGCAATAATCCCTTACAATAGGGCCACTCAAATATAACCAGTAAGTGCAAAATCTTCAGAGCTTGTTGGAATATGCTGCCATAATTATGTTCTTTCTATATTGTTAAAATAACTGATTATAGCAAAGCTTCATTTAAATTTTCTAGGCTCAAGGTATAGAAACTCTCTCAAGCTATAACAGATATCTTACTTTTCCTGCCTTCAGTTCACACTTAATATCCTCATTCTGACTCTTCCTCTCTTTGTGGGACTAGTGAGAGCTATACCTTCCTTATTCCTCTTTTACTATCTCAACCAGGGAACAGAAATATCTTTATTCTTATATCTTAATTTGGAGTATTAAGTATTTTTCTTGCCCTCTTTCTTACTTCCTTTGAACAAAAGCCAAGGTTACCCCCAATCTATCCAAAAACCTAATAGTTGGGGGCAGATGCAGCTCAAATGGTTGGGCATCCATTTCCCATATGGAGGGGCCTGGGTTCGATCCCCAGGACCTCCCGATAAAATTTTAAAAAATAAAGAAGGTGTGCAGGCCAGCCATCAGGCCCCGCGAGTGGGTGAGCCACCAGGCTCTGCCTAACCATGCAGCAAGATGATGACGTAACAGGAAAGAGACGCCAAGACAAGACACACCAAAAAAACCAGGAACTGAGGTGGTGCAGGTGGCAGAACACCTCTCTCCCACATCAGAGGTTCCCAGGATTGAATCCCAGTGAAGACAGGAAGAGAAGGATGAGAGGAGAGGGCAGGAAACAGACACAGAGAATTGCCCAGCGAATGGACACAAAACAGCAAAAATGGCGGGGTGGCAGGTGGGTGTTAAAATGTATTTTTTTAAAAAGTAAATAAATAAATCTTTAAAAAAAAGCTAATAGTTGCAACAGAGTTGCTACTCTTATATATAATCCAGAACAATGGACTAAGAAAAATTAGGATTCTCTTGTCAAGAGTTTAAGATCCCTACTGGACCAGTACTCCATGACAAACCTTATTTTTAAGTACTCTAAATATCCACTTTAAAATCAGCTTTTATCTTCTGGCTTTTATTTTGCTAAAGGCCTCATGTTATATGGCAAGTTCTCAAAATGATGCTCCTCATCCTATCTTAAACAAACACAAAGGGGGAAACTACAAGTTTTAAGTTTAGAATTAGATGGTTAACCTATATGGATATAAATGGTAAAATAAATTTGAAAATACACAAGTACCACCTATACAGAGAAACAGAGGAAGAAAAAAAAGGCTGATTAAGACCTAACTCTGATGGAAAAACTGTTCTGGTCTCCTCAATACTGTTTATCATCTCTTATTTACTATATGGGGGTGGGGGGGAATCCATTTTTAAAATGCCTTAAGTACACATTTAACAAAAATATATTCCCTTAAAAGCTTTTTTTTCCTCCAAATCCTATTTCTCATCATGCTTCCCCAATAATAAATTATTGGCTCTTTGTTTAAATCTCCTGTGAACATTAATTAAAACACTTTTAAAAAGTGTGGTAGGCAGGCTTCAAGATGGCCCCCCAAAATTCCCACCCTTCTGGTACTCACACCCTTTCTCCCAAACCGTACTGGTATGAAAAATGGAATGTTACATCTGAGACTAGGTTATAAAAGACTATGGCTTCCAGCTTAGGCTCTTCTCGCTCTCTCCCTCCCTCTCTTCTCACATCACTCCTGGGAACGCAGCTTCCATGTCTTGAGAACACTCAAACAGCTATGTAGAGAGGCCCATATAGCAAGGAACTGATACTTCCAGCCAACAGCCATATGAGTGAGCCTTCTTGGAAGCAGGTCTTCTAGTCTCAGTCAAGACTTCGGAAGACAGCCTCAGACAAAAGTTTGATTACAACTTCACGAGAGATCCTAACCCAGAAACACCCCACAAGTTGCTCCTGGATTCCTAATACTGAGACACTGTAAAATAATACATGTTTGTTGTAAGCCATAACATTTTAGAGTAATTTGTTACACGGCAATAGATAACTAATATAATGAGCACTGTCCATCTTTCAAAACCCAAATTGCTCTATTACAAAAGTTTAAAGAAAATAATTATAAGTAGAAATATGAATTGCAAAAGTTGGGAAGCAAATTTGTTTTAAAAATCTTGGCTAAATATTGAAAGACAAGTGTAATAAAGTCAGCTTGCTAGCCCTACTTGTAAAAAAATAAAAATGATCTAACAATGTGCTATCAGCAGGAAATGGCCTGTTTCTGAAAGAAGAGAGATGGGGCGAACAATTAAGTTGAGAATGCAACAGTCAACATTTTTAAAATAGGGGAGGAAATCAGTTTGTAATTTAAAAATCACAATATACTATTTAACTATGATAAGACATTCCACAGAGTCTGTTTTTTCTATTACACACTGATTATACAGCTTTATCTTGTCATAGATTATACTGATAAGCACATGAGAAAGATAAGGGCAAATACACCAAATTTCACCAGCAGATTACACTGCCATGTCAAAGCATGAATGTTTTATTTTCTTAGTGTTTCCCCACCAAATCAGAAACACTTCATTAGGTCATATAAGCACCCTTTCCAAGAACACATAAGATCTCTTTATAAGAAATAGCCCTTTTAACAAGGAATTTATTTCATTAGAAAGTGCACTTAGGACACACATACTTAGTATACCAGTCAGGTATTTTAAAACATTATTCAAAAAGCAACAATAAAAAAAAGAGGAGGGGGGTTCATTTGACTGGAAAAAAATGTTGATTTCAACAATGGAATGAGCTATATGTATTCTTACCTGAAATGATTAATATTAAGGTAATTTGCTAAGTGACGATTCCATTTATCTCCATAAAAACTATACACATTGATATTGAAAAGGATAAGTGAACACTAACACTGTATTAAAAATTAAAGTGATATCATCTGTGCCATTTGATTAAAGGGCAATAATTTAGTCATCAACATAGGCAAAAAATAGCCAATTTAAACTTTGAAGTTCTTTTAGCATACAAACAGACTACCACATTGTTTAGCATTTGACTACCACACTGTTTTCTTTATCCTTGCCTGCTTCTCTTGAACAATGAAAATTTAAATTACTAAGTTCTCTCTCAGATAACTTACATAATTGGGAAAAGTTTAATTGCTGCAAATTGGTCTCCATTGACGTTTTTGGGTCCTTTCCAGAATATTTAAAACCACATTAAATTAAAAATATATTATTTTCATTGGAAAACAATTGCATAACTACTACAATATTGCAGCTACGTGCTAAGACAGTAATGCATGAGGTAAAATTTATCCAGATGTACTGCAGAACATGCTTTTTAAGAACTGTCATAAAATCTTATCTACCAGGCCCTCAAATCTTGTAATGATGTTGACAATGCAGAATTTCCAAGAAATTACTTAGAAATGACCAAACGTGTGTGCCAACAGTTTTGCCCATGAAGATATATTCTAGTACATGGTTGGCTGTATTGTTTTCCAAGGAGCTTATTTTCAGAATTGACTATTTTTAAATTGTACACTGAGTACACGCATAGCTTGCAAATATTGTTAGCACTTGATTATGACTTCATGTAACATCATGATGCTCTAACATACTTATAAACTGAATTGACTAGGATGTTACATTTTTCCTTAAAATCTTTGTGGGTGGACAATGTCTGGAATCATCCAGTACCATAAATTGGTCCACAATTTCCCGAAGGGGGGGGCGGGGAAGGTTAAAAGGCAAGACCAATAAAGAATTTCTAAAGGAAAAGTAGCACAAATAAGTCATTCTTAATAGAGGGAGGTTCACATTATAAGGTAGATAATTCTTTCCTCCATTAGTAAACACAAGCCAAAGATACAATTAAGTGCCTCTGGCAAATCAAATACGGATGTTCCAAATCAATGTGCTCTAAACTTAGGAATCTATGGGATGTTCATGTACCTACAACAGAAGTTTGCTTGAAGGGAAAGTAAAAAAAAAAAAAAGCTTTCAAACAAATCAGACTGTAGTGTAAAAAGAGCAGCAATGTGTTTTGTCTATATTGTAGCCTTTAAATAGCTAAAATATTTTAAGACAAATATTTTAAGAATCATTTTAGTCATTTGCGCATTCCATCCTTTTGATTTTCTGACCTTTTAGCCTTTTCACCTAGACTCAAATTCTGACCTATCACAGTCTGCTCTCATTTTTAAAATATCCTATTTTAACATGTTAGCTTAAAAATAGCTTCGCTTTCATCCTTCCAAATTACTGCTGAGCAGAAGTCTGCTTTTTATTGTCGAGCCACAGATTCCCAGAAAAACACCTTCTCAATTTATTTGATTCTTTCAACCTCTGGGTAAACGAAAACAACAACCTGAATTTAACTTGTGCAACACCTCACCTGTACGGGCTTGCAAGTATGTATCTGCAGTTGGTGGTTTGGGCCATTCTTTCCATTTCCCAGGAAAAATGTTTCCTTCGGCTGCTTAAGACAACTAGACATGTGCGGGGAAAAGCAACTGAGCGCATCCCTGCCTTATAAAGTAACACCCCTTCTTTGGGGCACCAGTAAATCTTCGTTTGATACCCATTCATGAAAGTTTCTGCCAACTTGTCGAGTTTGCAGCACTTTGCAGAAGGCTGCACGTTCGCAGGAGAGCGACAAGAGCTTAGTTAGGGGCAGGAAGGCTGGGGAGGGAGGGTACCCGGCAAATCAAAACAAAATCAGAACAATGTGGGTTGGCGTTTTAGCCAGAAGTTCCGGATTCTGAGGCTGGGGAGGAAACAGGGCTGGCCGTGGCTGCCAGGCACGACCCGCGACTACCCGACCCGCCGCGGGGACACGCAGGGGCCAGAAAGTTCCCCCTTCGGCGGTCGCCGCTGCGGGGCCGGGCGGGGCTCCGGGCGGGCGGGCGCGGGAGGCGAGAGCGCCGGGGCCCGCGGGCTCGCCCCCACCCGCTCCCCTTACCTTGGGCGATGGCTATGGACTCGAAGCGGTGCAGCTCCTTGAGCAGGCAGCTCCTCTCGGTGGAGTGCAGGCTGTAGATGAAGTCGCGCGCGCCCTGCGCCGTGTTCAGCGCCTCCATGGGCTCCTTCTTGGGGTGGGTGCCCAGCCCCCGGAGGCCCGCGGGGAAGGCGCTGGGGCCCGCGAGCGCCAGCAGACCCCGCCCGCAGCAGCACCAAGGCGGCGGGTGCGGCGAGGCGGCCGGGCCTGGCCTCAAGCTGCGCGCGGTCCGGCTCCTCAGCAGCGGCAGCAGCCTGGACATGGCGGGCTGAGGAGCGGGCTCCCCCGCGGCAGTCCGGGAGGGCGATGTCTGGCTAGGCAGAGCGGAGAAGGCTCTGGGCTCAGCCCGACCCCGCCCCGATGCACTCCTGACTGGCAGCCGCGGCGCCCGGCACCATGCACTCCCCGGGCCCGCGCGGCGGCCGCCTCCCCCTTCGTCCCCACTTCCCTTCCCAAAGGCTCGCGGCGGTTCCGGCCCCTCCGGCGAGAAAAACTTTCTCGGAGGCGGCGGGGTCCGGGGAGCTCCTGGGGAGAGCAGGCGGACGGTGCGGGCGGGCACCTCCCGGCTGAGGAGGAGCAGCGCGGGCGGGCGGGTTTGCCGTTTGTATGTGTCTGTCAGTCTGATCTTCCAGAAGGATGAGTCAGCCACGCGCCGCCCTCCTCCGGCGCCGCCCTCCCTCTCCCGCCGGCTTTCCCACCCTTTTATTTCCCCGCGTCTCCACTCTAGGGCTCCGGTGCCCTCAGAACAGCAGCGCTCTCAGGCCGCAGCCGCCGCCGCTACCCCTAGCGGAGGTATAAGGGGTAACAGCAGGGAGGTGAGGGGAAGGGGGTAGGCGGGGCCGAGCCGCGCAGGCGCAGTCTGTAGCCCGCGGGCCGCGCTCCTGCGCGGGCGAGACACGTGTGCACGCTTCTCCGCCGGCCCGTGAAGGTGGAAGCTTGGGGGGCGCACGCCTTTGTCCTGGGGTCCGCCGCCCTCAAATCCGTCCGAAGGAGTAGGAAGGAAGCGCTTCGGCCCCTTCGCGGGGCCAGGTAGTGCAGCTGCCACCCGGCCCGCCTCAGGGCGATGCCTAAATGTCGGGCTTGTCTTGAACTGTGCCCCCGCTTGCGGCCCTCCCCTTCGCCCAGCCGGGACCCGTGGAGACGAGCCAGGCCTCGCGGGGTCACAGCGCCCTGCGCAGGCCTGTGGAGATTGAAGCGCCCGAGCCTCACCCTTTGCCAAGTCAGCATTCACTGCGGCCTGGGCCAGACAGACCGGTCTCCGAGAGCACCCGGTGCAGTTCTGGGTGCTCCAAAGTAAGGGCGAGGCCAGTTCTGTCTCTCCCCATAGAGTTTGAAGACTTAGACCCTGACACAGATAAAACGCTTTTTACCTTTTTCATGCCAGTAGCTGTAGATTGTTAATGCTGAGGCCGGAGGCAAGAATGTCACAGACCTTTTCTTAGTTATGATTTTTTTTCTTTACGCCAAGGCGGAAAGAAGTCCACGATTGCCCACTATTTCCTATCCGTCTTTCCAAGCCCAGATATGCCTTATCTCGCTAAGGGAGATCTCCTCTTTATATGAACCTGTCCAACGACACTTAGGCATCTTGTCTTAGAGAATAGATCCACTTATAGAATAAATCTTCTGCTTAAGTGTAATCTCTGCAACAAGATCTAAATCCCATCCTTATCAGATCCGCTGCTGCACCTAACCCAGGACTTTGTATCTAGTTAGATGTGATACAAATAAGTAAGTACAGTATATAAATGTGAATAAAGAAGAGAAGTTATCAGGGAAACTTCCTGTTGTTCTAACTCAGTGGTTCTAAAGGTGTTGTCCCTGGACTAGCAGCATGAGCATCTGTGATTGCTTATTAGAAATACAAATTTGTCATGAGTAGCCTGCCGCCCAGCTCCTCGGCTCCTTCCAGGCCCTGCACTGGTCTCTGCATCTGGGAGGGGTTCTCGTGGGGGCAGCTTGGCCCAGACCTGCACTTCACCTTGTCAGGTTGTAGGCTGCCTGGGAATCTCGTAAACCTGGGGCCTGTGCCCTGCAAACACATACACGCACTCAGGCTGAAACCCTGGCTCCCACGGGAAGGGGACCCAAAGTGAGGGCCTCTTCCAGCAGGCAGTGAGCTGAGGCTTTCACGCATGTCAGGTCATATCACCCTCGTAAGTGTGAACGAGGGAGTGTTCCCATTGTACAAGTGAGCACATGAGACTCAGAGCACGGTGAGGGGCGCTGGGGGGTGAGGGGCACCTAGCTCTGACTGCAGGTCTAAGTGTCTGAGCTGGGTTTTCCCTAATCCCCACAGAGTCCAGCACCCCTCTCCTGTGCCCACTGCCTCTCCCTCAAGGCTTGGTACCTGTTTGGTGGCTGTGGGGCCTGGCTTTCCCCAAGGGTGGTCCTGGGGTGCAGACCAGGCCCCCCCTCCTGCATGGCCTCTGCCCATGCTGCCACAAATATTTGAATAAATTAAAAAAAAAATGCAAATTTATGGGCCCCACCTCAGACCTACTGAATCAGAAGCTTTGGAGGTGGAGCCCAGCACTCTTACCAAATCTTCCAAGGGATTCTTATGCACGCGAAAGTTTGAGAACCACTGCTTCGATGTAAAGAAACATGGAAATTTTTTTTTTTTTTTTTTTTTTGAGAGTAATGACTGTGGTATCCGACAATTAAGAATACTCTCTGTGGAAGAATGCAAGCTCTGTATGTGCACAGATTATTTTTGTTTTTCTAGTCTTTGAAACCCAATCTCAGTACTCTGGATTGTCTTTCCCTCATACCTTCTACCTCCAAGAGATTCTTTTTTTTTTTTTAAGAAGTTACCAGAGATTGAACCCAGGGCCTTGCACGTGGGAAGCAGGCACTCAACCACTTGAGCTACACCCACTCCCTCAAGAGATTCTGATTTAATAGCTTGGGTTGGGGCCTGGAAAGTGGGGTTTGAAAAACCTTCTCAGTAGAAAACCATCCCCAACAGTCTGAAGGACAGCAGTTTTGTGTGGGGAGTTACAGAGATATTGCTGAAAGTTTGTTTCCTGGATCAACCATTTCCTTGCTATGTGTTAGTGATAGATTGTTTCAATAATGGTCCATAGTGAATCATGCCTTCTGGTATCCACTGCCTTGTCTAGTCGCCTCCCACATTGACTGTGGGCTTGGCCATCAGACTTGCTTTAGCCAGTGAATGGAACATCAGCAAATATGACCTAAGTGCTTGCTCATTGGGGCTTGCTATAATGCATTTGCTGTTTTATTTAAGAATATTCAATTCTGCTATAGAAATTAAGAGATTCTAAAATGTAGAAGGAAGTCATTTATGAGCCATGTTACACATAAAATGAATGAGTAGGGAAGCGGCTGTGGCTCGGTCAGTGGGGCTCCCGTTTACCATATGGGGGGCCCCGGGTTCGGTTCCCGGGGCCTCCTGGTGAGGGCAGGCCCGCCTGCACGGCGTGGTTGGCTGACCCAGCGAGCACAAGCAGCAGGAGGGGGATAAATGAATAAATAAATAAATAATCTTAAATAAATAAATAAATAAATAAAATAAAATGAATGAGCACGTGTTGAACACGGATAAAAAGAATGGGACAAATGAGTGCTACTTGAGATAGAAAGGGGGGAAAGACCAAATAAACCTTAAATATTTATAAAGCATGGATTATACTACCTGTAGCTATGATATCCCTAAATCGGCCACCTACTGGTGGTACCTACTATAGCCCCGTAATGGCCTCATGTTTCTCTGCCCAAGAAAAGCAGATAAAACCCCTAGCTAATGGCAACTAAAGTTATAAACAGACACACTTGCCCTGTGTCTCCCTGACAAAACAGCTGTGTTCTGGTTCCAGGCCTCTTTGATCTGCTGAACAGCCTCTCTACTGTCATCCTCACAACCACGCTATCTGCAGAGACTGACAAAAAGGAGAGATGAGACATATGGACATGGCATAAAACTCTGTTTTATGCCTTCTACCTTGATCTTACCCTATCCTAAGGTTGTTAATCTACCCCATCTCTTTCCCCTTCTCACTGTCTTTCAAATTGGTTAGTAAATCGTTCTGGTTACTCTTGCTGCAAAATATTATGTCAAAACTTAGTGATTTAAACAGCCAATTTATTTTGCTCATGGTTTTATGACTCAGAAATTCAGGAAGGGCTTGTTTGGGCAGTTCTCACTTGGGGTCTCTCATGTAGTAGCAATGAAATCTCAGTTGCAGCTGCAGTCACCTTAAGGCTCTACTGGGCTGGACATCCAAGATGGCTCACTCACGTGGGTGACAGTTGATGTTGGCCATCAGCTAAAAGCTCAGTTGAGGCTGAAAACCAGAGCTCCTCCACACAACCCTTCCAGCATAGCAGTCCCAGGGTAGTTGGACTTATCACAAGGCAGATGGCTTCCCCCAGAGCAGG
This sequence comes from Tolypeutes matacus, assembly GCA_026826555.1. Lineage (NCBI taxonomy): Eukaryota > Metazoa > Chordata > Mammalia > Cingulata > Chlamyphoridae > Tolypeutes > Tolypeutes matacus. Next base: position 14,678,743 of record JAKSZT010054489.1, read on the forward strand.
TGTCTCAAGAGACCCTGGTAGTGGGTCCTGGTCTTTTCTGACCTACCCTCGGGAGTCTGGAAGCATCATTTCCATTGAATTCTGTTGGCTATGAGGAAGCCACAAAGGCCAGCCCAGAATCAAGTGAAGGGGATATAGACCCACTTCTCGGAAGAATGCTAAAGCATTTGAGGACATGTTTTAAAACTGCCACATAAACAATGTGATTCAAGCTTCTTAATTTGGTCTATAAGCCTATCAGTTCCATGACCTGTCTGGAGGTATACTTGGAGTTATACCCCATGTTACTTGTTCTTTTGGAATCCAGCTGCCATATGAAGAAGTCCCAGACATCCAGCTGGAAAGGTCATATGGAGGAGGAGGGCTTAGCCAACACCCCGGCAAACTGCTAGACACATGTATGAGGCCATTTAGACCATCCAGTACCAGTCAAGCTCCAGGTGACAATGTAGCAGAGTGGTTGGGAGCCTTAGCTGTGGGACCAGACTGCTTGGGTTTGAGTTCCTACTCTACCATTTAATAGCTGAATAACTTTGAGCTAATAATACAACCTCTCCATGTGTCAATTAGCTCATCTGTTAAATGGGGATAAGGGTATCTTGTTTATAGGGTTATAGTGAAATGAAATGAGTTAATATATATAAAGCATTTCAGACAGCACCTGGCATATGGTAAATGCTCAATAAATATTAACTATCATTATCTGAAGGAAACTGCAAATTCCCATGCATCTCTCAAGCCTCTGCAATTATGTCTTTGGACCCTAATTTGGGAAACACCTACCTAGCTATCTGTCAAGTAATACATTAATGTATGTTGGTGACTAAATCATGTCTCCCACAAAAGTCATGTTCAGGTCCCAACCCCTGGTCCTGTGGGTGTGGAACCATTTAAATAAGATCACTTGAAGATGTTAGTTAGTTCAGTTAAGGTGTAGCCTAACTTAATCAGTTTGGGCTTTAATCCAGATTACTGGAGTCCTTTATAAGCAGAATGAAATTTAGACAGAGAGAGAAGGTACGGGGAGCAGCCAGAAGCTGGAAGTCAATGGAACCCAGAAGAAAAAGGAGAAGATGCCACCATGGGCATTTCCATGTGGTGGAAAAGTCACAGAACCCCAAAGACTGCCAGCCAGCCAGAAGATACTGACACAGGGAAGATTCAAGCCTTCTAGCATCAACCTGTGAGCCAATAAATTCCTGTTGTTAAGCCAATCCATTGTATGGTATTTGTTTTAGCAGCCAGGAAACTAAAACAGTATCTATTAATCACCTGAATTAACTGGAATTCAGTTTTCTCTGAAAACCCAAATACTCTAAATATGAATAAATGGAGGCGATGGGGGAAAGGGAGGGTATGGAGACCATTTATGGAGCTGTAGAGAATTATAGGAAAGGCCCAAATGTGGGTGGTAAAGGGAAGTTCAGAGGAAATATGAGGGTGCTGAAGATAAGCAGGTTAGAGAGGGTAACAGAAATGGAAGAGCGAAGGCAGAAGGGCCCAGAACACAAACTGAGCCTAGGTTCAGCCCAGACTGCTCTTCACTTTGGAGAATGACAAACATCAAGCCTCAGTTCATAATCACAGTCTCCTCCTCATGACAAATTGTTGCTGAATCACCAGACCACTGTAGGCTGCATCAGGTACATACTCTCAGAGTTTTGGGCATCACTCTTGCTGGTTGGGCATGGGCGATTTTCTGTCTACCATTTATCATGCTTTATACATGTAGCTATTAATGTCAACTTCAAAAATTCTTGAAAATGTTGCCTTACTTAGTGGCACCTTTAATGGTTCCTTCTACCCACCTTTTTGCAGTTCTTTTATTGCACTTCTCAACCATCAAGTTCTGCCCTAGTATTCTGACCCCTGGAAAGCCCCTGTCCCATCAGGGTTGTGGTGAGTAAAATTGCTCTCTTACAGTGAAAGCCACAAAGTCTTATTAGAGAAATTAAAGAAGACAAATAAATGGAGAGAAATACCAATTCAAGTTTGCATACTCAGTAGTGTAAGATGTCAATTCTATTCAGTACAATCCCAATCAAAATCCCAGCTGGGTTTGTGTGTCTGTATGAGTGTGTGGAAATTGGCAATCTGGTACTAAAATTCATATTGAAATGGAAATGTGGCAATGTAGCCTAGTAGAAAGAACATGGGTAGCCATGAGTTCAAATCCCAACTCTTCACCACTGACTGCAGCATCAACTGAGACCTAAATTATCTCTCTAAGCCTTGGTTTTTGTTTGTTTTGTTTTGTTTATCCTTAAAATCTACCCCAACAGAATTATGAGGGCAAAATGAGACAGTATATGTAAAATTCATGGCACAATACCTAACATAAAGTAAGTGCTCAACAAATGATAGGTAGTATTCAAAGGCATGAATATAAGAAAATTAGGGTAAGCAGTACATTGTATGTACATAATGACCCTGGCATTACTCATCACTGAGAGGTTGTTAAGAGGCAGAGGAGCCAGTGAGGTAGGAGGAAAACCAGAGCAAGATGGTGTTTACTGTCCTTCTCTCTGTATTTTTCAGTAGAGATGCCGGTAATGACACTTATCTGATATAATACTGGTTATTTTTATTGTTGGGAGATTGGATAATTTTTAAAAACTTTCTTCTTTGCCCTTGTCTATGTTGTATAAATTGTTTATGATAATTATGTATAATTTTAAACAAAAACTTTAAAGGAACTATGGAACACTTCTGGTATGAAAAACAGCTGAGAAATCCTAAAGAAACCCTAAAGGGACAATCCACTCTATTAATACTTTACATTCCTCCACACAAATCATTCACTACTGCCTCTCATCTTTACCAATGTGGCACTTCGTTACTAAAGATTTAACCTATATGTTGGAAAGTATCCATCACAGGCAAGAAATAGTATCTCATAGAAGCATAATGGAAAATAGGAAAAAAGGAGCTATTAATCAGGGCTAAAATCTCCTGGGATCAATTTCATGCTCCATGAGACTCATATTTATCTTCCCAATAACACATGCAGAGGCAACAAGATGGTGGCTTTCCCACACCTAACATAAAAAGCATGTGTACACACACACAAACGCACACATGCATACAAACACCTACTCCACTCTCTAAGGGCAATATTTTGTATATTGTTCCCCATCTATGCTGCCCATAGTGTTTGAGGTTGGGGAGAGATGTTGGTTTAGATAAAGATAAACAAGAAGGCTGTGAAATTTCTTCTCTTCAAATTTTAAACTCATTCTTAGTGAGGCTTCCAAATATTTAGATGCTGCAAGAACTATTTTTGAAAAATGACTCCACCTTTGATCCCGGCAGGAAGGTCAGTGGAAAGATTTTTGAATATGCCTTGTTTGTTTTGGAAGGAAAATAAAGCATAGATTCAGACTTTTCTGAACACCTTTTCAAGGGACTTATATCTGAATTCAACATATATTGACACATACTCTGTAGCAGCCACAGAGCTAGGAGTTGGGAGTATAAAAAAAAGACATTTTGTTTAAGGCCCAAATTTCTATTTAAGTCCTAATATTTTCAATGCTATGCATTACTACTCTTCAACAGTATCCAATTCTCAGGACCCAAGAGGATTGCATTTCCTTGTCCTCTTGTCGCTAGAGGTGGCTGTGTGACGTGTTTTGGCCAATGAAATGGAGAACTGACCTGTTTCCCCTTTGGATGCAGCCATTTAATTGTCTGTTCTCAACTATCCAGCTCTCTCCTCTCCTATCACTGGAAGTTCCATGAAATTGAAGAGATCTGGAATAGTGAGCCAATGTCAGGACAGCTATCCTGGAGATTTGCTCCAACCCATAGCAGAGTTTGCATAACAGAGAAATAAACTTTTTCTGTGTTATGTCTGTGTGATTTAGGGATTGTTTGTTATAGCAGCAAAAGTGATTTCTATTTGTTACTTTTATGAAGTTGAATGCCTTCCTGCACTTCTGCTGTTTTATCTAAGGACCCATCCATTTGGGGACCAGGATATTTGTTTTGCCTATGTAGGATATAGGGAAACAGGGTTCTCTTTTCCTCTGTTTGATTTGTGAGCTTTATGTGATCTGGGACCAGAGACATAGATTTGGGAGTCAAAAGTGTTTAAGAAGTGGTTAGATCCTTGCAAGTTGGGGGTCGGCTGTGGCTCAACTGGTTGGGCGTCCCTCTCCCATATGGAGGGACCCAGGTTCAATCCCCGGGACCTCCCGGTAAAAAAAAAAAAAAAAAAGAAAAGATCCTTGCAAGTGGATGGCATTGTTTATGGAAAACATGTAAATGAGAAGATAAGAGGACTTAGGATGGAGCCCTGGGAAACAGCAACATTGAAGGGATAAGCAGTAGAAGAAGAAAGAACTGAGGGGGAAAAGTGAGATGATATGGAAAAGAGGTGGAGAGAGAAAGAAATTGTGGTCACAGAAGCCAGAGGATGAGAAAGTTTCTAGAGTTTCAAATGCAGCAGCAAAAATCCATTAAATCAAGGACAAGAAAGTACTCATTAGACTGGGCCATGCTGCTTGTGGCAGCCCTGGAGATAGGGTGCTGAAACTGCTGCTTCAAGTTCAGATCAGGCACGAACAAACGTCAAAACAACCAACAAGACCGAAGAATAGTACACTTAAGTTGAAGACACAGCACTTAATCTGAAACAAAAAGTTTGTGCCTACTCAACAGCTTTGAAAGAGCACTTCCCAACGCTGTTAGTAGTCTTTGTTTTCTTCAGTGCTGTTCTGTGAGATTGTCCAGTGCAGGAGCAGTTGTATTCTTAATTAGCTTAATAGATCGTTTTCTCTCACTCTTTTTTTTTAATACTAGCAACTTTCATTCTTTGAAACGCATGCTGAAAAAGAAGCATCAGGAAATACTACCGAAAATGCAATAATATTTGATTATTTCTGCGAGTTGTTTGATCCAAATCTTCTCTACATCAGTGGACACAATGGGTATCCCAATCGTACTTCAACAGCACTGTGTGAATCTGAGTTTATTGAAAAACGGCTAACTTCTTATGGATTTATTCAGTGTTCAGCCAGAATTTTCTTCCACTGTTCACAGTGTAATGGCAATCTGCAGGACTTAAAAGTAGGAGATGATGCTGAATTTGAAGTATCATCTGACCGGCAGACTGGGAAGCCAATTGCTGTTAAACTGATGAAGATAAAACCAGAAATCCTCCCTGACAGCTGAATTAATAGACATGAAGTGTTTTATCTGACTTACACCCTCGAAGATGTCAAAGGGAATGTTCAGCTGGAAACCAGAGATCAAATAAACTTTGTAACTGATAACAATAAACATACTGGTGCTGTAGTCCTCATAACTTTAAGCTGTTGAAAAACCCCCCTGTCAGGGAGTAGTTTGTGCCATGAAGGAGGCCCTGGGCTTCATTGAAAGAGATGGTGTTGTAAAAGAGATCATCTTTCACTCTAGTGAGTTTAAGGGTGAGAAGCCTTATAGCCTGGAGACGGTGTGGAGTTCACAATCAAAGACAGAAATGGTAAATAAGTTGCAACAGATTGCCTCAAGGAACTGTCATTTTTTGAAGATACCAGCACTGAACATTTTGAAGGAACTGTAACCAAAGTGTTCCCCAAAGTATCCAGTAAAAAATCAGAACGACCAATTGCCAGGACGCATCAAAATTGACTTTGTGATTCCTAAAGAACTTTCCTTTAGAGACAAAGATACAAAATTCAAGGTGACCCTGCTAGAAGGTGACTGTGTTAGATTTAATATTTCAACAAACAGAAGTGACAAACTAGAACTAGCAACCAACACAGAAGTTCTATCAAATACATTTCAGTTCATTAATGAAGCCAGAGAAATGATTATGATTGTTGCCATGAGAGATAGTTTTGGTTTCACCAAGTATGTGGATCGTGGTGTTCATATGTTCTTCCACTTCAGTGAAATTCTTGAGGGGAACAAACTTCATATTGCAGATGAATTAGATGTGGTTCCTGATATACATTCTGCCCAAAGAAATCATGCTATTAGGATTTAAAAACTTCCCAAGGGCATGGTTTCATTTGATTTCTATTCAGATCATTGTTTTCTGGGCACTGTAGAAAAACAAGCCACTTTTTCCAATCCCAAAAACCCTAGCCCAAATAAAGGCAAAGGGAAGGAGGCTGAGGGTGGCATTATTGCTTACGATGATTGTGGGGTAAAACTGACTATTGCTTTTCAAGCCAAGGATATGGAAAGATCTTTTGCTCCTCAAATAGGAGATAAGGTTGAATTTAATATTAGTGACAGAGGCCTGGGCAACAGATTGCAACTTATGTGTGACTTTTAGGTTGTAATTCCAAAAGGCTCTTGGGTTATGTGGCAACTCTGAAGGATAATGTTGGATTTATTGAAACAGCCAATCATGATAAGAAAATCTTTTTCCATTACAATGAGTTCTCAGGTGAGGTTGATGGCCTGGAATGGGGGGACATGGTAGAATATAGCTTGTCCAAAGGCAAAGGTAGAGTCAGGGCAGAAAAAAATGAACAAAACGCACTCAGTGAATGGCATTACTGAGGAAGCTGATCCCACCATCTACCCTGGTAAAGTCATTCCCACCCTGAGGAGTGTTGATCCAACACAAACTGAGTACCAAGGAATGATTGAGATTGTGGAAGAGGGGGATATGAAAGGTGAGCTCTATCCAACTGACACAGTTGGGATGGCCAACAAAGAGAATTACCTGCAGAAAGGGGGGAGTGTCGAGCACCAGCTGTGTGTCCTGGGCCAAAATGCACAGACTGTGGCCTACAACATCACACCCCTGCATAGGGCCATGGTAGAATGTGTGAAAGATCAGATTAGCTTCATTAGCTAGGAAGTAGGAGATAGTGAGAAGCTCTTTTTCCATGTGAAAGAAGTTCAGGATGGCATTGATCTAAAGGCAGGAGATGAGGCGGAGTTCTCAGTGATTCTTGATCAGCGCACTGGCAAATGCAGCATCTGTAACGTTTGGTGAGCCTGCGAAGGCCTGAAGACTGTTGCAGCTCCAAGACCTGACCAGTCGGTCAATCACTTGAAGAGCATCACCCTAGAAGATGCCAATGCTCCTCACTTAATGGTTCTTCATCAGCCAAGGGGACCAGACAACCCAATGGGATTTGGTGCAGAAAGAAAAATTCGTCACGCTGGTATCATTGACTAACCACATCCACAAACTGCATCATTAATCCACGATGATCAAGTTGGGAGGATTCTGGTGACATGTCCCTCCCAAAATCTGGAATACTTACTCTATGAGCTTTTTTTTTTTTAAAGGTTTTATTTATTTATTCATTTATCCGCCCCCCCTGCTGCTTGTGCTCCCTGGGTCAGCCAACCACGCCATGCGGGCGGGCCTGCCCTCACCAGGAGGCCCCAGGAACCGAACCGAACCTGGGGCCTCCCATATGGTAAACGGGAGCCCTACTGATTGAGCCACAGCCGCCTCCTACTCTATGAGCTTTTACACCAGTTTTAACATCTTCCTAGTATTATGTTTTAAAATAAATAAATAAATAAAATAAAAAACATTTAAAATTATGTACAACTGCAGACTAGAAAACTTAAGGTGGTGACTTATCAATTTTAGGAGATTTTTTGGTACATTTAACACAACCAGTAATTGCAAAATCCACTCCACCTATGTAAATGAAAAAGATGTATAGACTATTATCTTGTTGGCCCTATGAAATTATGTACTTGGTAGAGAGAACTTGAAAAATATGATAAATGAGTTAGAACTAACAGACATACAGAACACTACATCCAAATTCAGCAGGTTATACATTCCTCTCAAGTGCTCATGGATCTTTCTCCAGGATAGACCACATGTTAGAGCAAAATGCAGCTCTCAATAAATATAAAAAGACTGAAATTATACAAAGTATCTTCCCAAATCATAATGGAATGAAAATGGAAGTCAATAACAGACAGGGAAAAAGTAAATTCGCAAATGTGTGGAGGTTAAATAACACTTCTAAATAATCAGTGGGTCAAAGAAGAAATTGCAAGTGAAATCAGTAAATGTATTGAGACAAATGAAAACGAGAACACAACTTATCAAAACTTATGGGATACAACGAAGGCAATCTTGAGAGGGAAATTTATAGCCCTAAATGCCTGTATTTAAAAAGTAGGGGGGCGGATGTGGCTCAAATGGTTGGGCGTCCGTCTGCCATATGGAGGGACCTGGGTTCGATCCCTGGGACCTCCCGGTAAAATAAAAAAATATATAGTGGCTCTGTGTGCCGCTGAGCTGTCGGGCCCCGGGAGCCATGCAGCAGAATGATGACGTAACAGGGGAGAGACAAGACGAGATGCTCCGAAAGCTCCAGAAGCCAGGAGCTGAGGTGGCGCAGGCAGCAGAATACCTCTCTCCTACATCGGAGGTCTCCAGGATCGAATCCTGGTGAAGACTGGAGGAGGAGGATGGGAAGAGATGGCAGGAAACAGACACGGAGAATTGCCCAGCAAATGGACACAAAACAGCAAATGGGGAAGGGGGGTTTTAAAATGGATAAAGTAAATAAATAAAAATCTTTAAAAAAAAAAAAAAAAGTAGAAAGAGCTAAACTCAAAGATTTAATTGAACAATTAGAGAAAGTAGAAAAAGAACAGCAAGCAATCCCAAAGCAAGCAGAAGGAAAGAAATAATAAAGATTAGTGTGGAAATAAATGAAATTGAGAACAAAAAAAAAATAGAGAAAAATCACCAAACCAAAAGCTGGTTCTTTGAGAAGATCAGTAAAATTGACAAACCCCTAGCTAGACTAACAAAGAAAAAAAGACAGAAGGTGCAAATAAATACAATCAGAAATGAAAGGGGTGAAGTTACAACTGATCACACAGAAATAAAAAGGATCATAAGAGGATATTATGAGAAACTGTATGCCAACAAACTAGACAACCTAGATGAAATGGACAAATTCCTAGAAATGCACGAACAACCTACACTGATGCTATAAGAAATTCAAGAACTTAACAAACCAATCACATTTAAAGAGATTGAATCTGTCATCAAAAATATCCCAGAAAAAAAAAAAAAATGCCCAGGACCAGATGGCTTTACAGGTGAATTCTACCAAGCATTTCAAAAAGAATTAACACCAATCCTGTTTAAACTCTTCCAAAAAATTACAGAGGAAGGAAAATTAGCCAACACATTTTATGAAGCCAATATCACCCTACCAACGCCAGATAAAGATACTACAAGAAAATAAAATTATAGACCAATTTCTCAACAAAATACTTACAAATCAAATCCAACCGTGTATCAAAAAAACTTATACATGGGAAGCGGCTGTGGCTCAATCGGTGGGGCTCCCGTTTACCGTGTGGGGGGCCCCGGGTTCAGTTCCCGGGGCCTCCTGGTGAGGGCAGGCCCGCCCGCGCAGCGTGGTTGGCTGACCCAGCGAGCACGGGCAGCAGGGGTGGGGATAGATGAATAAATAAATAAAATCTAAAAAAAAAAAAAAAAAAAAACTTATACATTACGACCAAGTGGGATTCATTCCTGGTATGCAAGGCTGGTTCAACATAAGAAAATCAATCAACGTAATATATCACATTAACTAACTGAAGGGCAAAACCCACATGATCATCTCAATTGATGCAGAAAAGGCATTTGACAAAATCCAGCATCTTTTGTGGATAAAAACACTTCAAAAGATAGGAATAGGAGGAAACTTCATCAATATGATAAAAGACATATATGAAAAACCCACAGCCAACATCATACTCAATGGAGAAAGGTTGAAAGCTTTCCCTCTAAGATCAGGAATAACACAAGGATGCCCACTGTCACCATTGTTATTCAATATTGTACTAGAAGTTCTAGCTAGGGCAATTAGACAAGAAAAAAAAATTAAAGGCATCCAGATAGGAAAAGAGGAAGTAAAACTCTCACTATTTGCAGATGACAAGATCCTGTATTTAGAAAATCCTGAAGTATCCATGACAAAGCTACTTGAGCTAATAAATGAGTTCAGCAAAGTGGCAGGATACAAGATCAACATGCAAAAATCAATAATGTTTATGTATACTAGTACTGAACAATCTGAAGAGGAAATCAGGAAAAAAAAATTCCATTTACAATAGTAACAAAAAGACTCAAATACCTAGACATTTATTTAACCAAAGAAGTACAGGACCTATATGCAGAAAACTACAAAACAGTGCTAAAAAAATCAGTGAAGGTCTAAACAAATGGTAAGATATTCCATGTTCATGAATTGGAAGACTAAATATCGTGAAGATGTCAATCCTACCCAAACTGATCTATAGGTTCAATGCAATACCAATCAAAATTCCAATAGCCTATGTTACAGAATTAGAAAATGAAATTACCAAATTCATTTGGAAGGGAAAGTGGACCCGAGTAGCCAAAAGCATTCTGAAAAAGAGGAGTGACATGGGAGGAATTTCACTGCCTGACCTTGAAACATTTTTATAAAGCTGCAGTAGTCAAAACAGCATGGTAGGAAATGGATGTGGCTCAAGTGATTGGGCTCCCATCTACCATGTAAGAGGTCCAAGAATTGATTCCTGGGGCCTTCTGGTGAAAAGCAAGCTGATCTGTGCAGCAAGCTGGCCCACATGGAGTGCTGACCCATGTGGAATGCTGGTGCAGCAGGATGATGCAACAAAAAGAGACACAGAGGAGAGACAATGACAGATGCAGCAGACCCGGGAGCTGAGGTGGTGCAAGAGATTGAGCACCTTTCTCCCATCCAGAAGGTCCCAGGATCAGTTCCTGGTGCTGCCTAAAGAGAAGACAAACAGACACAGAAGAACACACAGAGAGCAGACAGCGTGCGTGAAAAACAACGGGGGCGGGGGGGGAGGTGAATAAATAAATAAATCTTTTTAAAAAAACACATCATGGGGAAGCGGCTGTGGCTCAATCAGTAGGGCTCCCGTTTACCATATGGGAGGCCCTGGGTTCGGTTCCCAGGGCCTCCTGGTGAAGGCAAGCCCGCCCGCACGGCGTGGTTGGCTGGCCCAGCGAGCACAAGCAGCAAGGGGGGTGATAAATGAATAAATAAATAAAATCTTTAAAAAAAAAAACACATCATGGTACTGTCATAAATATAGGCACATTGATCACTCGAATAGAATTGAAAATGCAGAAATAAACCCTCACCTATACAGTCAACTGGTTTTTGACAAACCTACCAAGTCCATGTTAACGGGACGAAACAGTCTCTTCAACAATTGGTGCTGGAAGAACTGGATATCTATAACCAAAAGAATGAAAGAGGACTCCTATCTCACTCCTTACACAAGAATCAACTAAAAATGGATCAAAGACCTAAATATAAAAGCCAGGACCACAAAACTACTAGAAGAAAATGTAGGGAAACATCTTCAAGTCCTTGCAGTAGGTAGTGGTTTCTTGGACTTTACACCCAAAGCATGTGGAACAAAAGAAAGAATAGATAAATGGCACCTCCTCAAAATTAAACACTTTTGCACCTCCCAGGACTTTGTCAAAAAGGTGAAAAGGCAGCCCACTCAATGGGAGAAAATATTTGGAAATCCCATGCCCGATAAGAGTTTGATATCCAGGATATATAACAAGATGTTACAACAATAATAAAAAGACAAATGACCCAATCAAAAAATGAGCAAAAGACTTGAACATACATTTGGCCAAAGAAGAAATACAAATGGCAAAAAAATAAAAAATAAAAAATAAACCCACGTGAAAAAAATGCTTAACATCACTAATGATTAGGGAAATGCAAATCAAAACTACAATGAGATATCATTTCACACCTATCAGAATGGCCACTATTAAAAAGACAGAGAACTACAAGTGTTGGAGAGGATGTGGAGAGATAGGAACACTTCTTCACTGTTGGTGGGAATGCAGAATGGTACAACCACTATGGAGGACTGTTTGGCAGTTCCTGAAGAAGTTGAATATAGACTTGCCACGTGACCCTGCAATACCACTGCTGGGTATATACCCAGAAGAACTGAAAGCTGTGACACAAATAGACATCTGCTCTCTATGTTCATAGTGGCATTATTCACGATTGCCAAAAGTTGGAAACAATCCAGGTGCCCATCAACCGATGAACGGATAAACAAATTGTAGTGTATTCATACAATGGACTATTATGCCGCTGTAAAAGAAAAGCCATAAAGCATATGACAAGGTGGATGAACCTGGAGGATATTATGTTGAGTAACGCAAGCCAGACACAAAAGGACAAATACTGTATGAGTGCATTACTATGAACCCAACATATTGTGTAACATATTGTATGATTCAAAAAAATTTTTTATATGTATCTAGTACATTTAATTGAGAAATGTATGTTTTTATTCTATTGTATTTTCTTATTTTTAATTATTCTTTATATTTTCAATTATTAAATGTAGAAAATAAAGTTTAAAAAATTTTTTAATTTGTATATGCAAACCATATTCTTAAGTTGATGACCAAATGTTAAAATGTGTTGTTGATTTTTTTTGGAGCACATTTTTAATTTATTTATTTTATTTTTTGATATATTTTTATTAGAGAAGTCGTGAACTTACAGAATAATCATGCATAATTTTTGCAGAATTCCTATACAACACCCCTCCATCAATACCTTACATTGTTGTGGAACATTTGTTACAGATTATGAGAACATCATCAGATTATTACCACTAACTATGGTCTATTACATACATTTGGTATATTTTTTCCATTTCCCCCTATTATTAACACAGCACTTTCTTTGACATTGATGCAATAATATTGCAATATTGCTGTTAACTATAGTTCATAAATTACATTAATTGTACTTTTCCCATGCATCTCCATATTCTTACCACCTTGTAATACTGATATGCATTTCTTCTGGCTTATAGAAGATTCTTGTATTTGTACTGTTAACCACAATCCTCATCCACCTCTGGGTTCACTACGTTATTCAGTCTCTAGATTATTCTCTAGCTTTCTTTCAATTGACATTTACATCCCTAGACTATCCATTTTCAGCCACAATCCCACTTATAGACCAGCTGCGTTAGTTATACTCACTACAACATGTTACCATAAACTCTATCCATTTCCACGCTTTTGCAGTCAAGCTAATTAAAAATTCTATATACATTAAGCATCAGTACACCTTCTCAGCCCTCATCCTATCTCCTAGTAACTTATACTCTAAGTTTTAACTCTATATGTTTATCCTGTATATTTAGTTCATATTAGTGAGACCTTACAATATTTGTCCTTCTGTGCCTGGCTTATCTCACTCAGCATAATATGTTCAAGGTTCATCCATGTTATCATATGTGTCCCAATTTCATTTCTTCTTACTGCAGCATAGTATGTATACACCACATTTTGTTTATCCATTCATTGGTTGATGGACACAGGTTGTTTCCATCTTTTGGCAATTGTGAATTCCGCTACTATGAACATCGGTGTTCGATGTCTGTTCATGTCACTGTTTTCAGTTCTTCTGGATATATTCCTCATAGAGGGATTGCTGGATCATGAGGCAGTTCTATATTTAGCTTCCTGAGGAACCACCAAACTGTCTTCCACAGAGGCTGCACCACTTTACATTCCCACCAACAGTGAAGGAGTGTTTCTATTTCTCCACATCCTCTCCAGCACTTATTGTTTTCTGTTTTTTTAATAATGGCCTTTCTGTGAGGTGTGAGGTGATATCTTATTGTAGTTTTGATTTGCATTTCCCTAATAGCTAGTGATATGGAACATTTTTTCATGTGGTTTTTTTTTTTGCCATTTGTATGTCCTCTTAGGAGAAATGTCTATTTAAGACTTTTGTCCACTTTTAAATTGGATTGCTTGCTCTTTTATTGTTGGGTTGAATGATCTCTTTATATAGTATGGAAGTCAAACCCTTATCAGATATGGGATTTCCAAATATTTTCTCCCATTCAGTGGGCTGCCTTTTCACCTTCTTGACAAAGTCCTTTGAATCACAAAAGTGTTTAAGTTTTTTCTTTTGTTGCTCATGCTTTTGGTGTAAGGTAAAATGTGATTTTTCATATCATTTATAATCTTGTCACAGTCCACTTAACGAAATTTAGTTAGATTTCAGTGAAAATTATCTTCCAGAGCAGTTTTTTTCCTGGGATGGGGGCGTGACTTTACTACAGGTAGTATGTTTGGTGCAGAATTTCATGCAAATGAGGTGTTCCAGCAGTGTGATAATTTAAATGTATTTAAACAAACAAAAAGGACAGATGCACAAAGTTGCTGCTCTTAGATCACTGCAGCTTCTAGGACCCAATTTCTTTTACTGATTTAAAAACAAAACAAAATAATAATAAAATAAAGTACTCATTTGAAATGATGTGTTGAACACATATAATTATGGCTACATTGTAATAAGAGCATTAAAATAATGTAAATGGGCTAAAAAGACATAACTTCAAAGTTAATGAAAGACTACATGACAGCAACACAATTGTATTAGTCAGCCAAAGGGGTGCTGAGGCAAAGTACCAGAAATCTGTTGACTTTTATAAAGAGTGTTTATTTGGTAAAATCCTAACAGACGCAAGGTAAAATCCTAGCAGATGTAAGGCCGTAAAGAGCCCAGCTGAAGGTTCTCTTCTCGCCAAAGTCAGTTGCCAGGTGTTGAAGCAAAATGGTTGCTATCTCTGCTTGGTCTCTCCTTCCTGGGCTTCCACTTCCTCTTAAGGCTCTGTGGGCCCAGCTTCTTCCCATCTCAGCTGTAGGCTGGCATAGGGCTTAGTCTCTCAGGCCTTCCTATATCAATCTATGGCATAGGGCTCGTTTCTTTCTAGGCTTTCTCAGTTGCTCAGCTGCCAACTATAAGGTGAATGGCTCATCTCTCTTCTAGGGGCCCCAGGATCAAAGCGACAGAGCTGTCTCTCTTCCTGCATGTCTTCTTGAGTGAGTGTCCATTTATATCAGCCCACCAAGTGGGTAGGGACTCAACCTAAGTCATGCCCTACTGACGTGGTTGAATCAAAAGCCCTAAATTGATTTTATCAAGTAAACGTAAATCCTTTGGATTTAATACAATCAAAGGGTATCACACCAGGGGAATAGATTAGATTACAAACATAATCTTTCTCATTTTGGGAATGATAAATAATCTCAAACTGCCACAACAATGACACAGGATTGAAAGAAAATGCAGTGGTAATGAACATAGTGGACCAAAAAAAGATGAAAACTAAGCTGGAAGTGTAGCAGCTACAAGAAGGTTAAAGTTAAGCAGCAGAGCCTCAAAAAGGCGCAGGAATTTGAGGCATCAGGTACTCAGGTACCTCTGAAGGTGGAGATACAGTTGGGCTAAAAACAGAAGATTTATATATATTGTAAACCCAAACAGCCCCCATCTCTATGCAGCTGGGAGATTGCCCTTTCCTCACCCCAGCAGAAGTCTAGAAGTTTACTAGTGGAGAGACATGGACTTGGGGGCAGCAGGAACACCTGAGAGTAGGGGAAGCATACCAAAAATAAGGGGACTAAGCAAAAGCCATGTACCGACTCAGGGCATCCCGGGCAGCCTTCTCCCACTCCACTCCAACGGCACTGGTAGCCATGCTATTGGAGGTTTCTTCTCTGAGTGCCCAATAAAAGAGCTCAGCCAGGTGATGCTACAATGAAGCCCACCAAGCACCCAGCACTGCCAGCCACAGCGTTCCAAACATCTTTTTATTGTCTCACTTTTAAATACAAAATGTGGGCCCACAATCAAAAGTCACTAGTCAATTGAAGAAAGCCTTCAACATGCAAAGAATGAGCCAAAATAGTCAGCATTTTAAAAAATGAATTCTGAGGACACAGGGAACAAAATGAAAATTTTTGAAAATACATAAAACATTAACATCTTTGCCAAATATAAGAAGATTATTGCATCTAAAAAAAACAGGAGTCTCTAAAAATAGGAACATCCAGAGAACAAAAAAATATATTTCTTATGAGGGTTGAGAAGGGGTAGCTGATACTAAATGTATGTAGAATTTTTAATAAGATTGATTTTAAATGTTAGGAAACATGGAATGGATGGCAACACATTATAGTAAGTATAAATAACCCTACTGACCTATAAATGTGAATGTGGCTGAAAGGGGTAGTATAGGGACATAAATGTCAATAGAAAGAAAGCTAGAGGATAATCTTGGGATTGTATAACATAGTGAGCTTAGTGATGGATGAGATTTGTGGATAATAGTACAAATGCAAGAATGTTCTATGAACTAAAACAAATATGTGTCACTATTACAAGGTGTTAAGAATATGGTGATATATGGGAAAAATACAAGTAATGTAACTTATGTAACTACAGTTCATGACAACGAAAGTACTATAGCAATGCTTAGGGTCCACAGTAGGGCGAGTATAAGAAGATTAGGGATTTCTCTTTCTGGAGTAATGAAAACATTCTAAAATTGATTGAGGTGATGGCAGCACAACTCTGTGATGAAACTGAGAGCCACTGAGGGTATACTTTGGATGGATCGTACAAGGCAGGGGAGCGTATAACACAGCGAACTCTGTGGGGATGATGGAGTGCCCTTAACAGTGCAAGTATGAGGTCAGGAGGTGCAAGAGAGTTTAAAAAGAGAAAACATTTTTGAAAATGCAAGGGAGAAACTTGTCAAAGAAACAATTAAAGGAAAGTTCCCCAAAAGTGAAGGTCATTTGTTCCCAGATTAATAGGGTCCATTAATAGGGTCCGTTGATAGAGGGAATAAAAAACCCTCTCTAAAGGAAGTCATTATGACATTTCAGATCACTAGGGACAAAGAGAAGAACCTAAGAGTTTCCAGCACCAAAGTCAATGGTGGAAGGAAGGTGTATGTGAAAGAAACAGTTCAAGTAAAAAGGATCCCATTTCTGAAGAGTGTCAGATATCTCAGCAGTGATGGTGGCAGCCAGAATACAATGGAGCAATAACTTCAAAATTCTGAGAAAAGTTATTTCCAATTTCAAGACCTACATCCGGTAAGCTACTGCAATGGTAGATTCTCAGACATCAGAGTCTCAAAATATTTATTTCCCATCATCATATCAGGAAGAATCTGGAAGCTGTGCTACATCAAATTGAGGGGAGAAACCAAGAGATCCAGGAAATGAGATTCTACTCAGGAGTGAGGAAAAGGGCATGTATGGCAAAGGGAAGTTCCAGGATGACAGGTCAAGAGCAACCAATCTACATGGGCAGCAATGGGGGGGTTGGTGAAGGAACGCCTCTAAGAAAGAGATGAACTTAATCAACTTTTCCGATGTGTTTGGAAGTATTTAAAGGAGAATTATACTTGTAGGGGAGAATTTGGGAAGGTACTCGTGACAGGTACCTGGAAAACTAACAAAAAATGAAGCAATTATTAATTTGAGTAAACAAAAATTACATTAGAAAGGAAATATTATAATTATAAGACTTACCTGTTGTTAGGGATTGAATCATGACCCCACAAAAGGTATGTTCAAGTCCCAAGCCCTGGTCCTTGAGTGTGAACTCATTTGTAAATAGGACATTTAAAGATGTTATTAAAGTGTGTCCAAAAGTGAATGAGGGTGGGCCTTAATCCAATGTGGTTGAAGTCCTTATAAGCAAAGGAAATTAGACAGGAAAAGAAGCCACAGGGAGCAGCCAGAAGCTGGAAATCAATGGAATCTGGAAGAAAAGACAAAGATGCCACACGTGGACTGCCATGTGTCAGAAAATTCAAGGAATCCCAAAGATTACTGGCTAGCCAAAAGATACCAACTCTGGGAGGAAGCAAAGGCTCCTAACCTCTGAAACCATGAGCAGATAAATTTCTGTTAAGCCAATCCATTGTATGGTATTTGTTTTAGAAGCCAGGAAACGAAAATACCTATAAATAATATTTACAGGACCGTAATAACACAGAATGTAATTTAACCAAAAAGTATGATGTATTTAAACTGTGTGGATGGAAGAGAGGAAGTATGTGTGTATTTATGAGTATATGTGTTGTGGAACATTCTGAGGAACTGCTAAACTGTTTTCCATAGCGGCTGCACCATATTACCTTCCCACTACCAATGAGCGAAGGTTCCAATTTCTCCATATCCTTGCCAACATTTGTTATTTTCTTTTTTATATGTAATAGCCATAGCAGTGAGTGTGAAATGGTGTCTTATGGTTTCAATTTGCACTTCCCTAATGACTAATAATGTTGAGCATCTTTTCACATGCTTATTGGCCAATTGTATATCTTCTTTGGAGAAATGTCTATTCAAGCCCTTTGACCATTTTTAATTGTTGTTTGCCTTTTTATTGTTAAGTTCTAAGAGTTCTTTATAATATTCTAGATTCTATAGACTTTTATCAGATATATGATTTGCAGATATTTTTCCCATTCTGTGGATTGTCTTTTCACTTTCTTGATAGTGTCCTTTAAAGCACAAAAGTTTTTAATTTTGATGAAGTTCAACTTATGTATTTTTTCTTTGCTCGTGCTTTTGGTGTCATATCTAAATAACTGCTGCATAATCCAAACTCACTCAGATTTTCACCTATGTTTCCTTCTGCGTTTTATAGTTTTTAGCTCTTACATTCAGGTTTGTGATCCACTTTGTGTTAATTTTTGTATGTGGTATGAAGTAGGACTCCAAATAAGTTCTTTTGCATGTGGCTGTCCAGTTGTTCTATCACCTTTTGTTGAAAAGACTATTCTTTCCCCACTGGTGCTCTTGGCACCCTTGTCAAGGATCAGTTGACCATAAATATATGGGTTTATTTCTGGACTCTCAATTCTATTCTATTGGTCTATATGTCTATACTTTTTCTAGCACCACACTGTCCTGATGACTGTAATTTTATATTAGAGCTTTGATATTTGATCATTCTCCATCTCCTCTCTTCTAGTGCCTAATTGTTCCCTCTGATGCCTGCCGCTTTGTTCCCGGGCCTGAGGGTGATCAGCCCTGCTGCAGCCCGGGGGGCGACACTGGCTAGTTGTGGACCGTCCGGCGTGCACTCCGGGAACGGCGGGGGGTGAAGAAGTTGTCAGGAGAGCGCAGGCCCGGCTCCCTGGTCTTCACGGGGGTTAAGGAGAAGTTGTCACAGGGTCGCCGTTTGGTGCCCTGTGGTCTCCCTGACAGTACTAAATGAAGAGACACCACTCACTTGCTTGCTGGAAGGTAAGACCTTTATTCAGGGAGAGCTGCGCAGTTTTATAGGCAGAGTTGGGCGGGGGTGAGCGTGTTGTCTTCTGATAGGGCGAAGCTGTTGCTGGGCGTGGGGGGAAGATTTGGGAGGGAGGGGGGAGGCTAGGGGAGAAGGCCAACATGTCCAAATAAGGTTATGGCTGTGAGGGAATGCTGTGATAGGCTGAGAGAAATGGGGAAGTTGGGTCCGGGAAGAAGGTGGGGCGTAGTGCCCCGCAAACGCCTGAGGCAAGGTTTGGCTTGGGTAAACATTACCTCATCTCCTCCCTTAGTTTTAATTTTAAGAAGCAATTTAGAAGAATTAAGGGTAGGGAGATGCCCTCATAGGCTCTTCTTCCACTCCCTGGTACTTAGTGGTCTTTGCCACATTGCCCTTCTCACTCTACAGCTTTTCCTTGAGTGAACTTATAACTACAGTGGTGTCAACTATCACTCTTATGGTGATGACCCCCAAATCTATATTTCCAACCCAAACCTGCCTCTCAGGTGTCAATTTGATACATCCAGCAATCACTCATATTCAGTGAGTAGAAATTCACTTACCTCTACCTGATATCCACTTCAAATTCACCAGGCCACAATTTGAGCTCATCCTCTGCTCCTAAATTATATCCTTTTCCTGTATTCTCTAATTTATTTAATAATACCCAAATCACACAAGATAGCAATCTGGAAGTCATTCTTGATACACTTTTATTTCTTTTATCCAACAAATAAGTATGCTGGATCTCTTTCATTTGCCCATTCAGAACCACTCCCCACCTTCTCCATTCTGCTCTGTGCCTCAGGAGACTGGCTTATTTGAACTGCCATGGACTCATTGGTTCTTGGCTTCAGATTGCATTAGACCAATGGGAGGCACTAGCAGGAGATAGGAGGGAGGAAGTAGTTTCAGTTTGGAGTATTTTATTCCCAGCTCTTGCTTCTCGTGTTGTCACTGTATATTGTATACATTCTTCTACAAAGGCCTACAAAGGCCAGGTGGCCCTCTCCACATACTACCATCTCCGTGTTCCAGTAATCTCTTCCTCCCCTTCCTCCTTTTGGACTAGGGGTTGTCACAGCTTCTTGCTGGGTCAGCATTACTCCTTGTTGGTTTCCTTAAATGCTACCATACCTTTGTAAAATGTTCCCATATTCATCTCTCCTCAAATTACTCATTTTGAAAGTGCCATGTATTTCTCTGTCTCTTGCTGGGACTCTAATGGATATGAGACAAACCCTGCAGCTATTTCTCAAATCCATAATCTCCTCTCTAACCCTACATATGTCCTACATGGGTGTGGTGATTTGAAGCAATGTGTACTGCAGAAAAACACGTTCTTAAATCGAATCCACTCTTGTGGGTATAAACCTATTGTAAGTAGGACTTTTTAATGAGGTTACTTCGGTTAAGGTGTGTCCCACTTCACTCAGGATGGGTCTTAAACTTATTCCTGAAATCCTTTATGAGAGAATGAAATTCAGGCAGAGAGAGAGAAAGCTACAGAAGCAAAAAGCTGAAATCAAAGAAAACCTGGAAGGGAAACCAGCAGATGTTGCCGTGTGCCTTCCCATGTGACAAAGGAACACAGGCTGCCCAGCAGCTGGTCTTCAGGAATAAAGTATCGCCTTGTGACGCCTTGATTTGGGCATTTTCCCAGCCTCAAAACTGTGAGTGAATAAATTCCCATTGTTTAATCTGACCCATTTCATGGTATTTGCTTTGAGCAGCCTAGGAAATGAAAACGATTGGTAACTAATTATAATATTTTTTTGCCATTGCTGCAAAAATATTACAATATTACTGTTAACTATCATCCATAAGCTACATTAGCTGTAATTTTCCCATGTATCACCATATTCTTAACATTTATAATAACATTCTTATATTTATACTATGAACTACAATCTTCTTCCACCACAGAAATCACTGCTATACATTCCCTAGATTATTCTCTAGCTTCCTTTCAATTGACAGTTACATCCACAGACTACCCCCTTTCAGCCACAAGGTAACTAATTATAAATAAACTTTTATAACTTAGTGTAGCAGTTAAGAAAAGAAAATATGGAGGCAGGGTACCTGGGTTCAAATCCTGGCTTTGCTACTTACTGACAATATAACCTTGAGCAAGTTACTTGGCTTCTCTGTGCCTTGCTTTCCCCAATAGGCATAATAATAGTTCTACCCCATAGAATTGTTCTGAGGGTTAGAAGAGTTAATATATGAAAAGAATTTAGGGCAGTGCCTGATACATAGTAGGTACTACATTTGTGTTTGTGGTCGTTGTTTTAGTCATCCCCTTTCTAAATGACTTACTTGCTACTAGCCTATTTCGTGCCCAATCTATCCTTCACACAGACTCCAAAGTATTAGGATGAGTTGAGTTTATCTCACGCACAAGTTGAGTTATTTGAAGGCAAAGTCCAGACTATTCATTTATCACCAGCAAGGAGAACAGTCTCTCGCATATGGCAAATATTCAGTAGGTAATTGGTGAATAAATACATGGCTAATGTTTGTATCCTTCGTATCTTCTTTCACAGTACTTTAAACATAGGATGTGATCATGGAATTTTGTTGAATGAATACACACGTGAAACTATTGTGCAAAGCATTGAAGGAAAAGAATTAATATTATATCTTAGATCAGCCAATGATGATTTCAAGCATAGGAATATATTTTCAATTTTATGAAAATTCACATGGGAAAAAGTATTCCCAACCACCATTGTGTCTGAAAGGTCTTTTTCTCATTCCTGCTTTCTAAAATCCATTTTATTCTTCAGCATTTAGTCCCACTTTTATCTCATTTGGGATGCCTTCCCCAATTCTCCAGACAGTTAATCAATCTCTTTCACTTCTCCAGTCCCAGAGTACATATTTATACCTCTATTGCAGGAGTCAACAAACTATGACCTTTGGGCCAAAGGGCCATACTTAAACGGGCCCACTCATTTAAGTATGGCCTGTGGGTGCTTTGGCGAAACAAAGATTTGAGTGGTTACAACCAGGACTGAATGGCCCCAACAACTCAAATATTTACTATCTAGTCCGTGACAGACAAAGCTTGCTGAGCCTTCTTCTCTATTGTAGCACTTTGTGTTACTAGAAATTTTCTTTTTACATTGACATTATTGTTAGGACATTTTAGATTCCACATTGTATGTACTATAGTGAGTTTCGAGAGTAAATGATTATTCTCGATTTCTCATTCACACACATACGCACACACACACACACACACACAAAGGCCTCTACCTTCCTCATAGGGCTCTGTAGAGGTGAATTACTTAAAATAGATTAATGGATTTTTCTAAACTGCAAAACTATGCAACTGTTAATTGGGAGGTATCGTATTATGTGTCTATCACTGTGTCTTTTCCAATTTGGCTCCTTATGGTCATAAATTTTGTCTTATTCCTCTTGGAATTTTCAGTGCCTAGTCAGTTCCAGGTATGTGGTAGGCTCAGCATGTTTGCAAATTTTAATTGAATGTTGCCTTTCACTAACATGAAGATTTTCTCCACTTATTTCTATTGTTTCTCCTCTTCCTCATCCTATTCTTTGCATCCATATCTCCCATGTTCTCCCACAAGCAAGAGAAAGAGAATTTTGGTATTGTCCATTCATAAGTGGGCCTATTTCATTCACAGTAGAATCTAACGCTTTTCCTCTTCCAAGCTTTGCATACCATTAGAGATTGGCAAATAGGCAACTGAGTATTAATCTCTCCCTAAACCTCAAATTCCTCTTCACAATTGCACTTGCTATTTCCTAAAACCATTTCCATGAACATTTCTGCTCCACCATGTGGAAAGAACTTTTAAGGACTAAAATTAACCATTACGGAGTTCAGGAAAGGGAAAGCTCTACTTTCTCCCTCCATCACTTCCCATTTGTTCTGAAGAATTAAATAATTAGATCTGCTGATCAATTTCATAGTAATAGCTAACCATTATTAGTATTCACCCATGGCAGATACTGTGCTAAGTACATTGCATACTTCATCTCATTTAATCCTCTTAACCTTGCAAAGTGCCTTTTGTTATTTACAGCTTATAAATAATAATGACTATAGCTCACCATTATTGAGTGCTTACCATGGTCTAGGAACTGTGCTAAGTCCTTCATATAGATTACCTCTCTTTATTTTCACTAATAACCCTATTATGCCAGACCTATTTTTAGCCTCCATTTTATACATGAGAAACTGGAGGTACACACAGGTTAAATTACCTTGCCCAAGGTCACACAGCTCATGAATGATGGATAGGATTCAAGCCTCTGGTCTCTGTGAGTCTCAGAGTTCAAGCTTTTCCCTCTCAAAGGCCCAGCCAAGTTCAGGTATGGACATGGTGGCCTTAGAGCTGAGAGATACTGAGCCACTGCAGCCATGTCTTTGCATGAGTTTCAAGGTTTCTCAAAATCAGAGATCTATTTTTCCTCTTGATAGACTCAGTGGCACGTGCCTCAATAAATTATCTGTTGGCTGACTAATTTCTTATTTAATGACTTTATTAATCTCCAGCTTGAATTTCCCTTGTCATTTCCTTTTTTAACTATTTCAAATGATTTCTTCATGGAATGTTGTCCCTGAGACATTAGAAAATATATCATTTGAGGGAAAAATTATATAAGACAATACACTAATAGAGAGTCCCTTAAGACAACCAAAACACAATAAATGTTAGAAAGGATCTTTTACTCCCCCTCACTGCAGCCACCCATCCCCATGATCAGACCTGGCCTGGTCCCCATGAATAACTTCAACACCTTAAAATTCATTGATAAGCACCCCACTTTCTGACCATCACTTCCAATCCTTCTAGATCATTTATCCCTACTCCTCCTTACCTACCATTATTGGACCCTACTGGGGCCCCTAATCCATTGACTAACACTTTTTCATTATCCATTAATCTTCTCATGTCTTTCCTTACTTTTGAACCCCCAGCCTAAATTCCATGATCTATCATTATAATTTCTCCCTTGGAAACACTTTTAACTTGCTTGCCCCTCCCTCCCCTCCATCTTCCTTGTCTGGCAATATGTCAACTCTAGCTAAACCCAGATATTGGCCAGATATCCACACCTGCTCCTGAATAGTAAAATGTGGCTGGAGAATAGCAAAACCTTCTTTATCTAAGAACCCACCTCTGGGCCTTCTCTCCCAGTACAGTAGAGGATGGGTCCTTGCTCTTATCAGAGGTTTGTTCTTTGGATCTCAACTCTCATGCCTGCTCAGGGAGAGTACTCCTAGTATTAACCTCTAGATGCATCTCTTGCATCTTCAATTTCTCTCTACTGGATAATTCCCACCAGCATAAAATTTCTACCATTGTCTTCCATTTTTAAAACAAAACAAAACAAACATTCTCTTGAACACATGTTCACCTACAACTACAGCCCCATTTCTGTTTCCCTTCAGGGTAGAACTTCTGGGAAGAGGTGTTCGTGGTCAGTACCTCCACTTCCTCATTTCCCGTTTACTCTTTAACCCACTTAATTGGGGTTCCAACCCCACCACTCCACCAAAAGTGCTTTTATCAAATTATTAACAAGGTCCATGTTGCCAAATACAGTGCTCACTTATCTGTTCTGATATTCCTCCAAATCTCTACAATATGTGAAATAGTAAACTACTCTCTCATTCTAGAAACACTCTCTTCTTGACATCTGGGAAAACATTCTTCTGGTTTTCCTCTGGTCTCAGCAGCTGTTTCTTCTGAGCCTTTTTTAAAAGTTTTTCTGCATTACCTCTAAAAATATTGTCATGTTCGGAGACTGATCCTTAGCCTTCTCTTTCTACCTACACTTTCACCTTAGGGGATCTCATGCAGTACCACAACTATAAATGCCACTTATATGCCAACAACTCCCAAATCTCTCCAACTAACATGTCCAGACTCGTGTCTAGCTGCTTACTTGACATTTCTACTTGGTGTCTAATAAGCCTCTCAAGTATGATATGGGCAAAAAACTCCTGATTCTCCTCCATTCATCCCCAATATAGCCCTAGGTAAAAGACATTGCTATCTACCAAATTCTTGGGTCTAGAAATGTCTAGAACAGGCAAATCTTTAGAGAAAGAAAGTAGCCTATTGGTTCCCTGGGCTGGAAGAGGTGAGGGGAATGGGGAGTGACTGCAGATTGGTATGGGTTTCTTTTTGGAGTGATGAAAATATTCTAAAATTAGATTATGGTGATATTTGTTCAACTCTGTAAATTCACTAAAAACCATTCAGCTGAATATTTTAAACAGGTGAATTTTATGGTATGCAAATGCCAATAAAGCTGTTAAAATAAAACCCCTGGACTTGGTTGCCTTTTAACCCTCTCTTTCCTACGTACTCACGTCTAAATCTGCCAGCAAGCCTTTTACGTTCTCCTCCAAAATATGTCTCAAATCTGACCACTTCTCTTCTCCTCTACCACCACCATCTTAGTCCGGGTCCCACCCTGCCTTGCCATGGCAATCACAGTAGCCTAACTCCACTCAAGTCTTATTCAAATCCCTACTCCTTAAAGTAGCCAAAATGATTAGCTTAAACCATAAATCGGATCATGCCAGACCTCCAAATAAAATTCAAACTCCTCAGCAAGCTCTACTGGGCCTTACATAGCCCATCCTGCCCAGTGCATGAGACCTAATCTCTTTACCTGCTTCCCTCTGCTATCTACACTGCAGCCGCGGAGACCTTCTTTGTGATCCTAGAATGGGCCAACTTGCCCCTGTCTCAGGGCCTTTGCCCCTTGCTGTTCCTTCTGTATACAGCCCTCTGCTTCTAGACCTCCCCATGCTGGCTTCTCTTGTCATTCCGATCTCAAAACCTTTTCTTACCACCCTATGTAAAGTTAACTTTCTCCTGTTTACTCTCAGTCATGTACCTTTGTTTTACTGTTTTGTAATATTTGTTATCTGAAATTATCTTTTTCATTTATTTGTATACTTCTTTATAGACTATTTTCCCTTATGAAAATGTAAATTCTGTGAGAGTAGGGACCTTGTTTGTCTTGTTCACTGCTGTGGCAGTTTGATGTAATTATGAATTCCAAAAATATAATTGGATCATGCTTGTAAACTGATCTGTTAATCTGGGCATGATTAGGTTAGGATTAGGGCATTGAGCCCCACCCCTTGGTGGGTGGGGAATCAAATATAAAAGGCAAGGCAAAGGACAGTTGAAGAAGTCTTTTGAGAAGCAGTTTTGATGTTGGAAAGAAGGCCCCAGGAGAAGAGAAGCAAACCTTTCGCCTGATCGTCTACAGCTGACATTGTGGAGGAAACAGGAGCTAAGCCCGGAGAGAAACGCAGCCCCGGGAAGAGAGGAACCCCAGAAGTCTGAACCCTGGCAAACGCCGGCAGCTGTCTTGCTCTAACACGTGACAATGAACTATGGTGAGACAAGAAACTTAACGCTTTATGGCCTACTATCTGTGGACTTCTGCCCCAAATAAATACCCTTTATAAAAACCAACCCATTTTTGGTATTTTACATTAGCACCCCTTTGGCTGACTAATACAGAATTTGGTACCGAGGAGTGGGGTACTGCTTTTGTAATTACTAAAATGTTGGAACGGTTTTGTAAATGGGTAAGGGGTATTTTTTGGAGGAATTGTGGGATGCTTGATGGAAAACGCCTACATTGCTTTGCAGAAACTGTTGATAGTAATATGGATGCTAAAGAGACTTTCTATGATGCCTTAGAAGTAAATGATGAAACTATTATTGGAAACTGGAGGAAAGGCGATCCATGTTTTAAAGTTGCAGAGAACTTAACAAGATTAACTCCTGGTGTTATATGGAAGACAGAATTTTAAAATGGCAAACCAGAGCATTTAGCTAAAGAACTTTCCAAGGTAAACTCGGAGAATGTGGCTTGGCTTCTCCTTGCAGCTTATAGCAAAATACTAGATGAAAGAAATACACTAAGGACTGAACTTTTGGGCACAAAGAAAACAGAAACTGATTCTGGAACTTCCAAGTTTGTGGAAATCAAATTCCCAGATGAAAATGCCCTATTTGAAGAGGTCTGAGAGGGGTGTACCTGTCCCCCATGGATTAGGGAAAGCCAGGTGGTCAACCCATTGGAACTCGTAACTTAGAATTGAAGATGCAGTTATCTAGGAAAGACTTGTGGAAAGTCTTACTGTCTGATGGCTTGGACCCCTGCTTCCTGCATGCTAAACCAACAAAGTTTTTGAGAGAGCTGTATGAACAAAACCATTGTCAGCTTGGACAAAGGAGGACATGGAAAGGAGAGATTGAAGGAGAATCAGCTTTAAGAAGAAAACCGTGGAAACAGAGATCTGGACTTAAGACATCTCCTTGGGCCAAGAGAGGAGCCCCACCCATGTGTACAGAGAGGGTGAGTTTTCCCCTGCAGTTGAAGAGGGTGGATGTTCCTACTCGATGTTCTGAGAAAGTTTTGATGCTGCATGGTGCAGAGAGGGTGAGTTTTCCCCAGCAGTTGAAGAGGGTGGATGTCCCCACCCAATGTTCAGGAAGAGTTTTGCCACCCCAGGGTGCAGGGAGGTTAGAGCACATTCCTCAAAGATTAGGGCAGTTAAGG
Source organism: Tolypeutes matacus (assembly GCA_026826555.1). NCBI lineage: Eukaryota > Metazoa > Chordata > Mammalia > Cingulata > Chlamyphoridae > Tolypeutes > Tolypeutes matacus. The sequence continues at coordinate 14,706,435 of JAKSZT010054489.1, forward strand.
TCAACACCCCATAGGTCTGAGAGGGGTGTACCTGTCCCCCATGGATTAGGGAAGGCCAGGTGGTCAACCCATTGCTCTGAGAGGGTTGAGCCTGTATGCCAAAGGTTAGGGAAGGCCAGGTGGTCAACTCGTTGTGCTGAGAGGGTTGAGCCTGTATGCCAAAGGTTAGGGGGAATGTTTTCTTCACCTCACTGTACTAAGGGAGCTAAGACTCTAACCCAAAGATTGGGTAAGGTGTGGCAATCACCCCAACACTCTTGGAGGGTGAGGTCTGGAGCTTGGTCAACACCCAGATGCTTGATGAGGGTGGAACCAAGAAAATGGCCATTGGGCAAGCCTGTGGAAAGGGTGGGTTCCCATGTGGCCCCAAGGAAAAGAAACCATCTTCTTAAAAATGACTCTCAGACTTTGAAATCGAATGGAGGATGCCTTGCAAGTTTACTGAACTGTAGAGGACCCATGACTCATGTTTAACATCCAATTTCTCCTTATAATATTGAAAATGTTTATCTTTTGTCTTTCCATTTGTGTATTGGAAGCAGTTTAATGGTTTTGTAAGATTCAGAGGTCTATAGCAGATGGGACTTTGCCTGAAGACAAACTGTATTTCTTTAAAATGATTTTGATATGATTTTGTACTTGATTATTACTGATTTAAGTTTTTTTTAATATTGTAATGTATTTTTGGAATTCAGAGGGTGGAATGTGGCAGTTTGATGTAATTATGAATTCCAAAAATATAATTGAATCATGCTTGTAAACTGATCTGTTAATCTGGGCATGATTAAGTTAGGATTAGGGCGTTGAGCCCCACCCCTTGGTGGGTGGGGAATTGAATATAAAAGGCAAGGCAAAGGAAAGTTGAAGCAGTCTCTTGAGAAGCAGTTTTGATGTTGGAAAGAAGGCCCCAGGAGAAGAGAAGCAAGCTGTTTGCCTGATTGTCTACAGCTGACCTTGTAGAGGAAACAGGAGCTAAGCCCCGAGAGAAACACAGGCCCGGGAAGAGAGGAACCCAGAAGCCTGAACCCTGGCAAACGCCGGCAGCTGTCTTGCTCTATAACACGTGGCAATGGACTGTGGTGAGAGAAGAAACCTAACGCTTTATGGCCTGGTATCTGTGGACTTCTACCCCAAATAAATACCTTTTGTAAAGACCAACCCATTTTTGGTATTTCACATTAGCACCCCTTTGGCTGACTAATACAACTGCTAAATCCCAACTCTTAGAATCTGACAAGAGATACTCAATAAAAATTGCATAAATGAATAAATGAAGGATACATATCATATAGTACAGCTTTTTGCCCTTAAGAAACTTACAAAGTATTGGAGGTATAAGACACACTACACTGTCATAAAATGTTTAACAACAATGTGGAGCAAAATATAAACTGCCCCTATTTAAATAGAATAGTCTTCACCCCAACCAAATTTGATGACCACCCCATGGCAATTCACCCCTGAGGAATACATTCCTTTCCGCACCTCTACCTGTTGGGCAGCTGGGATGACCAAACTGGATAGTGAGACCTGCCAGTCAAAGCTTTCCCTGACCCTCCCTTCCCTAACAAGATTATATCTCCTATCAGGTGTCTCTATCACACGCCTCCCACTCCCAGTCCTCCTCAGCCTTTTAATTACTCAATTAGCATATTATTCCCAGGTATGCCTGTGCTTCATGGAGGCAGGAACTGGGTCTGTTTTGTTCAGCTTTGGGTCTCTGATGTCAAGCAGTATATAATAGTTGCACAATAAGTACTTGTCAATTCAATGAAAAGTAAGAGTCTAAGCTCTTCATAAACTGTAAAGTGACTGTAAAATGGCAAATTTTACTATTTTTGTTGCAGCCACCTAGTGAGAACTTTAGGAATCCAGCCTTGAGCCAATAGCAACCACCTTGGTGGTTATAACTAAGGCATCTTTTTGTAACTGGCTATTTGAAGCTAATCGAAATGGCTGGGAAAACCTCTGACATTTATATTCTCTTTTTCTTTATCTTCCTACAGGTTTCTTTAACTGATAACCTCAATGGAAAAGAGCACATGCTCCATGAGGGCAGTGACATGGTCTGTCTCATTCTACATTGCTCATTAAATATTTTCCTAACAAATAAGCCAGCTCAGGTTTAATGTAACAGTTAAATGAAACTCCTACCCCCACCAACAAATATCCTGAGCATCCCAGACTCAGAGTTGCAATGTAAATAATATGTAAATAAGTAGACGGTATTTTAAAAGAAGAAAAAAACACTGCGAGTCCTTGGAAAGGAAAAATCAATTTCCTTGTCCCTAAAGGGATAAGACTAAATGAATCCAAAGGTCTCTTTTACTACAAAATTCTGACTCCAGGATTATATGGTAGGTATTTGGAATAGCAGGTATATGAGATTGCTGCAAATTAGTTGGGTTCATGGGGCATTTTCAAGGACTTTGAACTTCTTGTTTTTAAAGCTTGATGACTACAGCATTCCTGTTAATAGAGAGTCTTGTGGCTTAGGAACAATTTTCCAAAGAGACTCAAAAGAAGGCTGTAATGCCTTCCTCATTAACACCAGCCTAATATTGCAAGGCCAAGTACTGGAACAGGAACAACACTGCTTCTGGAGCCAGAATTGGTCAAGGCCTGGCTCTACCTGACTATCCGTATGGCCTTAGACTCATCATCTAACTCCTGCCAGTAACTCCTGTACTTGACGGTAATCTCTAAAATCCCTTCAAGTTCTGAATATCTGTGATTCTACAATACTGTAAAAATGTATAAACACGAGCATGTTATTTCTGTGCTTTAAGTCCTCTCTCAATAAGAGGCAGAGTGGGTATCACCATCCCCAAATCCCCAAGATTGGGGAACGAACAAAGAACTAAAGTAGACTTACTATTATTCTTCTACAGACTTGTTATACTAGCAATGGAAGAGCTTTTATCAATGATGTGGAGGCAGTAGCCACCGGAGGTTCTGAGGCAAGGGAGAAGGAAAAACAGGTGTAATACTGGGGCATTTTCAGGACATTGGAATTGTCTTACATGACGTTGCAATGACAGATACAGGCCATTATACATTTTGCCATAACGTACAAAATTGCATGGGACAGAGTGTAAACTATAATGTAAACTATAATCCACACTTAGAGGCAATGCTTCAATATGGGTTCATCAATTGCAACAAATGTACCACACTAATGAAGGATGTTGTTAATGTGGGAAAGTGTGGGAGGGAGAGGGAGTGGGGCATATGGGAATCCCTTATATTTTTTATGTAACATTTATGTAATCTAAAGTTTCTTTTTGAAAAATTATTTAATTAATTTTTTTGAAAAAGGTAAAATAAAATAAAATTCCCAATACTTCCCATTAGACTTAAAATAAAACCTAGATTTCTTATACTGGGTCTAAATCTCCTACATGATTTGCCCCTACCACCTGATCTCAACGTCCACCACTCTGCTTTTTTAATGTGCCAAGCATGTGGATGCATCAAGAAGGAGCACTAATTTCACATTGTTGTCACCTTCTTATTATTCAAATTCAGTCTAAATGTCACCTAGTGAGAGAGGCCTTTTCTGAACACTCAATTTGAAGTAGTCCCTACCCCAATTCGCCTTCTCCATCACTTCATCCTTGCCTTGTTTTCTCCATTATACTTATCACAATCTGAAATTGCCTTGTATATTACTTATTTACTCACTAATTGAGAGACTTGTGCTACTAAAACAGGAACCTTATCTTCCTAATCCCCTATTGCATCCCTGGTACATAGCCCAGTGGCAAGCACTAAAGTGAATTCTCGATAAATATTTACTGACTTCAGGTTCAGGATCAAATTCAGTTGTTCTCTCTGCATCGACATTATTTGCTTGGCCCACTGGTCTTTTTTTCATAATCAATATAGTAGGTCCCCAAATATGAAAATAATTTTGAAAAGAGAAAAAAATAAAAGAATCACTTTAATTTTAAGAACAAATCATCAAAGTGAATGGATTGTGGCTTGCAATTACATCACTTAAAAGTGATGATATTCACTGGATATTCAAAATATCAATCTTTACTAATAAATAGGGAAAGGGTTAAAGGAATGCCATTTATTCACGTTGAACTGCTGAACATTATTCTCTAATGAATATTCACTTTTTTACAGTCTATAACTTGCCAATGGCTGGCATTCTAAAAATTAGCTTGGTAAATTAGGCACACCTGGCATGTATTTTCCAAAGGAATTGTTCTTCTTGTTGGTGACATGTCAGACCAGTCAAAAAGAAATCTAGGAACACCCTTCCACACCTGAATTACTGTACTAATAAATCAGGCCCTACTGACTCACACTGCATCTGTAGGAAAATCAACTGCAGAATTCTAGAAAGTTATCTCTGGGAAGCGTTCCTACCCCTCCACTATCCTGCCCTCTCTGGCTCCAGGACTTAAGGATTTTGTTTTTTAAAAGTCTCAGTTTTTGTCTTTCCTTCCTTGCCACAACATTAAATAGGCCAACATAAACCAGAGAAAGTGTCTGTAAATTCAGCAGAATTGGGCTGCTTTATAGTTTCTTGGCTGTATTCAACTTGAGTAAGAAGCTGACATTTTTTGCCAAACATTTCAATAAACCCTATCAGTATTATGATGGTCTAAATCTCAGGCTGAAAGGCAGAATTGACTCCATAAATTGCAGTAAGAACTTCTAAGAAACATTAAAATAAACACTATTTTCCAATAAATATTAAGTACATGAGTGGATTTTTGGAGCTGAGATCGACCATGGAGATCATATAATCAAATCCTTTTGTTTTTCATAAGAGAAGTTTGATATGTGAAGGTTGGATAACTTATCCAAGGTTACACAGTGATAGAGCCATGGCTGGTTCCCAGGGCCCCTAGCCCCATATGACTGCTTTTCTCAGTAGGGGCAAAAGAAGCCAATTTGATGTTTCTCTCAAAGAGGAGCCAGGTGGCTATTTTATTACAATGACTGAGCTCTTCTTCGATAGAAGGTAGTTAGAATATAAACTCCAGGACAACAGAGACGGTGTCTGTTTGCTCATCTCTGTATCCCTGGACCTTAATTCAGTATTTGATATAAAGCAATATAACATTTTACCATCATTCAATATTACTGGTTTCTTTTTTAAATTCTATGCATTTTTTAAAAAGTTCTGCCACTTAGTAGCTATGTGATCTAGATTAAATTATTTCCCCTCTGTTTCCTCGCCTATAAAATGGGGATAAAGCATCCACATCAGAGGGTTATTGTGAGAATTAAATGAGAGAATCTATGTAAAGAGCCATATAGCACCAGGCTCATAGTAGGCACTCAAAAAAATAATATTTCCATCTTTTGTCTCAAAACCCTTATGATTATGGATTTCTTAATGAATTTCAAGGTAATTAACATATGACATTTTCCAGACTTGGCCAGTGTTGTTAATCTTAATTGTAGCTACTGCTAAAAATATCTAATTCCAGTTGCATGAGCTGACTTTGACCTTGAAATATTTAAATGCCAACAGTGTGTTTGGAAGCCTGGTTCCAGTTTTGACTAGTATTTTCTGAATAGCTTCTGTAAATAATTTATTGTTTCTATTTATAACATTACTCCTTTCCCTTTGAGTAGCCTTTGGTAGATAAGTTCAAATATAATTTATACTTGAGATGGTGATTAAGACAAGAGTGAAGAGATAAGTTGTCTTTCCCAGAAAGCACAATAAATATTATCATAAAGATTATATCGTACTTAATGAACCATATTCTGCCAGTGTCTAAACTAGTCTCTAATCATTTAATTAGGCACCTTTGAAATCATTATTCTTTGGGTGTCTATTTGACACTATTAAGTAGCTAAGCTATCCAGTTGCTTTCAAAGATCACTGCATTATAAATCAACAAGGACTTTAATTAGAGTCCTACTTTTCTATAACTTCCTTGAGGGCAGGGACCATGTAGTTTTCCTCCCATATGTGGATCACAAATTATCTGGAATATATTAAATCTAGTTCAGTGATTTAAGGATTTAAAAGCAGGACAAGAAAATCCACCTTACAAACAGGTTGTTTTATGAAAGTTTTCCTTTTAACAGTTTTCTATAGCAGTGTGTATTTCTTTAGAAATAATTAAATAAATGGAAATGATAATATAAATAAATTAATATATAACATATTGTATTATTTTATACATACTTACAATATAAGTTTATGTTACATTAAATATATAATATATTTAGTTTCCAAGATAGTCCATGAACTCCAATTGAACCCAGACTGCTACTTTCTTTTGAACTTCATTACATATACTTTAACATATATCAACACACTTAAAGATTATCACTAAGGGGAAGCAGATGTGGCTCAAGTGATTGGGCTCCCGTCTACCATATAGGAGGCCCAGGATTTGATAAATAAATAAATCTTTTTTAAAAAATCAGCTAAAAAAGGAAAAAGATTATCATTAAGTCAGATTTACCTCCATGTCCCTGATTTTTTATCTACAACCATTGTCTAAATTCCCAAGCCAGATGATGAGACTTGATTGGGGGGAAAGAGGGGAGGGAGAGAAACAGACTGAATAGAGAGTTCCCATGAGTGACACTCTGGTGGCAACGGAAGGGGGACTAAGGGACTTTGGTTTGCACTTTTCAGGCTCCCAGGAAATAATAATGATAAAAGCCTCTGCTAAATTTAGTATGTTTGATTTATAGTGTGCTTTCATATATATCACACATTTGTAACCTGGAGTCTGTGGAATTTGTAGCAGATCTGTGGAAGTTCTGGAATTCTATGGCTCCCTTAAAATCCATAAGTTTTGATAGTGCTTTTCTAAAGAGGGTCATTCTCAAAGGACTCTGAGACCCTAACAAGTTAAGAACCCAAGAGACATGCTCTCATTTGCCCCCCAAAATGACTCAGAGAGGTAGGTAGTGCAAGGTCTATTACTTCAGATCCCCCTCCCTTAATGAGGGGCCATGAGGAACTGGTAGAAGCCCTACACAGTCCACCAGCCAGCTGCCCCAGTGAGTGGGAGCCAAAGGGCACGGGAGCAGCCAACAGGACAGCTGGCTGGGTTCGAGAGGACAAGAGGGAATGAGGAAGAAGGTGGAGGGAATTCCTACAGGGTAGCGTTGTGAAAGGAAGTAGAAGGAGAAAGGGGAGATCAAGTAGAATGGAAGGAATGGGAGAAGCATACAAAAAACGACAAGGCTACAATTTTTATCTAAGGGACACAACAAAATGCCTGAATAAGGCACAGTATTCCCTAAAGGACCTCATACCCTCATTGGGGCATGTGGATGTAGAAGCTGGGATAAACACATAAAACTGTAAGTTGACTAGACATAAGTACTGTTTTCTGGATCTTGCCTTATCTGCAGTACTTACCTCTGTGTCCATGGTAGGGTCTCAATAAATACTTTGTACGTATCTGATGTTGATGACAACACCATGAGGATGAAAATACAGTTAATGTGGAGCAGATGTGGCTCAAGCAGTTGAGCTCCCGCCTCCCACATGGGAGGTCCCAGGTTCGGTTCCCCGTGCCTCCTAAAGAAGAAAAAAAAAAGAGCAGACAACGAACCAGAAAACAACGAGCAGACAATGAGCAAACAACGAGCAAACAGATGAAGGAGCCAAAAAGAAAAAATATACATATAGTTAATAAGCAAGATGTGGTACTATTAGAAAGGGAATAGAATAATGGGGAAAAAAGAACCAGAGAGTAGAGGCATCTTTGATTACACCATAAAAGATGGATAATATTTTCATGAAGCAAAGATGCAGGCAAGTGAATGTGTAAATAAATATTGAGGACAACAGTGATATTAGTCTGATTAAAACTCAGATTTAAAGCAGAAAGGGAGCCCTTTGAATCCAAAATCCCCTGGTGACCAGGGAGATGATTTACCCAAGGTCACATCCATATAATAAGTGGCATGTTCAGGGCTACGTTCAGCTCTCTTGACTCCTAACCTTATGATTTTTCCACAACTCCAACTGCTCTGTTAGAGAAATAAGACCTAATAGATAAGCAGAGCCTGATTAGCAGGGTTTTTTAAAATTTAGGAATGAGGGGTTTGGACACTGAAAATCCAAGGCATGGTTCCTGAATAGAAAAGCATCATAGAAGATGCATTAGCCAATGGAGGAAAGCTAATCATGGGTTTACACAATGAGGGGAAAAATTAATTCCCTTCTACAATCAGCAAATGTCTGATGGCTTGGTAAATACTCAGCATGGGGAAAAAAATGGCATCTGGGATTTAAAGTAAATGCTAAAGATAACCAGGGCATGTGGCAATGTGGCCTAGAGCTGTGATTGCAGCCACCTGCACCTAATGGATGATAAGTGTCTGCCAAACATTCTGGAGTATCAAAGACACATACCAGCAATAGCATATAAAGCTCTGATCAACAGCATGTCCTTGGGTACACAGAGGATTTTACCTGCTAGGAGCATAACTGGAGAAATGATGACCCATTACAGAAAGTCTAATCCATCATTCTCTTTTAAATATGTAACTCAATTTTTCACCAGGCCTCACGAGGTACCTTCCACTGAGATACTAGCTACATGGGATCGCCTTCAACAGCTGCAGAGAACATGCTTCCCACATCTAAGACTCCTTTTGACACTTGATGGCAAATCCATCGCTTTAAACCGTTTTTAGGTGATGTTTACATCATCGTGGACAGAGGCAGAGGATCATCAGGCCATCAGTATTTTTCTGTCCTCTTTTAAAGGCAAAATCATCAGGGTTCAGGCTGTTTTTTAGATATAATTTAACAGAGTGAAATGCTCTGAACCTAAGTATATGTTCAATGAGATTTCTTAAATGCATACCACCCAAGTTACCCACACTTGTCAAACAAACATTCCTATCACCCTAGGAAGTTCCCTCCGGACCTCTTCCAGTCAATCCCTGCTCAGCCCCAGGCAATCAGAGTTCTGATTTCTAAGTCCATAAATTAGGTTTGTCTGTTCTAGAACTTCATATAAGTGGACTCTTGAGTCCATAACCATTTTCTGGTATGTCTCTTTTCATAATGCATTTTGAGATTTGTCCACGTTGTTGCACTTGTCAGTAGTTCTTTCTTTTCCATTGCTGAGCAGTATTCTATCATATAAATCTACCGCTGTTTTGTGTGTTTTTAAAAATCCATTCTCCTGTTAATGGACATTTGGGTTGTTTCCAGTTTTGGGAAATTATAAAGCAACTAGAACATTCTTGTACTGGGTTTTTGTGGACATATGTTTTTATTTCTCTGAGGTAAACACATAAAAGTGGACTTTGTGGGGTTATAGAGTAGGTGTGTTTAACTTTATAAGGAACTATTAAACAATTTTCCAAATGGGTTGTAGCATTTTACATTTGTGCCAGCAATGTATGAGAATTTCCATTGCTCCATATCCTTGCCAACATTTGGTGATGCATTTTTTAAAATAAAATTTTATTGAAGTATATCATTCATACATGAACATACATAAACAATAAATACATAGTAAAATTTATGAAGTTACAAAACACACATGCATATCACCATAAAGTACTCGCATACATCTCCCCACCACCAACACCTTGCATTGTTGTGAAACATTTGTTACAAACTATGAAAGAACATCATAAAAATATTATTACTAACTATATCCCATATCTTACATTTAATGTATTTTCCCCCAACCCACCCAATTATTAACACCTTATATTAGTATAATGTATTTGTTATCGTTCAGGAGAAAACATTCTCATATTTGTCCTGTTAACCATAGTCCATGGTGATGCATTTTTAATTTTAGTCATGCTAGTATGTGGTGGTGTAGCAGTGTGGTTTTAGTTTGCATTTTCATGCTGAAAAATTATATTGAGCACTTTTTTATGTGTTTATTGGTCATTTATAAATCTTTTGGTATGTCAATGTAGGTTTTTTGGTATGTCAACTTTTTAGTGGTAGTATGTTTTGCACTAATTGATTTGTAATTGTTTTGCAAAAGAAATTTGCATATATATTTTGAATATTTTATCTCCATCTGTGACTTGTATATACATTATTGTTTAATGAGCAGAAATTTTAAGTTTTCCTGAAGTCCAATTTGTAACATTTTTCTTTTATGGTTAGTGGTTTTCATGTCCTCTTTAAGAAATCTTATTTCAACTCAAGTTAGAAAGATAATATCCTATGTTTTCTTCTAGAAGCATTATTGTTTTAGTTTTTATATTTAGGTTGATGATTCATTTTGGATTATTTTGCTCTGTATTGTGTGAGGTAGGGATCAAGGATCAAGTTTTTCCATATGAATATACAGTTGTTGAAGCATTATGTACTGAAAATCTTTCCTTTGCTCACTGAATCACTTGGTGCTTTTGTTAAAAAATCAATTAGCTGGGAAACGGATGTGGCTCAAGAGGTTCGGCGTCCGTCTACCATATGGAGAGACCGGGGTTTGATCCCCGGTACCTCCCGGTAAAAAAAAAAAAAAAATCAATTAGCTTTATTTTTGCTGGTCTATTTCTAAACTCTTTATTTAGTTGAATAATTCTATTCTCATGTCAATTTCACACTATCAGTTTACTGTAGTTTTATAGTAAGTCTGTTATCAAGTAGTGTAACTCGTTCAACCAGGCTTAAGATTGCTTTGGCTATTCTTAGTGCTTTATTTTTCTATATAAATTTTAGAACAAGCCTGCCCATTTCTATATATAAAAAAAAAAAGTCCACTAAGATTTTGACTGGAAGTGCATAGGATCTAAAGAACAATTTGAGGAGAGCTGACATCTTAACAATATTGCATCCTCCAATTCATGACTAAATCTCCATTTATCTAGGTCTTCTTTAATTCCTCTCTGCTATATTTCATAGTTTTTCTGTGTAGAGTTCTTTTACATCTTCCATTAGACTTATCCTTATGTATTTTAAGTTCTCTGATGAAGTTATAAATTATTTTTTTTAATTAATAGTCTAACTTTCAGTGCTTATATACAGAAATACAAATGGTATTTGTATATTAACTTTGTAGTCTACGACTTTGATAATTTGTTCATTAGTTCTAACAGTTGTTTATTAATTTTTTTTCCTTTGGTAGATTCCTTAAGATTCTCCACAAGCACAATCATGTCACCTGTGAAGAAAAATAGTTTTACTCCTAAAAGGATCCTTTCCAATCTTTATTCATATGTTTCTTTTTCTTACCATATAGGACTTGCTAAGACCTACAGTACAAAGTTGAATAGAAGTGGCAAGCACAGTCATGTTACCTTGTTCCCAACTTTAGGGGAGAAGTATTGAATGTTTCTCTGTTAAGAAGCTAGGTTTTTCACACATGCTCTTTATAAGATTGAGAAAGTTCCCTTTTATTTATAATTTATCTAGAGTTTTTATGAATAAGTGTTAAATTTGGTCATTGACTTTTTTTTTATATCTATTGAGATAATCATATGAACATTTTCCTTATTCTATTAATATAGATGAATTTTGTTGATTGAATCTTGAATGATAGACATACCTTTTATTACGGAACATGGAATACATTCTCCTTGATAATGATGTATTTTTCCTTTACATATTGTTGAATTTGATTTGCTAACATTTTGTTAAGGATTTTTGAATCTATGTTTATGTGGAATATGGGTATATAATTTTCTTTCTTTTTTTTAAAGATTTATTTTTTTATTTACCCCGCCCCTTTGTTGCTCACTGTCTGCTCTCTGTGTCCATTCGCTGTGTGCTTTCTGTGTCTGCTTTTCTCTTTAGGAGGCACCAGGAACCGATCCCGGGACCTCCGGCGTGGGAGAGAGGCGCTCAATCGCCCGAGCCACCTCATCTCTCTGATCTGCTGCCTCTCTACTGTCTCTCCTCTGAGTCTCGCTTTGTTGCGTCATCTTGCAGCACTAGCTTTCCGCAGCGCTGGCCGGCCATCAACTCTCCGCAGTGCAGGCCAGCTTGCCTTCACCAGGAAGTGAACCTGGGGCCTCCCATGTGGTAGATAGGAGCCCAATCACTTGAGCCACATCTGCGTCTTATAATTTTCTTTCTGTGTAATGTCCTTGTCTTGTTCTGGTATCAGGTTATACTCACCCAATAAAATGAATTTGGAAGTGTTTCCTTTTCTCCTCTATTTTCTGAAAAAGTTTGTGTTAGATTAAAATTATATACTTTGTAAGTGGTTAATAGAATGTACTAGTAAAGCTATCTAGGCCCAGACTTTTTCCCATGAGAAAATTTTTATTACAAATTCAGTTTCTTTAACAGATATGGGTCTATTCATATATTTCTCCTTGTGTCAGTGTTAGTAATTTGTGTTTTGAAGGAATGTTTCCATTTCATCCAAGTTGTGCAATGCATTGGCATAAAAATCATCCATATTATTTCCTGACCATTCTTTTAATGTCTATAAATTTGTAGTGGTGTCCTTTCATTTCCGTTGTTGGTAATTTCTGTTTTATCGCTTTTTCTTGATCAGTCTTGCTAGAAGCTTATCTACTTTATTGATCTTTTCAAAGAACAAGCTTTTAGTATCATTAATTTCCTCTATTGTTTGTCTCTTTTCCACTTCATTGATTTCCATTCTGATCTTTATTGTTTCCTTATTTTGTTCTACTAATTGTGTGTTTAATTTGCTCTTCTTTTTCTAACTTTTTAAAATAAAACTAGTTATTTGATTTTAAACCTTTCATATTTTCTAATACAGGCATTTAAAGCTAAAAATTTCCCTTTAAGTTCTTTTAGCCACATCCTCCAAATTTTGATATGCTGTGTTTTCATTATTATTCAGTAGGAAATATTTTCTAATACCCCTTTTGATTTCTTTTTTGATCCATGGGTTATTTCAGAAAGAGTTGTTAATTGACAAATATTTGGACCTTTTCTGAATATTTATTGTTATTGATTTCTAATTTAATTCCATTGTGATTAGAAAGCCTATTCTTAATGATTTCAATTCTTTTAAATATTTTGAAATGTGTATTGTGGCTCAGCATATAATCTATCATTATTAATGCACTCCATGTGCACTTCAGAGTAATATGTAATCTGCGGTTCTTGGATATAGAATTTCAAAAGTATCAGTTAGATTAAGTACTTTGATAGTGTTCTACAAATCTTCTAAATTCTTACTTATTTTATAAGTACTTTATCTAGTAAAGACTGAAAAAGAAGTGCTAAAATCACCTATAATTGTGGTTTTGTCTATTTTCCCTTTAATTCTGTCAGATTTTTCTTCATATACTTTGTACCTCTGCTATTAGGTACATAAATATTTAGAATTTTTATGTTTTCTTCATGAATTGGCCATTTTATCATTATGAAATGTCTGCCTTAATCTCGGGCAATACTGGTTGTCTTGATTTCTACCTTGTCTGATATAGCCACTCCACATTTCTTAGGGTAAGTTGACACATTAGCCTAACCATCACAATTCATCATAGAGTTCCCAAGTAGCTATTCTTGCTAGAAATTGTGGAATGTCATCTGCACGTGAACAAGCCATTATTTAACCAAATGCTTGACAGGATCTTATGCAGATTTCTCACACTCTTTCTCTCCATAGCTCCCTCTTCTTCAGTACTATGCCCTACAAAATCCAGCCACCTCAACAGCACTGAACTCTTATATCTCAGTCTCGTCCTCCAGGGACACCACAGCCCTCTGGGCTCCACTTCCATATGCATTTGTAATGTGCCCCCAGGAAATGCATGTTTACCTCATTTTCTCTCTCGCTCAAGGTTCAGATCCCTATGTTGTCTGTTGCCCAGTGTCCAAATAGAGTTGTGTTGCATTTTTTTCTCAGTTATTTTTTAACACATGGAGGATAAGTGTAAAACCTGCTACTGTTATAACCATAACTAGTTATTGCAAGACATCAGTATTTTTTACCACAAACTTTCTATTCTAAAATTCAGTATTTTTAATACTCTAAGTTATTGATAAATAGTACTTGGACTGTACTTGATATCTGTTCTATTATGATTAACTTTGTCAAAGACATCATTGCAGAAAACTAAGAGGCCTTCATAGGGACTATTCTAACAATTATTATGTGGGTATGGAGAAAGATGGATGAGAAGAACTGAGCCCTGGAGTGGGGTGAGCAGAACCATCCTACAAATTTAATTTTCCCCAATTTAAGCACTACTGCCAAAAAAAATTCTGTGTAACGGCTCTGATTCCACATAATTTTTGTTTTGATTAATGTTTGCATGACATATATTTCCATCTATCTATTTCATTATGTTTGAAGTGAGATTCTTGTATATAGCAAATAGTTGGGTTGTGTGTTTTATTATTGATCATTAATATTATTGATATCAATGTCAGTAGCAATTGTTGATAGGTTAGATCTTTTATCTGCCATTTTATGATTCTGTTTGTTCCCTCTTTTCCTTTTTTCTTGCCTCCTGAAGGTTACTTGAACATTGTTTTAGAATTCAATTTTGTTTTTTTTTATAATGTTTGTGAATATATCACTTTGTATAGTTTTCACATGCACACACACACACACACAATGGTCTACTGGTATTGATGTTTTACCATGTCAAGTGAAATGTAGAAACCTTACTTCCATTTAGGTACATTTACTTTCTCCTCTTTAGAAATATAATATCTCAAGTATCCCCTCTAAATATATTGAGCATCACCTCAGATGATGTTTAGATTTTGCTTCAACCATCCGATATGATTTAATAAGCTCATAAGAAGGACAGTCTATTATATTTGCCTTATTTTAACTCATCTCACTGCTCTTCTTTTTTCCTTTCTTTTATTCCATGTCTTTCTCTGTTATCATTTCCTTTCTGTTCGAAGAACTTATTTAGCCATTTTTTAAGGGTAGATCTGCTAGTGACAAATTCTTTCAGTTTTCCTTCATCTGAGAATGCCTTTGTTTCCCCGTCACTCCTGAAGGATGTTTTCAGCAGACATAGAATTCTTGTTAACAGTTCTTTTCTTTCAGCACAGCCTCATGGTTTCTGATGAGAGATCTGCGATCATTCAGATGAGTGTTCCCCTATAGGTAATGTCACTTCTTTCTATTCTCTTTCAAGATGTTTTCTTTATCTTATTTCTTGGAAGTTTGATTTTAATGTGTCTTGGCATGGATTTCTTTGGGCTTATACTATTTTTAGCTCACTCAGCTTCTTCAGTCTGTAGGTTTATGCCTTTTTCCACATTGGGGATTTTTTCAGTCATTATTTCCTTGAATGCTTGTTCAATCCACATTCCCTTTTCTCCTTCTGGGATTCTAATGATATGAATTTTAGTTTTTTTTTTTTTTTTTTTTTCCTGTCCCTCCGTCTGTTATCTCTCTGTTGTTCATATTGCGCAATTTCTATTCATCTGTCTTTGCTTCACTTATTTTTTTTCTCCTGTCATCTCCAACCTACTATTAAGCCCATCCAGTGAGTTTTCTATCTCAGTAATTATATTTTTCAGGTCTATAAATTTCCTCTGGTACTTTTTTATATCTTCTGTTTCTTTACTGAGAGTTTCTTTTTTTATTATTTGTTTTCCAGATTATCCATAATTGTTGAAGCATTTTTCTGATTGCTGCTTTAAAATTCTTGTCAGATAATTCAAACATCAGTGTTGGCAACTATTGATTGCCTTTCTCATTCATGTTAAGATTGCCTGGGTTCTTAGCATGACAAGTGACTTTCTATTTTACCCTGGACATTTTGGGTATTATGCTGTGAGACTCTGAATCCTCTTTAACCTTCTTTTTTAGTAGACAGTCACCCTGTTTAGGTATAGCATACAGGGAAAGGTGGCAGTGAGTATTCAGTTCCCCTCTGGGCTCCACTGATTCCACCTTAACAAAATTGGAGCCTTGATTCACATTATTTAATTACAGATGTGTGGGGTGAAAGTTCAGCAACCCCGTTGGCTTTGCTGACACTTTCCCAGTGAAAACACAACCCTAATTTGCACCCCTGGGCTCTGCTGACACCAGAGAAAGGGGAAGCAAAGAGCCAACTTGCACTGCCTGCTTGCTGCAGGATGGGGGCAGAAACTGAGCTCCCTGTTAGGCCCCATTGACATTGCAGAGGAAGTAAAGCAGAGTGTTGGCCTGCCCTGCCTCCCACCACCTCATTCCACCTTGTTGGTGCTGTGTTGAGGTAGTGATTCAGCTGACACCAGGGGTAGGGGAAAGTAGAATACAAACTAGTCTACCTCTCTACTGCCTCGTTAGGACTCTTTGCTGCCAGGTGGGGTAGAGACTCAAACCCTCCACAGGGGCCTATGGACAATGCCCTGGCAATGGATTCAGAGCACAACCTGCTTCCATTGGAGGGGAGCAGAAGATTAGCTTTCCACTCAGTCCTATCGACATCATCCAAGGGGAGAATAGGAAGGCTGCCATCTGCTTGTGTGAAGTGAGGGAGGTGGAAGATTAGCTCCCCATGTAGTTCTGCTGAAATCATGGGGGTGAGGCAATTTCTATTGGTGTTTGAGTAGAATATGGAGGATATTGTCCAAAATGTTTAATGTTCTGTTGGGCTGCCCTTTTCCCAGTCCTTTGGATAGGAGGAATTGGCTTAGTTGGAGTATTTTTTATCCGTGTCAGTTGGCTGTTTCAGGTTTCAGACTTCTCCAGCACCCAGTTTGGGATATACAATAAGTAAAAGAAAATGCAAGGAACTCCCTGTTGTGTTGTTTCTCAAGTCCTGAGGTCCTTAGACAGTCCATCTTCTTATTTCCACCTTTAAGAATTTTCCTATGTTTTCTGTGTTATGTCCACAGTGTTATAGTTGCAAGAGAGAGAACCTGAGAGGAATTGGGTGGAATGGGGCTACACCATCTTGGCCAGAACCCCCATAATTTTTTTAAAGTACTATTTAAGTATAGGTGAATAAATTAAATCCATGAAAAGAAATTCCCAGGATTTTCTTAAAGCTTGAGCGTGGGCCAGGGTTATAGCAGTAAAGGATAAAAAAATATTTTCACAGAGAACAGATGAAAATACTAACCTTCATATTATGACCATATATATATATATATATATATATATTTGTTAAACATGCATCCAAATCAAGTCTTAAATTGCCAGTGGCATAAAAAAGTTGACAGATTACTGCCTAGGCAAATTACTGCCACCAACACAATCCCTGAACTTTCTAAATTATGGGGCATCACAGAGAGAAGAGAGCTGTAGAAACCACTTGTTTTAGTTTCCCAGGGCTACTATGACAAACACCACACAATGGGCTGGCTTGTTCAACAGAAATTTATTGTCTCATGGTTTTGGAGGCTAGATGTGTCTTGGAGTCTGTAACCTTCTGGCAGTATCTTGCTGGCAATCCTTGGGGTTCCTTGGCTTACATCTCTGCCTCTGTCACACAGTGCTCTGACTCATTTTGTGGCTTCTTCTGGTTTCTGGCTTCTGTTTCTCCTGTTTAGTTGTCTGTGTCTCTGTCTAGATTTCCTCTCCTAGTAAGGACTTTAGCCATATGAATTAAGGCCCACCCTACTTCAATTTGGCCTCATCTAAATAGGATCTTTGAAGATGAGTCCACACCTTAATTAATAACAACTTCTTCAAAGGTCCTGTTTATTATGGGTTCACACCCACAGCAATGCAGATTCAGACGTGAACACATCTTTTGTGGAAGCGTGATTCAACACCCAACATCGCTTTTAGCAGACATTGAGTCACGTCAGTGATGATTTAGCTTTATTTTGAAATCCTATGAAATAGCTGAAAGGAGAGCATTTTCTTCCTAAGAATTGTTGCTCTATGGGAAGCGGCTGTGGCTCAATCGGTGGGGCTCCCGTTTGCCATATGGGAGGCCCCGGGTTCGGTTCCAGGGGCCTCCTGGTGAAGGCAAGCCCGCCCGCATGGCGTGGTTAGCTGACCCAGCGAGCACAAGCAGCAAGGGGGGCGGGGGATAAATGAATAAATAAATAAAATCTTTAAAAAAAAAAAAAAAGAATTGTTGCTCTATAAAATATTGACTTGGGTGACTGTGGCAGTTTGATATTATTCGTGAATTACAAAAAAGATATGCAAACTGGTCTGTTCCTCTAGGTGTGATACCCTTTGATTGTATTAGATTCAGCTGAGATGTCTTTTGATTAAATTTTATTAAGATTAGGGCTTTGATTCGACCATGTCAGTAGAGTGTAACAGTCCCCGCCCCCTTGGTGGGTTATATAAATGGATGCTCAATCAAGAACACAGAAGTAGATACACAGAAAGAGATATACAGTGGAATAGAGAGAGCTCCACAGACATGGAAGAGGAATGAACTTTGATCCCATGGCCCCAGGAAGAGAGAGGAGCCATTCTCCTGAGAGTCTGCATCTGACCTGGTGAAGAGAACAGACCAGGTAAGCCCCGAAAGAAACGAGCCCTCCAGCCTACAGCTGAGATCTGAAGAAGCTGGGCCCATGGAGCCTTAAGAGGAAGAGGAAGGCTGGACCCTCGCACACATTGCCAAGGCAACAGACATTTGGTGAGGAAGTACCTCTTATGGTACCTTGAGTTGGACTCTGTTTTTTTTTTTTTTTTTTTTTTTTTTTTTTAACGGGAGGTCCTGGGGATCGAACCCGGGTCCCTCCATATGGGAGACAGACGCCCAACCAGTTGAGCCACATCTGACCCCTTGAGTTGGACTCTTTAGGGCTTTGAAACTATAAGCTTTTACCCCAAATAAATACCCTTTATAAAAGCCAACAGATTTCTGGTACTTTGCATCAGCACCCCTTTGGCTGACTAATGCAGTGACCTCTGCCAGGATATATAAAATCTATTCAATTCATATGAGTGCAGTTCAAGCAGTTCTCTTGCTAAGAGGCAACACTAATTTCAGTAAACAGCAGCCACCTCCGTTTAAATAAATAAATGGTTTTAATTGTCAATATCAGTGTACTAAATGACTGTAATTTGTCTCTTCCAAAAACTATCTTGCTTAAGGCATTAACCCCAGTTCTAATTTTTAACCATGACAGATTCCTTGTTGAAATCCAACATAAAACAGTCTGTCATTACACAAGGATACATTTGTGTTATTGTCAGTTTTCTTTATAAAATAACAACCTCCCCTAATGAATTTAAAATTGGATGCTATTGAGGCATAGCATTAGAAATCTTATACTGAAAATTTTGTAAACTCTAACAAATATAAGGGTTCTATCTTGTGCAGGAGCCAGGTTCTTAAGTGTGCCCATAACTTTCAGGTATAGACAGAAATTAACCTTGGATGGTTTTCAGTGAAATGAACATTCGAATCAGAATCCAGATATGCCTACTTTCGAAGGTAAAATGAGCTAAAAAGGAATGATAAAAACGGGGTTCAGATTGCCCATATCTGTCAGGGGCAGGGGATTCAGAGGAACAGAAGCAAGTTTTTGCTCTCCAGGGCAAGGCAAACTAGTAAACAAATAATTAAGTCAAGTAAGTGTTAGATGACACACAATGCCATGGGCCCATAAGGGAGTAAGCCCTGAATGTCACTTGAGCTGAGTTTGAACCAGGGAAAAGGGGAGGCAGCCAGGGATGACATCTCAGATTTGAGCCATATTTTAAAAGGTAGCATAAACAAGGCCGTGTGTGCTGCCTGGCCAGAGGAAGCAGCTGAAGCATCTGGTGCTGTTGGAAAGGGGCCAGGTATGGGATAAGGGAAACCAATAAGGTCCACAGTATAAAAAGCCTTGAACAGAAAGACTTTTTCCCTTTATTCTGCAAATAATGAGCAGTCATTGAAGGATTTAAGCAGGAAAATTAAATGGCTGGTCAATGCATGTTGGAAAGTTTGCTCTGATTAAACTTGGTGTTTGTGGTCATTTCTGCAAAGCATTCCATATTAGAACCTTGGCCAAGAACCTCGCCTCCTAACACAACCACTCTGACTTCTGAATCTTTTCTCTAAATCTGGCACTCAGAAACAAGGATGACCCCATGGCAGCTCTATGTAATTTTCTGACTTTCCTTCCCTTGGGCCATTATGCTTGGAGGTTTTTCTTCAAATCCAAGAAATCAATGTAAAATATAATTTCATAAAAACTATCTATCCACTTGTTTCCACTCGTTCATTTCCCAAGGCTGGGTTTCTAAGTAGGTCTATATGAATTAAAATGTTACCGTGGAAATCCACTGTGTGCTTTCAATACAAATTACATCTGATAATGAAAAGAGAATGAAAAAATAAGTGCAAATCTTTAATCATTGAACAATTCTTACAGTTGTATGACACTGCTTTTATTGGCTCTATGCAGAGAAAATTTAGAATGAAAACCAATTATAGAGGAAGCAGTTTGAAGGATAGGAGTCCTGAATCATTATTCTATCTGCCCACAGGCCATTCAAAGGTACAGCATATTTATATTTGTTGATCACATGTATGTTTCCTGACTAAAGGCCACAAACACAGATAATGTCTAAACTGGATGTATTTTAAGATAAAATTCAGAATTCAAATAGTAGCTTACACCATCGTTTATTTTTCTGCTAATCTGGTGTCTGTCTAGTTTAACACAGTGGTTAACAGCATAAACTACAGAGCCAGTCGGCCTAGGTGCAAATTCCAGCTCCATCTCATCCCAGCTGTTGGATCTTGGGCAAGTCTTTTAATCTTCCTGAGTCTTGCTCCTCATCTATAAAAATGGGTATATTAGTAATTTTAATACTACATTTATACATTTATAGGATCAAGTAAATTAATATATGCAGAGTACTTAGACCAGTGCCTTTCTGATAATAAACATTAAACAATTATTTATTCTTGTTACTACTATTTTCTTTCATGATCTTGACAACTAACACTGACCGATTTTTTAAAAACATCAAATTATTTTATGGTTACAGAATAACTTCTTTGCATATGACTGTGTTCATATATCTTTCCTTAAAATCAAAGCAGGCAATTCACATGGATTAAAATATAATAGCTTTTGCCAAGCTATATCCCAGAAAAATTAATTCTTCACTCTATATTTAGTTATCATTAATAGCTCTCCACGGCACGGGCTGGCTTGCCTTCACCAAGAGGCCCCCGGACTTGAACCCAGGACCTCCCATATGGTAGACAGGAGCCCCAATTGCTTGAGCCACATCTGCTTCCCGTAAAAACAGATTTTTAATAGAAATAGTTTTCTGTGGACCTACATTGATGTCCAATGAAAGCACCAGGACATTAAAGTAGCTCTGGCTCCTGCCCAAACAGCCTACCAACCAAATGAGCAGAACAGACCAGAATAGAGCAGTTTCTTTTTCTTGAATTTTTACTTTTCTGAACTACTTTAAGGCAACCACCAAATGTGTGGAAAATATTCCCAGATGCTTGGCTGTGATATTCTCTTTCCTTTATGGTTATTGAGTATATATATATATGTATATATATATATATATATATATATAGACACATTCTAGAATTCATATTGGCAGGCTTCTATTACTCTTATTTTATTCCAGAGGTCTAAAACTTGTTGGGCATGCACACATTTGTCTTAAGATTGAAAAGATCCCCCAACATATGTATACTCATTTATTTTTAAACTATATATATGCACACTATGGCACTATGACTTTATGCACATTATAAGTATAGCCAGAAATAGAACTTTAAAAAGAATAAGCTCGGGAAACGGATGTGGCTCAAGAGGTTCGGCATCCGTCTACCATATGGAGAGACCGGGTTCGATCCCCAGTACCTCCCAGTAAAAAAAATAAAAATAAAATAAAAATAAAAAGAATAAGCTCAAAATGTTAAAAAAAAAAAAAAAAAAAGAATGGGCGCAAATATTTATTAAAGGTCTATATTGGTTTCCTATTGCTGCTAAAACAAATCACCACAAACAGTGATTTAATAAATAAAAATTTATTCTCTTACAGTTGTAGGGGGCAGAAGTCTAAAATCAAGCTGTTGGCAGGGCTGCATTCCTTCTGAAAGCTTCAGAGGAGAATAAGTTGTCTTGCCTCTTCCAGCTTCTCAGGGCCTCTGCCAAGTATCACTCTTGCTTCCATCATCATGTCTACTACTTAACTCTAATCCTTCTGTGTCCTTTTCTAAGAACCCTTGTGATTACATTAGGCCCATCCAGATAATCCAGGATAATCTTCCCATGCTGAGATATTTAATTTAATCATAACTGTGAAGTCCCTTTTACTATGGAAGGTACAGATTCACGGGGTCTGGAGATGACGACGTGGACATCTTTGAGGAACCATTATTCAGCCTAGCACAAGGTCTAATGTTTTCTTCCTGAAAATCTCCTCGGTTTCATGAACCTTACTTTGGAGGTGATAGAGCTAGATATCCCCGAGAGGCCAAACCCAGGGGACACCAGCCAGGCTGGTGCTTCACCAGAAAGGCCTCCTGGACCATCCTTGGCCAGACAAACAAACCCCGACAGACTCTAAACACATATCATTGTTCATATAATTTGCTAGTACTCAGCAGAGAAAGCAGTGACCCCTAGAAGGGAGGATCAGTGTATCCTTATCTGTACCCTCTGTAATCCTTTCCTGGTACAACCACATGAGAAGAGATGTACAAGTCTGTGTAGTCTTAGTCTGTATGATCACAGGGTAGCTGAACCGGAATCCTGGAGGAAACTGGGGCATCTGATCTGGTGACCAGTTGATCAATATCTTCCACGGTTCCTCATCACCTTCTGGACTGAAGGGGCAAGGCCTGCTGCTGCCGATGGGCTTTTCCTGATCTGAGCCACGTCTGTCTGTTACCCTCTCCTTGAGCACCCCCTAGTGGCCGGTTAGGTGTAGCCGGTCCCAAGGCCATCCAACCATTGGGCTCTCTCGCCCCTCTGTCTCTGCACATGTTGTTCCTTCTGCCAAATGGCCGTCTGGCAAGTGAATCTTTTCAACGAGTGAACCCCTTCCTCACTGCCTATGAAACATCCCCTCAGATTATGGGCTTTCCTCACCACCCCCTTTATCACATTAGCAATTCTGTAATTGTTCTAGTGAGGACTGGCTGCACAATTTGCAAGGCCCGGTGCAAAATGAATATAAAAAGCCCCTTATTCAAAAAGTATTGAGAATTTCAAGACAATAACAGGAAAGCATTAAACCAAGAGCGGGTCCTTTTCGGCCAAGCCAGGTGGGACTTCACAGGCCACTGGCCCCTGAAAAGCCCTGACCCTGGAGTACATCCACTCAGTCCACTGAGGGTGGAAACTGCCTCTGTAATCCAGGTGTTTCCTGGCCCATGTCAGGGCCCCCCACACCTGGACACAGCAATGACAGCAGAGTGGAAGCAGGAGCAAATGGAAGCAAATGTCAAGGACAGTTTCTATTTTACAGAAGATCATAGAGCACATTTTATAGAACATTCTTCAGGATGCCTTAAAAGACTTTTTCCTGATATATGTTTAACAATTCATATGACTTGTAATTTAGTTTTCTTTGCCAAGGAAGGGAACCCAGAAGGATACATAAAACCCTACTAGTTATAGAGAGGTATTTATAATAGATGAAGTATAACCTGGAGAACTAAAAGAATTTATGGATGCAGTCATGTAAGAAGCAACAACTATCACCGAAGCATTCTGGAAAATGTGAATGGCAGTAAACCAAAACATATAATAGGAATGGGAAAATGTCCAATTTTTCATAAAGAAAATAAGGTGAAATCCAGGAACTGTGAAGTTTTCTGCCTGCCTCTCTGTCCATGGCCAGGTCCTATTTGGTTAGAACTTCCCATAGTGCCCCAGTGTCAACAGTTCCCCCCTCCTCCCTACCAGGGAAAAACTAGGTGGTGAGAATTCTCTTTGGGCATGGCAGTGTGCATAAGTTATTAATTAAGGGTTAAGAACAGTGTATACACAACAAAGGGAGACAAGCAGACACAGAAAAATGCAAAGCGAATGGACACAGGGAGCACAATCAGCAAGGGGGCAGGGGATAAATAAAATGAATCTTAAAAAAAAAAACAGTATATCACTTTGCACATAAGTAGAATGGGATCTGAGAGAGGCACCTTAGGATTGTTGGTTTGTTTTTTTTTTAATAAACTGTTTACTTTTGGCTTTTCCTTCCTGGAACATTGTTTTGTTAATTATTTAAGCTGTCACAGAAGTATGAAAGGTTTAAGGTTTTGTTCATGCTTTCCCTTGTTGGTTGGATATAAGGTGAATTATGTTTGACACACATTTGATAGTAAAACAAGGTGCTGGTGGACCTTTTCCTGCCCTGCTGGTGCCCAGCTAGGTCCCTTGCTGTTGCCTCCATGGCCCCAGCTGCCTATAACATCAGAAGCAGAGATGGAAAGACTCGGCATGAGAAGTTCTGAGTTACCAGGTTAGAGTCCTTCTGTGGACAACCATGCTGTCCTGGGGACAGCCTTTCACCTTGCCACCCCCTTCTACTGATTTCCCCAGGGAGGCCCAGGAAGCTAGGGCCATCAAAACACCTGTACTCTCTCCTCCAGGTGAAAGTAACAGATGCCACAGCCCTCAAGAACTCAGCCATGAAATTTATGGTGGACTTATTTGTAGGGAGCTTATGGCTCTCTTCCCGTCCCCTAAGACCCTTTGCCTGGAAAGGGGATGTAGAGTAGAACCACTTTGCTGTCCCCACATGGCCAGTAATCCTTGTTGTCTAGAATGTACGCCTCTTTCTGTCCTCAACAAACTTGTTAAAGAGTACTGTAAAATAGATCTCTGGGGCTTTCAGATGGCGCCCTTGGATTACTTCTGAGCACCCCATCTCATGGGTCCAGTCTCCCAGCTGGCCACTCTGCCTCAGCACACTCCAGTCAGCCAGGACTGGATCTAGGACAGTGGGAAGTTAATAAAAACCTTTTTTTTTTTTTTCTTCATTTAATCATTCATTTATTTACATGTTCCTTTATTTGTATATTCATTCACTCAAGAGGCATTTATTGAATACTTACTTTGTACTGGTCACTCTGCTAAGTGTAGGGAGATACGGTGATAAACAAGACAGGCAAAGGCCCAGACTTTGGGAAGGAAATAAGGATACACAATAAGTAATGAATAAGTGAAGAAGATAGCAGGTTATGAGAGTGCACCAGGGAAACGGGCAGGTGCTGAGATAAAGTCACTTGGAAAGGGGCACTTTAGATAGGAGGAGGTGACGTTTGAGCTGAGACTCAGGAATGAAAAGGAGGGAGCTTTGTGAAGATCTAGGGAACAGCATTCCCAAGAGAGGAAATAGCAGAGGGCAAAGGGCTAGGACTATTCCAAGGACAAATTTGAGGACAACGAGGCTGGAGGAGAGCAAGCAAGGGTGAGACTGGTGTGACATGTGTTTGTGGGGCTGGGCAGGAGCCAGATCATGCTGGGCCTTGTGGGGCCATAAGGAGTTTAGATTCTGTTCTAAGAGCCATGGGAAGACATTGGAGAGTTTTAAGTGGGTGGGTGGGTGGGGGGAAGGGAGGAGAGACATGATTAGATTTATGTTTTCAAAAGAGAGTTCTGGCTGCTGCAAAAAAAAAAAAATGGATTCTAGCGTACAAATAGGGATTCCAATTTAAGGTTACAGTAAGCCGAGCAGGAGATAATGGTGGCTTGGATTAAGGCAAGGGTTCTTAGCCAGGCATCTGTGAGCTTGAGTTGAAATTCAAAAAAGCATTATTCTTGTGGGGATGTGTTGGTGTGGGTGTGATATATTTATTCACTAATACACAGTATAGTGTGAACTTAGTAAGTGGTCTGTGGTTTTTATCTGACTGGCCAAGGAGTCTGTGGAACAAAAAAGTTAAGAACCCCTGACTGAGGTGAAGACAACAGTGATGGAGAGTTGCAGACACACTCAAGATATATTTTGGACCTAGAACGAATAGAACTTGTTGAAGGACTTGTAGAAGCTTGGGTAAGGAAGGGTGCAAGGGTGACTCCTACAACTTGTTCTTGAAACACTGGGCAGGTGGTGGTGCCATTTCTTGAGATGGAGAAAACCACCCCAGTGATCTCTCCGTAGCGACTGGTGAACTGATCCCCTACAGACTGAGAATGACTCCCTTACAAATGTGGCTGCCACATGTTTTTTATATTAAACCCCTATAGCAGACTTGGGCATTGTCCTCTTCTGCAATCCTCCCAATAACTCTGTGGAGTGGGTTCTATTACGCTAATTCCCAAGTTAGAAAATAGGACAAGAAAGCAAGCAACACCATGAAGTTAATGACAAGGATTTCATTCATTATTTTGCCATGGAGAATAATTTATTTATTTAGGTATTTGTTGAAGACACATCTCTTAGCATCTTCTATAACCTGTCATTTTTCTGGGGCAAAGGATGATGATGATGGTGGTGGTGGTGGTGATAAAGTAATAATTAATACTGGTCAGTGCTCCAGTGACGAGGGATGGACAAGAGTGGGGTTGGAGGCGAGTGGCCTGTGACATTTGCCAGTAGTCACGATGAGTTTACCCCTCAATCCCAAACCTTTCCTGAATGAATTAACAGGAAAACCTGTGATGGCGAAACTTAAGTGGGGAATGGAGTACAAGGACTACCTGGGATCTGTAGGTGGCTATATGAACATGCAGCTTACAAATATAGAAAAATACATAGATGAGACATTCTTTGGATACCTGGGTGAAGTATTAATAAAGTGTAATAATGTCCTTTATATCAAAACAGATGAATAAGAGGAAAAAGACGGGGAAATGAGAGAATAGCATCTTGAGTGGGGTTTATATTATATATAAACCCCACTCAAGATATATATTGTATGTATATATATATATATACAAAAAAGATTTATTCAACTTGAAAAAAAAATACTGACCAGAAATTTCTAATCATTCAGTATGTGCCGGGCACTATGTTAAGGACTCCACATATTTAACTCTCCAACAACTCCCTGAGGTAGGTACAATTATTATCATCAATGTACAGATGAGGAAACTGAAGTGCAGAGAGCTTAAGTATCTTGCCACAGGTCATACAATAGAAAACGGTGAAGTCGAGAATGGAATCTTCAAAACCAAGACTCGTCTGTCTTGTTTATCTCTGTATCCCCATTGCCGAACACAGTACCCGGTTTAGAGCAGGCACTCAATCAATGTTGATTTTATGAATTCACCTAGTTGTGCCTGACACCAAATTCATACACCAGGATGTTTATGCACACAGACATGGCAAGAAGAGAATATAAAAGCACTCAGGAAACTGTAGCTCCTTAACTCAAGTATCTATGTTTTACTCCTTGGTCTCCCTTTCCTCTTCAGCTCAGACTCTAGTTTGGCATCCTGATATTTTAGAGAGCTGCAGGCACATATAGAATAGAGGACTCATTGTGCAAAGAGATGATTAAGGCAAAAGCTTCCTGAGATAGAGATGAAAACAAGCAAGGCTGCTCTGTTAGGAGATGATGAAATAATAAAGAGCATCTGCTATGAGCTAACTAAGCCCTATACAAATATTAATTCATTTAATTCTTGATAAAACTTTATGAACTTGGGACTAGTAATAAAATCACCACATTATAGGTATAGAAATTGTGAGGAGAGGTTGAATGACTTCTCAAGGTCACGTGGTAAGTGGCACAGCTGGGTTTCAAGCCCAGGCAGCCCCTGTGCTCTTGACCATCAACCAGAATCTGGGAGGCACACACTATTGGTAAGATGATGCTTAATTAATCTGACATTGGGGAGCACCCATCCTAAAATATAATCAATGAAAATTCAGCTCCAAAAAGGAAAAATATCTACCCATTGTTTTTTAAAATAGCTGAAATGAAATAATATATTCATATCACAAACAGCCTATAGAGTTATTTAGAATATACTATTGCTTCTCCAACATTGGCCAGGATAAGTTTATTTTATCTAATGGACATGAACACATCTTGTGAAATGTACATTCATTTTCAGGATTTGGCCCATTTCCTTTCCCAAATTTATTTTCTGCAATTGTCCAATGTGGTTCTTTCTCTCTAGTCAGACTGGTATATTCACGCCCCCAAAACACCAGGTTCTGGGCATTTTCTCAAACCACTTATCTTCCCTCCCTCAAGTCCTGTCCATTTGGGGGGCTTAAAAAATGCAGCTTATTAAAATACAGATTCTTGGATCCCATATCCAGAGATTCGGATTCACTCAGTCTGAAATGATCTCTAGGAATGTGCTTTTAAAACAGTCTCCCCCAGATAATTCTGATGGGGGACGATTGTTGTGTGTGTGTGTGTGTGAGTGTGTGTGTTGGGGGAGGATGTTGCGGTGGGATCATTTTGAGAAAGACTACTTTGGGGATTGGAATTTCAAATATGGTTTGGAGAAACAGAAGCTCTGGACTAGAAGGATCCTTTGAAGCCACCCAGCTTTGCATTACTCAGAGAATCTAGCTCTACACTGTTAATTAGCTGCTGCAGAAATTGAGGCCCAGCTCATTTAAATGACCTGCCCAAGGTCACACAGTTATTAACTGGCAGAGCTGATATGGCCATAATCCCAGCTCTCTCCCTCTCTGACACCAGACTTGCCCTAGATTCCACAACACAGCACAGAACCTGACAGCACCGTACACGACCACAGTCATGTGAGGATTACTCAGGTGGGTCCAAATCCACTCCCCAGTTGTGTGATTGGGACCAGGTACTGAGTCTCTCTAGGCCTCAGTTTCGTTGTCATTAAAGCAGGTATAACACTCAGCAACAGTGTTGTCATGCTGATTAAGTGAAATAATATGGAAAGATTTCATAGGACAGAGACTGACAAAAATACTCAGCATAAATGTGTGCTTTGGACTATATTTTGAAGTGTTAATTTACATGCTTTGTTTTTCCCAGTTACTCCCTTTTTCCTTTGTCCCCGTTGATGTCTGTAGTGTGCTCGGGGGAGGGGTGGGACAAGACAGGGCAGAAATAGCCTGCCCAACTTCCTGAAGTTTTTCCCAAAAGCCAGGATCAGGCAAGAGTCCCAAGTTCAAACTCAAAGTCTTGGCAAGAAACCCAGGAATAAAATAAGAAAGGGAAATTCTGCAAAACTTTGGGGTGGAGGTATGAGAGGAAAATGGATGATCTGGAGGTCCTGCGCGAAGAGGGAAACGGATCCCACCTCTGGAGGCCCCAGAGAGGAACAGCCCTGGACTTGTGCAGTCAGAAGGGAAGATGCCGAGGCTCCCGCCCAGCCCTGGGCCAAGCGTGATGCAGACAGTGGTCATTGCAGTTGACCAAAACCCCAACTCTCATACTTTGACAGCATCATAATCCTGAAATCAGGGCAAAATCCCAGATGTTGGGAGGGTTCCAAAACCACTGCCCAACCCACAGTGGGTGGACCCTAGGAATGAGGCTCTTTTTCTATCGTTTGGGAGGAAGGGAACCTTGAGATCAGAAATTAAGTTAAAACACAGAAAATAAAGCAGCCACTGCTTGTTCCAAATGTAGTGGAGAAGCGCCCAGGGCCTTTCAAGGCCAGGAAACCAGAGAACCCTGCCAGCGGCTGGAACCTCAAGGTTACCTCAACACGCTGGTGGGGACCACAGGGCTGATGAAAAGGAGGGAGTGTAAGCACAGGCCCTTCCTCAAGCAGCCACGTGGCATTTGCAGAACAGCCAAGTGCAGGACCAGGTTTTGTGGGGTGTGAAACTTAAAAAGTGTGGCCCTCTTTAAGAAAAAGAGTACAAAATTACAAGTACAAAATTAGGAACAACGGTGAATGTTTACTTAGAATACTAAAAAGAAATTCCAACAAATTGCTAATTTTAAAAAACTGACAGATCACAAACATTACAAAATTCAGAAAAATAACAGTTATTAATTAACTGCCAGATATACTTTTTTCTACATTTTAGCTGCATATTATTTGATCCCCTCTATATATGACAATTTTTATTGTTTTCTACAGAGAGAATAGATATGATTCAGTCTTTCCTCTAGCATAGTTAATGGAAATTTGTTTTTTATCAATGGTTGGAATGCATAAAACATGTAACTTCACATCAGATATACTTGCTGTTTTTTGGTATAGCTACTAATTTGTCCCCTACAAACGCAAGGATTCTGATAAATTTCATTTTTTGTGCATTGGTTTCTAACTTTTTTTAATATATGGTATGTTTATACCTATGTGTGCTGCATTATCAAATATTTTCCTGGCAGGAGACAACTTCCGTTTTAAGCAGGCATTGTTGAGCATTGACTCCTCTGTTTAACACTCATGTCTGAAGAGTAAAAGAATTTTCCACATACAAGCATCTGGCTGCTTACTTTTGAAACTTGGTTTTTCCTCCATAACCCACATCCTTCCAAGCACCATAGAATATGTTCACGTGGCCCCAGGACATCGCACCCTGCACCTTCAAGTCAAGATGCCCAATTAGTCAGCAGCAAGCCGTAGGAGTATTTCTGGAAGAAATTTCTAAGCCTGAACAGCTAGCAAGAACTTAACTGTACAGAAGTAACTCCACCCACAGCATCCCAGGACCCCCTTGTGAAAGGGAAGGTGGAGTGAAATGACACAGTGATTTTAACCCTTTGTGGTTAAGACATCTTAATTTTGAAAATTTTACAAAAGTGTACGACCTTGTGAAAACATTGCCAAAGGCCCACCCAGGGTCTTTAGAAGGGGCCTGTTCAAGGGAGGGACTCTGAAGCTTAAGCTTCACTAGTGCCATGGTAAATTGGCTTCTGAGAAAAGGAAACTGCTAGCTGATGAATCTTTATGTAAAGTGATCCAACCCAGTGAGATTGTTTTACACTTGGTTTCCTAAAAGCAGAACAACCTCACTCCGAAAAGTTTTTACTGACTAACAGTTATGTACTGTGCACCTCCCGAGCTGAGCATTGTGTTGAGGGTCAGGCAGACAGAAGGAAACGTGGGTCCCTACTCCTGAAGAGGCCACTGTCTGGTGAGGCTGATCTCTGTATCTGTGGCATGTGCCACATGTGAAAAATAGAGACTTTAATGGCTCACTAAGAATATGGCATGAGCTCCTCCAGATCCGAGGGTGTGGTAGGGGGAAGGAGAGAGAACAATTGGGGAAGGTAGCTGTAGGGGATGATGCCTGAGATGAGTTAAGGATGAGGAGAATTTGGGTGGAGATGAGCAATAGGCAGGCCCTTCAGCCTTCTCTCTGGGCTGAGAAATGTCACCATCTTTAGTGCTTTCCTAAAGCCTACTGGTGGATAGACTGGCCAGGTGGGTAGGGAAGATGGAAAAAATGCTCAAAGAGCCCTCAGTATGGCCACACAGGGGAGGTGATGGAATCTCTAAGCATTTCTTTTGACTGGGTCATTAGAATGGTTGGCCATGGATGCTCCCACCTGGTGGAGGCACCTGGTAATACAAATACATTCGGGCTTTGATCTCAATATTCACCGGCCCCAGCCTATCAACCAGCAACGTTCATCCCCCAGCAAGCTCTAAGCTATTTAGCTATATATTTATAGATTTTGAACAAGAGCTACAGTACTAATTATTATGTACTTCATAACACATATAGAGACATAGAAATAAAAGATATGAGACATAAATAAATAGAAGAAGTAAATTAGTATTTCCCCTCCTCCAATGGAACCATCTTGCACACTCGTGGAGTATGTTGCCTCATATTGGAGATCCCAAAAGACTGGTATTTTCAAGTTGGGCTTGAAGGCTTCATAGGAGTAAAACTACAGACTTAAGAGTGAGCCAGCCTGGGTGTGAATCCTGGCTCTACCACTTCCTAGCTGGTTGACAACCTCTCTGTGACATCAATATCATTTTCTTTAAAACAGGATTAGTAACAGTGCACACAGCACAAAGTTCTTTGGAAAGTAAATTTATAGGAAGCATTGAAATCAGTGCCTGGACCTTGATAAGCACTTAATAAATGTTTTTTATTATTTTTCCTCAATGCCACTATTTAAAATCATTTAAAATATTTGTTTGTTTGCTTGATTTTATTTTATTTTATTTTTTTTATCGGGAGGTCCCGGGGATTGAACCCGGGTCCCTCCATATGGGAGACGGACACCCAACCAGTTGAGCCACATCCGACCCCGTTTGCTTGATTTTAAACTGGCCTTAAAAACAACCCAGAAGGGTGAGAAAGGAAAGAGAAGCCTGAGAAGTCTTCCTGAAGAAGGTGATCTTCAATCTGAATCTGGATTTTCAGAAATATGTGGGGTTTGCTAGGTAAAAGTGAAGGCAAGAAGAGGCAGCTCAGCCTCTTCTGACAATAAATGACATTATTGAAACTTTTTCATAGATGCTGTTCTCTGCTATTACATCTCCTTCCTGTGTTTCATCTACATCCTTCTCTCAAGCCTCTCTATTATTTCCCAGGAGCCTTTTCTCCTACTGTCTAGAAGAAAGTCAAAATAGCTGGTCTTTGCTCACTCTCTCTGGGGCTGTCTCCATTGTGGGAGCCAAAAAGTAAAATAATCCATTTCACAGCTTGCCAGCAGTCAGAGAGGCCATGTGAACCCTTTCTGTTCCAGAGGGGCAGGTGGAAATCCAATGGGAAGGGCTCTTGTTTCTTTTTGCTCTGTTCCATTCTTCCTGCCTAAATATGCTCAGGAAGCCTAGAAGTGCATAGAGGTCTTGAACCCAAAAGCATGAAAGGGTCACGGCTAAGGAGACTGGTTTGCAGAGTATTTTCCTGCACAGCTATACCAGCCCTGGACTTCGTTTTATATTAGGGAAATTTGCGCCCCACATCTTGTTTAGCTGCTGTTTCTTGTAGTTTCTACTTCTTGTTGCCAAATACACTCACATGTGGATTGGGCAGGTCAGGAAGGGATGTCTAATGGAGATGAATGAAGAAATGCCCGTTGGAAAGGGTAGGACCTTTGAGGAACACTGGACATCCAAACCATCTGAAACCCCAAGAACTTTCCTCGAAGGCTTCAACCACCTTTGTGCTGGTTATTGCTGCCATCCAGTGGAAATGCTGTGGAAATATGACACTCTTTTGGGGGTGAAATGTTTTTCCTCCTTCTTTCCTTACATCACTGATTTGTTTGTTCATTTACTTGTTTGTTCATTCTACAAATATTTTATGAAGATCTACTGTGTTTCATAGTCAGTGGAAATAAAATGAGGGGGGAAAACTAGTTATTTACCCCTTGAAATGTATACATTTGGGGAAAGACAGCCATCAATCAAATAATCAAACAAATGGAAAACTATGAATGGAAATTGCTACGAGGAAAGAACTGGGGCTATGAAAATACATGGTAGGAATTTGATTGGTTGGGAGGATGGGTAGGAGGTTTAGGAAAGCTAACTGATCTGAGGACTGGATAAGCTGGAATAAACCATTTAGCAAGAGAGTTTTCAGGGCAGTGAGAGCAACCCATGAAAGTGCACTATACCAAAAGGAGGGAGGGTGTTGAGTACAAGGGAATGAAAGAAGGCCATGTGTTTACATTAGTACTTGGTACTAGACACTTTTAGTTTCTGCACTTGAGATTATAGTTGTGAGTTATAGTGACCACAGAATTGTCTTATCTGAACATGAGCAGAAAATGACATCTATAGAACACGCCATCCACCAACAGCAAAATACACATTCTTCTCAAGGCACATAGAACATTCTCCAGGATAGGCCATATGCCATAAAACAAGCCTCTATAAATTTAAAAGGATTGAAATAATTGAAAATATGTTCTCCAACCACAATGTCATGAAATTTGAACTCAATAACAAAAGGAAATCTGGAAAATTTGCAAATATGTAGAAATGTAACAACACATTCCTAAATAACCAGTGGGTTGAAGAAGAAAAGAGAAGGACCGCTTGAGTCTTCAAACATACGCAGGGGAAGCACTGCCTGCAGTGAGCAATGGGACGAAATTAAAGTGCTTTCTGGTTGCAACCCAAGAATATGTGTATTAATTTTATGTTTACATATAAAACGCCACAAACCAATAAGTAAAAAGACAAGCATCCCCATATAAAACTAACTTATATTGTGATTTTCTTCTATAACATACAAAAGATTTGTTAAAACCATCTAGCAATGAGTTAATCTAAGAACCTTTCACATATGACATTTTGTTAAAACTTGCCATTCTCTCTCAATTTTTTATAAATCTAAACATTACAAAGCCTCAAGCTCTAGGTATAATATGAATTATTCAAAGTAACTGTACAACAGCAGAATAATTAATTTTGGCATAATATAATATGCCTTATAACATGACAATGCAACACTTTATATAAACACTTTGTTTAAAACTTCAGGAAAATTCTTTACTATCTTGGTTTTTAGTCAAATACACTGAAATAAAAGGAAGGTATTCAAATAAAGTATGTTACTAGTGAAATAAACAAAGGCAGGAAGTCCTCATTAGTTATATCAAAACATTCCAACATGTATTTAGCACTGCCATCTGACTAATTCAACTTGTTACATTATATATTTTTTTAGTATCTACTCTTTATTAGTCACCGGACATTTCACTATAGCAATTTTCTCATGAAATTAAGGTAGTTTCCATTTTATAGTGAAGATTCTGATTCTGAGAGGTGGTATGATGAACTTGAACTCAGATCCTCTGACTTCCAAACACTTGTTTGTTGGACCGCAAGACAGTGAGATGATGTCTATCTCTGCAAGAAAAGGGAAGGGGACGGTATGATATATCTGACTTTTCCTTCCCAGCAAATGTGGTGGCTGCTGCCAATAACCTGAGAGCATCACGAGTCTGGGGGAAGGCTTTCTCCAAACTCGGCCCATCATTTCACTTCTCTCTTTGGATTCATGAGCAGCATAGAAGAGACTGGCATGTGGCTTCTAGAGGATACCAACTAATTTGAAGTATTTTAGACAAGAGAATTCCTCGTTTTGAATTTGACAGGCAGATGCTAGAAACGCTCGAGCACAATAAAGATGGCGGCAGCGGCTTCACCACAACAAAGACGATACCATTTGCCAATAGTCGCGTCAATTTTACTTAGTTCCGGCCTGTTAGTTACACGTTACTTCCGGCCCGGCTGTAGTGGTTTGTGCCCAGCTCTTCCTGCTGTGGCCGTGGACGTACTGAGGGAAGCGAACCCCCTCTGAAGAGAGGGCGTCCCGAGAGAATGCTCACTGCCCTTGTACATGGAGACGGAAGGTGAGAAGTCCAAGGCTGTGATGGCAGTTGTGACTGAGCCTCGATTTACCCAGCGATACAGGGAGTATCTCGAGAAGCGGCAACTCCTGGATAGACTGCACCGTGTGGAAAAGATGCCGGATGGCACGGTGGCGATACCTGTGCTGGGCGAGACCCTCCCTGAGCAGCACTTGCTGCAGCTGAGGAATCACGTGGCCCCAGGCAGCACCTGTATACTGACGCAGCTTCCACATCCTGTACCTTCAAAGAAGGCTCAGGGTTGTTCACCTGCCCGAAGGCTGTGTCTTGAGGTGAGTCGATGGGTACAGGAACAGGGAGTCACGTGGACGGCTGAGTTGGAGGCTGATTTGCCCCAGTCTTGGCAAAGGCATGGCAACCTCTTATTGCTGAGTGAGGACTGCTTCCAAGCCAAGCAATGGAAGAATCTGGAACCAGGACTCTGGGAGACTGTTGCCTCGGCTCTTGGTGTTCAGCGTTTAGGAAAACGAGGGCGGGTATCACCGGACAGCACTCGAACTCCAGCAGTGACTCTGTTGCTAGGTGAACATGGCTGGGTAGAGCATGTGGATAATGGTATCCGATATAAGTTTGACGTGACCCAGTGCATGTTCTCCTTCGGAAACATCACTGAGAAACTGCGAGTGGCATCACTGCCCTGTGCTGGGGAAGTGCTGGTGGATCTCTATGCAGGGATTGGTTATTTTACATTGCCATTCCTGGTTCATGCTGGTGCTGCCTTCGTCCATGCCTGTGAGTGGAACCCCCATGCTGTAGTTGCTCTGAGGAAAAACCTCGAGATCAATGGAGTAGCAGATCGATGCCAGATACACTTTGGGGATAACAGGAAGCTGAAGCTGTCTAATATTGCCGACAGGGTGAACCTGGGGCTGATTCCTAGCTCTGAAGAAGGCTGGCTCATTGCCTGCCAAGTGCTACGACGGGATGCTGGGGGCATCTTGCATATCCACCAAAATGTGGAATCTTTCCAGGGGAAGAATCTCCAGCTTCTTGGAGGCAATGAAATGGAGGAGGAGGACTGGCCTTATCCCCAGCAAATTATCACCAACCAACGGAAAAATGGAGCTACCAGAGATTCTGGGAGAAAAACACTGGTAGCAGCCACTAAGCCAGAGTGGCAAAGGTGGGCAGAATTTGCAGAAACTTGCATTGCCACTCTTCTTCAGCAGGTGCACAAGAAACCATGGAAGACACAAATCCTGCACATCCATCTGGTGAAATCCTACGCACCCCATGTGGATCACATAGTCCTGGATCTGGAATGCCGCCCCTGTCCCTGAGTTGGCTAGAGGAGGTGGATCCTGGGACACAAGGGTTCCATGTGCGAGTGGCCCTTAATGTATCGGATTGACCTGGATTCTCACCCCTGTCTCCTGGTGATCTATTTTAATATTTTGTGGCCCTGAAAGCAGACTCTAGACTGATTGAAATAATTTCATTTGTCTTCACTGATCACACTGAGAATGAGATACACATCTGGGGGAAGCAGCATGGCTTTTTGAAATGAGGCCTATCTGTGCAATCGTGAATGCCTAATTCCAACCTCAGTTCTGTCCGACCTTGGGCACACAGTATTAATATTCTTTTGGCCTTAGGTTTCCTCATTTGCAAAATGAGAGTTTCTTTGAACTACCTCACATAGCTATTATCTAATGAGCAGTTGTGTAGAGGGCATCAGTTGCTTTAGAGTGAAAAATGTGGTGCTGTTTCTGAAAGATCCCCCAGGCTACAGTATGTAGACTAGACTGGAGCGAGGCCAGGATTAAAGTAGGAAGACCAGTAAAGGAGGCTTCAGTAGTTGTCCAGGCATGAGCTGATGGTGGCTTGCACTAGGGTGATGGCAGTGGGCAGTGGATGGATTTGAGGAGCATTTGAGAAATAAAATCTCTGGGTCTAAACACTGGAATTGAAAGCATTATAATGGTGCTGCTTCATTTTTATATGACAAAATTACTCTAGTGTGTTAACTCCATTCCGCTACTTTAGTATTCCTAAATGAGTTTGGGGAGGATGTCTTATATATCATGTTTCTTATGGTAGAAAAAGGGGTAAGAATCACTGCTCTAAGCCATAGGGAAACTAGGTTTCCAGCCTTAAGCATACGTAGTAGCCACCACCTGTTAGCTATTTAAATCAAGTGCTGATTAAAATCTTAGGTTTTCACAGGCCTCAAATTCCACTTTCATTTCCCTTCCCCGACTGGTAACATCAGGGACAACATAGGAAATTATAGGGAACGTGAGCTATTCTGCAGAAGTTTTACAAGACTCAGCTTATATTATGGCTGACTGCCACCATCATGGTTTGCCATCAGGATGACTGTTTATTAGGAATGACTCTAGAGCTTTATTTTGGTACATTTTGAAGCCACTTGAACTTCTTTGCTTCATGAGGAAAATATAGAAAAGTGTGGCTCTATTAAGAATAACCTAGTGATTTTCTTTGTGCCTCGTAACAGTTTTTCACTTAAAGTCTATTTTACCTGAGAAAAAAAAGAATAACCTGTGATTGAGCTGGGCTGGGTCCTTTTCTTGCAACAGTGGCAGTAAGAACAGGGTGGTGCTGTTTGTGTTATTCAGCAAATATTTATTAAATCCTACCATATACAAGAACTGCAGGGAATGTAAAGATATGTTAAATACAGTCCCTGTCTCTGAGGAGCATACAACCTCATTGAGAAAGAACACATGTACTCAAATAATGGCAATATAGTAAGCAAGTGCCATATGAGTGATAGCGTGCTATAGGAGTGCAGAGGTGGGAAAGAACAGTCCTGATAATTGAATGGGGAACTCCTCAGAAAGGAAGTGTTTGAATTAGCTCATGAAAATTGGGTAAGCTTTTGATGAATAGAGTGGGGGTGGAAACAGGCACTAGTTGACGAGAATAACAGGTGCAAAAATTGCCATACTCAGAAAATGTTTGGGGCTTTATTATTAGATCAATTTGCAACTGGGAGCAGTGAGACGTGTTTAAAAGATGGGGTTGTTGTGAGGGTCAAAAGAAGTGTCTTGTACACAGTTAGCCACCAGTGGATGTTAGCTATCATGTTATCCAACCACAGAAGGGGATTGCTTGTTTCCATCCCCATCTCTCAGCTCCGGCTTACTGTGTTCGCCTTATCTCCTCGTTTACATTACATATTGGATTTCTTGTCACATGTGTGCCCACAGTGCTCTCCTCAAACCAGAATGATGGCAATGCCAGCTGTGGCTTGAGCCAATATGAGGCAGAGAAACAATGAGGAAGATGAGTCAGGGAGCCACGTGCCCAGAGGAATCACTTCTGGTAGGTGGTGTCAGGTGCATCCGAATGAATGCATTCAACCAACAGTTGTTGAACTCCTACTGTAAATGTATAGATATATAGATATTGAGGTTAACAGTTCTATATATCCTGCAGAGGACTTGTTAGGCTTAAATGAGTGAATGGCATAAAGTGAATACTTAACTTCATTTATTCTTTCATTCATTCAATCTTTGCATAAGGTGAATCAACATGTCCCAATTTAGCTGTGCAGGATTGCTGGACATCTGGTTTACTTAAAGCAGAATGTCCTTATTTTGAAAAGTCATTCGTTGATTAATTAGAATATACTGTGCATTTTCCACCAGGCTCTGCATGGGGCCAGGACAGAGGGGAGAATAAAGCTGAGTCCTGCCCTCAGTGGGGTCACTATCTGGTAACATGGACACAGAGGAAACAATGTCAAGACTGTGTACTAACTACTGAAATAGAAATTAACTGGTTTTTATGGCACATAGGGGAGACAGCGCCTGTGTTTGGGGATCTGGGTTAGGGAGGTGGAGAGGGTGACTGGGAAGGTGCCAGCGAGGATGCCTAAGTTGAGTATTAAAGAATACTCAGGAGTTAGGTGTGAAGGGAAGGAAATCGGGGTTCCCTAAGCTTTTTTTCTACTCAAGTATATTCATTTACATTACAGTTTTCTCCTGGCCTGGTGGGGAAGAGGCATCTAATGGAACCAAGGAAGAAAGACCAGAGGGTGCAGGAGCCTCATAAAGTCCTTGTCACCCCAATCCAGGAATTTGTAAAAGCCCTAGAGGCTTCCTTGGCAAGCTTTAATACTAGTTGTCTGTTAATGCTCCCACCTGATGGGATATGTTGAGAGATTAAAAAATGATCATTGTTTAAAACTCCTTCCACCTTGAGCTGCTCTGTTCATTATCTCCATACTTTTAATAAATTATGCACATGTACTCCTATATGAGTATATTGTTTACGTTTTAAATATAAAATCATAAAAATGAAAAATGAAAAACAAATAAATAGAAAAAGCAATTTTAATTCATTTCCTCCCACCCTGGGTACACATGTGAGGAGAAACCCAATATAAGCCATTCTGCACAGCCTTAGGTCAGCCATCTCATGCTAGGCATGTTATAAAACTAGTTGTTTCAAACTTATCATTCACTGAAAATGATTATAACTATTTACGTGGTTTTTTTTTAAAACTAATGAAAAAACAGCCCAGCTCATACATTGCTGGTGGGACTGTAAAATGGTGCAGCCACTTTGGAGAAAAATTTGGTTATTTCCTCAGTATGTTACTGTATGACCCAGCAATTCCACTCTAGGTATATAACTAAGAGGGCTGAAAACCTAAGTCCACACAAAAGCTTTTAAATGATTGTTTATAGCAGCATTATTCATAAGAGCCAAAAAGCAGAAATGACCCAAATGTCCATCAACTAATGGATGCATGAACAAACTGTGGTATATCCATACAGTGGAATCTTAGCAATAAAAAGGAATGGAGTACTGAAATATAGTACAACACAGATGAACCTTGAAAACATGATATGTGAAAGAAGCCAATCACAAAAGATCATATCATTTTGTGTGATTCCATTTATATGAAATGTCCAGAATAGGCATATCCATGGAAACAAAAAGAAGGTTGCCAGAGGCTGGGGGTAGGGGAGAATGAGAAGAGAGTGCTAATGGGTATGATGTTTCTTTTGGGGATGATGACAATATTCTGAAATTGGTGATGGTTGAACTTTGAATATATTAAAAAGAACTCAGTTGTACACTTTTTTTAAAAAGATTTATTTATTTTTATTTATTCCCCTCCTTGCTGCTTGTGCTCGCTGTGTCTATTTTGCTGTGCGTTTTTCTGTGTCTGCTTGTCTCCCTTTGTTGTGTCATCTTGCTGCGCCAGCTCACCGTGCCGCTTGGCCTGGCTCGCCTTCACCAGGAGGTCCTAGGAACCGAACCCAGGGCCTCCCATATGGTAAATGGGAGCCCAACCAGTTGAGCCACAGCCGCTTCCCTCAGTTGTACACTTTTAAAGTGAATTTTATGGTATGTGACCTATAATCTCAACTATGGTTAAAAACAAGAGCAGCTAGATTTGGGATTTGACAAGGAAAGAACTTGAAAAGCCTTTCTGCCAGAAGGAAAAGCTGAGCTGAATTTCAGTTTGAAAAGGGGTTTGCCTGGAGAAGGCAGAATGCAGTAAGGGCCTCTTCTCCAGGTTAAGCTACTTCTGTCTCATTGAAATCTCTTGGGTCTCATTTACACCCTTAAATTACCATTGTATTCCTTCCTCTCAAGACCCTTTTCCAGATTCTCGGCTTTGTTTCCAGAAACTTCTTCACCAACTACCAGAGGGGGTTCGCTTACTGTAGGAGATGCTAAATTGACTCACAATACTCATCCCAATCCCCCTCTCTCTTTATCCTCACTGCAGAGGCTGGAATACTAAAGTACTCAATTTCCCAGTCTCCCTTGCAGCTAGTGTGGCCATGTGAACCATTTCTGACCCCTTCTATGTGCCTATAGTGTGGGAGCATTGCCTGGAAGTTCTCTTCAGGGATACTAAGATTGGTGGAGCAAGAATGTAGGAGGAGTCTGATTTCTTAAGGAGATCACTGAGTAGCTACTCCAGCCCTGAAATGGCTCTCTCTAAATTTACCATATGAAAAAAATAACACACATTTAAATCACTGTTGGGATTTTTTTTTTTTTTTTTTCTCACTTGTAGACAAAAAAAATTCTATCTGATATACTGAATAATGGAGTAACAAAATGATACAAATGATAGAGTTGAATAAAGAAAAAGCAATAACGGTAGAAATGCTCACAGAGCCCTCACCACCCAAAAGGGGTTTTTGAAATCAAGTACTTTTTCAGCTGCTTCAACTCTTGTTGCATGTTCATGCTGCCATCTAGTGGAGAGAGTGTTGAAATAACTCATTCAGCTTCAAAGTACTTTATTCTTGACTCCAAAAAGTGTCTGTATTATTTCTGTCCCTTATGTCCTCTACCCTCCCTCCCTTTCTCCCTTTCACAAATGAAATGTTTTTAAGCCCTCACAATATGCCAAACTCTGGTAGCTACTGAGAATAAAATAATGAACAAAACCAGGCTCAATCCCAGACTCCATGGACCTTGTACACTATCAAATGATCACAAAGCATGCAAAACATTTCAGCCATGGCAAATGCTAGAAAAAGAGGTTCTTCATGCAGTAGGAACCTATAACGGGCTGACCAAGTTGGGGAGGTCAGAGAAAGCCTCCCTGAGGGTGTGATGACAGCTGAGAGCTGAAGGGTCAGCAGGAATTAATGAGTGATCAAGACAAGGGAGAGCTTTCTAGGCTTTGAGGAGTTTGGGGGGAGGGGGCTAGAGAGGAAAAGGGGTGTTAATCAGGCTGCACAACAGAGGTAAGTGGTGGTCAGACCATCGGGGTAGTGTGGGCTCCGTTAAGGACGTCAGCCCAACAGCAGCGAGGCATCATCAAAGGATCTGAAGGGAAGAAAGAGGAGACATGATTAAATATGGGTCGGGGTATTAATTTGCATTTAGCTGATTCCTAGTGTTTTAAAACCATTTTGAAATAGACTCTTCAATATACACAAAAAACTAACATTCCTTTCCACTTATCTCCCTACTCTCATTTCTAACAACTGGAATGACATGGAACTATACAAGAAATTTGCCTTATGTGCATAGTATTTAATATGTAGTCAAGAAATTTTTGCATCTATTTTCATGAGAGAGATTGGTCTAAATTTTTTCTTCTTATAATGTCTTTGGTTTTGATAGCAGAGGAATGTAGCCCTCAATCAGTTGGGATGCATTCCCTCCTTTTCCATTTTCTGGAAAAGTTTGTGTAGAATTGTTAATACTTCTTCCTTAATATTTGGTGGAACACCCTAGTGATATCATCTGGGCTGGGATGTTTCTTTGTGGGAAGATGTGTAACTACAACTTGAAATACTGTAAATTTTTCCTTTGTGTATTTTTTTTTTTTTTTTTTTAAGATTTTATTTATTTATTCATTTATCCCCCCCTTGCTGCTTGTGCTCGCTGGGTCAGCTAACCACGCCGTGCGGACGGGCCTGCCTTCACCAGGAGGCCCTGGGAACCGAACCCGGGGCCTCCCATATGGTAAACGGGAGCCCTACTGATTGAGCCACAGCCGCTTCCCCTTTTGTGTATTTTGAAACTCTGTTGTTAGTATTGTTAGTTATATCTTCTTGATGAAGTGACTCCTTTATCATTATGAAATGACCCTCTTGACCCTGATAATATTTTTACTCTGAAATGTAATTTGTCTGAGATTAACTAAATCACTCTAGCTTTCTTTGGGTTAGTGTTAGCATGGTATTTTCTTCCCTATCATTTTACTTTTAACACTTTTGTGTCTTTATATTTAAAGTGTGTTTCTTATAAAGAGTATATAGTTGGGTCTTACTTATCTAATTTTACAATCTCCATCTTTTAATTGGGTTGTTGAGACCATTAACATTTAATATGGATTTGCTATTTGTTTTCCATTTGTCCCATCTGTTCTTTGTTCCTTTACCTCTCTTTTTCTGTCTTCTTTTGGATTATATTTTTAAATCCCATTTTATCTCCTTGTCTTACTAGTTATAATTCTTTGTTGTTTTATTTTAGTAGTTACTTTAGGGTTTCTAGTATACATATTTGATTGTCACAGTCTACCTTCAAGTGAAATTATACTACTTTGTTTATAGTATAAGAACTTTATTTTACTTCTATGTATGTTATAAACCCCATAATGCATTGTGATTGTTTTTTCTTAATCAACTGATTAGCTTTTAAAGAGATTTAAATAATAAGAAAAAAAGTATTATTTATATTTATCCATGTAGTTATTATTTCTCATGCTCATCATTCCTTTGTGTAGATCCAAATTTCCATCCAGTATCATTTTCCTTCTGATTGAAGTACTCCCCTCAGTATTTCTAATACTGCAGGTCTGCTGCTGGTGAATTCATGCACCTCTTATATGTCTGGAAAAAGTCTTTATTTTTGCATTCATTCCCTCCACCCCCCACCCCCGAGATGGCTCCCTTGTCTGTCTGCTTGCTGTGTCTGCTTATTGTCTATTCCTTGACTCTGCTTATTGTGTCTGCTCATTGTCTGCTTGTTTTCTTTAGGAGACATTGGGAACTGAACCTGGGACCTCCCATGTGGGAGGTGGGTGCCCAACCACTTGGGCCACATCTGCTACCTGCTCGTTGTGTCTGCTCATTGTGTCTGCTTGTTCGTCAGCTCATTGCATCAGCTTATTGCATCTGCTCATCTTCTTTAAGAGGTACCAGGAACCAAACCCGGGACCTCCCATGTCGGAGGTGGGCACCCAACTGCTTGAGCCACATCCGCTCCCTGTGTTCTTTTTTTTTTTTCTTGTTTTTTTTTTTTCTTGTGTTCATTTTCTAAAAATATTTTTTTATTAGAGAGGTTGTGAACTTACAAAACAATCATGCATAATGTACAAAATTCCCATACATCACCCCTCCACCAACACCTTACATTATTGTAGAACATTTGTTATAGATTATGAAAGAACATGATCAGACTATTACCACTAACTATGGTCCATAGTGTGCATTTGGTATATTTTTTCCATACTGCATTCATTTTTGAAAGATATTTTTCCTGGGTAAGGAATTCTAGCTTGATGTTTTATTTTTTTTTTTATGTCAGTACTTTAAAAATATTTGCTGAACTGTCCTCTAGCTTGCAATGGTTCCAGTGAGAAATGTTCTATCATCCTTTTCATTATTCCTCGATATTTACCTTATCTTGTTTTCCTCTGGCTGCCTTTAAAATTTTCTCTTTATCACTGATTTGCTGTGATTTGATTATGATGTTCCTTGATGTAATATTCTTCATGTTTCTTATGCATAGCATTCCTTGGATTCCATGATCTAGGGATTTATAGTTTTCATCAAATTTGAAAAACTTTTGGCCATTATTTCTGCAAATAATTTTTCACCCTCCCTTCTCCTTCAAAGATTCCAATTACACATATATTTAGCTGCTTGGAGTTGGTCCAGTCTTAATTGATACTCAGTTCATTTTAGATTTTTTGTTTTATTTGTTTTTAGGGTTATCTTTTTTACTCTCTGTGTTTCCTTTTGGAGTGTTTCTATTGCTATGTCTTCAGGTTCACTAATATTTCTTTTGTAACGTATAATCTGCAGTTAATCCCATCCAGTATATTTCTTTGTCTCAGGCATTGCAGTTTTCATCTCTAGAAATTTGATCTGGGTCTTTTTTATATCTTCCATGTCTCTACTTAACTTGTTAAACCTTTCCTTGGGTTTCTTGAACATACAGAATACAGTTAAAATAACAGTTTTACTATAAT
This sequence comes from Tolypeutes matacus, assembly GCA_026826555.1. Classification (NCBI taxonomy): domain Eukaryota; kingdom Metazoa; phylum Chordata; class Mammalia; order Cingulata; family Chlamyphoridae; genus Tolypeutes; species Tolypeutes matacus. Next base: position 14,751,040 of record JAKSZT010054489.1, read on the forward strand.
TTTCTACAAATTTTATCATGTGTATAATGTCTTGGCCAGTTTTTATTGATTGGTTGGTTGGTTTTTCTCTTCATTATGGCTCATATTTTTCTGTTTATTTGCATGCCTCATACTTTTTTTTTTTTATTGATACCATTCTTGAGCTTTATTTGGGAATAAGATTAAGTTACTTAGAAACAATTTGATTCTTTTAGGTCTTGATTTCAAGCTTTGTTAGGTAAAGCCAGAACAACATGTAGTCTTGGGTTATTTTTTCCCACTATTGAGGCAAGATGTTTCTTAGTACTCTAACTGATGCCTTGTGAGTTATGAAGTTTTCCACTCTTGCTAGTGGGAGCATGAATTATTCCTCACCCTGTGTGAGATCTGACTATGGTCTCCACTAATCCTTTTAGGTGGTCCTTTTCCTGGCCTCTGGTAGTTTCATCTCATGCATGTATGGATCATTATTCAGCTGATAGGTCTGCAGATCTCTGGAGTTTTCTCTGGTGCAACTTTCTCTTCTCTAGTATTCTACCCTGTGAACTCCAGTTGTCTTGGGTTCCCATGACTCCCAACTCTGCCTCCTCAACTTGGGGAGTCAGTTGGACTCCACCTTGGTTCCCCCTCCCTGTGCCACAGCCTGGAAATTCTCCAGTCAGTAAGTTGGGGCATTCATTTGGCTCACATTTCCTTTTTTCCATCTCTTGGGGATCACTCCGTCCTTGCTTTATGTCCAATGCTTTGAGGACTGTTGTTTTATGTATTTTTTCCAGTTTTTTACTTCTTTCATGGAGGAGGGTAAATCAGTACTTAAACTATCTTGGCTGGAAGGAGAATTTATCTGTGTTAATGTAAATCTATTTACCTTTTATTTATTTAAATATTTAGAAGTTTATCATTATTGTTTTAAAACAAATTTACTAGCTTTCATAATCATTATTTTTAGAAAATATTAGAAATTCACTCTAGCAATAATATACATATAGACTTCAGCTGGCACAAAATTTCAATGTATAAAACACATCAGAATTTCTTGCTACATCATGTTTAGAATGCTTACCTATATTACAAAGTGAATATTAAGATATTAACAATAAATACAATGGCATTTTTCTGATTAGACGTGATAACTTGCATGATTGCTTGATCATCAGTCACAATTTCAGGGCGGCCAAAAACTGCCAAAATAGGATTTTGGTTCTTTGGCATTTTAAAGGTCAAGGTTAAATCAAAGATAAATAGATTTTGAATGAATATGTGGCTAGAGCTGAATTTTAGTATATCCCTAACACACACACATGCACAATCCACAGTGGCTATAGCTAGATAAGAAATAGATATAGATGAATAGACTGTTCTTAGTCTCTCTGTGATTTCTTTTTAATAATTGAGTTTTTATTTTGAAAAATCGAAGTTAAAAGCATAGTTTAAAAAGTCAAATAAAGGTAACAAAACTTGTGCTGAAAAAATAGTATTCCCACAACATCATGATTAAGCTGTTAAGCAAACCCTTTTTCCTCATTCCATGTGTCTACTTTCAACAATTTCAAATTATTCTTTCAGTGCCTATATGTATTTTTCTACATAGCATGCTTGCATTATTACTTCTTGATTTTCTTTTTTCAGTTAGACATTCCCTATAATGGAAGACAAGTATTTAGATATCTTTCACACATACGGCCTTCTCCTCCAAGCACACTTGCACATGGTCTTTTTCCTACCATTTTTTGTGTGTATCAGCTGCACAAAAATCACTGGAGAAACAATTGCCCTGAAAACTTGGATCTATGAATACAGCCATTGCTGCTGTTAATGCCCTGCCTGGACTGCCCTCACTGGGGAGGTGCAACTCCCCAAGCTGTTAAGAGTCTTGGCTGCTAAGGGCTCACAGCTGCCTGTTTCTCTGGAGAACTTCCATTGTCCAGAAGTTTGCACCCCCTCACCATGGGAACAGCTCAGGCTAATAATGTCTGACATAGGGGTATAAAAATCCATCCCCCTTGCCTCAAGGTGGTAACCAACTCTGGGGTATAGTTGGGGCGTTCCAGAACTCTCCATGGGGTTAGGCAGAAGCTAGGCTCCTGCTGAGACACATCTTTGTTTTGCTTCCTTCCACTGCCCTGTCCTAGTTCCCTCACTCTTTCTTCTGAGAAGGATAAAGCACTTTCACAAGAATGCCCATCTCAAGCTCTGCTTCTAGAGTATTTGATTTTAGAGAGTGTGGTGGTTTGGAGCTTTGTACCCCAGAAAAAATATGTTCTTAAACATAATCCATTCCTATGGGTGTGAACTCTTGTAAATAGGACCATTTGGTGAGGTTACTTCAGTTAAGGTGTGGCCCAGATGAATCAGGATGGGTCTTAATTCTATTACTGAAGACATTATAGGGACGGACACAGAGAAAGGAAAAGCCAGAGGGATCAGCCAGAAGCTAAGTGGAACCCAGAAGGGAAGGAAGAAACCAGGAGAGGCTGCCACGTGCATTGCCATGTGATAGAAAAGCCAAGGTCCACGCCAGCTCCAGAATGCCAGTCTTCTGGGAGAAAGCTTTGCCTTGATGACACCTTGATTGTGGACTTCTCCTAGCCTCAAAACCGTAAGCCAATAAATTTCTGTAGTTTAAGCCAACCCATTGCATGGTATTTGGTTTGGCAGCCAGGAAACCAAAACAGATAGCTTTAAATGAGTATAGTGATAACTATAGATTCAAATAAAAGTGTAGAAGAATCATGAGTAGAGAATTTATAAATGAGTCTATCTCTGTTATATTGGGGAAATAGATTATCATATATTCCCAAATACGGCCCACGGAAGGGGTGTTGGTTTCATGCACCTGTGTGCCTTACCTGTGGTGTCCACATGTTCCTAGAGCCCTCAGGAGCACTTTTGTTTGAGGTTTTGTTTGCTGTGGCATTTAGTGAAATCTACCTGAGTCCTGCATAAGTGTAACCTCTGGAATGACCTGACTCACTTTGAAATCTCTTAGCCATAAAAATTCTTTTTTATTTAATGCTTCCCTCTTTGGGTCAAGGTCTATTTCCACATGCATCACTGGTGCTTGGTAATAATCCCTCAGTTCCAAGGAGGCTCATCCCCGGGAGTCATGTTCCACATCAGGGATGTTGAGGTGGAGGTAGTTTATTTGCTGAGTTTGGCTTAGAGAGTGGCCACATTTGAGTAACAAGGTTTTCAGGAGGTAACTCTTAGACATTAATTATAATTAGGCTAAGTTTCATTTTTACAGGAATAAGGTTCCAAAGTACAGGCAATAAGATGGAGGGCTTGGCCTATTGGCCTGTTTTCTTATATTAGGCACTGCCTATATGTTCCAGAGATTTTTGCCATTTTATTTGAGAAAATATCAGCGTTCCCCAGAGGGGAGTGTGTTATTTTGTTATTTATTGTGTGGGCCTCTATCTATTTGGAAAACATACCTATGACAGCACGAATACATTCATATCCCATAGAAGTATGCTTTAGGTGCATTTCCCCCCATTTATCACCCCACTATTGGCACCCGGTACTAGTGATGTACCTTTATTATAGATCCTGAAAGAACATTCCTATAATTTTATTTTTAACCACAATCTTCAGCTACCCCAGAGTTCACTGAGTGGCACTATCATCCAATTTACCCTCTAGCTTTCCTTTTAGCAACATGTATGGCCCTAATCTTCTCCTTTTAACCCTGTTCACACTCACACTTCAGTGCCATTAATTACACATATCACTGTGCCACCATCACACCATTGTCAAACCATTACTAATTCACCTTATTATAAAATCTGCCCAGATTAAGCATTGGCTCACCAATCTCCACTCCCCTTCTATCTCCTGCTAACCTATCTTTCTTTCTCTACCTCCATGGGTCTAGTCAATATCCTTAGTTCATATCTCTGAGCTCATGCGATATTTGTCCTTTAGTGACTGGCTTACTTCACTCAACATAAGGTCCTCGAAGTTCATCCATGTTGTCGCATATGTCAGTACTTCATTCCCTTTTACAGCTGAATAATATTCCATCATATGCATATTCCACATTTTGTTTATGCATTCATTTGTTGATGGACACTTGGGTTGCTTCCATCTTTTAGCAATTGTGAATAATGCCTCTATGAACATCGGTGTGGGTATATCTGTTTGTGTTTCTGCTTTCAATTCTTCTGGGTATATACATAGTAGTGGGATTGCCAGGTCATATGGCAGTTCTATACTTAGCTTCCTGAGGAACTGCCAAACCATCCTCCACAGTGGCTGCAACATTATCTCTTTTCTAATTATTACACCTCTAATAGCTTTCTCTATCTGTGTTGGTTAAAATCTCTAATATAGTGTTTAATAACCAATGACAGTAAGCATCCTTGTCTTGTTCCTAACTTAAAGAGAATGCCTCCAGTGTGTTTCACCATTATCCTTACCCTTGTTAGACAGTATCCACAGTCTCATCCTTTTCCCAGTGTACCGCAGAGTGCCTTTTATTATAAATCAGGTGACCTTATATGTGTGGGACTATTTCTAGACTTTCTATTCTGTTCCATTGACCAGGTTTTCTATCCTTACACTAATACTATTTTGTCTTCATTAATATAGCTATAGAATAGGTTCTAATATATGATAGTGTAAATTCTTCTACTTTGTTCTGTAAGAATGCCTGGGAAGAGTGGATGTGGCTCGAGCAGTTGAGCTCCCGCCTCCCACATGGGAGGTCCTGGGTTCAGTTCTTGGTGCCTCCTGAAAAAACAAAACAAACAACAAGCAAAACAAATGAAAAAACCAACTCAGGGAAGCCACTGTGTCACAGTGGTTGAGCGCTGGCTTCCCATGTGGTCCCCAGTTCAATCCCTGGTACCTCAAAAAAAAAAAAAAAAAAAAATGCTTGGCTTATTCTTGTCTTTTTGCAGTTTTTTTAAATGAATTTTAAAATCAGCTTGTTGATTTTGGGGAAAAAAATTTGGCTGAGATTTTTTTTTATTGGGATTACGTTGAATCTATAGGGTAAAACCGACATCTTTGTAGTAGTTGAATCTTCCATCTTGAAGATTTTATTCTACTCAATTGGGTGTAGCTGTGAAATGGGAAGTGATTAGCAGAAGCTTGGACTAGAGACCTTGCACAGAGTGAGGGAATCCCATGTATCAGTGGGATACTATAACCATCTTTCCTGGGCTACCTGCCTTGACAGATGTTTCTTATTCTTCCTTTCAGCAGTATCTCAGCCTCAAATAATGCTTGGCTCTTGTCCTATATGATTTGCATATTTGAATTTATCATTCATATATATTCTAATACAAATAAAATCCGACTTTATATTTATCACATATAAACCATCCAAACTAATAAACAATATCCTCACAGTACTCCTTAGTTATCAGTGGAGTCACTGCAAAGTAGTAACACAGTGAATTAAAAAATTAAGGATTGAAATTTATTTTTAAAAGCTTTTTACTGAATATTACATTGAACTTTCCCCCCTTTATTAGAGAAATCATGGGTTTATAGAACAATCGTGTATAAAATACAGGATTCCCATATACCACCACAACCCCACCTGGCATTGGTGTGGAACATTTGCTACAATTGATAGAACATTTTTTTATTATTGTACTATTAATTAAACATTGAACTTAAAAAAAAAAAAAATGGAAAGAAATCCAGGAATCATTTTATTCTCTATTTTGGATGCTCACAATATAATGGTACACACCTCTCTCCCCTACCACACCCCTGCTTTAGATTAGTCCTTGTAGGCTCTTTTCTCCGTAATGCCCCCACCCCCTACCCCCCCCCCCGCCCTCTTTTTTTTGGCTTTAAATTACAATCAGGGCAAAACAGGTGGGCTGAGTAGCTAATTTATTTCTCTGAGGTTCTCTGTCTTCATAATCTTCCCCATTAACCTAATTTACTTTCCCTTGGGAATTTTGTCATAACCACAAGGTTATTCCCCAGATGTGCAGTTTAGGAAAATTAACCTAGCAGCGGTAAACAAACTGGACTAGAAAAGGTGGCAATAATAATGAAGAGATTGCAATAAACCAGACAAGCAATGGTAGGATCTGGACTTAGAATAGCAACAGTGACAATAAAAAGGAGACTAATGCAAGAGAGTATGAAGAAAGAATGGATAGGACTTGGTTGTAAATTGACTGTGGATGCAAAGAAGGAATCAAAGATGCCTACTTTTCAGCTTCAGAAGCCTTGGATTCACATCCTGATTTTGACTATTACTAGTTCTGGACATACTTACCACCCCCTACTTATTTATTTACTGCTTCTGTCATCTTGATAAGTTAGCTTCAGTTTCCTCCTCTGTAAAACTGGGATAATATTTACCAAATAGGGCTAAGGGAAAGATTTAAGTAAAATGTAAAACCCTTAGCAAGTGTCTGGTACACAGTAAGAACTAGATAGATAACAGTCATTACTACCCGGGGATATCAATAGAAGGCTCAAAACATCAGACTAGAGTTTGTGTAAAGAGTTTGAGTCCGGGTTCGATAATTCTGCCACACATACCTCCTCCCTGAGAAAGAAGCTTGGGAGGGGTTTGAAAGTTTTGCTAACAGTCCTCCCCCTCTTTGGGGATCTTGGCAAAGGATAACCACTACATGGAGTTCTGACAAAAACTGGATTGCATATTGCAGTTTGGGGTAGAAGCGCAAGTGAGCTAGGTTTCTCGTTTCCTATTTTCTTCTAAAATAGCTGAGTCCATTGTGCAGACTCTGATCTTACACTAATTTTCTCATTTTTCTGGTGAAGGAACAGAAAGATAAGGTTGACCAGCCCATATTAATTATATGGATAGGCAAGAAAGCATGAGGAAACGGCCTCATCTGCCCTGAGAAGGAAGGAAGCCACTGAGGATTGGGTGAGCTTATCTCATTGAAGCCAAACAAACCAGAGGCCTGGACTCTTGTGACAATATCCCTTGCCGTTAGTAAAATGTGGCCTAAAAAGTCCTCAGTTCTGTCCAATTGGGTAGGGCGTGTGATGGGCAGAAGGATGTTTTTCTTGGTATTTGTTGCCACACCTAACCTAGTGCCAGGTACGGGAGCCACTCCAGAAACGTATGCAGCGATGCTACACCAGGACCCCGCAAGCCTCTCAGGTATTTTCCCTGGAAAGCCTGCCATCTCTCAGATCTCCAGGTGGGTGGGGTAGAAATAAAGGGAGGCTTCCTTTAGCTTTGCTCATTCTAAGCAGCTTAATACCTTAGTACATTGATGGGGTGTTCAATGGATCCTAATAAGCAGCTAATAACTTCCGCGGGGGAAAATTGGGAGACCTCTACTAAGCCCACGCCGCAGCGGGGGAAGGGGTAACCCTGAGACCTGACGGCGCGGCACGTGAAGGGCGCATGCGCCCAGGGGTGATTCCCCAAACCGCGAAGGCCTGGAGGGCCGGGGCGGCGGGCGGAAACCATGGCAACGTTTTGAGTTGTTGGCTACGCCGTGCGTGATGACGGTATGGGGAGCGTCTTTTGCGCCGGATTATGACTCAAGTAGCGGCGCGGGCTCCGCGGTCTCGCGTGACCACGGGCACAGCTTCGGGGCCTCGCAACAGCAGCAACGGCAGAGGCAGGCGGGCGAGGTCAAGATGGTGGCTCCGCGGGCGGGGGAGGCGGTGGAGGGAGGAGGAGCCAGACCATAGCCAGCCGGAAACACCGACACCCAGAGGCCTCCCAGGGAGCCGCTGCCGCCGCCTCCGCCGCCTGCTCCAGCTCGAGAGACGCGAGCGGGCGGCGGGGCGGGCGGTGAGAGAGACAGGAGAGGAGCGAGGGCGGGGGCGGAGCCACCCGCCGTAGCTCCCGCCCCCGGCCGCGGTCCCCGGCCCTGCCCCGCGCGGCCCGGCCCGGCCCAGCCCCGGTGTGGCAGCGGCTCATGGCGGCGGTGGGGCCCCCGCAGCAGCAGGTGCGGATGGCCCATCAGCAGGTCTGGGCGGCGCTCGAAGTGGCGCTCCGGGTGCCCTGCCTCTACATCATCGACGCCATCTTCAACTCCTACTACGATTCCAGCCAAAGCCGGTTCTGCATCGGGCTCCAGATCTTCCTCCGGCTCCTTGGTAAGGGGGCTGGGTAGCCTGCTTCCCGGGACTGCTTTTGCGGTGGTGTGGGTGTTTGAGAAACACGGTTTCATTCCTCAAAGGGACGTCTTTGCGGGGTGGGAGGGGTGAGGAGATACCTGTCTCATAGTTGACGGCGGAGCGGTGGTCCTAGCGAGTCAGCCCCCTCCCTGTTCGTTCTGGCACCTGAGTGAGGCGGGGAGGAAGGATGGATGTGTGAGCATGCGGCTCTTTGCCTGCTGTTTCTCTTGGGGAATGATTGTTGGCTTACCGCGTCCTATGCGACAGCCTTGAAAAACAGCAAATCTGCTTACCCCGGTCTCGCCGTGTGTGACCTTGGAATGGTCGTGCCAAGAGGTGGGCCTCAGTTTCCCCCTTTCCAAAATGCAGAATACTCGTATGTTGTCATTTCTATTGCATTCATGGGGTCCACATGATCGTGAAGTGTCCGCCGTAAATGGCATGCAAGAAGATCAAGGATTTTGAATGTCAGACCTTGAAACCATTACCAAAAAATCCTCAAGAAGAAAGAGATACTTATAACAGGGCCTAAAATTTTCCACGAACAAACGAGAAGGTATTGAAAGTGATTATAAAAACGTGGCTAGAACATAAGACATTTCCAAAAAAGACTTCTGAAATAAGTCTCTTTTGCATATGCATGGAGTGAGTGTTAAAAGCATCTTATATTTCACTTCCCCATCTCCATCTTCACTTAAATCACCGGAGTGAGAAGCATTTATGCGTAGAGGAGTTTGGGTTCTTTTTAAAGTAATTGAAACTTGGCAAATTTTGTTGATGAGGTAATTCTTGTGATCAGTATTTAGTAGACTAACGCTGTTAGGAAGTGTTGCTGAGGGCGGATTGTTGGCGAGATCCTTCTGAAGCCCTTTTGAATTACAAGCCATCTGTTGCTTCTTTAGTCCTACAGAAAATGGGGTAGTAGTAAATGCTGAAGTTTGTTCTTGGCAATAATAATAGTTTACATTTGTCCTTTACTTTTGCAAAAGCATTTTCACTGGTATTTTTTAACCTAACCTTCAAATATCCCACAGAGATGGGTGTTATTGTTATTTTACAAATGAGGAAACTGATGATCATAGAGGTCGTTTTGCCCTTGGTACACAGCCAGTAAGTGGTTGCCAGAGACGGGGCTTAAAAAATCTTCAAGTATCGTTGACTTTCCTCCTCAGTACAGCTGCATTCCAGATACAGATGGCAGAGTAATGCTGAAGAGGCTGTATTTTAAAACTGAAAGACGTGAGAGTTATGTTCTTTAGCACAAGACTTCTCAGTAACTTACTGGCTACTTAATCCAGCCAATCCACTGCAAAAGTATACTACCACCATTATTTGTGACAAAAATGGGCCTGCATTTGAGAGGACTCTGCTATTCATTCTGGAAAACTGCATGATAACCACAGAACCTCTAAGAATCTCTTTGGAACCAAGTGCTTTAATGCAGTGCTCTTAGAGTTGAGCTAGGGAGCTTTAAGGAAAGAGTATTTTCCTCAATTAAATCATTAGTAGTTTAAAAACATTGAACCTAGTAATATGGTATTTTTCCTTGTATTTCATCCATGCTTTTTATTTTTGTAATAAATCGTGAATGCTTGTATTTGGCAGTTTAAGGAAGAAAGTGAATTTAGGTGAATTACGTAACTGCCTAGGTTTTCTCATCCTTACCTGTTTAAAGATGGACAGTGATGGTATCTCATAGGGTTATTAAGGACAATAAATGGGTTAGGATGTAAAGTACTTAGAACAGCACCTGGGATATATGTAAGGGCTGTTCAGGTGTTAGCTACCAATAAGCTTGATAGCTTTTTAAAAATATTTTTTAATGCTTCAATTAAGACCATACATTGTTACAGATATTTTGGTCTTTTGAAGTTATCAGCAAAATGTAAATACATAATTGGTGTTGCTTATTTGAAACATATTTGTTTCAACATATTTGACCCAGTATGTTCTCTGGGTCAGACTTTATGCGAAATACAAAATATTTTCCAAAATTACATTGTGCCAATGTAATTATGCTAATTTTTCACATTGGCAAAATACTAATTTTAAAATCCTTGTTTTGGTGCCAAAAAATTTATCCTGAATAGAAACAATATCTTAAATTTTTGAGACCCACTCAATGAATCATCTTACATTATCACTAAAAGTGACAGGTTTTTGTGTTAGAAATATCAATGGATAGTAGGAATTGATTATTCTACCTCGTTAGTTTTTCTGTTTTTTTTTTGTTGTTGTTGTTGTTGTTTTTTAAATCCTGATTAGTTTTTATGTGATAATTGTAGACTTCTCAGTACTACTGTGTATAAATCTTAATACTTGTCTACCTCACTTTCCCCCTTATTGTAAAAATGGAAATCTCTTCTCTAAGTAAAAATAAAAAGCATTACAAATTTTATTTGTAGTGTTTGAAGAATTTATTCCTCCTTCTCCTACAAAAAAGAATAATAACTATAATTTAGTATCCAACACATATTTAGAATTTCAACAGGTGAGAAAATAAAGTATCTCATTTTGGAGGTGCAAATATTTATATTACAATATATAGAGTATTTAAGAATATTAAACTGTTTCTTAGGAGGTATTAAATGATAAATGAAACTAAATCCAGAGCAGCATAATGCTGAATTAGCAAACTTAAATCCAAGGCAGAAAATGCAAACATAGGAGTTTGTTTTAATAGTGTTACATCTATTATAATAATTCATTGAAGTGGGAAAGACCTTTCTAAACATCAGAGAGAAGTCAGAACTTACAAGGGGAAAAAATTGATAAATTTGAGTATAAAGGAAAAACTTACATATGGCAAACTTTTTTGTTTTAATCCTTAAAAATAACAAACTGAAGGGAAATTTTTTGCAACATCTGAGGTTAAAGTCCTATTAAAAGTTTTACTCAGGCAATAGATGAATGGGCAGTTCACAATAAAGGAAATGCAGATGGTCAATAAGCAAAAGGAAAAGCACTTAACCTCGTAATTAAAGAAATGCAGTCAAACCAAAATTCCACCTCTCAGATTGGTGAAGAGTTCAGAATCTGATTAAAAACTAATTTGGCAGAAATACGGGGAAATAGGTAAATTATACAGTTTCAATAGGCTGTACCTTCTGTGTGAAGTCCGTTTGCACTATCAACCAAAATTTACCATATGCCTTTTGATTCACAATTACAGTTCTAGGAATCTGGCCTAGAGATACAGTTGTACAGAAACTTTGAGCAAGGATGTTCACTGCAACATTATTGGTTATAATAAAACAACAAACTGTTATTCTAAATATCTATTAAAAGTGAGTTGGTTTCTTGTATTATGGTCTAGCCCTACAATAAAGTTGTTGAAAAGAGTGGTAGAGTAATTGGTGATATAGAAAGATCTGAGAAAATCTGTAAAGTGAAAAAACAAAGCGAAGCAGTAGTAATTATGGCTGTCATAGGGTAGATCATGATTGTTTTTTTTTTTTTTTTTTAAATTTATCCCCTCCCCCTTGTTGTTTTGCACTAGCTGTCTGCTCTGTGTTCACTTACTGTGTGTTCTTCTGTGTCTGGTTGTCTTCTCTTTAGGTGGCACTGGGAACTGATCCTGGGACCTTCTTGAGTGGGGGAGAGATGCTCAATCTCTTGCACCATTTCAGCTCCCTGGTCTACCGCGTCTCTTATTCTCTCTCCTCTGTGTCTCTTTTTGTTGCGTCATCTTAACTGTGCCAGCTCTCCTGTGTGAGCCAGCTTACTGCGTGGACCAGCTTGCCTTCACCAGGAGACCCTGGGAATCAAACCCTGGACTTCCTGGATGTGAGCCACATCTGCTTCCCCATAGTTTCTTAATTAGTGGCACTATTGACATTTTGGGCATGATAATTCATCTGTAACCGGGACCTGTGCTGTGCATTGTAGGATGCTTAGGCATCCCTGACCTTTACTCACTAGGTGTCAGTACCATTTCCTCACTGCCTCCTGCCCAGGTTGTGTCCACCCAGTACCATTTCCTTATGCCTCCTGCCCAGGTTGTGACCACCAAAAATTTCTCCTGGGGGCAAAACTGTTCCAGGTAGAGAACCACTAGGAGAGACCAGTAGAACAGAATACAGACCACCCATGTTCCAGAAGTAGAACGCAGTTTAGTGAGGTAAATACGGACTATTCAATTAGTGGTCATTTATTTTATTCAAATGGAAAAAATTATAATGGAGCCTTACCTCATGCCAACATATAAACAGTCAATTCCAAGTGGATTTATATCTAAATGTGAAAAGCAGAGCTTTAAAATTTTAGAAGAAAATATAGAACATTTTTTAAACCTCATAGTAAGGCACAATTATTTTTTTTTTTTTTTTTTTTTACATTTCTCAAATGTAATGGATACATATATATATATTTGAATCAAACTATATGTTTCACAATATATTTGGTTCATAGTAATGCATTCATACAGTATTTGTCCTTTTGTGTCTGGTTTGCTTCACTCAACACAATGCCCTCCAGGTTCATCCATGTTGCTATATACTTATGACTTCATTTCTTCTTACAGCTGCATAATATTCCATCGTGTGAATAGACCACAGTTTGTTTATCCATTCATCTGTTGATGGACACCTGGGTTGTTTCCAACTTTTGGCAATGGTGAATAATGTTGCCATGAACATCGGTGTGCAGATGTCTGTTGGTGTCACTGTTCTCATTTCTTCTGGGTATATACCCAGTAGTGGTATTGCAGGGTCACGTGGCAAGTCTATATTCAACTTCTTTAGGAACTGCCAAACAGTCCTCCATAGTGGTTGTACCATTCTGCATTGCCACCAAGAGTGAATAAGTGTTCCTATCTCTCCACATCCTCTCCAACACTTGTAGTTCTCTGTCTTTTCAATAGTGGCCATTCTGATAGGTGTGAAATGATATCTCATTGTAGTTTTGATTTGCATTTCCCTAATCATGAGTAATGTTGAGCATTTCTTCATGTGTTTTTTAAGGCACAATTCTTTATATATATATAAAAGCAAATGTATAAAATAAAGATTGGTAAATTCAATATTAAAATTAAAAACCTCTGTTAATTCAAAGGCAGCATCAAAAAAGTGAAAAGACTAGCCACAAATCAGAAAATATTTGCGCTACATAACAAAGAATTTCTATGCAAAATATTTAAAGAACTTCAATAAGGAAAAAAGACAACTCCATAGATAAATCTGTAAAAGATAAAATGGCAATTTTTAGATGTCTTAGTTCTCCAGGGCTGCTATGACATATCCCACATATTGGTTGGCTTAAACAACAGGAACTTATTGGCTTGCAGTTTTGGAGGCTAGAAGTCCAAAATCAAGGTGTTGGCAAGGCCATGCTCTCTTCCAAGTCTAGCCTTGTGGTGGTGGTGGCTTGCTGGCAATCAGTTTCTGCCTCCACCATGTGGCTGTTTCCTTGTGTCTCCATCTCTGGTTTCTACCTCCTCTTGTGGCTTGTCCAAATTTCCTTTCCTTATAAGGACTCCACTCATACCGGATCAAGGCCCACCTTGATTAATTTTACCCTAATTTTAATAGGACCTTTGAAGATCCTTTTACAAATGAGTTCACATCCTCAGGACCAGGAGTAGGTACTTGAGCAAGTCTTTCTTGGGTACATGATTCAGTCTTCTCCACAGAGGAGGAAACGCACAACCACCCCTATTACAGAGGATTCCCTTTAGGGAAAAAGCAAGAGTGTATTTATGTATGAATATGCTCATGCAAATGAATGTACAAGAACCTTAAAAGTGGTTCTATCTCTGTGCTGCTAGTAAAGTGGGAAACGCAGAGACTAGGAAAACCTGGTTTACTCTCTATTTAATATTTCTATAGGGTTTATTTAAAAAAAAAACAAAAACTATTCACATACTACTTTTAAAATAAAAACCTGCAACTTTTAGTTTAAAAGCAAAACACTTTTATCCTACTAATTAAAAAAATTAGGATACCAGTTTTTTACTTAAAATGAGAGCTTGATAGAAATATTTTCCATATACTATAGTTTATCAATTATACATACAAATTAACATTGCAAGATATTTTAGTGACTTTGTCCCAAATTTCATTGCTTAGGTCTCCCTAACGTAGTAACATTTATTTCTCTGCTTCTCCATCTTTTTTTTTTTTTTTTTTAAAGATTTTATTTATTTATTCATTTATCCCCCCCTTGCTGCTTGTGCTCACTGGGTCAGCTAACCACGCCGTGCGGGCGGGCTTGCCTTCACCAGGAGGCCCCGGGAACCGAACCCGGGGCCTCCCATATGGTAAACGGGAGCCCTACTGATTGAGCCACAGTCGCTTCCCTGCTTCTCCATCTTTATTCTACTGGATATTGAAATGTTTTCCCACAGGTTGCTTTAATTATTTTTTAAAGGTATTTAAGGTAGCTGGAGAGTTGTAAATGTTATTTATTATTATTATTATTATTATTATTTTTTTTTAATTTTACCGGGAGGTCCCGGGGATCGAACCCAGGTCCCTCCGAGTGGGAGACAGACGCCCAACCATTTGAGCCACATCTGCCCCCTGTTATTTATTTTTTTAAAGATTTGTTTTTTATTTATTTACCCCCCCCCCCTTTTGCTGCTTGTGCTTGCCGTGTCCATTTGTTGTTGTTTTTTTTTCTGTGTCTGCTTGTCTCCTTCTGTTGCGTCATCTTTCTGCACCAGCTCACTGGCTCCGCGGCCCGGCTTGCCTTCACCATGAGGCCCCGGGACTCGAACCCAGGGCCTCCCATATGGTAAACAGGAGCCCAACCAATTGAGCCACAGCCGCTTCCCATGCCCCCTGTTATTTTTAATATTGCTTTATTAAATAAAGGTTAAGGGTATGAATGAACTTTATATGTAAGAGTTAGACCCTTGTTGTGTAACATGCATTATGGGTTAATTTTGCTTGTTTGCTTATTTTTGGTAATCTCAACTCTTTGATGAAGTGATTTAATATATAGTTTCAAAGTTCTTGAAGTGATTTTTTGATACCTGCCTCTCTTCTTGAGAACCTTAGTGAACCTTTTTGTCACTGGAGAATTGGACTGTGATTACTCAGCTGTGATTTCAGTTAATTGCCTTCTCCAGTGTCCACAGGTGATTTTTCTTCTAGCCTTGATTACTTTTGCAGGTCTCTCTTAAATCCTGATGAGAAACTCTGTTTTTGGTTTAGTGCCCTTAGGTTTACAGGATAAATACTGAGAGTTTTATGTCTGAAGTTGTGAAGGTGCAATGACATTTTGACTTTATTGATGATATGAGATGGGACTGTTACTTGGGAAAGTTGTTACTTGGGAAGTTGGCTTTCTTTCTTGTAAAATTAAAATTGATTTCTTCCTGCATCCTAGAAGTTAGTAGTAGGATATTTTTCATAATAGGAATTTAAGTATAAAAGAAAATTTCAAGATCTCCATATACAATGCAAACTTTTAAGTAAGGATAAAATAATTTTATTCTGTTCTTTTTTTTTTTTTTCATTTTTATATTTTGTTCTTGAAGGCTTTACTCCCTTTTTATATCTTGAGGGGTGGGATGGTAATTTTAATCAGGAAAATATACTATCAGATTGTGACTTGCTAGGTCATATCCAGACTTCATATCCTCTTGTCAGATGGTAAATCTGCATAAAGCAAAATGTCACTTTTTCTCTAGAAGTATTTCTAAAATGCAAATTATTTCTTCATTTAAAAAATAAGCTTCAGGAGGAAAAATATTAGAATAAAAAAGGCTGGTTATAAATTACAGCAGAGTTCATAAATAGTTACTTGTGAAGGGTAATTTACCACTTTGTGAACAGCAAGTTGACAAAAATAAATTACAGTCCCTGTTTGACATTTTGTCCTTTAAGAGGCATTGTATAGAGCTAAAGTTAGTTTGGTTTTGCCTTAGGAGATTAGTTTGTTTTGTCTTCATAAAAACTTTTTTTCCCCTAAGTGGGAACTTAGAAAGATGAATAAGAAATATATAAGAAAGATTATATATGACATATAGTAGGCTGAGTTAATTCCTTTTCCTTAAGTTATCTTCCACGGAAAAAGTTTCTAATTCTGCTTGAAAAGTCCATTTTCTATTGAAAGGGCCCATTTCTAGCTCCCAGTTGTTTGGGAGATTATTAGTGACCTACTTGATCAGGGAATCAGGTGGTTCTTAGGGATTTGTGGATCTTCCAGTTGATTATGCCCTTTAGTTCTCATTTTCACCAATGAACTGACACCTTGGCACAGGATAAATTTTAAGTTTGTGGGCAAAGTCATCATTTAGAGGAATACCTTTTACTTTTACATGCAGCAGATTGTGAAATTGTATTGTACATAGAATGTAATTTACAGTCTTTCTTGATTACGTGCTGCAGTAAAGTGGATAGATGGATGTTTAATTTGACCTCAGGGTTTGGCACTTTTTTTTGTATTCCAAAATCTGGTTTCTCAGTTTTGTCTTACCTTTTCATAGGTTTCATTTTTCCAGGCAGGCTGTATTTTGTGGTTTGCTTTAAAAACATCATTTAAAATGTGACAGAAACATTTATTTTCCCAGTAAATATTGATTGTACTTATTTTGTACAAAATATTTGGGGATCCGTAGATGTCCAAGATAAGATCCTTGCTTGCTTTCTAGGGCACTCTATATTATAGGGTGTATGATATCTACTCAGCTACAATAGCAGGCAATGTATGAGTATTAGGGATTTCACTAAGATCTATGATGAAGGAACAATCACTATCACAAAGTTGGTCAATAGGACGGGTAGGATTTAAACAGGGATTTGGGAAGTTGATGGGGCCATCATTCCAAGCAAAGAGAAGAGTATAAACATAGCTGTAGTTCTGGTAGGGAAAATCTGTGGTGTCTGGAGCATTGACTTGTTGGGAGGGATAATTACACTAAGGTAAGTTAGATCTTGAATGCCAGGAAAAGGAATATAAATTTCTGTTGATAGTAATTTTAGAGCCGCTGAAGAATTTTGAGCAGAGGAATGAAGAAAGTGGTGATAGCTTGTAATGGATTGAGACCAGTTGAGTTTTCAGAGGCAGGAAGACTGGTTTGTGTCCCAGAAAGGGGAGACATAAGTGTTAGTAGAATTTGGCAACTGATTGGCAAAGTTTGAGGGTGTGGGGTAGGGTTGCCACCGAGAGTATCTTTAACTGAAATGGGGAATCACAGAGAAGAGTTGGTTCTAGTTGCAGGTGAGTTAGATTTTAGAATTTTTGAGTTTTGCACTTGTACTTTAGAACTGAAACTAGGTGAATTTTGGATGTCATTCCATAGTTAAAATCTTTAATAATAATGTTTGCTGTAATCTCATGTAAATAAAATATTATGTTTGTAAGAGCCAAAGAAAGATGGTGCAAGATATACATCAGGCTGTTTACACTGGTTACTTAGAGTGTAGGAGGGGAAGATTTATTACCATTTTCTTTCTATGTTTAGGTTTTCTGAATTTACTTTTGTAATTTGAATAATAATAGAAAGGGTTGATGATTTGGGAAAAAAGAGATCCAGTACTGTACAGAAAAAAGGAACTTAGAAGCCATGTCAGAAATCTGAAGTAAAAGTATCTAGAGTAAAAAAAGACTGAATTTGGACTGTTGGGAATGCTCTGATTTAATGAGTGTTCACAGTTTGAATTACCTGGAAGTAGAAAATTGAAGTTAAACTTTATTTCCTACAAAACACTTTTTTAAAAAAAATTTAAATATACTTTAAGGTTTAATAGGAACAAATGTTTTCCTTTTTGGTTATTTTTAATTCTTCATGTTTTTGTTGATGTAATTACTCTTAATACTTTTAATGATTATGAAATTAATAGAACATGTTCTTTTAAGTTTTTGAACTTTCTAAAAACTACAAGGGCATCTTGAACACAATTTAGTAATTTGGTATCTGGCCATGTAGTGCTTACTACTTTAATTACTTAGGAAATTAGAAAATAAGGGATGAGATTTTAAAAAAATAATTTAGTATGTTTGGTATGTGTTGTTGAACTCTTGATTTTATAAAGACTTATATTAGCCTTTAAGCTTATATTGTCTTGAGCATCAATTGTATTACTCTTCATAACTTTGAGAACATTCATATTTCCAAATTAAATGACGATGATCAAAGCTACTTAGTAGAGTGACATTTTAAAAAATGTTTCATTCAGATTTTTTTTTCTTTTTTAGGTATATTTGTATCCAGTGTTGTTCTGATCTTGTCACAGCGATCACTTTTCAAGTTTTACATGTACAGCTCAGCCTTTCTATTAGCTGCAACCTCAGTGTTGGTGAATTACTATGCTTCTTTGCACATTGACTTCTATGGTGCCTACAACACATCAGCTTTTGGAATTGAACTACTTCCTCGAAAAGGGCCCTCACTATGGATGGCACTCATCGTTGTACAGCTCACATTTGGGATTGGATATGTTACACTACTCCAAATTCATTCCATCTATTCACAATTAATAATTTTGGATCTCTTGGTTCCTGTAATAGGCTTAATCACAGAGCTACCACTACACATCAGAGAGGCCTTAGTTTTTATTTCTTCCTTGATTCTCACATTAACTACAGTGCTTGTGTTGGCTTTGAAACTTAAGTGGTTTTATTATTCCACACGATATGTCTATCTTTTAGTGAGGCACATGTATCGGATTTACGGATTACAGTTATTGATGGAGGACACATGGAAGAGGATTCGTTTCCCAGATATACTGCGAGTCTTTTGGCTAACAAGAATTACAGCACAGGCTACGGTGTTAATGTATATTTTAAGGATGGCAAACGAAACTGATTCCTTCTTTATTTCTTGGGATGATTTCTGGGACCTCATTTGCAATCTTATCATTAGTGGATGTGATTCTACACTAACTGTTCTGGGCATGAGTGCTGTAATTTCTTCAATAGCCCATTATTTGGGGCTTGGAATATTGGCCTTTATTGGATCAACTGAAGAAGATGACAGGCGGCTTGGCTTTGTAGCACCTGTTTTATTTTTTATTTTGGCTCTTCAGACTGGTTTAAGTGGGTTAAGACCAGAAGAGAGACTTATTCGTTTAAGTAGAAACATGTGCCTTTTATTAACTGCAGTCCTGCATTTCATCCATGGAATGACAGACCCTGTGTTAATGTCTCTCAGTGCCTCTCATGTGTCATCTTTTCGTAGACATTTTCCTGTGCTGTTTGTCTCTGCTTGCCTGTTTATTCTTCCTGTTTTACTCAGTTACGTTCTTTGGCATCATTATGCACTAAATACATGGTTGTTTGCAGTTACAGCCTTTTGTGTGGAACTATGTTTAAAAGTAATTGTTTCTCTCACTGTTTATACCTTATTCATGATTGATGGCTACTATAATGTCCTCTGGGAAAAGCTTGATGATTATGTCTACTATGTTCGTTCAACAGGCAATATTATTGAATTTATATTTGGAGTAGTAATGTTTGGAAATGGGGCCTATACTATGATGTTTGAGTCAGGAAGTAAAATTCGGGCTTGTATGATGTGCCTACATGCATATTTTAACATCTACTTACAAGCAAAAAATGGCTGGAAGACATTCATGAATCGTAGGACTGCTGTTAAGAAAATTAATTCACTTCCTGAAATAAAAGGGAACCGCTTACAAGAAATAGATGATGTATGTGCAATCTGCTATCATGAGTTTACAACATCTGCTCGTATTACACCATGTAATCATTATTTCCATGCACTTTGCCTTCGGAAATGGCTGTACATTCAAGATACTTGTCCTATGTGCCATCAAAAAGTATACATTGAAGATGATATCAAGGATAATTCAAATACATCTAACAACAATGGATTTATTGCACCCAATGAAAATCCAGAGGAAGTTATCAGAGAAGCTGCTGCTGAATCTGACAGGGAATTGAACGAAGATGACAGTACAGATTGTGATGATGATGTTCAAAGAGAAAGAAATGGCGTGATCCAGCACACAGGCACAGCAGCTGAAGAATTTATTAATGATGATACTGACTGATTAAAATAGCATTTACTAATCATTGAGGTATTTGTTTAAAATTCAGTTCATCCAAAATGAAGTAATATGCTTCACTTCAGTGTGTAACCAAGCACAAAAACAGTATCAATGTTGAATCTGTGAATGGTTTTCCGTTTACTGTGATGTGCTACTGTAAATATACCTCTTTAATTACTTCTGGTCTCTTTGGTGACCTAGTTAAATTTGTGTACATTATTGTACATAGAATAAAATGTTTTCACATGTTTTTATGACAGAATTTGAACAAATAGCTTTTTAATAGATGTAATAATACGGTGCGTCAATTGTGCCAAAGATTCCTCAATGAAAGAATTGTAATGTATCTAACTCTGGACCGAATTTTTTCTTTTGGGTGGGAGAATGAAAATGCTTATCAGAGGAAACCACATAAAAGTCAAGGAAATACTTGGGGCCAGAGGATAAAAGTTATATATAGTATTTTAAAACTAAGGGCAAAACTTAGCCTACCAGAATCATTTGAGAAACTTGAAATTTGAGAGAAGCAGTGCAGTTGTGCTGTTTCAAAAGTCACTCTGTTTCGAATGTCATGATTCAGAGACTGTGAGAACTGAAGGCTTATAATTAACTATGGTATAAACCAGAATGTGCTAATTGTTTAATTTTGATGCAAAAGTGCAGTATATTTTTTGTTACTCTACGTTTGCCATGTTGACATACATTTTCCTTTGAGACTTTTGAAGGGATAATAAAATGAAAATAGTTGGGGTTTTTATTGCTTTAAATGAGGGCATTAAGTGATATAAAAATCCTGATCTGATTTTTAAAAAAGAGTAAGTACATTGTGTGGTGATATTTATAATACGTTGTAGACAATTTCCAGATAATTCCTTTATTGAAACACTCAATAAGTTTACCATGAAACTTTACATACACAATGGAAATACCAGTTACATATCAGGAAAAAATATTTTAATGGTGTTGTTATACAGAGTATTGGCTAATTCCAGTGGCTCCTCCTCTCTCACTGCTGACATTATCTCCAGTATTTGACTAAAACAAAAAAATGAATGGTTAAATTTCCAAGTACATACTGCTGTAAACACAATAAGCAAAGCTTAACAGTTATTAAAGTTTTCAGCAATATCATATAAAATTTTAACTTATTTCTGGTAGGGTATTTTAAAAAGAATAACTAAAGACATATTTCTGGGGCTGTCTTGCATGCAACTAGAGCCAAAAACCAGGTTCAATATTTTGTGTACCAGGATTACGGGATTAACCCAGTGGAAATGGAGGGTTCTTTAAAACTATATTGAGAAATGGATGTTTTTATTCAACTGGTTTCTTTTTAGTTTTTGTTTATATTTTCAATTACTAAATATACAAAATAAAACTGTAGGTCACAACATACTCATTAGTGGGTTATGATGAACATTTGAAAAATTAAAAGGAAAAATGTACACTGACCTCATAAAGATATTGAGTCATAATGTAAGATTTATTTTTGGGGTAGCAGTCAAAGTTTGAAAGTGCTTACAGAACTAGTTTTTTAGAGATAGCAGGAAATTGCTGATAACTAGCACAATGACAGCAAAGGAAGTTATAACATAATTATTATTTGGGAAGTAGTGGGATGGGGAAGGATATGAGAGAGAGAAATGGGATAGAGCTTTCTGTCCTTGTGTTTTCTTTGCCTGCAAGGAAGAGAATAGCCCATGTGTCCATCTTTCAGTTTCTCTGCCTAGAATGATAATTAGCAGTAGTATTTCCTAGCAATATCAGAGTATTTTTTACACATGCATTAGAAAATTCTAAAGTAAAACTTAAACATATAAATGCCCTTTCTTCCTTTCTTAGGCTTTTGATTCCTTAATTAATGGGTATCTTAAATGTGAATACCTAAAAGAATTAGGAAAGAAGATTTAAAAATTAACTGGATTTTTTTTGGTTCTGCAATAATGGCCCAAAAAGGCTCCCTTAAATATACTAAGTGAACTCAGTATATTAAATTTTTGTTATCTGACAGTTAAAATGTGCTGAATAAAACAAAACTATTAAAACTATTAACATCTAAATTAAGACACTCCGATTCTCTTAGTAAACAACAGTTTTCCTCTGTGAATTCCAATTTTTCCCAGAATTGGAACTCAGTGCTGCTTGCTGATGGTATAAAAGGTTTTGGAGTTCACCTCAGCTTTGCTAAGATAATCACCTTATTCAGATTTAGAAATTGCTTATTTGAAACTACAAAATGATGCTTAGAACATTCTACTTTATTAAGTCTGATAATGCAAAGTTTATGGCAATCTTAGAACAACGTTTTGCATAAAGATATTTCAGTGTATCTTCAGTAGCTGAACGCTGCAGTTATCTTAAGAAGTTTCATGTCTCTGATAATTCAATGGCTTCTTTTGTTTAATGTGGCATTTTTACAGTAGGCACAGGTCCTTAGTCCTGCAAACAGTAATCAGATTGGTATCTCTCCCTTGAGTATGCCCGTACCCCTGTCTCAGGTGTGGATTTTCTCTTTTTTTCAATTTTATTGTAAAATAAAACTCTTTACTTGCAAAAAAAACCAAAACAAAACAGTAATCAGATTCAAAGTACTTAACTGCACACACAGTATTTATGCATGAGATATGATACATACGATTCCTGCCACCTTTCTTTCGATTCCAGTTCTTTCCCCACACTGGTGCCAATTATAGCTTTTAGAAAAACCTGCCTCTTTCTGCTCAAAACTCTGGCTTCTGATAAAATCTAAACTAAGGCACACAAGAGCCCTCAAGGTCTGGCCTCACTTTACTACCTTCCCAGACTCTTCCTCCGCTTACCTTGCATCCTACTTTCTGCTACACTAAATTTACTGTTTTCCTAGATCAGCAAGGCCCTTTTACAGCCTGCCTTTGTTAAAGGTGTTTGTCTCTAGCCTAGCTCCCAGTCATGCTTAGAGAACACTGAAATATCTCCTCAGTAAACCTCTATTTCCTCTCTAAGGCAGGCAGTTGCTATATTCTTTGGTCTCTGGTGTATATACCTCCATAATCACTACCACTGGTAGACTATAATTCATCTGCTTGTTTTCTCCAGGAAGGCAGTGATCCTTTTCTGACTGGTTTAATGCTTTATCCACAGTGTCTGGCACAGAGTACCAACTCATCTGATGGATGAATGAGGGCAGGGACTGTCTTGATTCTTCTGTGTGGCCTTAGTAATGGGCACCTTTCCTATCATATGATGGGAGCTCCAAAATGTCTGCTTTAAGCAATTCATAATCTGAGAGGAAAGATCTTTATACAAATATTTACAACATAAAACTTAATGGAATGGTGATTGATAACAAAATGACTGGTAAGTAGAAATTAAACTGCTATTTAGGAATTAGCACTAGACTAAAGGTGTGTATTTTTTGAAATGTGAAGGGTTGGTATTCATGATTGCAGTTGATTCTTGCCACCTTTATGGCTCTTAATAGTTTACATTTAAAAACACCTTGAAATTTGGTCTTGAAAATGTATAGTTCAAGTCAAAAGCTGTAACTTTACCTAAGATTGAGGCAGTTTAGAAAACTGACCTGGATATACTGTTGGCAACTATTTCCTCTAAATTGGCTGCTGGCAAGATACCAGTTTCTTGTCTCTCGTCCTCTTTAAGTTGCCAAAGAATTATTCAGAAATATTGTCTCCTGACTGAATGTGCAAGTTACCTACATTTCATAAAGTTTATAAATGATTCTTTACTGACCAGAATCTTAAAATATTCCTCAATATGAGTTTTAAAGCATTTAGTTTTAAAGTCTGCCAGTGCCATCATGTTTATAAAGGAAACAAATCTTTCAAATATATTTTTATAGAACAATTACTCACTTTTTTGCCTGCTGAATTTTAGATTTGAGTTACCTAATACTCTGTTAAAAACTACTAAAAAGGTGCCTCTGGAAAGAATTAGTAGCAATTTATTTTTTTTTAAGAATGTATTACAAATATGCCCAATTGTTTGAGAAATGCAAACTATATTAGAGTAATAGTCTAGATTTCAATGATCTCTTTTTGTAAATAAAAACTGGATGATGGGCCATTAAAATGATAGATGGGTAACAGCCCCTTCTTTTCACATATGCTGTATATTGTTATAATAAAAACCAATTCTGAATTAGTGCCTTTTTAGGAACTGAAATTCTGTAAGGTTCTGCCTTTGGTTGGTTGGAAAAGGAAATCCTCTTTCCTTTTGCTCAGAGGCTTAAAGAAATAATCATTTCTTAGATTTATTCAGGTTAAGTCATTTAAAATACAGATACTGTTAATAAAAAGATTTGTTAAGGTTCCAATCTTTTTTTTTTTTAAGGTTGCATTTTTATAAACATCAGGGAAGTTGCATGAGAACAAAATTTAAACCAGGTAAGGGGATTATGTGGACAGTTTTTTTTTTTTTTTTTTTTTTCCTTTTGTTCTGGACAGTTTTAAGACTTCATTTGGGTCACAAAACTCTAAAACTTTACTAATGCTCTCTGTCCTTTAGAGTTCATTTTGTAAATGGCAATTGGTGGTACTTTAGAGTTTGTGTTCTTGAAGACTATGCAAACAAAATACTTACATTATATGGCAGGGTTCATTTCTATCTTTCAAACAATGCCCATTTTCCCACTTCTTTTTGGTAGGAAATGAAGTTTTTATATATTTTGATCCAGCATGTGTACTTTTGACTCCACACCAAGGTGCATCTAGAGTTAAGCAAAGAGAAGTGTCTCTTAACCTTTTAAAAAATATTGTTTTCTAAACACTATCAAAGATATAACTTCTAAAATATTAGCCACAAAATGTCCCATAAACCAGTTATAAGAAAATTAAAGATAAAATCTTGAATTGTATAAAAATATAGCTGTTTTACAAGACTCACATTTTCTGCTAACATTGTTGGCTTATGGCATACTTACAGACCTAAATCTAAAAAACAATTGTAATGTGAATACATTTAAGTTAAACAAATTTCTGTATTGCCTCTACTAAATGTGAAATAGTGGCTTTGACTAGTGGGGTTATTCATTTATCTACTTCTTTAATAAAGGACAATTATGATAGCTTACACATTTTACAAGTATTAAAACATTTAATAAAAACACTGAGTTTTCATGACTGCTAAGGAAATAAACCTGATTTCTCCAGATCTATGGTATATAAGAGCCTAGAGCTCCAGGGTTTAGATGTTTTAAATGTTTATCCTTGTTTTATTTTAGGAGGCAAAAGATTAATTCCTAAAGTTCTTACATAAAACCAATATTTAAAGTTTTGCTTTTTAAGTGCTGTAGAATGAAACCATTATATTATAAAGACATTGTGTTAAAAAATTGTAATTGAGGTTTTTAAATCCTGAGATGAAATGCTTAGTCAAGACTCCTTGTTTAACTAAATATTCATAACTACAACCTAAATACTTAATTACCACATATTCTGACATCCCATTTTAAGTGCTTAGAAACAAACTTATGAAATTAAATTACTCGTATAAATATTTTCCATCAATTGAGAGCAAATCCCCAAAGGTTTTCTGAAAAGTGTAAAGGATGAAGTATGCAGTTTTAAAGCAATTATTTGTTCACTTTAATAGTAAATGTGAAGTCAAATTTCTTCTCTAGCTTTTATATGATTTAATAAGAAAATTAAAAATTTAAAAACTTACCAGTTTCAATCATTAATTTTTCACTAGGTATTGACTTCAAAACTTCCAAATTAGCCTCTGTTTTCAGTGAGCTTAAAAAAAAAAATTGTATAAAAAAGGTGGCATTTAATGAAGAATAACTTTATTTCATGTCAATTTATGCCTAAAACAAATTGCAAAACTAATCCAAAACAACTTGGCAAAATTTAGGTTGGTCGCGCTGTTGTCATACTTTCTAAAGGGGTAAAAAAAAAAAAAAAAAGCATAGTTGTTTGCACATTCTACCCTTCAGGGTCCACATTAAAATCTATTCTAACCAGAGCCTGCCTTTAGAATGCAATTTTTCATGCCTATCAGTTGATTCTCTAATAGCTTTCCTGTATCAGTGTAAGTAATATTTAACTTTTTTAAAGAATTCATTTGCTGCTTATTTGGTAACTTAGAGATGTTCATAAGGTAGAGTTTGAAGCTACATCCAATCCCTTTATGGACCAAATATACAGAGATTCACTGGTGTGAAGGAAATCCATATTAGCCACTCAAAATCATGTTCCACTTATCAGAAACATAATCTTCCCAAAGGATGGAAATCATAATCACTCTAAGAACTATGTGTATTTAACAAGGCATGAAAATGAAAAGCTAGTTAGGAAATGCTTTTTTTTTTTTTTTTTTAAGGTACTGTGGACCAGGGATTGAACCTGGGACCTCGTACGTGGGAAGCTGGCGCTCAACCAAGAGCCACATTGGCTCCTGAGTTGGCTTTTCTTTTGTTTTGCTTGTTGTTTGTATGTTTTTAGGAAACACTGGGAACCGAACCCAGAACCTCCCATGTGGGAAGCAGGTGCTAAACTGCTTGAGCCACACCTGGTCCCTAGGAAATGCCATTTTGATTCTCATTCCTTTTTAGATGCCCCTTTACAGCTATCTGGAAACTTTTAGTATCTTAATGTTCTAAAACTTCACAATGAATGTGTCTAGGTATGTCTTTTTCATCTGTTTAGGCAGATTCTTCCACTCTAGACTCGGAAAATATGGGGGAAAGTTATTTTCCTTTTTCATTTCCCACCCCCATCTCTCATTATAGGACTTATAGTCAAATTTCAGGCCTCCTGAATTGATCTGCTAAGCCCTGTTTCCTCTGACTTTTTATTTTCAGTCTGAGACAGATTGGATTATTGGTACAAATTCTTCACTCTCCTTTAATTATGTATCTACATTTTTGCATGGTCTGCTGGAAGGGACAATGAATTCCACTCCTTGAATTTGGTCTTGATGGCAAGATTTGCTTTGGCTAATGGGATGAGAAGACCATAGGCGTGAATTGTGGTTTGACTTGCATTCTGGTGATCTGTTGGGAGTAGCATGCACCGAGTAGTTACCTCTTCAGCCTCCGTTCCCAGAATGAAAACCCAAATGACCACCTTTACTGAGGAGACCTTTATTTCTTTGTGTCTAGTGTCCATTCCTTTCAGGGATGAAAAAGAAATTCCTTTAGCATTGCTTGTAGGGCAGGTCTAGTAAGTGATGAACTCCCTCAGCTTTTATCTTAATCTCACCCTCATTTTTGAAAGAAAGTTTAGCGAAATATAAAAGTCTTGGTTGGTAATTGTTTTCTTTCAGCATTTTAAGTATTCCAACCCACTGCCACCTTGACTTCATGGTTTCTGATGAGAAATTGGGAGTCCCTTGTATATATAACACTTTGTTTTTCTCTTGGCAGCTTTCAGAACCCTTTCCTTGTCCTTTGAATTTGACAGTTTGACCAATGATATGACGGGGTGTGTTTTTCTTCATGTTTATCCTGTTTGGTGTTTTCTGGGCTTCTTGGATCTGCATAGTTAAATCTTTTGCTAACTTTGGGAAGTTCTCTGTCATTATTTCTGTGAATATTCCTTCTGCCCCTTTCTCTTCTTCTGGGACCCCTATAATGCATATATTGGTAGGTGTGATGGTGTCCCAGAGGTTTTTTAGACTGTTTTTGATTTTATAAAAATTGTAAATCCTTTTTTATTTCTGCTTGTCAGCCTGACTCCTTTCAATTTTCTTGTCTTTGAGTTTGCTAATTCTTCTGCCAGCTCCAATCTGCTGTTAAAACCCTCCTAGGAATTTTTTTACTTCAATTACTGTTTTCAACTGTGATCAGCAATTGGCCATGCTCACCTCTGACTTGGGGGAAGGGGATTTTTGTGTCCTTTTCTGTTATCAGTGTTACTGCATGGAGACCTGTGGTGAGAGTAGGGCATGGATGCCAGTAACAGCTGTGTGGAGAGAGCAATTTACTAGTCCTTACTGTAATGTACTAGTCTCTTCCCTCGATGCTGTTCATTTTTCTACTGGACTCCAGAGTTTTGCAATAGTTGTTTTCAGACATTTCCTGCCTGTTTAATAGTTGTTCTGGTGGATAATTTAATCCTGGAGCTTCCTAGTTTGCCATCTTCCCACAATTGCCCTATAAGGATTCTTTAAATTAGTATCCAAATGAGGTCCACACATTGCAATCGGTCAATGTTTTTTTCAAGTCTGTTAGCCTATTAAGTGTCCTGCATCTCTTTTTTTCCCTTACAAGTTAATTGTTGAGAAACCAAGCTGTTTGCCCTAGAAAATTTCCTATATTCTTGGTTTTGCTGATTTCATCTCCATGGTGCAATTTAATAGGTTCCTCCGACCTCAATTATCTCCTATAAATTGGTAGTTCCATCAGATTCAGTTGGATTTTTTTTTGGCAAGACTGTTTCATAGGTGGTGGTGTCATCTTCCTTCTAGATATAATATCTGGTTGTATTGTTATAAAATGGCCACGGAGTTGCAAAATGTTAATATAATTCTACAAAACCTTCATTTACTAGCTAGAATACTGAAACATAGAGGAAATTCTGTGTCCCACTATTTGTAGTTTGTATAGGAAAAATGTTTCCTTCTGTTTAATATGCTGATTCCCTAGCTTCCTCTAATGGTGACTATTTTATCACCCACATTACTTTTTTTTTTTTTTTTTTTTACCAGGAGGTACCGGGGATCGAACCCTGGTCTCTCCATATGGTAGACGGACGCCGAACCTCTTGAGCCACATCCGTTTCCCCATAAGATTTTTTTTTTTTTTTTTTTTTACCGGGAGGTCCCGGGGATCGAACCCGGGTCCCTCCATATGGGAGACGGACGCCCAACCAGTTGAGCCACATCCGACCCCCTCCACATTACTTTTTAATCTTTAAGGAGCTCTTACTGTTTTTTCCATAGCATTCTGTTCATATTTTATGGATGTGAGATCTATATTAGATATCTTATAAAGTTTTCCCCTTGAATTATCTTTCCTCTAGGGGTGTTTTTTTGTTCTGTTTTTGGTTTATCTTGGTCTTTCTTTCATACTGCTGGTTTGCCTCATTGGTTAGGTGGTTCTTGGTCACTCTCTTAAATTTAAGGAGGCTTGGGTTGCCAATGTTGGATTTCCTTTGCACTTGCTTAAGTAGGACTATTTGACTGCCATTTTTCTTCTGAGTGGGGATTCTTACTGGGAATGTATTGTAGAATATACTTGCAACTTCATTTTAGGGTTATAGGGTAGAAGCTGATTGTTAGGCTGTTGTTTTCTCTAAATGCTTTCTTCTAGGGATTTATCGAGTTTTCCTGAGAAAAAAATTCTTTTTTTCTCCTCCAGGCATAAACATTTGCTGCTTTTGTACTTTATGGACATGCATGGTATGGGGAATATCTGTCCAATATATAACCCTTCAATTAATCACCCTAGTTTGGCCCCATTTCTCACTACTTCTAAGCTGAAAGCCTCTCTGGGGATTCTGTCCATTTTCTCTGAGGCCCTTTACTGGTATAATACTTTCTCTACCAGTTTCACCTGTCTTCCATTCAGATATCTACAGAACATTTCTCCATTGGCAAAGCTCTACCTTTCTTCATTTGCGTGAATAATACTTTCCTTTTTGAATATCTATAATTTTATTTTAGTAGAATTTTAGGAGTGGTAGGAGGGAAATGCCTGTCTAGGTTGCCATCTTGAATCAGAACCAGCCTTTTTATTAATTAGTGTTCTTTGACAAAATTCTTATTTTCAGCCAGTTTAATATTTGATCAATATGAGTATTTTTCTAAAACATAATGATGTGTTTGATACGGGCGCTAAAATTAAAACATCACCAAATTATTGGGTTTTTGATATTACTAAATCATGTTTGATTAACTTGGTCTTTTTCTATAGGTAGTCTGTTGTGAAACTTGATCTAAATACAGAAATGTATACTACCAGAAGAAATATATATTTTATTTATTTATCCTCCACCCCCACCCCCATTTTGTTTGCTCTTGCTGTCTGCTGTCTGTGCTCTGTCTGCTCATATTCTCTTTAGGAGGCACCGGGAACCAAACCTGGGACCTCTCGTGGGAAAGCGGCGCTCAATAGCTTGACCCACCTCTGCTCCCTAGAAGAAATATTTTTAACCAGAGCCACAATATCTGTTTAATAAGGTTTCCCATGTAAGGAAGAACAGTTACATGAATCTATAGTCAAATATGAAACATACCTTCCCATTTGCTTGGGGCGGGGGGAGGTCTAATTTAATCTTAAGAAATCACAGACTTTATGTCACAAGTACCAAATAGATTAAATTACCACACCTCTAAGACTCTGATTAAGACTATAATGGGTTAAATTTCAAAATAAGAAAAGAAATTCTGGCTTTAAATAAATTACCAACCCACTAATTTTGAAACTAATATTAATATAGGAGAAAAAGATTTCATTAGCTTAAAGCCACATTTTTTAATAAATTCAAAATCATTCAGAAACAGGTAAGACAGACGGTTTAAAGATGGTGAAATAGACTGTTTAACACCCCCCCCTTGAAAAAAAACCCCAAATTACAAGGACAATGAGAAACAAGTTTTTGATGAAACTAAGGGACATCTGTAACCCAATTATAACCTAGAAAGCAAAAATGGATAGAGAAATTATGAGACTTTAGTTTTAATAGCTAACTGCCTGAAAAGAGATACTGAAGCAAACTAATTCATCCCATGGAACCTGAGAGAGGTATACGAATTGGGAGAACTAGGCACCTAGAAAACCTGGAATAAAAGCAGGGGACCAAACCCGGAAATTGTTCGAAAAGTCTGCATAAAGAGAGGATGGGACTCCCAGGTTACTTATCCATGACTTGGTGCAGAGATGACTACTTCTCCCCCCACCCCAGAGAAAGTTAGGAGTTAGTCTCTAGAGAATCAGAGGGAATGGCTTAGAGAACATCAAGTACGGAGGAGGGCAGGGATGAGGCATGGGATGAAAATGAGGATTATGACTGTTTACTAAACAATGAGATCCTTTTTCTAACCCTACGTTGCTCCTGAACACAGTCAAGTACATTTATAAATCTCTACCAAACTTTTCCAGCAGGGATCATAGTATCCCTCTCTGAAGAAACTGAACCAATTCAGAAAAAAGATCTCTACAAACTGACAGGAGTCCCTAGCAAAAGTCAGTTGACCATCCGGTAGCCTGCCAGTTGATGGACTCTACCTTCCCAGAGCTTCTAAGGAGCTTTTTTTTTTTTTTTAAAACTATAAATATATACCATGAAGGACTGCCAGACATTTGAAGACAATTTCCGTAATGACAGAGACCAAAACAGAAAAAAGGAATTCAGAGGAAATAACAGAAAATTACTTTTTTGAAGTAGGAAAATGAAAATAGAGATGGCAATTGTAGGAGGGGAAAAAAAGTTACGATCATGTATCAATGCTTGAGCAGTTTAAAGACAAACGGGGGAAAAAAAAATCAGGACTGATGAACATGAGCCTCTCTAAGTAGATGGGGCCAGTGTAAAGCAGTACAATTAATAACAAAAAAAACAACATCAAAACACATCTTTGTGAAATTTCATAATACCAGAGATAACTAAAAGCTTCTGGGGGGTAGGGGGTTGGACACATGGAAAGCATTGGGAATCAGAATAGCAACAATGTTGATTATTTCTTAACCATGGAACTTAGAAATGGAAAAGTAAATTTTCAGTGAAAATGGTTTCCAATCTACAATTTTACACCCAGAAACTGTCAAGTGAAAGTGTTTTTTTTCCTTATCCAGACAAACTTTCAAGAGGAAGACTGAATACATTTTCAAACATGTTAAGTCAAAAATCTTACTTCCCATGAATATTTTCTCAGGAAGCTATTGGCGGATGTGTTCTACCAAAACAAGAAAAATGAATAAATGGAACCTAAAAACAGGAGTTGGATCACAGGAGAGACACTAGTTCAAATTAACATAGAAAGATGGAAGGATCTGGAACTAACAGAAGTGTCAGATTATTTAGATAGTGTATTTGGAAAAATAATGGCCATTTTACAGAGCTGTTGGAAAGTGTAAGAGGGCTTTTAATTTTGAGTGCATGAGGATTAGTGTCGCATTATAGCAGAAAGGTCACAGAGTAAGTCAGAACACAGGGTTAAAGTACTGGTTCTCACATTCATAAATAACTTTATACCTGTTTCTTAACTTCTCTGAGCCTCAGTTTCATATAAGGTTGGTATGTCCCAGTATAGCCCTTCCCCCAGTCAGACATCACTTGTGTATATCTGATGCTATTAATACATATGTGCTTAAGGGATACAATGACTTAAGAGAATGAATTGGATTACTAGAGAAAGCTAGCTGTTGATCTCAACCCAAAATGGTTTTCCATTATTAGAACACAGGGTTGTAGTCTGTAACTTTAAAGCTTTAACTTTTAATAGTAATGTACTGTTTAATTACTTGCATAAATAATTACTGAATTCTCAGGCAAAGATCAATACAAAACATGTACAAACTTAAAAAAAAAAAAAATTTGAAATCTTTACCATCAATTCACTTTAAAACAATTTAAGAAATTAAAAGCCAAGAACGTACCAACCATTAAATCCTATGTAAAGATCCAAGTCAATCAAAGCAGCTGCTGCTTCCTTGGTACCATCAAATGAGTGCACCTAGGAACATACAAGTGTAGTATTAAAATAATTACTTTCTTTAAAATTCTAAATAACATTAATTAGACTTCGTAAGCAAAAATAATAGATGCATGTAAGAGTTTTAGGACACAGGGTTTAAAACCTCATGGCCCTTACAGTTTTTATTTTCAAATCCGATTTTAGTCACAACCTGTCATCATTTCCACTGACATAGGGTGAGAAGGAGTTGGCTGCCTACAATTTCTTTCTTTGCAGTGGCTGTGTTTATGTCTCTGCACTGCTAGTATTGCACCGCTAGTATTACTTCTAGAAAGGAGGTAGACAGGAATTACAGGACCAAGTTCTTATATAAAAGCATGAAGAAAGGTTTGAAATGTTATAGAATGATGAAATATTGTTCAATTTTTCTGTTATAGGATATTTTTTCTAGAAGAGAAGTGAGTCTTTTAAGAGGCAAGTTTTAAGATATGCAACCACAGAGGTAAGAATGCTGCTAGAAAAATGTAAATTATGCAGTCAATATCAGCTCAGCAGCCAAAAAGGATTTGAGGATGGTCTCTCTCCTTCAGAGACATGGGTGTTAAAGGATCGTTTTTTACATTTTGGATTCATTTAGGTAATAAAAAGCAACAAACAATTTTTAAAAAAGGAAAACTTTCCCTTAAAAAGGTCACCTGAACAAGTGTCATTACATTAATACCAAGTCAAAGAAAACTATTGAACTGTTGAAATTGCAGAGAAGAGAATGAGTCTCTAGTTCAGAATGACAACAGTAAATGAAACAGTTGACAAGAAATCAAGTAGGGAAACTTGAAACAAATGTTAAAATATTTTAAAATACTATAAAATTAGTTTATAGTTTGCTCAAAATTTAAATTGGAAAACAGTAAAGAATGGTTCATGGAAGAGACAGAAAAAGAAAATCATGCATACTGTTAAAATGTATAGGAGTAAATTCATGGGGTTTTCTTGTGAACAACAGAATTCTGTACTCATTTTTTTTTTTTTTTTTAACTCAAAATTTGTCAATCGTTTTTAATAGTTCTTTTTTTTTTTCCAAAAAAATTTATTTATTTTTATCCATTTTAACATCCCCCTCCCGCCCTGGTTTTGCTTTTTTTGTGTCCATCTGCTGGGCAATTCTCTGTGTCTGTTTCCTGCCCTCTCCTCTCATCCTTCTCCTCCTGTCTTCGCCAGGATTCAATCCTCGGAACCTCCAATTTGGGAAAGAGGCATCCTACCGCCTGCACCA
Source organism: Tolypeutes matacus (assembly GCA_026826555.1). Lineage (NCBI taxonomy): Eukaryota > Metazoa > Chordata > Mammalia > Cingulata > Chlamyphoridae > Tolypeutes > Tolypeutes matacus. The sequence continues at coordinate 14,784,907 of JAKSZT010054489.1, forward strand.
CCTTAGTTCCAGGTTTTTTGGCACATCTCATCTTGGCTCTCCCTTGTGTCACTCTCTTGTTACATCATCATCTTGCTGTGTGGCTTGGCGGTGCACCCATGCATGGGGCCTGACGGCCCACACGCCTTCTATATTTTTCTTTTTACTGGGAGGTCCCAGGGATCAAACCCAGGTCCCTCCCTATGGGAGATGGACGCTCAACCATTTGAGCCACATCCATCCCCCAGCTACATCTCTTAAGGTTGACCAAAGATACCCAGAGTTACAGTCATTTCCCATACAGGATGGACATAAAATAAATCAGACTTGGTTTATTACCAGCATTCTATAAACCAGACCTAGGGAAAAAAATTAGGTCTGGGGACACATGCATGGTTTCTAATATAGCGAATATTTAGCCTACCCTGATTATCACAAAATCAGGACAGCGAGAATATTCGCGTTCTGTACTCATTCTTGTACTGTGAACAAAGGAACTGTAATTAAAACAGTGTGATTTTGTATATATCACACCTAGTCCACAAATTCAAAAGTTAAATTTATATGTCTTTCAAATAATGGAAGAACCTTAATATTTTTATTGCTGGCATTAGAATTGCTTCAGAGGATAACCTTAACCAAGATACTTTTGTACAGCACATATTAAAAACAATTTCATACTCACCACTCCTCCTACACACCGATCTCTGTTTCTTTGCATTATGTCTATGAATTAAAAATAAAAGACTTTTAGTGAATAGCTTGATTACTGAAAAAAAATTAATTCTAAACGAGATATTAATTTTTTAACTCACCCAAAAATTCAGCATGTGAGTTTCGACAATGAAGAAACATTGGTAATTTTGTTTGTTCTGACAGTTCAAATTGTTTTTCAAAATATCTGCATAATGCATAAAAACATTTGCCTATTAAATTTTATTTTAGCATGAGAAAAATGTCAAATAGTTTTTTTTTTTTAAGGAATTTTTAAATTTTGAAATTATAGTACAGAAATAGTGAATTTAGATATTTAAACCACATCATGCTTAGCAGAGGGCTTTTATAACACAACTGCTGGAAAAGGATACTTCTGGAGGAAAAAAAAAAACTATTGGGTCTTAACAAAATTATTTTCAGAAATGTTTGTTAGTTTTCCCATCATGACTGCTGGACAAATAGGTAGCACTTCACGATTTTTAGAAGTGAAGTGGTACCAGGTTTACTTTTAGAGCAACTAGGGATGTTCCCCATATAATACTTTTAAGTTAGCTTTCTAACCAAATCTCAGCAAAAGAAGTGGACGTGCATCCCATATCCTGCAACATCCTAACCCTGAAGCATCTGTTGGTGGCACAACACACACTGATGGCCCCTTGTCACACTAGCTGGCTGAGTGCCACCAGTGGGATTCAACTCACTAAAGTGAGAAGCCGTTTTGCAATCAGTTTTCTATGTGCTGTTATAAAGGAAATTATTGACATTGGGCAAAAAGAATAAGGATTCCCTTAAAAATAAATGCAAATATTTGTTAGCCCAAAAAATGAATTTTTCAGAAAAATAAAAATTACACGATAAAATGGCAGCCCTTAATATTTGAGAGTACTTTGTAGTTTTTAAGTGCCACATACCATTATCTCATTTGATCCTCTTAACAACCCTAGGATAGGACAAGATCTGGTATCAGAGAGGTTAAGGTACCTTATCCAAGATCACAACACATGATGTGCTAATGGGAATTAGAACCCAATTTGCTCTATTTCCAAGTTCCAGCTCAAACAACCAAAAACTGCAATTATTTCAAAGAAGCCTTTTTCTGATCACAGAATATAATGGCACCATTCAGAGGCTGTAATGAGGGTTTGACTGTTTTGTTTCTTTTTTCTTTTCAGCATAGAACTCCCTCTCATTCTCATTCAGGATCATGTTTTTTTTTTTTTTTTTTAACCGGGAGGTCCCGGGGATCAAACCCAGGTTCCTCCATATGGGAGACGGACGCCCAACCATTTGAGTCACATACGTCCCCCCATGATCATGTAGTTTTAACTGAAACCAGGAGTTATGATAGGTGGCTTAATTTCTTTAGTAAGCTTACCTCTTCTAGGTTCTTTAATTTGGGGAAATAATTTCTCTGTGCCTAACCTAAACCTTTTTTTCTATATATGCCTGTATCTTACTTATTATCCCCTTAAGCGCAGGATAACTATTTTCCTGATTAAAAAAAATTTAAAAATTTAAAATTAGAACTACATGTGTACTTCTTAAAGAAATATTCTTTCTAAAATTACAGGTCAATCTCTTCATTATTCTAGTGAGGTCATTATTTCTGTTTTTAAATAGGCTTCTTTTCAAATTCTGCTGGGCTAGAATGAGCAAAAATATCTTTAGTTAAAGTGCTAAAATTTGGCAGGATAGGATATATCGATGAACACGTGGAAGATTCTAATAACTATTATTAGTTACTCTATTTCCTCATGTCTAAAGTATGATCCACATATCAGCAAGTACGTGTGCTTTGGTCATTATGTAAACTTGACTATATATTTGGTTTCTGGCTACTTACAGATAGTAGGCAACTCTCCACTATGTGCTCAGTTCCCCCTGATTAATTTTCCATGCACAATTCCATGGAGAAAGCCACAGATTTACTGAATCTAATGGTCGGCTTGGAAATTAGCCTTCCTATTTGCAGGGTGGGCAAAAGTACAATTTATGGGAAAATAATATGCCCAAGCAACGTGCCTACAGAATTCTCACAATTTGAGAAAAGAAAGGTCCATGAACTCAAGCTAGCTGTCATAAGGAAGAGCCATGTGGTAAAAAGACAAATGATACAATGAGAATAATTGGTGCTTAACATCAAATGACAATTGCTTTTACAGGATGTAGTGAATTAAAACAAAGCAGGGACTTTTTTCACACCATCATGCTGCCTCAGCATCTCCGAGGTTAGTAGTAACATAAGGGGCTTTGCGTTGTCATGATGCCTCAGCATCTTAGACCCTATCATTAGATCCTTCAGTGACCAACCCCGACACCTGCTTATACAAGATAAATAGCTTCTCCCTCTCCTCCCGGCCTCCTATCTTGTTTCATAAATCCTTGCTTAACCAACTGCTACAGCTCCACTCATACAGCATAGTCCCCAGGTCTACTGTAACCTTTTGCTCCCCACCTGCTTGGTTGAGCCTACACTCCTGACATGTTGAACCCAAAAAGCGCAATGCGTCACACTGATATGTATACCTCAGCACACACTGGCAATTCCTCCTCTACGCTGGCTAATAGCAGGGACTTCCTCAACCTCTCTTATCTAGGGTCATTGTAATCGTTGGCCAATTTGATGAAGTTATGAATTCCAAAAATATAACTGGATCATTGCTTGTAAACTGATTTGTTAATCTGGGCATGATTAGGTTATGATTAGGGTGTTGAGCCCCACCCCTTGGTGGGTGGGGAATCGAATATAAAAGGCAAGGCAAAGGACAGAGGAAGCAGTCTTTTGAGAAGCAGTTTTGATGTTGGAAAGAAGGCCCCAAAAGAAGAGAAGCGAGCCGTTCGCCTGATCGTCTACAGCTGACCTTGTGGAGGAAACAGGAGCTAAGCCCGGAGAGAAATGCAGCCCCGAGGAGAGAGGAACCCCAGAAGCCTGAACCCTGGCAAATGCAGGCAGCTGTCTTGCTCTATAACACGTGGCAATGGACTGTGGTGAGAGAAGAAACTTAACGCTTTATGGCCTGGTATCTGTGGACTTCTACCCCAAATAAATACCCTTTATAAAAACCATTTTTGGTATTTCACATTAGCACCCCTTTGGCTGACTAATACAGTCATCTAAATCCCCAAATGATTATTTCAAAAACCTTGCCTGATGTTTGAGATATATTTTGAAGTACTGACATTTAAAGCCCCACGAAAAATCCCCAAAGCAAACTCCTCCTTCCCAAGTGAATAGAGCTCTAACCTGCACCAAGAAAAGGAGTGTAGCACAGGGCAGGAAAAAAATAAAATAAAAAAAAGAAAAGAAAAGAAAAGAAAATAACAGGCTATATCTTAAAGAATAAACTTGTCATAACTAAATCTTAACCTTCTCCTTATTTTCATGCTTCACGTCTCTTTCAAAAGCCCCAAGCAAAAATTATAGCTATGTTTTTCTTTAGGATGGCATTATTTCTAATAATTGTATAATAGCTATAATTTACTAAGCACTATGTGCCAGTCATGGCCCTATGGGCTTTATATACCATGTAGTAAGAAAGCTAAGTGGTATTATCCCCATTTTAAAGACGAGGAATTGAGGTTTACAAAGGGATATACAGTCACTAAATGGCAATTTTATGATTCAAACCCAAGCTCTGTTGATTCTAAAGATCATCCTTTTAACCCTATGTTATACACAGCCTTTACACAACATTATTTACTGATACTATGTCTATTACACATTAGCTTTGTTTTTGGTCTTGCCTCCTAATCTATTACACTTATTTAATTTTACTCTTCTAATACCTCTTGTTTTTCGTCTGACTAGTTACTTAAAAAGAAAAAAAAAAAAAAAGCAACCTCAAACAACAAATCATATACTGGCTCATTTTCTCAGGTGGTATAAAAGAACAGGAGACCAAAATCTTTAATTCTTCCGAGAAGAGACCCAAGAGCAAAAGCTGAATTATAGCCTTCTTAAATCTATGATGCTCTGTAGGAATCAAAAAGACCATTTGCTCTTTATTAAACATTCATCAAGCATTTACAGGGTACTTACCATGTGTTAGAGAACTGCTAGGTGCTTTGGGAACTACAACATGACTAAGAATTGGTGTTTGCCTTTGAAGGACTTTAAGACTAGTGTATGTTGTGGGAGAGGAAGGAGTAACATAAAACACATTTTTCAATACAATGTGAGAAATGCAGAAACAAGTACAGAGTGCTGTGAATACACAGAATGGGCTACATGTTATTTGTACACGGTAGGGGAGAAAAGGATATTTGTGTCCTTACTAATAATCCAACTGTATTACTGGTGTGTCTTCATTTCACTAAGTCATTCAATGATATATAATTTAAAAACAACAAAACTTCAGTTGTACTGCCCATCTTTTCCAAATTTCCACCCTACTTTAATTTGTCCTTAGCTTTGGCTACTCTGGAAGAGGCCTAGCTCACTTGTCATTCCTTTAGCAAAGGCTCCCTGACTCCCCTAGAAAGCTGTAATTCCCTCTGATAACTACACTTAAAAAAATTTTTTTTAAATGATTTTATAACTACACTTTAAAAATATAATTTTCCAACCTATTTTAATTATGTCTTTTCTTGTCAGTAAAGGCATAAAAGCCAAGCCTTGTTCTTCTCTGTATCATACTAAGGAGGCACTAAATAATCACTTACTGAATAGAGTTAGGACTCTAGTATAGATTAAAACTTGGACAATTGACATGTTTCTTAAAACATAAACTATATTCTGCTATATTGTTTTAAATTCTGATTTTGCTCTGATGATGGTGAAGTATACTCAGAAAAGTAAAAAAAGAACTAATATAGTCATTGTTTTAACACAAAAATTATGCTAAAGTATTTAGACTGCATTTCAAAATAGGCTTTAACTCATTTTGGATGAAAATGCATATGGGCAAGAAATTTGGGGGGACTCTGCAACTGCTCTTTATAATAAAATACAGTATGTTTGACTCATCAGGTTCATCCTATCTGAAACAGACACTGAAGTTGAGGAATAATGATCCATGGGCTTAACCTTAAGAAGAAAAAAAGACTATTATAATGACAACTTTTTGTTTAAATGCAACTACGTGGACTTTTAAGGTTAAGTGAGCTGACCGACATGATATTCAAGAAAGGTATAGGGATTTAGAAATCACATGTATGTCCCTGAGAAACAAAGCAAACAAACCACAAACTTAACAGTTCTGAAAGGATTATATATAAATGACAGAGACCCAAAAAAGAAGTTTACAAATCAAGCCAGGAGTTCTGGAGCGTGAAGTCTTAAGTATGATACACTCCATTAGTAAATATGTGCTCCTCACTACAGTGATTGTTAATTGGGTTGTACAAATCAGTATCCAGTTTGTGGCAAGGCCAGGGGAGGGAGGCAGGGAGGAAGTACATTTTTGGCATTTATAGTCTGAAAAATTCCTTCAGGCCATTGGGAAGCGGCTGTGGCTCAATCGGTGGGGCTCCCGTTTGCCATGTGGGGGGCCCCGGGTTCGGTTCCCGGGGCCTCCTGGTGAGGGCAGGCCCGCCCGCACGGCGTGGTTGGCTGACCCAGCGAGCACAGGCAGCAAGGGGGGGATAAATGAATAAATAAATAAAATCTTTAAAAAAAAAAAAAATTCCTTCAGGCCATCAAGTCACTGGTTTAATCAAGACCATCTCACATAAAATGATTCATTATTAAATATTACCGTAAAGCTGGACAAGATCTTATGAGATAATCTGGTCCAGACTTCTCCTTCACGTCTGACACTAATCAGGGCAGAGGGTTGTTTATTCATAAAGATCTCTAGGGACAGATATTATACATTAGTCATATTTTTATATACTCAATTCCCAGCAGTTTCTGGCATAGCGTAATCAAAAACATTTGTTGAATGAGTGAATAACTAAACTAACCTCCTTTAGCAACTAAGTCTAATGTTTTATCATCTTGATAATTAAGACATTGTCTTCGAAACTCAACAAAAAATGCTCATGTTTTAAATTAGACCTGTGACCTAATTTTTCTTTTCAGCCTAAAACACTGACCCATCAGTGTGATAGGAGTGCCAACTAAAAGCCACAGGTGAAGAGTTTTAGGTTTTAGGAGTCCTGAGGCTTATAAGCTTTGATGTTTTATCAAAAGCCACCACTGTCAACATGGCTCCTATTAAAGTATTCTCAGGTTCCAAACTGACAATATCCAACGCCTGGCATGAGTAAAATACGCTTTTCTAGCTTTGGTGACTGATCCCATAATCCATTTTTAATATCCCTTGCTCTTAAATCATATCCCCCAACAACTATACTTAATTCATTCCATTGGCATGGTTCATATATGAACGCATTTGTTAAACAAATGAAAAAAAAAGTATCACATACACCTTATCCCTTATTTCTATCATAACAATCAAATTAGATGGTTAATCAGGGAACTATATGCTTCCATCCTTATGAATGGAATTTGTTTCATTTAACTTTTGATATACAGTGGGAAAACAAAAAACAAACCAAAAAAATCCTGATGCTTAATCCAACTACATTCTCAAAGGATAAAAGCTATTAAAAATCACTCAAAATTTTACAATAATTTCTATAGACAATAAATCTCCTTACTTGAGCTGAGTATCTTTGGGACAAAACTGTAGTCGGTCAAAATCTTTAAGAGAGAAAAAAAGAATCAATAATTACTTATGACTTGTACATATATCAATTATTTCAAACAAAGACACTCTAGTGGCCAGGTGGGCACTTACCAAGTCCACATTCCCCTATTGCTACAACTTTCCCTTTATTGTTTTCAGCAAGATTTAGCAACTCCATTAAGTAAAGATCAGGGTTATTCTTTTCAAATTCACCACATCTTGTAGGATGACATCCAACTGTACTGAAAAACATATCTAACACAAAATAATATCTTAGGGTTATTTTCAAAACAATTTTTCATTTTTATATCGAATATACAAATGTGAGAGAATAACAATTTCAACTGGTTAATTTTTAACAACTGCTGTAAAACTATTCAAACTTTATTTAAAATAGTACTAGAACTAATTAATTGTATAAAAACTTCTGGAATACCTTAACAAAGTAGGACATAAATATGAAAACTGCTTTAATATATTGATAAAATAGTAATTCAATTCTTGTCAAAGCTTGATATTTACTGAGCCTTGGAGACTGGAAAATGAAACCATTTCTTGAAATGTCATCATCTAATTTTATCTTTAATATTCACTGTTTATGTGACTGCCTTGATTCAAGTATTTAATATAAACTAGCAGATAAAATGTTTTCCTCTGAAAAAGTATAATGGCAGAGTGATTTGAAGAGGTAGAAGAGGGGTTAGTTTTTCTAATAAAAAATAAAACTCACTTATTTGGAGGCCAGATCTTGACATTGTACGGACCACAAATAAACAAAAAGTGAGTGCTGAGTGGCTTAGTGGTCACTAAGTGCATGCACCTTAGCTCATAGGTGAGGTGTAGAGCCTCCCAGGCAGGTGCTTACATGTAAAAGAAGGCAGCATATTTAAAGCAGGGAAGGCACAATGTATGGGTTCAGAAGTAGATGAGAGCTGATAATGGAGATGGGACAATTTTTAAAACCAGAGCTGTCTGGGGATAAAACATATGGAAGAAAATATCCTTGTACACCTCAACAGCTCCTGAAAAGGTGATTATTTTTATGACCTTAATCACTAAGAAAATGTGGCAGTGGATCTTGAGAGAAATATGCATTTTAGAAAGTTTTTCTTTTAAATCAAAAATAGCTTTTGACTTATAAAAGAACACATCATAATCTGAAAAATTACGTGGAACGCGTCATTCCTCAGTGTTTAGCACACGAGGCATGCAAAAAAAAGAAAAAAAAGTTAAATGAATACCAGTGTTTTATGTAGCTAATATTTCCTTTTAAGAATCAATTCCAAAACCCTTTTAGATTCTAAATAAATGCAAAATGTATGAACATAAAGTAAGCATATAAGGGATTATATATTATATTTTATTGGTATTCCTGGGGCTTCGCCCAGTGTCTGACCCATGGAAATAAATACTTAGTAAATGCTCTTTTGAAGCTTGAGTTAAAAAAGAGTAAATAAAAAGGAACCCATAACCTATGCACAAAAATTCTATATCAGGAATACCTGAGATTATGTACCTTATGAACTTAATTACCATTAACTGAAACCATACAATAATCTGTAATAAGAACTGAGGGTTTAATCAAGCATCTGATATACCAAATGGTACTTTAGATTTTTCATGTGAATCATGTCCCATTAAAATTAGTCCATTTCCCTTTGTTTCCACAGTCATGATCCAATGAAGTGTACCTGAAGCAGTTCTCAAAAAGATTTCTTCAAAATAACAATTCACATATTTTTTTGTAAAAGTAATAGGATACCATTTGTTTGTGCCAAATGCAGTGCATCTTTGCTGTCTTGTAGATTTCCACCTGTAATCATAAACTGAAATAGAAACAAAATAAATCTGACTTTAACACAGTATCAAGATTCTCAAACATAGCTTCCAGAATACCTTTACCTCTTTGACTATCAGACACCTGCCCCTCCTTTAAAATTCAGCTCAAAGATTACCTTTCCCATAACAGAGTAGAATTTATCACTGTCCTGTTAAAATATATTTACATAGCTGTCTTTCCTTTTAGACCACAATTTCTTGCGGTAGAGACCACATGTTAAGAAAGACTGAATAACTAAAGATCCCAGAATTTAGAATCCTGTTCATCTAAATTAGTCTTTCAATAGTGATTAATTCAGCAGTTCTCAAACTATGGCCCAGGAACCCACCAAGGGGTATGTGAGGTCAAAACTATTTTCATAATAAGACAAAGATGCTATTTGCCTTTTTCACGCTCATTCTGTCACATGTGTACAATGAGGTTTTCCAGATGCTACACGATATCAAAAACAGACTGACTTTTATTAAGCCAGACATTAAAGAGATCTGAAAAAAATATAAAACAATTCTACTTATACTAAATTTTTTTGTTTTGGAAAATACTTTTCCCCCCTCCTGCCACCTCCTCGTTTTTCTCTTTACTTCTCAAAAATAATTTTTCATAAAAATATTATTTCTGTTAACACATAATGGTTTATTTTATTATTTATAAATGAATCAATCAATCATTTTTAAATTTTCTCAGTTTTAATTTCAGTACATATCAATAGATAACCCACATGAACAAAAAAGAATGAAAGGGGTTCTAAGACCAAAAAAGTTTGAGAATGACTGGGTAAATGTATACTGATGAATTCTCTAAAGGGAAATGTGTGGCTCCTGGCAAATAAGTATGCTTTTATACAGACGGCCATTAGAAGCCACCCAATGGTCAGAAAGCCATCTTTGCTAATCTATTTTATTTATTGCCACCCCCGCCCCCAGATGGCTCCCTAGTCTGTTTGCTCATTGTTTCATTTTTTTGCTCATTGTTTGTGCTCGTTGTCTATTTTTTCTCTAGGAGGCACCAGGAACCGAACCTGCAACCTCCCATGTGGGAAGTGGGCACTCAACTCCTGGAGCCACATCCGCTCCCTGCTAATCTATTTTAAAATGAAAAATGTCACTAATGAGCTATATATTGATGGTAGCTACTGAGACAGTGCTGCTTAAGGTGCACATTCTTAAGCCTGGTAATCCAGAGATTTTAAAAGAAATTTCAAAGAGACTTTGCCATTTACCACATTTCTGATCACAGGGAAGAACACTACCCATGAGATTTATGTAACTTAAATTCCTATAAACTGAATATTTGATATTTCATTTCATTAACTTGCCAATATTACATGTAGGAACTAGGTACCCAAAAATGCCAGTGTGGCATTGGCTCTTTCCCTTTGTTTCTACAGAATTCTAACTGAACTTTAGTTTTTAAAAATCCCTCAAAAGTAGCCAAAAAAAACAGATGTTACCTTTCTAACACCGATCTGGACAGCTCTCTCTATTACATCCTGTAAATCATCTAAAAAAGATGAACCTCACATTAAGAAAATCAGGTAAACAAAAATTCACTCATCTATAATTTAGTTATCCCTTCTGAAAGAAAAACACAGAAATAATCACATTTACTAAATCAAAGTCAATCGATACTATTTGATGAGTACTTATATAATAGCGCTAGAAATATCTTTTTAAAAAAAGACCCAATATAAGGAAAACTAGATGCGTAGTTATCCATTTAATTGTATTTTTTATCCTGTTGAACAAAATGGGGGAAAGTGACAAAAATCAGGTTCAAATGCAAGATGAATTAGCTCTCTATTAAGTCACTTGCCTTGAATTTTAAACTTACAGTTTTTTTGTTTTTTTTTTAAGTTTTAAAAGATTATTTTTACAAGGGTTCTTCTGAGTAAACCTGTAATGCCTCCCAAAATTAGTTTTGCTATATGTCTATAATTACTATTTCCATTGAGGAAAGATAATTTTTATTTTCCCTGTCTTTTGATTTTTGCTTTCCCAAATTCATATGCCCAAATTTTTCTGGGGAGATCAACAGTAATTCCTAAGTTCTGAGAGATATGAAATAAATAGATAGCAAAATCAATTACATCATAAAAATCCACTTATTAATTTTATATTTAAGTATCACAGTCAATGTGATTGTAATTCAATTACTCTAAAGTATAAAATTTCTTCTAGACAAAAAAAATCAACTAGTTTACTTAAGTAACATAACCAGTTTTGCTAGATACTAATATTGAACACAACAAAACTTATTTCATAAACATGTATACACAAACATATACAGTCACAAAATATGAAATCTATTAAGTGCTGTACAAGCAAGCAAAGAAGCAAGTAATTTATTCAGTAGTCAAACTGTACTATATGTTACACATAAAAATATCTAAAATTTTGAATGAAAATAGAAAGGTTACTTTTTTTTTTTTTTTTTAAAGATTTTATTTATTTATTCATTTATCCCCCCCTTGCTGCTTGTGCTCGCTGGGTCAGCTAACCACGCCGTGCGGGCGGGCTTGCTTTCACCAGGAGGCCCCGGGAATAGAACCCGGGGCCTCCCATATGGTAAACGGGAGCCCTACTGATTGAGCCACAGCCGCTTCCCGAAAGGTTACTTTTTGAAGTAAGACTTACAATGCTAACATTTACCTTTCTTCTTACAAGTGGCATCTAATATTCCCTACATTTAGAGAAGCTTTTGCTTAGAATCACCTAAAAGCATAGTAAGATTAAATTCTGACTTGTTGAAATATGCAGTTCCTCATTATCCATAACCATAAACAAATTTCCTGTTTATTTACATAATAAGCATACCCCGCCTCCCCCCCAAAAGCATACCCAATTTTTTGAGGCAGTATTCACAAGACTAGTTTATTGGAGAAATTCTGCTTTCAAAACTTATTGTTGCCATCATTTGCAGTTTATTTCATCTTATCTGACAAAACAGGCCTTTTAAATGAACTGGATATGGTACATTTAAGCCATTTGCTTTTGGCTATGCTTCCCATCCATCTCTGAGGTACTATACTATCTGTTCCCACATGTATGGTAGGTATCTAGGAAGAGGTTTGGATGGAAGCAGGGAAGGGCAAAATCGGAAGGCAGACAGTAGTACCACCTCCTGAATTATATTCCCACTTTGTCACCCAACTGAAAATGTTTTTCAAAAACCTAGATATACTAACAACTATAAATGATTTTTAGATTAGATGCCTCACTGTTCCATTGCTTAGAATGACTAAACACCAGATTTAGTCTTTTGTGGATATGAGTAAAGTTCCATATTCAAAACCATAAATTCTACAGATAATAAGGCCTTGAGCAACACTTTGTTAATGATGCTTTATAAACGTTTAAAATCAGGTTCACCAACAGCTTAAATGTGTTTCATTTTGTTTAGTTTGCATTTTGTCCAGGATGCATGAGTCCTTTAATATTATATTTTAGTATAATATAAGAATAGATTATACTTTTAAAGATTTTTTTCTGTTTTTGTTTTTTAAGTTTTATTTCATATACAAAGAGCTACCATTATTTTAGTTTAGTTTAGTCAGATAGATGTCTTGGACAGTCCATTCAAGGAAGATTGCTTAGTCCAACTTGATGAAGCCCATATCCTTCACATACTGATGGAAACATTGGCAGCACATACTGAGGCCGTATTTCTGGATCTGACTGTGCTGGTTTGAACAGACATGGCAAGAACAGGAACCCTGGCTGAATTTTCGTAGATGGCTCCAGTAGAGCTGCTGGTGACCCATCTTGCTTTCAGGGCATAATGACACAAAAGGTCAAGATCTTTTTAAGGCAGAAAATTTGTTTTCACAGAGAAACCATTTACCTTAACACAAGAAATATTTACCTTGATGCTTTTGAATCCCTCTATAAATTCCTCTGAATATAGGATCTGTCAAGTTGATGCCGATATCTTTGGAAAGCAAAAATAAATTATTAAGTTTCAGGTTGAAACTTCTACTTTAAGCAAAATATTCTGTTAAACTTTTCATTCATACACTCACTCATTCACTCAAACAATATGCAAGTGCCTACCACTTGTCAGCTACTGTGCTAGATACCTGGGATACAAAGACGAGTAAGGTATCATTCCTACTCTCAAGAAACTCAAGGCAGAATTGGTAAGGCAGACCCAAGAACAGACAAATATGAAACAAGAGAAGCAAGCGCTAGTAGGGTAGGACACAGAAGGGTAACATCCTACCTAGTCTGGTAACTGACACAGAAGAGGCTTCCAGAAAAAGGTGACTGACCTAAGTTAAATCTTAAAGGAGGATTTAAGAGTTACCTAGTGGAAGAAAGGAGATTACAGAGGAGGCTTTAGCCTTGGGGGTATCAAATAGCCTAGGGCTAGTGGAAAGCTACTAGCTTTTGGGGAAAAGTGTAGGGATTAATTTTCCCAAAGTAATATTTTACTAGAAACAAAGTGATGAAAAGCAAACAAAACTTAAGCATATTCACCAAGTAAACATTTCTGATCCTAATTTTAAAAGCTAATTGAAGATTAGCTTGGAAGCTCAGTTTATGAAGCTATTCCTTGTCCTTGTAAGGTAGGTAGTATAGGGAAAGGGAAGATTTGAGTCACTGTTGAAGACCTGGCAAAAAACACGCCTGGCAGAAAACATGGCCAGCAGACCACATAGCTGTGAAACCCCACCCGGAAACCTCTTGAGGGGAAAGCTGCCGGAAAGATTCCGCGAGACCCTGGCCATGAGACCTTATTTGGAACTCTTTCTGGGGTCGAGAGGAAGCCCTGGATACTTTCAAACAAAAAGTCTCATCATTGGCTCCCTGAGAACTAACAGGCAGGGCAACCGATCAGAACAGCAAACAGCCAGGGCCTCTCCCCAACATTATGAAGCGGGTGGAGGAAAGACTTTAAAAAGGCCTGATCTGGGGCCCCAGGCACGTCTCACTCTGCAGCATACCCACAGTCCCTGTCTAGAACTATGTACTCTTGTTTCTTAATAAACTCTTTACTCCCTTGTCTACACTATGGCATGTCCTTAAATTCTTTCATGCAACATGAGCCAAGAATCTATTAGCCCAGGACCAAGAGCCTTCCGCCAACACTCGCCTCAACTCATTAGAATGGATGCTAAATCGTTCTCCAGTATCCACCTTGAGGCAGATACTGGTTGAGGCTAATTCTAGGTGATACCACTTCCTCTTAGAATTGTCTTCTTGATGTGAGTCAGTCCTTCATTCTGTACGTTGGTGTACTTAATGTTTCATATTGGGCTTCAGATATCCCAGGCTTTAGGATATCCTGTGCTAGCTGTGCCACCAATTACTTTTCTGCAAGATAACTTGTGACTTACAGCTCTTGACCCCTTCTGACATTTATGGTCTGCCTGAAGCATAGTCCTCAGCCTGTTTATCAGAGCTGCTTCTATTCTCTGATAAATAGGCAACTTCACCTAAGTCCTGGGGTTTGGTGGCAAGTATCGTCTTTTCTTGGAGTGTATGTGATTCAGGTCCAATTCCTCTTAAGAAGTCCTCTCTCCTCTACTGGAAGGCCTCTGGGATATAAACCATCCCAAATCACTACCCACCCACTCACCAGCAAATATCTACAGGTTGATTAAGATAATTAAGTCACTATGAGGGTCAAAGAAAAATTCAAATTGAACTAAAAGTATTCAAGAAATACAGTAAAATGGTGAAATGCAATTAGGTACAATAGAATAGAAAGAGAATAGGCTTTGGAGTCAAAATTCCTGGCTTTCCTACTTATTTGCTGCATGATTTTGGGCAAATAACTGTGCCTTTCAAAGCCTCAGTTTCCTCACTGGTAGGAGGGACAAAAATTTTGTCCCACGGATTTGTTATTTCACTAAATGAAAGCCTATAAAATATATTATTATTACTGAGTACCGTACAAATACTGGAACACATCAACAATAAATGGAATTTTAGTCAACATTAGCTATATTGCCATACCACCATAAGTGGTTAATTCTCCCAATCTGAGACTACATTATTGAATAGCCAAATGTAAGTCCATCTGTTTTGTACATAAGACTCATTATGCAACCGCAAAAATACTCTGATTTAACTTGTTCAAAATATTCTGATCTGTGATAGGGGATAGTATCTTTTAAATTAAAACAGTTCCTATGGGAAGTATCTTCATTCGCAATAAACTCACAAAAAAGCAAACAAATACTGTATGAAAACCAATTTCTATGCTACACCAGCCAAAAAGACAGTAAATAGCTTGGGGAAAAAAAAAAAGGGAGATGGAAGTGTAAGAGAATGAGAAAAAGGAAGGAAAAAAAAAGGCAAAGTGGAAAATTACTACTTTTTTTTTTTTTTAAAGATTTTATTTATTTATTCATTTATCATCCCCCCCACACCCCCCCACCCGCTGCTTGTGCTCTCTGGGTCAGCCAACCACGCCGTGCGGGCGGGCCTACCCTCACCAGGAGGCCCCGGAAACCGAACCCAGGGCCTCCCACATGGCAAACGGGAGCCCTACTGATATGTAAGCCACAGCCGCTTCCCATATTACTTCTGATTAAGGAGAAATTGAGGGACTCAAATATTTAGTGGCATGTCACCCTATAGAGATCAGTAATGTTTCCCCTCATTAATTTTTTCCTTTAAATAGCTGGCTTTAAATACCTTACTTTACTGGCTTTTATTTTGAGGAAAATTTATTTGCATTACAAATAGGATACAAAAATCATTGAAATAGGATAATAGATATGTGCTGTTTGGAGTAGTTTTTATTTTTTCAGAAGTGTTTTATTTTATGATTTAACTAAAGATTTTGTTTATGTAATGCATAAGAGTAAGATAAAATACTTTTTCTAGTCTTCCAAAAAACTTTTCTGATATATTTGTGCATTTTGATAAGTTTTGTATGGTTTTTGTTTTACAAACTTGAAAATCAACAAAATTTTAAGATTGTACCACACCAATGTACAGCTGCTGAAAATAATGTATATAAAATGCCTATATTATTAAACTGTGTACCTGTTTAAAAAAAAAAAAAAACTTCAAATATTAATGAGCTTTACTTTTCAAGACAAAATAAGAGTGGAAAATTGCTTACACTGTACTTGAGACCTAAAGAAAGACACATCTCTAAACTGAAGCCTCACTGTTTGGGCTCAGTGACCCATTTCCTAGCACTGTCACTGGTGATCTGTGGATACAAAGGGATAGCAAATAGAGCATTTAAATTGTTTTAGATCTTCTTAGTCTTTAGATATTACTTCAAGCTTACAAGAAATATCTAGGATGGAGGAATAAGCTAAATGACACCACCACGTAGCAAAGAGATGAATCCAGAAGATAGGATGTTCTTTGGGACAAACTTCCCAGTTGCTACAGCAAGTCAGTGCCATTAAAGATTAAGGGGTTGGCAAACTATGAACAGAAGCCAAATCCAATCCATTGCATGTTTTTGTTTGACCCCAAGTTAAAAATGGTTTTTACATTTTAAAATGGTTGAAAAGAAAGTCACAGAAATTAGTCTCAGGCATAACCTAGAAGACAATGTTGTAGAAGTGTACCCTAGGAGGGTGCAGCCAATGTTTTCCATTCTTACAATACACAATAGTTCTGCTCCCCATCCCCCTTCCCCACATTAGGAACACGAGGATGCATTGTTGGGATGCAGTTTTAAGGGGAAGACAGTGTTATGCAATAAGGGGATGGCCAGCTGTTCTAAACCAAAACTAACACTGCTTTTTATAAACTAGTTTTACATGTTCCATGTGAAGCTTGCGCACAGACCAATCGTCCTTGGGTCTAATATGGTTATTTCCAAGAATTGTTCAAGACTCATCAGTAGGCCAAGAAATCAATATACAGGGTCAAAGCCAGAATTTTTAAAAAGCCATAGAATAAAAGATTTGTAAAAGTCAGTCACATAAAAAAGGTAGAATGTATAGTTCTATATAATATCTATATATTTGTTATTAAAAAGAAAAAAATGTTATATGTTCATGTTTTTATACATCTGTTTATCCCATCTTCCCATTAATTGTATCATGAATTGGAGAGAGGCTGAGAGACCATCACACCTTGGACAGTCTGACAACCTTTGAGGATCTCTGTAGGCTTTTTTAAAACCTCTTTTAGAGCATTTGACACATTCTCCCTTGCATTTGATTTTACTGTACATAGATCTTACCTCTCTAGTCTGAAAACTAACTGCATCAAGACCACTAGATTTTTTTTAATAGTTCCACAGTACTTAGCACAATGTCTTTGGAAAAAAAAGAATACTGCTTAAAATAACTCTTAGATCTAAATCTATAATCCTAATCCCTTTCCTGAGTGCCAGACCTCAGTGCCTTGTCATCTCCACCTGGAGGTCCTATTAAGAATCTCAACCTTAACCTAATCCAAATGGACCTTACATCCACCCACTGCCAAGCCAGCCCTGCTTCCATTTCGTATTTAGGTTTATCTATACCATGCTTCCAAACCTGAGTCATCTTTGACTGCTCACTTTCCCTTATCTCCCATAAATTCTCAGCAGCTAAATGCTACCTATGATCGTTTCTTCCATTTCTCTCCTTTTTCCACTGTCCTAGTTCAAGCTCTGAAATGCTTCACCATCTCTTCCCATTCCCCGCCACGCCTACATAATGGCTTCCAGAATTACTTTACTAAAGCAGAGATGGGGTCACTGTCATTTCCCACCCTCAAGTGACTGAAACTCCACAAAGAAGGATCAGGTACCAAATGCCCACAGCTGTATCCCAAGAACCTAGTGTGGTTCCTGGTACATAATTAGCAATCAGTGATTTACTGATAAATGTCCTGTCAAAGACCTTCAGTGGAACTCCAATCCATACAGAGTAAAACTAAAGCCCGCAGGGAGACTTTTTGGTCCCAAGTTATCCTTCGAAGCCTACACAAAATCCCCCAGCTTTTCCCAAGTGCCTGGCAATAAATATGCCTCTTTGTTTCCTGTCAGTCTCCCTTTTTTGTTCTACTGATGCTGGATTACCCAACTGGCTAAGTAACAGAATCTATTTTTTCCCCATTATTTGTGTCCCAGTTTCCCCCCAGATGATACCGGGAGAGCCTGGACGGGGGCTTTGAGCCCTGTATTTCCAGGCCGGTGCCAGGCCCACCACAGGAGATCAGTCACTGTGATATGAACGAACAAATGGAGTGAGAAGGTCCCTCGCAGACGTCAAACTCTGGTCACGGAGAGGGAAAGGAGCAGGAGGGGCATAGGGGATAAAAGGCATATAGAGACTGGTCACTTTTTATACTTTTGGTAGGTTTGCTTCCCTTTTAACTGAACATCACACATGTAGAAAAGGGCACAAATCATAAGTGTACAGCCCGTCTATTTTCTCACATAAGCACACCCGTAAAACCAGCAACTAAATCAAGAACCAGAACAATACCAGCATCCAGAAGCTCCCCCCCCCCGCACCCTTTTTCACCCCACTCCCCACCCCCGCGCACCCTCTTTCATGGAATGGTCCTTTCAACCCTCTAAAAACCCGGGAGCTCAAACCCTGGCTCTTCTGGCCGCGGTGAGCCATGCCCGTAGCTGGTTAGAAGGGCGCAGGGGCTGGGAAAAGCTAGCGCTTACCGACGAATTTGAAGCGACGCATGACCGTGGCACCAGCTCCTCCCCGGCGGAAGCGGAAGCGGCCGCCGGTCGCCCGCCCCTCCCACCGCCCGCCTGCAGTTTCCCGGGAGTCCCCGCGGCCGCTGAAGGTGATCCGGCTGCCATGGCGTTCTCGGCGCCAGCGGCCTACCTGACTCACCAGCAGAAGGTGTTGCGGCTTTATAAGCGCGCGCTGCGCCAACTGGAGTCATGGTGCATCCACAGGTGGGAGAGGGGAACTCAGGGCGCCGGGAGGTGGCTCCGGGGACCCCGCGGAGGCTGAGAGGACCCGGAGGACCGGGCGGCCCAAGGACTTAGGGGACGGAATGGGAAGGGGGTCCCTGGCCCCAGGAACCCACCCATAGCCCTGGGTTGGAATCGAGGCTTCGTCGCCGATAGCTGCGAGACTTTGGACGACTTGACCTCTCACATAATTCTCTTCTTCCATCTCGCCGCTCATCTCAGACTAGTTTTAGAACATAGTCTTAGAACAGAAATTTTCGTGACCTAGATACAGTGCAAGGTGGCGTGACAACCCAAGAAGTGTGAATGCCAGGTCTCCACTCTCTTGTCAGAATCCTAAAACCTAGCCCCAAGAGAAAGGGCTTTTGGGAAAAATCTCCAAAGGATGGAAAACTGGGGAGGCCTGGAAGAAGTGAAGAGGATATCCTTCGAAGTCCAAATTGCATATTTGTGATTATTGGAAATAATCCACGTATTTCTCTTTGATAAGCAGAAAGATGGCCAGGTACAATGTAGGATTGTTAGTTTATTCCTTCAGTTTTCCTACATTCATTCTTTTGACAGAATTTGCTATTCAGGTTCTAAGATGGATGCCAAATAAAGGTTAATAAATTCTCTTTCAAAGCTGCAGCAGCTCATGGATTAGTGGAGAAGATGGACATGTAAACAAATAGGTAACATAAAGAATTATCAGTCTTATAAAGATGAAGGAAGTTGAGCCATCAAGAATTCTGGCAATTCTGAACTACTGCTGGGAATATTAGAGAATCATATAAGAATATATGGAATTATAATATTAGAAAATCATGGAGAAAATGATAAAAGTAGCTACTATGACAACATTGATTGAGGGTTTTTTAAATCTCACTGACATCCTTTCTCAGTTCTTGCTGATTTTCTTCCTCCATTTGCCCTCACATTGCTATTTTTCTCTATGGTTCCAGCCTTCTGTTATTGCTGTACGTACTTTTAGCAGCTTCATCCATGTCGGGACTTGAGTTACCACCCATGCTTGTTTTTCTGTCTCTAGAGCTCTATTTCTAATTGTTAGACCACCTACAGATCGCTAAAACCAACTTGTCTAAGTTCGTTAAAACCAAACTCATTTTCTTTTCACTACTCTCATTCTGATTCTTTTCTCAAATTCCCTGTCTCAGCTAATGGCATTACTAGCAAGTCAGTCACTGAACTAACGCCTCAGAATTGTTCGCACGTATTTGCTATTTACCTCTTTGCCAATAATACATAAAAAACAAAAAATACATACACTTTTACACCATGTGTGATTGGCTACTGATATTTTGTAAATTCTCTCTCTAAAGTAATAATATTAGTAGCTGACATTGAGTGCTTATGATATGCCAGGCACTGTCTGAAGTGTGTTTATGTTTTAACTCATTGACTCTTCACAACAACCTTAGAATATAGGTACTATTAACACTGTTTTATTGAGGAGGAACCCATTATCTATCTGTCACCATCATGGCTGCCCACTTCATGCCCATGGCATCTGTGGCCTGAATTATTGTCAGAGCCTCCTAACTTATCTCTTCAGCAGTTTATTCCAAAACTTGATCCTTACTCACCTAAGGTCATGCAGCTAGTGTCAGAGTCAGGATTCCAACCCAAATCTGTCTGATTTGATCAATACTGTTTCCACCATGTAACACTTGCCTCCTTATTTCGACTTTGTAGCTCCAGAATTTAGCACATTATTTATTGACAACTTATTGAATGTTGAATGGTCCTACAGAGACTATAACTTCTCTTTTGCTAATTTGCTTTTCCCTTTTTAGTTTAAATCATCATTCCTTTGTTGGAGGAGAGAGAAGAAAAGTGGTTTGACTTAGGTTTAATATTGTGATTTTTGGTTATGGGTGCTTCTGGTGATGTTTGGGGGCTAGAGGGAAAGCAGCCGTAATGATGGGCCTTAGCTCTATTAGGAGGGTTAAGGGAGGTGCTGGTGAGATACAGCCTCTGCCAAGCAGTAATACTGCCCGTTGAGTAGATAACATTTCTAATCTTCAAAATCATTTTGGTTTAAGGGATAAATACCGGTACTTTGCTTGTTTGATGAGAGCCCGGTTTGAAGAACATAAGAATGAAAAGGATATGGTGAAGGCCACCCAACTGCTGAAGGAGGCGGAGGTGGAATTCTGGCATAATCAGCATCCGCAGCCTTATATCTTCCCAGACTCTCCTGGGGGTACCTCCTATGAGAGGTATGAGTGTTACAAGGTGGGTGAGGATTACCATGTGACTGCCTTCTGAGAGGCAACCTTTGTTTCTCCATTCCCAAAACTCAGCCCTATAAACCACTTGCTCTTTCAGGTGACAGCTAGGAGATTTCCTTCCTGACAACTGTAGATACTTGGTTTACAGTTTTTTTCTCACTTAGATGTCATTAAAACTTTCTAAATTCAGCTCCAAGGTCTTGAAGTATACTTTTTGCAGAGCAGAGTGCTAAGTTACTTGGTAAATAACTCATTTTTGGACCTTAAAGTTAAGCAATTTGGATTGGCACTTAGCATTTCTGAGAAATTCTGAGTAACTTCCAAATAACCTAAAACCACTCTTGGTATTTAGAGAGTACAGGTAGAAAGGAATGATGCCAGTTCTTTTTGACTGATATTGCTATTTTTCAACCGCAGCCTGTTTCATTCTGAGGTAAGGCATTCTCCTTCCTTGCTTGTCCACTGCTATTAATTGCTTAGTGTTAGAAACCGTCTGATACTTGAAATGATTATAAAAATGCACCTTGATTTTTATCTTCTATCTCCTAAGCAGGTCTATCCATGGCATTGTAAATGTGTCCATGGAATGACACCATGGTTTCCTCTTGTGACAGGTTCCTGAGTGGTGCTTAGATGACTGGCATCCTTCTGAGAAAGCGATGTACCCTGATTACTTTGCCAAGAGAGAGCAGTGGAAGAAACTGCGGATGGAAAGCTGGGAAAGAGAGGTGAGGTTTACTTGAATTTTGCCATATAGCTTGGCCCACATGATCAGTAGAGGGAAGGAGCTCAGGTTTTGTTTCCCATGTGCTGAGGGCCAGATTCCAGCCTCAACAATTACCCTGGCCCCTAAACTAAAGTATGTTAAACTATAAAGTATGTTAATTTTTAACATTTACAGCCCTCTTAAAGTAGTCCCTGATCTCTTTGGCTTTTC
Source organism: Tolypeutes matacus (assembly GCA_026826555.1). Lineage (NCBI taxonomy): Eukaryota > Metazoa > Chordata > Mammalia > Cingulata > Chlamyphoridae > Tolypeutes > Tolypeutes matacus. Next base: position 14,807,092 of record JAKSZT010054489.1, read on the forward strand.
TATTCTCTACTTTTGCTTCTTCTGCCTGGCCTTCTTTTTATCCCATATACTCCCTTAACCTTCCTCTCCAGTAGAGCATTAAGCTTCTTTCAATAATTTTATGATGGTTTGATTTACATTTTTAGCAACACAATCTTACAGTAGTGTGAAAAAGATACTGGAGAGGGTAAGAAGAGAAATGGAGAGACCGGTTTGGGGCTATTGCAATGGTTAACTCAAAAGATGGTGAATAGCACCAGGGTAGATGCAGTGGATACAGAAGGAAATGGACAGATTCAAGATATCTTTTGGAGAGATATGAAGATTGATTGGACTTGGGGAACCGGTGAGAGAGTGGGAGGAATCAAGAATGACACCGAGTTTTGATCTTTTTATTTTATTTATTTTATTATTTTTTATTTTACCGGGAGGTCCTGGGGATCAAACCCAGGTCCCTCCATATGGCAGACAGATGCCCAACCATTTGAGCCACATCCGCCCCCCGCCCCGAGTTTTAATCTTTAACCTTTGGAGTTTGGTGGTGGTGTTCGTTGAGATGGAGAAGACTGGGGAAAGAACAGGTGTCAGGGTGACAATCAAGAGTTCCATTTTGGAAGTGTTAAGCTTAAGTATCCTGTGAGACGTCAAGTATAGCGGTCCATAGGCAGCATTGGATATAGGACTCTGGAGCTCAGAGGAGAGTTTTGGCTAGAAATAGAAATAGAAATTTGTGAGTTGTGGTTTTTAAAGCCATGGAAATGTATGAGGTCATTAGGGAGAGAGTCTAGGACAAGAAGAGGCACTGGACCTACCCTTGAGGAACTCCCACTCATAGGAAAAGAAGACTGAGGAGGATCCATGGAGGTAGAGGGAAAATCAGGAGAGTGTGTCACAGAACCCAAGAACATGTTTCAAGAATGGCAGGGGTAAAGTTATCTTTGCTGAAAGTTAAGAGGTGAAGTAGGATGAAGACTAGAAATAATATCCTCAGACTTAGCAACAGGGCAGGCATTAATGGTCTTGACTAGACCCTTTCTTGGGGTGTTTGTCACACTGAGTTGAAGAGTCGTTGTTAGGAGAGCAGAAGGAGACAGGGGAGGTGACTTTTGAGAAAGTTTGCTGAGAACAGAGAAAAGGGGGCCATGGATAATTTTCTTTTGAGATATAGTGTTTGTAAGCTGATTAGAAGATTTGGGGACAGGGAGAGATTGAAAATGTTGAAGAGAGACCAATTCGGTCAAGGAGGAAGTTTTGTGAGAAGAAGGGATGGGATGTTGATCATATGTGGAGGTATTGGCCTTCGGAAGGAAAAGGGATTCTTTCTCAATTGTAATTGGACAAAAGATGTATGTAAGTCCATTTGGGTTAGAAGTTGTGATGTTGGGAGGATCACAGGCTTCTGTATGATGGCTTCTGTTTTCTTAGTGAAAAAAGACAAGAAGTGGGCATAGTATGTTTGGGGAATGCTTAAAATTAAAAGGTGTGATTGGTGAAGAGAGGATGAGTTTGCTGGAGAAAAGTAGTGTTTTTAAAGCAATTCTAAGGGGAGCGAATGTAGCTCAAGTGGTTGAGCGCCTGCTTCTCATGTAAAAGGTACTGGATTCAGTCCCCGTCCCCCCCCCCAAAAGAAGGCAATACTAAGCTGCGTGGGTACAAGCCTGAAGGTGGATGTTGTGGTTTGGCCATTGTGCAGAGAGAATGGCAAAGGATTTGAGATTATTCAAAAGGGAGTGATTGTCATGATGGGATCTAAGCAGGATAAAGAAGTGAAGTAAAGGTAGGAGGCTGATAGAGAGGGAGAGGGTTAAGTTGAGTCGGGGCATAGTGGATTGGCAGAATCTCTGAATTTCAAGAATTATTTTCAAGGGAGCATTTAAGCAGGTGAGCTAGAAGGAGAAGCAGTGGTTGGACAGTAGGGCCTTTGAATTCATGATTTTGAGATGTGCTGGTTCTGGTCATAAGGTCCAAGATGTTGACTGTTGGAAGGCCTTGGCTGATGTGGAATGGCTGTGCCCAAGGATGGCAGTGTTCTATAAGAAATGTTTCAGCATTTAGAAGCTTGAGGTATATATTTATAGAGAGATTGTGTCATTCTGCAATTGATTACTCATAATAATCCAGCACATGTGTTTGGAGGCCTAGGTCAGCCCCAATTGAGAACTGATTTTTTCTGGAGAGAATTTTAGAAATGATTGGTTTAGGAAATGGGTCTCTTGGGTCTCTTCTTCTGTTCTAACAGCCTCACACTGATCTTGGAAATCTCTGGAACTGGAGGTAGTTGGGCAATACTAGGAGGAACTGAGCAGGTGGTTTCATGTGATTTCTTGCCCTGATTGCTACTTGGGGGACTTTAAAATTATCATCCCTAGTATATGTGAGCTGAGGTTTCTTAATGGTGCTTTAGGAGATCACTTGGCTGAGACTCAAAAGTAAATATTTTTCTGGGGGCCATAACAAGGGCAATTAGAATAGTAATTGTCATGGTTTTGCTTAATGAATAAAAGTAAGGATAGGTGGGTTTCTTCTCAGGTTTGCTATCTCAAGACTGGGAAAAGTGTTTAAGGAGAAAACTTTTCTGAGTAAAATGCAAGCATATAAAAAAGCAGGTATTGCATATATATTTTTACAAATAAAAATATAAAACACTTTCCATTAGTGAGGATCAGATAGTATGTAAGATGATGCACAATAGAAACAAAACTGACACTTCACTGCAGTGGACAGATTTCACAAAGTCAGGCTCCTTTTTAATTGTTTCTTCTCTGCCCCCTTCCAGATTAAGCAGCTGCAAGAGGAAACCCCACCTGGTGGTCCCACGAATGAAGCTTTGCCCCCTGCCCGAAAGGCAGGTGATTTGCCCCCGATGTGGTGGCACATTGTGACCAGGCCTCGGGAGCAGCCCATGTAGAAAGAGGGGAAGACACTTCACTGTTCACGTTTGCAAGTGAAATAAGTTACAGGAGATAACACACTTGCCCTAATAAAAAGAACTAAACGTGGTCTGCTCTGATGGGTATATTTTATCCGAGGATTAACATGATGCCAAGTTCCTGTGCCACTTGTCGCTGTTTTCTTATCCATTGTACTTGCAGAGAAAATTATGTGAAATGTAGACAAATAATGTGTTCTTTTCTTCCTCAATAAATCACATCGATAGCACATGTTAGCAATAAAGGAAAGTGGCATTGAGGCAGACAGATTTGCTGTGAAGATTGAGTTGAACACTTAATTAGCTCTAGTTACTGGAGGAGATACTAAACTGAGAAGATAGTCTGTTAATACTGAGGACTTAGAATACCTTTTTTATTTTCTAAAGATTCCACTAATGAAGTTTTAGTTTTTACTGAAAGGACAACTCTCCCTTGTTAGGTTTGGAGGGAAGCCAAGGAAGGGAGGTGTTTTAGAAAGCAGACTGGGAGCTGAAGTTAGTTTAAACAAAGCCTTTAATGAGCTTAGCAAGTGGGCTGTGCCTGAAATGGACAGCAGCAGCAAAAGAGGGGGAGAGGGGTGTGTTTATAACTCGTTCTGGGGCTAGACTACAGCGGGGCTAGTTTGTGATGGTTTATGCTAGCTTTGCAGTTTTAAGGTTGGGGCAAGATAACTCATATCAGCTCTGTAGTTCCAACCACATCCCTCAGACATGGGTTGCTACTATCAGACCCGAATGTTTAGGGAGGGAGCAGGGATAGGAGCTCTGGTTCCATATCAATTAGGAATGCACACCTGCAAGAAGAGGGGGAAGGGAGGGGGATGAAGAGCAGGCAAGCAGGATGGGAGTCCTGGGCCTAACATCCCAGACTTTTTATTTTGCTCTGGGGAAAAGGACGATGATCTGCCTTCTGTAGCTACTTGCTGCTGACTGGGGCATACAGCTGTCTTTAACAGTCGTCTTGTGTCAGGGATTGGTAGCCGTCGGCCTGCTGTATTAGAAACACGTTGCTGATGGCCTGGTTGGTCATAGCATGAACAGTCCTGCAGAGGAAACTTGTTAGGAGTGGTGCAAGGCAGGGCCTGAGGGTAAGGATTAATAAGGTTAATATGAGGGGTTAGGACGGGTAATGAGAGTGGCATGAAGCGGAGAGAGAAGGAAAAAAAAAAGGGTTTCAAGACAGGAGGTGTTGCTGAGTTAGTTTTTTTCTGGCTTGTTTGATGATCTTTTGTTTACTGGAGTGGGGGGGTCAATGTCGGTTTTTCAGAATATTGCTAATTTCTTTTCTGCTGAGGAGGAATGGGTCATTGCTGATACAGGTTTCTCTTGCCCAGCGTTTTTGCCTGTAGGTTAGGGAAAGGGCATTTTTCTATATACTCTACAGAGGGGGAAGTGGGCATTTTATGTTCTTACGTTCTATCCCAGTGCCCTTTTCACTTGCCATTCTATGTATACATATTTTGAGATATCACTTGAGCAGTTAGGGCATTGAAATATTGCATGTAGGTTATACGACAACAATATAAAAGACAACATAATAATAGGGGCAACATACACAACATTGAACATTAATGCTTGACAGTGAAATTACATAATTCAGTGGGTAACGATCTTGTATTACAGATTTTTTTAAAAATTTCATACAGATGGGCAGATTATGCTGGTTTAACAGTGTACAAGCAATACTTTCATTAATAGACAACAAAGTACCAGGTAGGGGGGCTTTATGAGGAGGTTTCTAATACAATATATTTTTCTATTTTTAAATTAGTTTAGGCAAAAGAAGAATTTACATAGACACAGTTTCAGTGGGAATAGGAGACTTTAGATTTTTAATTGTTTCATAACAATGTCTTGGATGACTTTTATTTGTTATGGACTTAAGATTCCCAACCAGTAAGGCTGCATGGGCCAGTATTATGGCTAAAATGATTTCAGTTTGTATAATTTGAGGCATAGGCAACAACAAATTATTACTACTTTTCATTTTGGGCTCAGGGCGGCTGGCACTTGAACTTATAACAACTTCAGTGCCTGCATTGGTTTTGCTGTTAGCATCTTAACTGAAGCGTTGGATTTAAACTTATTTTATTGTTGTAAAGATTTTTTTATTGCCTTTTATCTGTTTCATTAAAAGGCCATTTATTTTTCAAATAAAAAGTGAAATTAATATCCTGGTTTATAGTTTAAGAATGCATGGGGTGACTAGTAAATAGAATTTCTTGGTGACTGTTAATTTGGACTGGCATCTCATATAGGCATTTACATTTTCTAGGCAGCAAACAGTAGCTGGCTGGTTAGAGGTTCTCGTTGCAGTGTCTGTAGCAGTGAAAGCATACTTTGCTGCTTCTGAGGGCAGGAGGGGATTGATACACAGTTATTGGAGTGAGTATGATGAATAGTCGTGGGTGATGTCCATGAGCTGTTGCTGAGCAACGGGCAGCTAGAAGTGCTGCCACAGGGTTCAGTAGCTACGATGCCCGTTTTTCTTGCGGAGCCACTTTGCTGCTGCTTGCGTTTCAATGGTATGACTCTGGATTTTCGTGAGAGTATCTGCTTTAACAGTCTCAAGGGGGGTGTTAGAAGAGTGGGCAAGGATATGATAGACAGTTACATGGTGCTGCTGGCAGGCATTTCAGATGTCTTTTTACAGATCTCTTCCCCGCAGAGGGTGGTTCACAACACTTTATTGTTCCTGTCTTGTTTTTAATATCCGTAGTCCACTCCTGGATAGGGATGGCAGTTTTCAAAGTGACTTTTGACATTAATGGGTTAAGCCTTCTACTTGCAACAGGGCGTGGTATGCCGCACATAGTTGCTTTTTTTAAGGGGCTATATTGTAATTTGGTCTTTTTCTACAATTGTGATTAAAACCCAAGGGGGAAGTTTCTCATCATTAATCTATTTTAATAAAAATCTACACAGTCTTTCTCCTGAATGATCAGTATGCAAAAAAGAAAGTGTTTTATCTAAGTAGCTTCTTATACTTTAACCTTAACGTTTCCTTGAAGAAACAAGTTTTATCACTTTTAAAAAACATAATGTTTAAACCTGCTTTCTCAAAAAGAAGCTTTTTGTTTTAAACTGTTACAAATGATTTAGTCTGTTACCTAAAAAAAGATAAAATACTAAAAATAGTTAAGTTCATGTGATATAAGTTAAATAAGGTATTCAAAACTGTTGTACACTTAAAAGAAATTTTTTAATTTTGTAACAATTAGTTATATAAATAAAAGGTTCATATAATTACTTTAAAGGTGTATAAAATTACTGAAAATTTAATAATGTTTCAGTGTAATATTAAATAAAAATATACTGTTATTAATAATAATTTTAATTATTTTATAAATCTACCTGTCTAAAAATCAAAAGGCAGATGCTTTATCTCATTTATCTGATTCATTCCATCTCTGCCAAAAAAAATAAAACCCAAGGGGTACTTGTTTAGAAAGTTGCCTTTGCCACAAACTCCACCCAAAGCCAATATTGGTATTGGCTACATTTAATTTACAGGGAAAGTCAAGGTTTATCCCCGATTGAGCCTGTGTTACTGTTTTAAAAGCATGCACAATCTTTCTTGATTAACACATATAATGGTTTTAATATCTGAGTTAAATGAGGGATGAAGGGTTTTTTGTACCCTAACAACCCAGAAAGGTTATTAATTGTTTTGGAGTTTGTGGTATAGGAAAACATTATACTTTAACAACACTTAAAGTTTGACAGAGCAGCAAAGACTTTGTGGTTTGTTCTAATTGTTTGCCTATTTCAGGCCTTTAAGATAAGATGCTATTGTGTCTGGTGTTTCTTTTAATTCTGTAAAAAGAATTATTGGTTAACATAATATTATTAATATAACGAAATAGGGTTATAGCTACAGGTTTTTCACACAGCCAGATTTTTTGTCACCAGGCCAGGATAGGTGACTGGGTTATGCACACAGCCTTGGGAAAACACTGCAAAATCCACCATTGGCTTTTTCACAGGTAGGTGAATGCAGGCTGGCTTGATTTGCCTAAGAAGATACTAAGGAAAGCTTTAGCAAGTTTTAAAACAGTGATAGTGAGTAAACCAACAATATTTAGGGCTGTTGCATACAGCAGTGGTGTTATTTTAATTTACAATAGTTTACTGTGTGTCACCTCGCGACAGCCCTCAGAAGCCAGTCTTTTTCAGCAGCCATAGAGCTGTTTTTTTTTGGTTGGTTTTTTGTTTTAGCAGAGGTGGGATGAAGCAGACGAGTCTGAGTTAAAGTTAAAGCATCTGCCTCTTAATTTCCAGGCGGAGAGGTTTTTGTGATGTGTACCATTTTCAAAAATAATTAAAACTATGATTAATAACATTGTGTTTTTAATGTAATATGCTGAAACATTGTTAAATTTCCAGGAATTTTATACATTTTTAATTTATATGAAACTTTTACTCATAGAACTTTAATTAACAGAGGGTTAAAGAATCCCTTTTAATTTTATAACACTTTCTAAACACTTTTCATTCAATAATACATTAAATGAATTCAATTTTTCACTTTTTTAAAGGTGAAAGAACAATTTTTTTGTAATAATTTGAAATAAAAAGATATTTTCAGGATTTGACTTTGAGAAAGCATAACGTTAAAAGTTGTCAGGTTTGAACATTATGTTCTTTTAAAAGTGATAAGACTTGTTTCTCATAAAACAACCAAAGAAACGATAGGGTTAAAGTACAAGAAGCTATTTTGATAAAACAGGTTTTGTTTTGTTTTTTGTATACTGATTATTCAGGAGAAAAACGATAAACTTTTACTAGAACAGACCAATGACTTGAGAAACTTTGTCACATTAACAGAAAAAGAACAAAATTCTAGTTTTACATTATTATACTATTTGATATTAAAGCTTTTACATCTTTATACAGAGACCCATCAAATCTTACTCAACTTTAACCATAAAAATTCCTTTTTCACAAAACTTCTGCACTTTGTATTCATTCAGGTTTTCTCCCACATTTTACTCTTTCTTAATAACCAGTCATTTTATTTTAGGACAAAATTACTGTTTTTTTTCCCCTTAATAATAAAAACACATTTTATATACCCTACACACATAAGTTACCAAAATGATTTTGGAAACTGTTTCAAAGCAGACCTCTTATAACAATTAACATGATTATATTAATTAACAGGTATTTTATTTTAGCAGTACAGGAAAAACTACTTTTCCATTATTTTATGAAAACTTAAGATTTCCAATGGAATCCAGATTACTTTTTACCTACCTCCACTTTAATATGTAGATTGAGGTGGTTTCTGACAGGTTTTTCTGTTATGAAGTTACTTTTTTGTTATTACCAATTCATTTTCTGTTTAATAATGATTTTCTGGAATTAGCTATTTAAATATTTTAGTTTAAAATATTTAAACTTCCTATAACTATCCATCTTAAGACAAATTTCACCTTCACAAAATACATTTTCTTATTTAATGCTACTTTCTGTAATACTTTTTACAGAGGGTGTTTCTGACAAGGCATCAGGAGGGAAGCGAGGGTTTTTTGGGAGAGGGGAGTGAAGAATTTGAAAAGTGGGACAGAACTGATGGAAGGGTGCTTGTGCAGCTCAAAAAAGTCTTGGACATATGGGATCTTGCTCCACTTGTTTAGTGTTGATGATAATTGTTGAGATCTGTAAGAATTTGGGGGTCTAAGTTCTCATTTTTTTGCCAGACAGATTTATTGTTGAGTGGGTAATGACACTAGGCAGTGTTACAGTGAAAGATGAGCCCTTTTGGCTGGAGATCAGATTCAAGACTGAGATTTTTAAAATTTCAAGAGGCACCCCAAGGGTTGTTTTTAGGGGGGTGTGGATTGGCTGTTGCCCATGGATTTAAGGAGATTTCACTAAGTTCCCGCAGATCACAGGGGACATCCCTCCCTCGTTTCGTTGGGCCAGATACAGAGGACCAGAGGGAGGTGTGTCCTGTCGTCCCCCCCCCGCCCCCCCACCATCTAGTCACGCCACAGAACAAAGGATCCCGGACCCTGAGGCAGCCCTCTACCTGGTGCCGGGGTTTTCAAGACAGCACACGTTGTCCTGGACTACACAGAACAGAAGAGGGTGCCAGATGTGGGAAAAGGGTGAAGCTCCTTACCTGCTTTTCTGGCAAGAGTTGTCCTGGACAACTGAGACTGGAGGAAGGCATCAGCCTGAACAATCCTGCCAGTGTGGATGGAAAAGGGACCAGACAAGTGGGCTCCCTTAGCCTCGGCTCCTGGGTTTCAACACCAAAATGTTAGGTTTGGTGGGAAGCTGAGGAAGGGTGTCTTAGAAAGCAGACTGGGAGCTGAGGTTAGTTTAAACAAAGCTTTTAATGAGCTTAGCAAGCCGGTTGTGCCTGAAATGAACAGCAGCAGTGAAGGAGCAGGAAAGGGGGTTATTTATAACTCGTTCTGGGGCTAAACTACAAAGGTTGTGATGGTTTATGCTAGCTTTGCAGTTTTAAGGTCGGGGCAAGATAACTCATATTAGCTCTGTAGTTCTATCCACATCCCTCAGACATGGGTTGCTACTATCAGATCCGAATGTCTAGGGAGGGAGCAGGGATAGGGGCTCTTGTTCCGTATCAATTAGGAATGCACATCTGTAGGAAGAGTGGGGAGGGAGAGGGGATGAAGAGATGGGGGCGGGACGGGAGCCCTGGGCCTAACATCCCTCAGTAGCACACATGCAACAAATAAGCATGGGGGTTATGAAATTCTTTCAGGAGGGCAGGTTTGGTGATTGGGGTTGAAGGGTCCAATCTGGGAGGGAAGAGTTTGTTGGCACATTTTGGAGACAGTTTTCCAGTTTTGCTTTCTCTACTATAGCTTCGGGTTGTCTACTGACTTAAAGGTAAGGGCATAGCAGAACTCTTAAGTGTTTGCATAAGCTTCTTTAGAAGGTAAAGCAGTTTTAAAGATTCAACTAAACAGTGACTGCTTTTACTTCTTGATAATTCATTGGAACTGTGGTTAAAGAATTAGTTCAGGCAACTAGTGTTCTTAGGGCTCATTAACTGTCAAAAAAAAATGTTCCGTCAGTTTTCCAAGTAAAGAACCTTAAGCTCAACTTAGGTCTCAGTCCATCTTCTAACATTTGACGAAGACCTCAAATAGAGAATAAGACTTAAAATACAGGACTTCTTTTTCTAGTGGTTCTTTATTTATAATGTAGGCCGAAGCAATTGTTACAATGTAGAAGGGAGACACATTACACAATTGTTATTTATACAAGTTTAGAACAAAAAACTGCACAGGGAGAGGTCAACTCTCAGTACAAACTAGCAACTAAACCACAATAATTTACCTTTAGAAACGATTTATGTTTAGCTGTGACACCGCTTTTACAATATGCAAAAACACAAACAGAACTACCTAAGGTGTTTTGTCACATTTTTTCTACATTGAATTTGGCAACATTTTATATTAAATTTATTCAGATTATACTAACGTTTAAAAACTAAACAAGTGAAAAGCTGTACTAAGGTACAGTTACATCCATTCATTTCAAACGTTTAAAATACCACTTTTATCTATTGTAATTACCTTGCAGTGATTTCTGCTTTTGCAAAAACCATCTCAAGCATCATATGCACAATGCATCAGCTATGCTTAGTCATCAAGATTGGTGGGCTAAACCATAGGCACTACTGTTGCTTATATTCTGTAAAAGAAGCTTGTTTTTCAAAGGAAAAAAGCTTAGTTTCTAATAATCATGCCTTTGCTTTAAAGCCAGAACATAAAATGCCCTTGAGCAATCACAGCAGTGTTAAATGTTAATATACAGAACGGCTACACAGGACATCCAACGCAGTTATGCGTTAAAGCGTAAGATTATGTCATTGAAGATTAGAGCCAACAGGAATCTGCAGGGTGTGTGGGATGCACCACGTTCCTGGAGTGGCACAGACACAAATGTGCACTCTCAACTAACCCGACTGTGCCAAGCGGCTTGCTTGTTTTTTTTTTGTTTTTTTTAAAGATTTTATTTATTTATTCATTTATCCCCCCCTTGCTGCTTGTGCTCGCTGGGTCAGCTAACCATGCCGTGCGGGCGGGCTTGCCTTCACCAGGAGGCCCCAGGAACCGAACCCGGGGCCTCCCATATGGTAAACGGGAGCCCTACTGATTGAGCCACAGCCGCTTCCCACTTGCTTGCTTTTTAAAACCCTGCTGTCGTCTCCAAATTGTGATCTCTCTTTAAGTCTACAAATCTCTATTGGCTTTAAGAGATGGGCATTATAACAAATTTAACTTTCACTTAGCAAAGAAAAGATATAAATCCATTCCAAAAATCATATTACCGAGAATAGAGGAAAAAACAACAACAGTACAGTGGTCAGATTCCCAGCGACAATAAATAAATCCTCCTCTTTTCAATGTTTAGTATGATGCTGATTAACTGCCATTTATTTAGAAGAAAAGAAAAACAAGCCCCCAGATCAGTAAACACGTTGGCAAGTTACTAGACTCCAAGTTGGTTACCCTTATTAAATCCGCTCAAGTTTTTTCAAAATATTTGGGCTTTTAAACGTGCCCAGCCTGCTGGGCACAGCTAAGTAAAAGGCATTTTCTATATCTAAGAATTCCCTGCTATCATTTAAAATGTTTTCACATTTTTATAACTGCCTTACCCTTCTGGATGTATTTGGATTCAATGAAAGTGAGTACAATAGACAAGAAACTAAAGTGGGGGAATTCTAGGTCTACCCAGTGGCAGCAGCATGCTCGGGATTGGAGGTGGGTGCTGTGCGCAGTCAAGAGGAATCATGGGAGAAAGGAAGTCCTTAAACATCCTATAGAAACAAACACTGCAATCCAGTATGGCTTATTCGGATGCATTTACCATGAAGCTACTAGAAATCAACCTACGAGGCTACTCTTAAATGTAACAGGATCGGCTATGTTGACAGTGTGCCCCTCCCACGGCCCTCCCCCCAATCCCAATGCACTCTACCATCTCCAGATTTACTTCATTCTAAATATTGCTCATCAATTCGTACTCCTGCTGTTTTCACCCAGAACAGAGTATATTTAAATGATATTATCCCTTATCCATTTTGTTTGTACATTAAAATAACTTGAGTTTGCTTCTAAGCCAGACTACTACAATGCACCTACAAAAGCTTGCAGAAAGAAAGAAGACAGGGAGGGAGGGAAGCAGGAGAGAAGGGGAAGAGAGAAAAAAGAGCCAAGTATAGTGATCCTTTTGCTGACGTTAACTACTTTGTGGTTCCCCTGCCCCGACCCTCCCCCTCTTATGCATTTAAAATTTTACAAAGACTTATAAAAAAGTTAAATGGAATTTGGCACCTTCAGAAAAATCAAAAGGGAAACTAAGATTAAAATGTGCAGAAAGAAAACTGTCAATATTTACAAATGAAAGATCAAGATCATGTCAGTTATAGCTGTTGCTTTTAATTCTTATCTAAAGGTGTCGTATTCTGAGTTGCCTACAAAATCTTTTGTTTGATTATAGATTGGAATGGATCAAGACAAATTAGGTTTTGTTAATCAAACAGTTCCTTCCCCACCAGCAGCATTCCCGTGAGCCTGAGAGCGCCTAAGAGAGGCGCGGGGCCGAGCGGTCATTCGTCGTGGTCTTCTTCAGTTTCACGCCCCTCCGGATGGCGTTGAGCATGTCTTCTCCTTGCGGTGCCTCCCGGGGGCTCAGATCTGCAGGGTCACTCTCGGGGGTCTGGCCTGGAGAGGCGGTGGCACCTGAGGCATCCCCGTCCTGGTCTTCAGCCTCACTTTCTGGAATCGCCTGTCTGTGCTCCTCGGGGATGTTTGGCTTCGGGCCTGGAAGTGGGGGGTTGACAGAGGCTTGGCCACTCCACAGGGAGGAGGGCATGCTGATGACACCCGGGGGGCCCTCCCCCACAGGCGGTGACTCGGGGCTGTGCTCACCCCGCTCCTCCAGCCCATCTGGAGGGGCTGGCAGCACCCCGGGGACCTCTGGGACCGTAGGGGTCTTGACAGGGATCACGGGGGTCTTGATGGGGATGGGACCCGCTCCCGTGGTCCCCCGGCGCACAGAAGGCTTGGTGGAAGGGGTCCGTCGGATGGTTGCAACCCCTGGGGTGACCATGGCGGGTCCGAGGGTGGTGGGGAGGCCCGCGGTGGACGCTGGGCGCTTGGCTTGGAACATGCGGCGGTAGGACTGGCTGATGTCGCTGTTCCTCGGAATGGTGGAGGATTTGTCAAACTCCTGCTGCTCAGCCTCCTGGTCACCACTTACGGAGAAATAATCGTAATCTGAAACTGGTAATAGGTTTTGATTAGAAATATCCAAAGCAGCAACCTTGCTGTTTGATTCTTTTGTGTTGGAAGGACAAAGGCACACGAGGCAGAGTATTTGACCGCATTCCTATTTCAAGCCTACCAATGGATCCTTAGAAAGCCCTCACCAGTGAGGGACCTTTGTTTCGTTCACGGATGTGCCCCTCACTGGATGGAGCAGGCACTCAAGTCTGCCACATGATGAAGAATGTAAAACTGCCAGGCAGCAGCACACCTAACCCGGAGCATGTCTGGGATGTGATGATAAGAGGGATGAAGGAAAAGATACATTCTATAAACCCTCCAGTGCAGAATCCAACATGAGACACAAACCTCAGACTATCCCAGGCCTTAATGTCTCCCTAATAATTGTTAGGAGCTACTGGCAGTGAGTCCCTAAAAACAAGCTCTAAAAATAGGTTCCATCGGTGGCCTGTTCTAAAAAAAAAATGGCCTAATGCCAATCCCAGCGTTGTGTAGGAAGGGGAAGCTTACCCACTACACATCCTAGAGTGGAGTTTCTCAATAGCACCTACGCACATTTTAGGGCCAGGTGATTCTTTGTTGTGGGGGGCTCTCCTAGGCATTATAGGATGCTTAGCAGCATCCCTGGCCTATACCCACTAGATGTCAGTAGCACCCCCTCCAGTTGTGACAACCAAACTGTCTCCAGACATCACCAAATGTCCCTCAAGGGGCAACTGGCCAGTTGAGAACCACTATCTCAGAGGCTTTGACCAATGGATTGCAAAAAGCTTTTAGTCCTCTGTCAGATCAATTCTGCTATTAGATTTTCAACTTGCCTGGCTTGTGTGTGTGTTAGAGGTAGGGCAAGTTTAATAGAGGAATAGGTAAGAACTTGGACTTTGGAGCCCAACAGACCTAGGGTTCAAACCCCAGCTCTGCTACTTACTAACTGTACGCATTCGGGAAAGTTATTGAACCTCAGCTTCCACATCTGTAAAATGGGGATAAAAATACTCATCCCATGAGTGGTTGCAAACATTAAATGGGATAATAAATATAAAGTGCTTAACACATATGAAGACATTATTAACAGTATCTGTCTCAGTTCATATCCATAATCACCATGTATCCTGATGGAAGTAAGAAACTGCTAAAGTGCAGGTTACTTCTTTACATGGCACTAACTGACAACTACAGATCAACAACTCCAAAGCATTCCCAGATGATGAAAACAATTCGGAAGCCAGTCTGCAAGCCTGGAGCTGTGATACATCGTACTCCCTGGTTTCCTGCCCTCTCCTCACTTGGTGCCTCTCAGAAAGCCCAGCTATGAACACAGGGGCTGCCTCGTACCTTGGGAAGGGATGGTGTCCTCTGAACAGCATGGGGTGGTCGTCTGGGTGCTGTAGCCACTGGAGCACTGAAGCGAGTCCCGGCTACTCCTCTGCGTGTCGAGCTGGAGGCCCCGTGTCAGGGCCAGAGCCAGCTCTTCACATGCCTCCAGTTCCTCGCCAGGCTACAGGATGGAGGGAAGAGAGAGATGCAGACAAGCCACCATGGCTGGTGTCCCCAGAAGCTTTCCGCATACCTCTTTGGGTGGGACCTCAATAGTATTCCTATAATGTTCCCGTGCCTATGGCATGAGGGGGCTCTTGACTTGCTTGGGTCCTACCACACGCTTTAGGAAGCTCTACGCATCTGATTCCCACACAAGGCTTTTTGCCGGGGATCTTCCAAATGCTACAGAGTAGGAAGTGGGGGAGATGGAGCCCAGGGCCCCCCCAGCTGCAAGGCTAACGTGGGCCCCAGTTGCCGGCCAGCCCATGGCCTCCGGCTTACACCGACCAGCAGCACAAACAGCTATAGAGAACAAGAGCGTCACCCTGGTGGCAGCCGACACGGTCATGCTCCGTGGCCTCTGAGCCTCCTCGGCGGCTGCAGGGGCACCGCTGCTGCCGCCTGTGGCATTGGGTCCCCCTCCGCTGGGGTCTGGGTCACGCTTCTCTTTACGGCGCTGCAGGGTGTTCACGAGAGGCTGGTCGTAGGGCCCTGGCTTAGCCCAGTCCTAAGTGGAACAAGTGTGGTCAGGAGGCAGGAGGAGCCTGGGCTGCTGGCTCCCTCCTTGTCTTTTAGGGGGGCAGGCACAATTTCCTTGTGGACAGCCACCCACAGAAGCATGACTGGTCCCTCAGGGCAATGCTCAGACTGGAACGAGCCAGCAGCCCTTCTTTTCTGTCCTTATCCAGCTCTAAAAGACAGGGGCTGGAAAACCCTTTGGGGACCCCTGGGTATGTCCCTTTTCCCTCAGCGACCAGGCAGGCAGCCTGTGGGAGACTCGGTCCACAGTCCCCTAAGAGCGGACTAGTATGTCCTACAGGAACCACCAGTGGAGAGCAGGGCCCTGGGGACCAGGTCCTCTTTTCTGATGTCTGAAGGAACCATCTCCCCTTTAGCAACCCAAATGACCTCACTTTAGTGGGGTGGCCACCAGGGGGCAGTACAGGCACTTCAGCCCTCCTCCTTGAGGCTGAACCCACCACCTCCCTTCCAGGAAAAACGGCCCCAAAGGTCATTTCAGGGTCTGTGACCTCTAAAGTCCTCAGACAGGGAAGGGAAGCCTCCCGGGGGCACCAGAAAGATTTTGAGGAGTCTGAGGAGTCCACACAACCTGTGTGGAATAAAGTCAAGACTTGTTCAAAATGCTGGTGGGCTAGGGGCCTGCTTCTCAAATTAGACTCCTCATCTCAAAATAAAGCAAAATGTCTTCCTGAAGCATCAGTTGAACTTGGTAGGAAATAACTGTAAAACTCTGCCTTTGTTTTAATATAAAACAATCAAGACTAAAGTTAAAATCTGCATGTATTTTTAGGATAAAACAATCCTCCAATACATATTTTGGGTTACAGTTCTGTTACCACAGCCCAGTCAGGGCAGAGGTGGAGGAGCATGGCTGAGGAGGCCAGGTCCTCCCAGCCCCCTACGGGCTCTCTGATATGCTGATACCCTCAGGCCCAGGAGGACATAAACCCAGCAGATTTCATCTTGATGGAGAACGAGGCCTTTCAACTTGGAACCGACTGTCCCTGCCATGCCCCATTGAGGTTTACTGTCTAACAGGGGGTAACTGAAGTTCCCCAAAGGGAGCCTGCCCAGACAGCTCCGTGTGGAGATTTCTAGCTCTGAGCTACTTGCTGCTTTCTGGCTTCCCCCAGTGAGAATTTACTTTGGGAGAGAAGGAGGCAGAATGTGAAAGGAAGGGGGCATGTGGAAAATCGAGGCGAGGATGAAGGGACAGCAGAGAGGCAATGAGAGGGGAGGAGGAGGGAAGGCGGGAGGGAGGAGAGACACAAACCTTCCAGCTAGGGATCTGAGATGACGGGAACATGCCGGGCCCAATGGTGTAATAATGAGCGAAGTCTGGAAGGTGGGCAGAGGTGGCCCGAGGGAGCAGGCGGGAGGCAGGCAGGCAGTGAGGGAAAAGACCTGCGCCCACGGGCCCCGCATGGGACTCACTTGATAAACTATAGTGATAAAACCCGTTAGACAACTGAAAACAAACAAAAAGGGGGGAAAAAAAGGAAAAAGAAATTAATATAACAGGATGAGTACGGAGATACACGATGGCATTGACATTCGAGGGAGGTGGGGAAACCTGAATTATTACAGATAAAACAAACCTGGGGGCGTGGCAGCTCGTGTGTGATCAAGGAGACTAGAAAAAAGAGCCAGGGTGCAAAGACTGCACATTTATTTGACACCAAATAAGGATTCACTCAAGGAAATTCTTTATCTACATTTTAGAATAGCTTGGAAATGGGTCAATGTCTTTAACTTCTGGTGTTCTCCATGGTTTTTTAACTAACGAGGCATAATTTCATGGTGATTATGACTTGCTCATGTCATTATGCAAATTTAAAGGTTCCACAGTCTTTTCAAACGAATGCGTTCATTCTAGGTTTCCAAAATCATTAGGCTACAGGAGCAGATTCCAAAATGGGTGGGGGAGGGGTGCAAACTAAAAGGCGGGAAAGCACACAGCCTTTGATGCAGTGAAATGTCATGTCCAACGGCATGATGACAAGGCGGCCACGTGGGTGAGAGGTTTAGGAGGGGAAGGGAGGGAGATGGATGACCACACGACACCGGTTTTGGAAAGAAACCTCGGCACCTCTGAGTTCCCCAGACCCCTTCCTCTTTGCACGGTGCTTGCTCAGGAGCCACACACTCATTCAAAAAAAGCCCTCAGCCTTTTCCCACCCATTTTCCCCCCACCCTGAAGGAACATGCTCTTGGTGTATTTGAGTTTCTGGGTTCCTGCAGCTGGGACTGCAAACAGAAGGCAGGGGAGGGGAGAGGGGGGCGGGGCAGCCGCGCCGGCCACCCGGGTCATCACCTTCTCTGTGGAAGCCCAGGCACCCATGGTGGAGCCTGAGCTGACTGAGGCTGGGGAGCTGCACTCGCTCACTGACTGGCAGGTTTCAGAGGCTTCCGAGGAGGCTGAGCTGGACGAGTTCTGCAGGGGGAGGGGGTGGACCACACGAGGGGACCAACAGAAACCGAACCACAAGCCACCAGAACATCATAATGAATAGACAATAAAGGAACGGGGAAGGGCGAGGGGAAGGGCACGTACAGAGAGACAGACATATACACAGAAGAGGGAAGGATGAGAGAAGCAGAGGGTTAGGCTCCTCATTTTCCCCAAAGCTGCAGCACACAGAGGCATTCAATTCCTTGAGAAGAAGCTCAAGACTCAGCCAGCCCTGGACCCCTGGGCGGCAGGTCCCCCAAGGGCAAGCGGGGGTGTGTCTTGTCCACAGCTGTACTGCCAGCACCTGGCCAAGGCACTGGAACCCCCAGCAGGGCTGTGTTCTTCTTGTGCCGCAAGCCCAGGTCCCAAGGAAGGCCCCGTCTCTTCTGCCTCCCCCAGTACAGGCATTCTGGACTGCCTGAGGACTCTTGCTACATGCCCGCCCAACACCGCTCCAATTCCTGGACCCCCTTCACCAACTGCGGTTTCTGGCTTAATGAGGGGTGACTGCCAGCTAGAAGCTTCATTTTCACAAGACACGCTTTTGGTTCCTTCCCCTGCCCGGGGAGGGATTTCTAGGTTTGGGGCAGTGATGCCCCATGGGCAGTGCCAGAGTTTCCCTGGAGGGAAGATCTGAATTGGGGAAAAATACCCTTTTCATGCTGATCTTCGCCATAGCTCCAGGCCTTCATGAAAGCTGCCTGTCTCCTAACAACTGCCAGGGCAGTGCTCTGGCCAGGCTTCCCAATGTGCACCTGAGTTCTGTCCTGGCCAGAGGCAATGGCTGCTAGTTCCCCATTAAATCCTGAGCGTCTAGTCCTGTACTTGGCACATGGCAGGTTCTCAGGAAATACCGAATGGATGAGTGGCGATGGCCATCTCTTTCACGTAAGCTGGGTTCCCCCAGGCATTGCCTTATGCCCATCTAGGAATTGCTTTAAGTTTTTCACAGATAACGGCAATCTCTGGCTCACCCCCAGTTTGTTTAAGTAAGTCAAACTGTCTTGAGTTGCCTATTTCCTAGGAATTGTTCCTATCGTCACTGTCAAGGAGGCCAGACTCATGTTTCTGTCCACCTCTTTCACCCACAAAAGAAAGAAAAGTTTCTGCAAAGGGACAGAGTTTTAGCCTTCCCACCCAACAAGGGCAAGGAAACAAGAAGACGCTTAGAGATGCACGGCGCTCCATGGAACCAAAGCAGGCAGAGGCTTCCTGGTGGACCAAATGCAGCGACTGGTTCGCAGCCAAGGACCTGACGTCTGAGGGTCTGGAGGGAAGTCCTGTTTCTGCCACTTTCATCTAAGTCCCAATTTTTGTCACTTTTAGAATGGGGACCACTAGTATCTAACAGATGAAGATTAAGAGATTTATATATATGCCTATAGTGCTTAACAAACTGTAAAAAAAATTGTTATCCTCATAATTTACCAGAACTATTTATTTGGATTCACCTAATTCAAGGCTGTTTGGCTTGAAAAAAGAACCAGGCACTCATTCCAAGAAGGCATGTTCAGATTTCCTTAGACTCCTTTCTCATTTTTTCTTAAGAAACTCTTGCATCAGATGGAGTCCACAGCTCTAGAGCAGACCCTCCTTGGGACATGGCTCCATGACTAGGCTAAGGCACTATTTGAAGAGAATAGAGGGGACAAAAGTGGGAGAATTCTGAACAAACTGTCACTCAGCCTTCAGTTATAATTGAGTGGAGGAAGGAAGGCATCGTGCTCCATTAGATGTCCGCGCTCCCTTCCTCCCACCCTAAATAAAGCTGATCTTACTGGATTCAGGTCATGGAAACCTCCTGCCTAGGTCATCTGTACAACCTCCTTAAATTTCCTCTCCACCTTATAATTATAAGCAGCCGTATGCCTTTAAAAAATAGAATTATCTATTAAATTCTGCAGCAATTCTGAGCTTATTAAAGGTGCCTAGAGGTACGTGCCAAGTACATCTTGGTCACCACTTTTTAGATTAAGCAAATCCCAGCACCCTGCCTCCTGCTTCCCTCAGGGTTCCTGGGGGCAGAAGCTCTGCTTCAGGCTGGCATGCGTGCCTCCAGGCTTCTGCCAGCAAGGCTGAAGCGTGCGGTCCCTCTTTTTCAGAGGGGGGTGTTAGTGCACAATGCCGTGTTAAATTGTCAGTTGATTAAACACAAACACAGAATTATGCTGCTCATTAGAAAAGCCCTTGACGAAGGGCCGACTCCTGCTCCCGTTCTGACCATTCACACTCTCTGCTTGTGAGCCACGCAGGTTTGCTTCAGTGCTGCACATGGGGGGACTCGGCATGGGGGGCACCTTAGAAACCAAGCCAATGCAGCGTTGTGGGATGAACACATTGAAACTAGTGTCCAGGCCCCTGGCTCCGAGCATTTCCACTTGAAATCGAGTCTCCACGCAAGGAAGACAGAAGGCCCAAGCACACATAAGGGAGCACTGAGTTGTGAGGCCTGGGGTTCACCCATATCAGACACATCAGGGGAGTAACCTGTTGGCTGAGGTTCCTAAAACACCCCAACTACTACTTTGACATGAGGGTCTCCCTGAAACATCCTCCCAGGGGGTGCTTCCTGGCTGAGGTAGACTGGAAAGGGCTCTGGTTCTATAGCCAGAAACTTCTCCTCCAGGTCCTACCCTGCAACTCTGTCAAGTTACATCTCAGAGCCTCCGTTGCCTGAACAAATAAGGCTAACAACGGTCTGGGTGGTTGCTGGGGGAGGAGCCCATGGATAATTTAGGTAGGAGGGCCTAGGACATGCCCGCCACACAGTAGACAGTCTGGAAATCCAGATAAACAAGACAAGCATGTGGTCTCCTGAGTCCAAATGGTCTTGGACGGAAGGCTGCGGTCAACCTCAAATGTGGGTGATGGACTCGAAGCTGCCGCGCACCCCAGCAGGTGGCGCCGTGGGGCGCCATGCAGGTTGTGCTGCTTACTAAGTGTGGAGTCGGCTGCCAACCCACTGGCACTAAGGGAGGGGGCCGGAGGGGTGGGTAGGCATGCCGATCCTGAGTGGGAGGGCGTTCCGGTGTCCTGCCCAGCTCCTGCTTTCTGCTCCAGCAGGAACCATGGGGCAGGGATGGGCCTGGCACCATCACTCAATCCTGGGGGGGAAGACACCCCACACCTTCCTTCTCCCAGAATCAAAGTGCAAAAGAATTTTCCACAGAGGCTCTCATGATCCATTCTAATTCTCCACAAAAATCCATGACGGGAACCCAAGAGTGCCAGAGAAGCGTGTCAGAGAGATACTCAACGAGGGACGCTCAGCCACTCAGGAATCAGAGATGAGGGTGGAAGAGCTGTCACCCCTGACGGAATGCCTGGTCATTGCAGCCTGAAGCCAGACCAGGCACTTTCAGGGATGCCAGGGACTGGCCAAACTTCTTTGAGTTTTATCTACTCAGGTGTGAGAGCTCCCAAAATCAACGTGGTCTCAACTATCACCATGGAGACAGGCTTTTAACCCAACTTTTGTCTTGCTCCCTTTTGAGAAACGACATAGCTAAGGATGTGAAACTGAACCAGCGGTTTCTCAAGCGAGCAGGCAGGGGTCTGTCCAAGCCAAGGTCCTTCTCGGGTCCAGCCCTCGATGGCAGTCAGGGCACGAGGTACGAGCGGCTGCTCCCGGAGCCCAGGGCTCCCTTACCTGGTTGGGGGTCTCTGGTGGCATGGGGGACGGTGACTTGGACTGGAAGGCATCCTGGGATATGAAGCCTGAGTCATGGGAGGACACGCTGGACAGCCTCACGGGCGCCTGCTGGGGCAGGTTGGAGCTGCGATAGCGGTAATGTGAGCTGGGAGAGTGCGAGTGGGAGCCGCTGGAGCGGGAGTCACTGCTGTTGACACTGTTCAGGCTGCTGAGGGGCGAGCAGAGGGGTGGCGGGCACGGAGGGTCACGCAAGGGAGAGGGGAGAGAGAGCAGGAGGGGAATAGAAAGCATGGGGGCAGAGAAGGGACGAGAACAACATAATGCAATCAACTTTCTACCCAGGTATAAGTGAAGCAACCACAGGAATGTTTTCAACATGCCAAACCGTTAAGCTAGGAAAAAAAAGGTATTTTTCCGTGAGCCAAGACGTAGAAAAACTGCTGCAGGGACTCGGTTCTCTGATGGGCAATGATGCATTCTCAGGATCAAGGGCCACAATTCAAGTGCTGCCCAGTTCTGCTGTGCCGTCCACTACCCAAGCTCGAGGACCTGATGTCCGTTGCATAAGAAGAGATAGGCTAGTCTTATCTGCTCACCTGCTGGCCAAAACCATGACCCTTAGCAAAAGGCACTAAAGCTTCAGCATGACCTGGTCGGTGTTAGATGTGCCAGAAGACCAAGATCAATCCAACCAACCATAGCCTTGGGAGATATGGACACCAACGGGCATCTCAAGGTGATTTCACCCTAGGTGAGCCTGGTTCGAGGCTATGGCAAAGAACATCAGCAAATCTGCTCAGCCATAACAAAGTTAATAGTTTAATTAATGGCTTTGCCCTGATCACAGGTGTTTCTCTGTTAATATAGCCGTGGGCCTCCCAAAACTGCACACCTGGCAACATGCAGGCAGCTTTCACTGACTAAAGGCAATCAAGGCTAAACTGTTTGCTTTGGAGATGGAATAGTAAACAAGGATGTGGCAAAATTACACGCAGCCACTGGATGCTCTCTCTGAGTTCCACCTCCAGCCATATGCGCTGCAGCATAATTCAGGTTATGGAAAAGAAAAAACTGAACAGAGTCCCACAGTCCAAAGAACCAGAGCCGCCTCAAATAAAGGCAGTCGGAGAGGCATCTGAAGCCATGAAATAAAGAACCCAGCCTGGGATGAGAAAGTCTGTGGTTTCTGCTCCTAACTCTGCAGGAGATTTTGTTTTGCCAACTCTGGAAGCTAATGAGGTAGTCAGGGGCTGAGTGACTGTTGTACACTAGAATTGCTTGGTGCTAATGTTCAGAGACAGACATGGGGGAGGGTGCTGGAGGAAATCACTGCTGGAGGGGATAATTATCATGACTTTTGCTTTTTGTCCCCAACAGCCAGAAGAGGGCATTTGGGGACCCACAGTCAAGCTTACTGCAACTCGGCTCCAGCAAGCTCACAGCTGATGTTGTCAGTGCAACATAATTTTCTATTCAGCTCAGACTATAAGAAAGAAAAGATACCCAGGCAGCTTTGTTTTATACTAATGAGATCTTTTTTTTTAAGATTATCCCCCCCCCCAAAAGATTTGTCACACACAAAGTGTATACTGTGCAAACACAAGTATGAAACAAAACATGTACAAGTGTATGTGGAGACATTGCCATTCCCAGATTTACATAACCCATCCTGCTCTTTACTCTCAATGTAAATTCACAGGAAGCGGACATTCACTTGGCTCTCAAAAGTCAAATACAGAGATTAGCAATTTGGGTTTGCCAAAAAGATAAGGGATACAGGATGATGTTTCCATCCTTCAAAAAGAGGAGAAAAAAATTTTCAATCTCAAGCAAAGAATGGCCTTAACGCACAAGTACTAGAGAACACTTTTTGCAGGAGCAGAACCTTCCAATGGATTCTAAATTTTTCTCACCAGGCAACAGCAGTAGTTAGTGGGGAGGTGGTGGTGAATAGAACACAAGTGCCTTTTACTTTGTGAAACCCTGATATGAAAATTTGGGGGTGAAATGAGGATACAGACCATTACTTTTTCCTTTGCTTTGGCAATGGCGAGATCAACCATACAAAATCAACTTCTGTTCCCCCTTTTTTAGTCCTTGTGGTTTTTACTCTCCTAAATAGTAAAACCAAATCCAAGTTCATAAAATAGAAAAATCCCTATAATGATCAACTGGGCGAGAAGAGGCTACATTCACTAACTTAACGATTTATGTGGTTTTCTATCTGATGCAAAATTACCCTCAAGACTAAAAAGTGAGATTAAAATCATTATGGAATTCTTTCAGCTGGTCAGATTGCCGTTTCCTGGTAAAATCAGTCATACTAAGAGATAAAAGACTGGCTTGGCTCTATTGTTCACAATAGCATAAAGAAACATAATTTGTCCTGAAAGCAAGAGTAAATTACTGCTTCGCTTACCTGCACACACTTGACTTTCTGGACATGGTGGTACTGGGGGAAGACGGTGGCGTCTGATAAGACCAACTATAATCAGAACCTTTCAAGTCCAAAATTACCTAAGGAGACAGAGAGTCAACTGGGTGAACTCGGTGCTGCTGAGGTAGGGAATATATTTTTCATCTGGTGAAGGAAAACATTATTTCAAGTTTTAACACCCACCAAAACAGCAAAAATTTGCCACTGGTGTGGGTGTGTGTGTGTGAGAGCTCAGGGAAAAAAATTATTTTAAATCAAAGAACCACACAACAACCAATCCATCAAGGTCATGATCCCTTTGTCTGAGGCGACCAAACATATCATGGAGGGAAGGAAAAGAAAAACCAAGAAATATAAGTCAGAGAGAGACAGACAGACAGACACACACATTTACAGAACAATTTATTTAAGAGCCAAAAAATATCTTTATGCCCAAGACTAAAATTTACACAATTTTCATCTTATAGTACTGCAAAGGCAATAATGGTTTCAGGATTTGTTGACCTTGCTTTTTAACCACTCAAACATTAAATGGCCACTTGTGGCAGATTTCTCCAGGACTAGACCTTTTAAAGCCTGACAGAATCAAGAGCAAACCAATTCTTTCACAAACAATTCCCAGATAATTTGTCTCCCTTGCTTGACACAGAGCGACTTGAGTATAAGGTCCACCTTTCATTCCCCAAATAGGTGCTTGATAATGGATGTATGTATGCTGTGGTCTAATGAAAGGAATTTCACAGGATGGAAAATACAAGCTCCTAGACTTAACTTCTGAGTTGGCTCTCCAAGGAGGCAATGCAGATTTTACATAAAGGGCAAAGCCAGCACGACTCATCAGATGTTCCCCCAAATGTCTTTCCACTTGATATAGTGTTAATGTTCCATGATCCAAATGAATAAAACCATAAAAATATCAATTTTTTTCAAAAGCTGAGGAAGCAACCCATGCATGAATTAATTGGAATAGAAAAATTTAGTGGGAATGGTTGACAGTGACAACCCAAACATATCACTGTCCAGTTCCTACGACAGCTTATTTCTAGAGGGTAGTTAAAAGCGTGGACTCTGGAACTCGCCTGCTTGCTTCAAATCCCAGCTCTGCCCCTTACTAGGCTAAGTAAACCTGGTTGAGCCCCTCACCTGGCAAGAGCCTCAGCCTCCTCCTCTATAAAACAGGGATGAAGGAAGATGAACTGAGCGCTCAGAGCAGTGCCTAGCACACAGTAGGTGCCATGTAACGTTAGCTATTGTGATCACTTTGGATTACAATTTCAAAGACGTAGTAAAAAATATGGGTATGACTGAAAAAGTGACACTACGAGAAATGCTCAGGACCTTGAACTTCAATCTCCTTGATTTTCTTCCCTTCGTGCTTAACCCACCAGTTTCCTACCTGCTCGCTTGACGAGGGCAGTTTGTGGGGGTCCATGGTCAGGCTTTTCAGATCTTCCGATATGGTCTGAAGGTGTGTTATTTCCCCTAGCATCGAGATTTCTTCTTCCTGAGGGAAAGGAATTCATAACAAGCTGGCCTCATTTTAGCGGTTTGTTCTATCATCTTGGTCCAACTGTTTTTCCTAGCACTCAGATCACTGTAGAACTCTTTCAACTTTTCGGAAAAGGCACAGTGGGGTCTGGTGTATCTTTGCTGAAGGTGCTATAGGCCCTTTTCTTTTAGGAAATGGAAAGGAAGAGAAACCTGCCATAATCCTGGAGAGACTTGGGGTGCTGGGGCAGTGGCCAGCCAGCCTAGGCAAACCTGGGCCTTCCTCTTCTACCTGGGAGAAGGTGTCGGGCCTGCTCGGAACGCCTGACTGTGCATTCTCAGGGTTCCGGCAGCACGACACCCTTCCACTTGGCTTCAATGGATGCCGCAATTGGGAGATCTTTTGGTCCAGATCTGGCAGCAGATTTTTTTGTGACAATACATATGTGTTCCATAGAGACTAACTGTCCTCCTTTCTGATTATCTCTACCAACTTAATAAATAGCAAGAGGGAAGGGAGTAGCAGATTATGAGAGAAACATTCAATTGACTTTACCAAAATGCCCAGCTGGAACTATAAGCCCCAGCAAGGACAATCCATGGATAAGCTCTGCGCTCAGGCGAACAACTCACATTTGAGCATTTTGCTAGGACTGTGTGAATGAGGCTGTGCTTTCTGATTGGCTTAAAGAATGCCTGTAGCACAGTTCTCAGGTATGGCATGCAAGTGATATACTTAGAAAATAAGTTTGAATTGACTTGGCTAGGCTCTTCCCATCTGAATCCCATGGTCATTCCTGGGTGTTCTGCTTGGCCTGCAGGTCTCGGCGTTGACCTCGCGGGCTCGGGAAAGCACAGACGGCTGGTTCCCACCACCAGAGTTTCAGATTCAGGGGGTCTGGGGTAGGGCCAAGACTGTGCCTGCCTACCCAGTTCTCGGGCAAGGCTGATGTGGCTGGTCTGGGGACCACAAGTTGAGAACCACCACACTGCTAGGGCTTCTAGACTTGGGGAGTAAAAGTTACCTAAGAACTGTGATCAAGGATGGCCATGCTGCCATCACCAACTTGCGGAGAATCACTAGTCTACGGAAGTGATCCCATACTATGATTCCCGACGCACAGCAGATTCTCAATGATGGATGGATAAAGACGAAGGAAAGCCTCCTCTGGACTGGCAGCTGAAGCCCTCCGGAGCTTTCCACTAACTTACAATCACTGGCCGCAGCATAGAGATGAAGGTGCAGAACCGGCCACGCTCTTCAATCAAAGCCTTGCGCACTGCCTGCTTCTCTGTTTCTTCCAACAAGAGATATTTATCATTGACATCCTGGAGGGCACTGTCCAACTGAGGCTGGATATCTCCTCTCCCTGCAAACAAAACAAAGCCCCAAATGTGGCTTGCTGAAACACCAGCTTTTGGAACAAATGTCCCTCCCTGGGGTCCTTGCTGGAGTGGAAACCACAGTTTTCCAGGTCTTAAAAAAAAGTATTTACTTACACGCAAAAAGGATTTAAGGTGCCTGTTTTTCTAGGACCAGCCGTTTCTAACTTTCAACGCCATCCTGGTTTATTCATGACATCTTGGTTTATTCATGACAAGGAAAATTTCCTGGGGTGACACCTCATGACTTGCCTCTTCTTTCCTTATCAACCCCAGAGCCTCCTGCCAACAAAACCCCGGGGCATGGCAGCCAGACAGTATTCTTTCATTTTAGAACATTCTCAAGAGGCTAAGGGATGGGTGGGCAAGGTAAGGGCTTGTGGATGTTTCCAAAAGTGGGCACAAGCTGGCTTTGTTGGGTCAACCTCAATCAAAGGGCCTCTGTTTGAGCAGAAGTTTCTGTCCCTGCAGACAAAAGTGGCAAGCATCAGCTCTCCCAGCTCTGGGACCCCTGGGAATCCTTGGCAGTTAGTTTGACTTCCAGTGGAGTCTCCTGAATGCCCTTCCTATAAAACAAACCCAGTAATAAAAAGACCCACCATCAGGTCTGTGCTGCGTCTGGCCCATGTTCAATAACTGTCCATCCATGCCCCCGGTTAAGGAGACGCTACCACTGACAGGGTTTCAAACAGAGCATTTGCCTTTAAACAGTTCTAGAAGGAGGTTGGCAAACTGCTTTTATAAATAAAATTTTATTACAAATAACAAAGCCATTCATTTACGTATCGTCTATACCTGTTCTCCCTGCAACTGCAGGGTTGAGTAGTTTTGACAGAGACAGTAAGGCCTCAAGCCTGAGAGGATTTTCCATCTGGCGCTCTACAAAACAGCCGGCCGCCATAGTAAGCAAGGCAAACAGCCAGGCGGCCCGTGTCAGATGGGCGGCAGCGGCAAATCTCACCTGTGGGTGGGAACAACGGGTGACCACGGGGAGACCAGTCCACACCGGGCCTCCCAATGCGGGGTCTTCACAGACCACTGGAACCAGAGAAAGATTTTCTAAACTCCTTGAGAGTGTGCGTATGTAGCACATGCTCAGTGATTGTCCGTCTGATACTTTTAAACACAATGTTCGGGCTGGAAGTGATCTCAGGGACTATGCAAACCACTCCGCTTGTGTTTCAGGGGCAGACGAGGCCTCGAGAAGTCAGGGGACATGCCCCAGGTCACACAGGGAAAGGCACGGAACCAGGATAGAGCCCCCAGGGTCTGATTCCCTCCAACATGGAAGTCGGTCTCCTCTGCCCCGCGGCTCCACCACCACACCTCGCAGGAAGGGGGCTGCCACTTACCATCTGCCCCTCTTAAGAGTGATGTAGAGGAATGAGGAAATTACAAGTACTGTGACTATGGACGATAGCTAACAGTAATGTAATATTTTTGCAGCAATGGCAAAGAAGATATATCAATTCTAAGGGGCAAAAATAGGCAGGTAAAAGGGGGTATGGGATTTAGTAGTAATGAAAACCTTCTAAAATTGACTGAGGTGATGACAACAGAACGCTGTGATAAAAATGAGTGCCACTGAGTGTACACTTTGAATGGATTGTACAAGGCATGGGACTGTGTAACAGAGAATCCAATGGTGGAAGGACTGTGCTTAACAGGACAAATATGAGAATGTTCTCTCATGCACTATAACAAATATGTAATACTAATCCTGGGTGTTAATAACTGGGGGTGTGTGTGTGGGAATACACCAAACATAAGATATGGGCTATAGGTCATAGTTTGTAACAAACGTTTCACAACAGTGGTGGTGGAGATGTATGGGAGCCTTGTTTGTTTTATAACTTCACAACTTTTACTACACACTTACTGTTTATTTATGTGCATGTATGTATGATATACTTCAATAACATTTTATTTTTTTAAGAAAGAATGATATAGAAGACATTAATTCCTCAAGACTGAGTATGAACAAACATCAGAGGAGGAAGGGTAACCATGGACCAATGTAGATCTGTTGTTATTGTAAGTATTATCTGTGATAATAGAAGAATTGTAACTGATGTAAAGATAGTGCTATAAAGAGGGGAGGGCAAGGATGAGCAGGCGGAACACGAGGCATTTTTAGGGCATTGGAAGTGTTCTGTATGTTACTGCAATGACAGGCACGTGACATCATGCATTTGTCAAAGCCTACAAAACTGTACAGGAACGTGTAAGCCATAAACTATATAGGCTGTGATTAGCAGCACTGCTTCAATTTGGTCCGTGAATTGTAACAAATGTACCTCACTAATGTAAGATGTGAAAAATAGGGGAAAATGTATATGTGGGTGGGTGGGGGTAATATGGGAATCCCCTATACTTTTGAAATAAAATCCCCTATAATTTTGATGTAATCTAAAACTTCACTAAAAATAAAGTTTATAATGATTTTTTTAAAAAGAATGAGATAGAAGACATTAAATACAATGTACTATTTGGTTTGAAGAAATAAGGGTCAGGGAAAATTGTCTTGAATGTAGAAATATAGTTCACATGGTCTCTCGTAAGCAGATGAGAAAGCTTAACATGGAACAAGAGGTGTTCAAGCTTCAAGAACATCCCAGTAGAAAAGGCTGTTGGAATTTAGTACGAAAAAGTCACTTCTTGGATATAGATTAGGTTCTAAGTTAGCACATAAGGGAAAATTATGTCTAGTCAAAGATCAACCTGGAAAATCCCTTAGATGCCCCAGAAAAAGTACGGTATACATGAGTGTGTGTGTATAGATATAGACATAAATATAGATATAGGTATAGATATAAATAGATGCCTCAATAGTCAAATGAGTTCAAATATATAATGTATATAATACATATTATTTAATTCCATGGAAGGATTTTATCCAACAATTACATTATTTAAGAAATTCGCTGCTTGAGAAGTTTTAGCCTACTTTCGATGTTTCGCACTCACTGGTTCCTCCTGAACCATCATCTACCCCTGAGGATAATTCCATCAATTCCTTTAGTTTCTCCATCATTTTTTCAGTTTCTTCAAGGATATAGGACGAGTCATCCCCATGCATTAACCTGAACATTTGAAACGTGGGTACCACATGGTTTTTTTTTTTCAGGGGGCATGAAGCTTATAAAATTGTTCTCCCATCCTCTCCAGGGATTTGCCAGAGGCTCGCTCTAGAGCACACCCACTGCCTGAGCTCGTGGAGGGGAGGCTGGGGTCTCACCAGTGCCATTAGAATAGTGAGTTTTCCTCTGCCTCTGTTTTTAAACGCCAGCTTGTGCAGTTGCACACACATTTGCTAAATGTGTGCCTGATGTGAGCCCCCTGGTGGTGAAGCTCGGGAATGCTCAAAGGGCCCCTTTTTGCTGTGCAGTTTACAAACCAGCCTGGCCAATCGAGGGTGTAGCCGGGTGAGGCCGTGTGGCCCAGGGCTTTCCTGGACACCTTTACGCCTCTCTCTCCTCTAAGATGTCCTAGCTAATGACATACGGAGGGCTGCCAACCAAGTCAGAAAGCTCTTAACCTTGGGGGGTGGGGGTGGGGATAGGTACAGTAGATTAAAACACATGATGTTTGACAAAACCTGCTTGGATATGCTTTGATAATAGCAGTAATTATCTTTTATTAAAGCCTATATTATAAGAAGTTAGAAAAAAGTGTATCTTGACTTTCTTTCACAAGTTATAAGGCACATGTCTATTTGTAATTAATAACATTGACTTTTGGTGTTTTTTTTAGGAGGTACCGGGGATTGAACCCAGGACCTTGTATATGGGAAGTGAGCTACACCCACTCCCCTAAAATTGACTTTTAAAAATATATCTACGTAGGAAAGCATAGAACCAAGCATTATCTAATTTGGTAAATAAAAATTTTAATTATTCTATGATCATAGCAAAGTTATTTTAAATATGTATTATGTTATAATTAGAGGACTTTCAAATTGTATTCTAAAATAAATAGAATCTGTAAAAATTGCTATAATTATGGTCATAGTGAGAATATTTCCATTCAGGATTTATCATAACCAAAAAATGCAATGTTTATCTCTTAAATTCGCTAACACAACATATAATTATATTTATAAAAAACAACCATGGTAGAAATTATTCCATGTCCCAGGGAAGGAAGCTCTCCTTGAATTTGCTCTCACCAGATTAGGACTCTTATATACTAAGATACAGTCAGGTTTTCAGGTCCACAAATTCAGAATTTACTGGCACGGATTTAACGCACAAAAGCACATTATTTCATCCCCATCAAGAGTGCCACTGAGAGTCCTCGCCGACTCTCCAAGCTCAAGGCCAGGCCCTTCTCCCTGCCACACGGAGCCTGACTCCCTGCCCTCGTGCCACAGCCATTACCGCCCCCTCGCTGGCCACCACGACCTTTTCCCTGGACAGTGCAAATGGACTCTGAGGAGTATCCCGATTCCACTGAATCAGCCCTCATGGAGCAGCCCTAAATTCCTTTCAGAACACAAAGGTTGTCTTGTTATTCCTGTTCAACAGCTCCCATTGCTTGCAAGAAAAGGCGCCCTGCTCTGTGAGGCACGCATGTGTCACCCATCCACCTCGCGGCCTCAGCCCTCCTGGGCCACGCTCTCCCTCTCTCTCCTCTACTGCACAGGCCCCTTTCATTCCTCCAGGGTCTGGTTCCACCCATCTTCACAGATGCCCCGTCCCTGCTGCCTATTACCTGTCCGTCCTGTTCCTTCAGGGAAGCCCTTCTGGAGTTCTCTCTGACCATATTAGGGCACTCTTACTTGCTTTCAGAAGTTCCTTAAACTTATCCTTCACGGCTCTAATTTCATTTTTATTTTTCTCGTTACTTGACTGACACCAGTCTTTCTTACTGATGGGTAAGCCCTGCAAGGGTGGAAACCATGAGTGTTTTTGCTCGGTATCAAATCTTCTCACCCAGTACACTTGCCTGGAAGACAGCAGGTACTCAAATATTTGTGGAATGATATAACAACTTGCCCTGGGTTTGTTCACTGATCTTGACCAGCATGTCCTTAAATGGTCTAATGCTGCAGAACTAGTGAATTCCAGGACCGCCACGCAGCCAAAAGAAGGGAGGGGGAACCTTAGATGGGCTTTCCAGACAAAATTCCTGAACAAAGAGACTTTCTGGCCTTTTCTGTAAAATCTTCGTCAACCTCAGACTAGAGAATTTTTTTCTGCACTGTTTGCAAGTCTTGCTTCTTTTCATGCTGGGGAATTATGATGAAAAACAGCCAGCAACCCCTTACTCCCGGCAGGGGAAATCATATGATTATTCTCTTAAGACAATGCTCCTGGAGCAAAGCACTACTAGTGGGCACCTTGTCATGGACCAAAGCAGCACCCCTACAGGAGGATGGGGTTCATTCATTCTTTCCTTTCTTTCCTTCTTTTCTTTTTTAAATTAAGTAGAAACTAATAAAGAGCCATATCAATCACCCAGCATTTATATTTATTTTCCTTAATCTTCACATAATTGTAAAGGCAGGATTTAATGCTTCTACAGATGGGGAAACTGAGTCTCAGGGAGGCAAACTCGCGTGCATGAGGCCACTGAGCTGGCGGATTGCATGGGCACTGCTGGAGTCCGGCCCCAGTAGGCCACGTGCTCGGTAATCCACACTCACAGGAAACGCATATCCTGGGAACCAGCTGCCAAAACCAAAGATTTGAAATCTTAACGGCCCAATTAAAAAGCCAGACAAATGTGATTAACGTTATCTGGAACCTTCCAGCCTCTTCATACACACTCTGCTGCCCACGTGGTGAGCTTATTGGCTGAGCTCATCCTCAAGGCTTCCCAACAGGAAAACAGACTCAGGACATTCTGCACCAGGCTGGCGGTCAGCAGTTGGCAAAGCATTCAAAGTCATTCCTCTCTTCTGAGACAGACATATGGGGAAGCCATCAGGATCCTGCAAGACGACGTCCATCTGCCCTCGACACACATACGGATACTGTATTTCACTCTGAGAGGGCCACCTCTTCACATTTTTACACCACACAAATCAAGCGAGTCTTACAATCGTATGCCATGGTTTAATCAGCAGTTATTTTTCTCCCCACTTTTGAGTGGTCCATAAAATAATGGTGCATCTTACAACTGAGGGCTTCCTAGAGTCCATGAAATATGAGAGATAAACACTGAAATGGACATGCAAGGTGATCGTGGAGATTAAAAATTCCCTTTTGCCACCAAAAGAGTGGAGGAGGCTTTGTTTATTATCCCTATATAAATCTTCTACTCTTAACTACCCTGAAGCAGTTTTGATTGAGGTGGTCTCCATTTTTAGCACTAATGTAGAATAATGAGGTCCTTTCCATTAAAAAAAAAACAACCAGAAATCAAAAGAAAGATAAATTTGATGATATAAGACTGGAGGGCTAAATACTCTTCAAATTTTCAAATGAACTCAATTTTTTATATTCTCTCAATATGCTGCACCTCAGTTTCCCCTCACTTGTAAGATGTAACTAACGCCTAACTCCTATGGTTGCCTGGGACCAAATGAAGCATCTGGAACATCACCCGGCACCCGGCGAGCGTGCGATAAATGTCCGATGGTACCAGCAGTGACTGCCTCTCTAAGGCTGTCCTAGGACGAAGCACTTTACAGGGGATACTGCACAGGCTGGGTGGGCTCTTTAAAAACCGAGCTTTCAGTCTGAGGTCCTCATTGATGTTAGGAAATGTGCTAGATCACATAAGCCTTTCAATAAAGGTGGGAGTTTCACTATGCAGATTCACTGGTCCCTGAGCAATCAGCTGTACATCTGATTAAGAGGACGAAGAGGCAGCTCAGAGAACAAATGGAAAACATCCCGGGCTGACCTGCGGCTCACCGCAAGGCAGTGTCGCAAACGGAGAATCCTCAGTAACTGACAGGGCCACGCCACCAAGACGCTTCTTCCTCCACGGCGAAGAATACTCTACCGTCCACCACCCGTTGCCCGATCCAGAAACCTGGCATCACCTTCTGCTCCTCCCTCTTGCACTTAAATTTCTTCCAAACAGCTCTTGAACCCATCAGCTTTGCCCCATCCTTGTGGCCACTTCCTCAAGCCCCGGGCAGCACCCTCTCTTGCCTGGGCAACCAGAGCCACTTGCCAACCGGTTCTCCAGCTGGGCCGTCTGACCCATCATTCACAAAGTCACAGCGGGATTTCTAGAAGACGTCTTCAAGGGCTTCAGCACAGTCCTGAAACTCAAGTCTTTAATGTGGCAAAACAAGGCCCTGGTGTGGTCCCTACTCACTTCTCTAAACTGGCTTCTCCCTGGTCCTGCACCTGAGGGAAGACAGAAGCGCCGCTGGCACCTAGGTAAGGTCTTGAAATACGCCGTGCTCTTCCATCTCCCCTTGGCAGGGGAAGAACGGGTTTTCCCCTCGCAACTCCTGCCTCTAGTCTGGCATCCTTCCCATAGCACCCGGCACCTCCCCAATGAAAGAAATCAAACTGTTGCGGTAACTGCCTCATGGTTTGGAGTCATCCTCAACTATCACCTCCGTGAGGGGAGGACTCGCTGCACCATCCATCGCTGCCTCCCCAGCATCTAGCACATGATTTGACACCAAGCAGGCACTGAACATTAGTTCTTAAGTGAATGAAACAGAAATGAAACCCAACTCCAGCTTCCAGCCATAATGAACTGGGTTTTGGTTTGTGTTATTTTGGCTTTTTTTGCATGCCTTCACACACACTCTTCCTCCTCCTGGAATGTACACTCCATCCCTTCCACCGCCCCCAACCCTTTCTCTACACAAACTCTTAGCTCTGCCTTCAAGAGTCTGCTTAAGTGTCACCCCCTCTTGGAAACCTCCAACGGCCACAAGGAAAACCCAGTATCCTCCTCTGGCTGCCCACAGTACCTTCCTCTTGTCACAGCTGTCTGGAAGATGCCCGGATGCCTTCACCACCCTGTGGGCTTCGTGGAGGAGACGATTCTGCACCCTTGGCAGCTAACGGAGTCTCACCGAGGAGACACTGAGCACCTATTTCCTGAGTGAGTGAACCAATGGCTGACTGACTGACTGAGGCCTCGCTAGCTTTGCAGGGCTCACCTGCAGTAGCTAAAGGAGAATGTTCTTGGGTGGAGGAGATGGCACCGGGCGTGAATCACTTAGCCCTGTGGAAAAGGCAATGGCTCATGGGTTGCGGGCCCTTGCCATTCTGCCAAACCCTGCACCTTTCCTTTGGTGTTCTCTAGGGAGACAAAAACCATATTGTATGTGGAATCAGTATTTCAAACAAATTGTCCTTTTACTCTTCTGCTGTTTTGTATTTGGCCACAATTAAAGTTGAGAAAGGCCCTTGGTGCCTGCTCTGCCTCCATGCTGTAAATGACTCTCCCTTGGTGCCTGAGGGCAGCCCCAGGGAAGCCAGGTGCTCTACACCTTGACAACAGTCTCCTTGTGCACAAGGACACCCGGGGGAGGGGGGGCATTCGTTTAGCAACCTTGACCAGCCATTCACAACCAGGGTCCAATGCACGTTGAGCTGGGCTGGGTGGGACACGGCCATGCTAGAGGCCAGAACGGCAAAGGAAGAGTCTGCAGCTCTGGGCATCCTGAGGATCGGTTTGGGTAGTTTTTACCTAGAATCCTTAGTTGTGCTGTACAGCTACTGGATGCCCCAGCCTCTAAGGCCTACCTGTTTTCACCTGAATTGCAACAATCCTATGCAGGAACTTACTGGGTTACATTCAAATGTCGCTACTGATTTAGGTCAGGACAGCTTCCTGGATGCCACACTAGGCCTAAAAGGTAAACTACTACTACCAAGATGGAATGAGCCCAGCAGCTCTTTTGTTGTCTGGAGGCCGGATCACCCTGCTGGCACCCACACAGCCTCGTGGGACCAGCTGGCCTCATTCCACTGGCGGCTCCATCTCCTTCCTCCTCACTCCACTGCCCCACATAGAACATGTGGCTTTCGAATGCCAACTGATTTTGTGAAAGTCCTCTCCTGTCCATTTCACACAAGGGTCCCCATTAGTCTTGCACTCCATTCAACTCTCCGATTATTTCCTGAGTCATTAAATTGCATGCACTCCTGTGATGCCTTCCCCAAGCCTGGAACGAAGAGGTGACTCAACCACCTTCCCCACTGTATTTAAGTACCCAGCTGCATCTGAATACCCAGAAAGACTGCAGGGTTACTGGCGGGCAGGCAGCTTCTTAAGGCCGACTAGATCAGGGGTCGGTATTTACAGCCACTCCTGACTTTGGAAGGAACTTTTCCAGTGTTAGTTGCCACAGAGAACGTGCAAAAGTGCACTTTCCCCACCTGCACAGGTGCGGCAACCAGCCCCCCTTCAGGAACTCCCTTCTCCACAGGAGCTAAGTGCAAAGGTGGGAAAGAAAGAGAGCCCCAACGAGGGGCCACCTCTCCTCACCCCCGAACCAGGATTGAGGCGGGACTGTGCCTAGACAGCTGACATGCATTGTTAAGGGGAGAGGCAGTTGTGGAAAGATTCACGGGAGAGTCCTGCGCCCTGCCGCATTCCTTCCGCAGCTGGGTCTTGGAACGTGGCTCGCCAGAAGCCAGCCAGCCCACCTGACTTTCATGGCCCAGCAGGTCCCGCCTGTCCCATGGGGTGGCAATTCCTGACGCCTTCTGGAGACACCTGGTGTTTGGAGAAGCAGGTCCGTGACCGATGTGCTCAGCCGCGTGGGCCTCCCGGCGCCTGGCTCACTGCCTCCTGTCTTCTCCTGCTCAGCAGTGGGAACAAAACACGAAGGCCGAGGCCATCGCCTGGTGCCAGACAAGAAAGCCAGTGGGCTCGCTATCAGGGAGCTCAGACTTCAGATTTCCAGGGGGGAATTTCCTCTCGAGAAGGGTTCCTAGAACTATCCCTCTTCAAAACTGACAGGGGGCTGGGGGGAGGGGCCTGGCACACATTCAGTTTTGACCACTGAGGCAGGAGGATGAGCCACGAGCGTAGACCTCAGGGCATCCTGAGAGTGTTTTTTGCTGGTTTGGTCAGCACGGAAGAAACACTGGTGCAGCTGCGTCCACACGTGAGGTGGCCTATGACCGTGAGCTCTGCTCATCCTGGGAAAGAGTCAGGGCTGTCTGGGCTTTTCCCTTCCTCGGTATGGAATCAAGAAAGGGTGACGGGGGCAGAAGTTTAGTCCCGTCTGGGCTCCGATCAGAAATGAGGCCCAGTGAGAGAAGCACCCTGGGGCAGGCCAATCGAGGCAGGTGGGGGTGGGGGCGCTGCTGAAGAAGCCAGGCCTTGGGGTCGGGGTTCTCGGGCATACAGCCCACCTCTGGGGGGAGGCAGCCGGCCTGGAGGCTCTCCGTGTGGTGCCCCCCTGCTGCGTTGTCTACCCTCACAGCTGCCCTTCCCTGCTGCCATCTAAATCGTGATAGCCACATCCTCACTCGTGCTGCTCCCCTGCCTCCAGCACCCCTCTCGCCACTCTCCACCAGCTGACCCCTTCACATCCTCCTCAGGACACAGGCACCAGCACACTGAGGTAGCTTCCTTGCTGTTGGCCCATATGCTGTGCCTTTGCTTACATCTGTCACAGCCCTGGGCACATCAGATTAAATTAACAGGTTTGCTTCCACTGGAGCCTCTGGGATCCTCGGGTTTGCCTCCACTGGAGCCTCTGAGGTCCTCGGGTTTGCCTCCACTGGAGCCTCTGAGGTCCTCG